>CM035408.1:163735067-163945067 GCA_020310875.1 Ceratopteris richardii | reverse complement strand
TATGCCTTTTTGTTCAAGGGAGTATCCAATGAAGATATATTTTTTTGCTTTTGGATCCAGCTTTGTCCTCAGCTCATCAAGAACATGTACATATGCAATACAACCAAATACTTTCATATGTGATAAGTTTGGCTTTTTACTATAAACTTCTCTTCAGGTGTAACTTGATGTACAGTAGGAGTCGGTGTTCTGTTCATGATATATATAGTAGTATACACAGGTTCTACCCAATAAGAATGAGGCATATTCTTCTCAGCCATCAAGGCTCTTGCTATTTTTGCAATATGTCTATTCTTTTTGTTGAGCAACACCATTCTACTATGGTGTGTACCTGCATGAAAATTGATGTCGAATTCCATGACTTTTAAGAAAGTTGCTAAACTCATTTGACATGTATTCACCTCCTCCATTAGATCTTAATGTCTGAATATACTTCCCTATCTGCTTTTCCACCATAGCTTTAAAATTCTAGAAGTGATTGAATACCTCACTCTTCTCTTTCATGAAATATACCCATACTTTTCGTGTATGGTCATCAATGAAAGTAATATAAAATCTACAGCCACCCATAGATGTGGTCTTTGCAGGACCCCAAACATTTGTATGTACTATATCTAGCACATTCTCACTAACATGCTTGTCATGCGGAAATTATGCTCTTGACTGTTTACCAAATTGACATGCTGCACATACCTTTTGCATTTCTGCAACCTTTAAATTTTGTAGTCCATTGACAATCTCCTTTGACTCCATCAATTTCAGCCTTTGCAGATTTGCATGTCCAATTTGTTTGTGCTAGATCTCTATATCAGCAATAACTCTTGCACCTTTTGCAAACATGGCTTCATTCGTTTCAAGAATTTTCACAGTTAAGGTTAACATCCTACCCACTTTGTTTCCTTTGGCAATCAATCTTCCATCCTATTTGTACTCTTCTACATATAACCCATCAGCATTGAACCTAACTTGTAATCCCTGGTCAACCATTTTTCCAACAGAAACTAGATTCTTTGTTATATTTGGAAGATGCATCACATTAGCAAGATGTTTTACCTCTCCATCCTCCATAGATAGTGCTATGTTTCATGTATGCTCGATATGGTGTGATGTGTCATCACCTGTTTCAACATATCCAGGAAGTGGCAATTTTTTCAAAGTACTAAACCATGTTGCATGACTGGTCATGTGATTTGAAGCACCTCAATCAACATAGAATACCAATCCAAATTCAAGC
Organism: Ceratopteris richardii; assembly: GCA_020310875.1. Classification (NCBI taxonomy): domain Eukaryota; kingdom Viridiplantae; phylum Streptophyta; class Polypodiopsida; order Polypodiales; family Pteridaceae; genus Ceratopteris; species Ceratopteris richardii. The sequence continues at coordinate 163,943,833 of CM035408.1, read as the reverse complement.
TTTTACATATTATCTTAATTTTGAGAGCACCAAGATGTCTACATTTGATCTCAATCTCAATAAACTATCTTATGCCAATAAGAGGCCCATTATTGAATTTGGAACTCATCTTTACAACTTTTTGATAAATTTTTCCATATTACCATCCATGGAAGACTAGATGTTCAAAAAGCCAAGAGAGTACCTACCTTTTCTATGGTAAATTGAGATTGTATGTCTACTCAATATTTTCAACATAAACAACTTCTATCTTTACAAATTCAAACGAATTTAAAAGCATAATTAGCTTCTAAGATGAAACCTGAGTTTCAGAATTTCTTTTTTTCTAATTTATCTATATGTCTTTTGCCTTGAAAAAATGTGGGGCATAGAACTGAGCTCATTTTAGGAGCTTATCCATGGGTCAGAGGAACATAGCACATGATTCTATAAGAGTAAGAAAAATTGCATCATATGATCAAGAAATATTTATATAAAGTCTTCATCCTATCTAGTTACTCATCTTTTGTGGTCCCAATGTTTTTGGTTCACAAAAAGGATGGATCCTCTAGGATGTGCATAGACTATAGAGCATTAAATAAAGTTACAAAAAAGCATTGATATCTGATTCCTCATATCAGGATAACTTAGATGCTTTAGGAGGTGATACTATTTTTAGAAAAGTAGATTTGAAAATTGGTTGTCATCAAATAAGAATCAAAGATGACTATGTACATAAAGCAACTTTGTGAACTAGATTTTGGTATTTTGAATGTCTAACGATGCCTTTCGATTTAAGAAATGCTCTAGCTACATTTATGATGCTTTTGAATGATATTTTCAGCCCTTTCATTGGTCAGTTTGTTGTGGACTTTGTAGATGATTTGTTCATCTATAGTAAAAATTTAAAAGATCATGAATTTTATTTACAGAAAAAATTCACTATGATTAATGAAAGTATGTATGTCAACCTTGAAAAAGACATAGCTAGTATGTACGTCAACCTTGAAAAAGACATAGGTATGTTTATCCAAAGTTGAGTACCTAGGACATATCATATCTACAGATAGAATTATAATGGATACACAAAAACTTTTTGTGTTCCTAAGTTGTTTGATTCATCACAATAAGGGTTAATTATGATCATTCCTAGGTCAGGATTTTATCATAAATATATTGCCAACTACTCTTATGTATTTGTTCCATTGATAAATTTATTGTAAAAGAATAAGATATTTTCTTGGTCTAGTTCATAGCAGATGCATTTGATGCATTTAAACAAGTTGTTTTACGTGCTCTAGTTCTAAAGGAACTTGACCCATAGAAACCTTTTAGTTGGAAACTAATGCTAGTGGCATCGCATTAGGTGTACTCTTGAGTCAAATTGGTAGAATAATTGCTTTTGAAAGTAAGAAATTTTCTTTGAGTAAAAGAAACTAGCATTTGCATGTGTGCTACACTTTGATGATCAACATTTGGGGACAACCACCTCTTGATACTACAATGCAAGATGTTTTCTGCCTGCATAGTGGATATTACAAAGAAGACAAGGATATATCTGAATCTTCTTGAGTTAGCAAAACATTTGCTCTTCAATTTGTAGGATGGATATCTACCAAAGGTTTGGTGTTAGGTGCAACAACAACAGTAGCTGAGGAGTGTGAAAGATACATGAGAAGTGTTGAAAAGATATGAAGGGTAGGAATGGATAATTATAGACTAATGTTGTATATTATTATTTCTCAAATTAGACATCTTATGCATAATTTGCTTCTAGAGACCCCAACGTTTTTTAGTACCATAGAAGACTTTCTATACTAAAATCATGTGCTTGCAAGAGATGGATGCTTTGCCTCCTCTCAAAGTGCAAGGATTGGACATCCGTATTGGTTCTTGGGTCCATGGATATTGTTATAGAGATTTCAGGAATCAATTGGTATTATGGACCTTCTTACAAATGACATGGAAATTTGCCTCTTGCTCTTGAGCACTATGCACAATGCTTTGTACAACTTGCAAACAATTGAGCAAGGTAAACCCTCTAAAGGGCATTCTATTGGTCTTCCTATGTCTCCTTGGAGAGGAACTCATGCCAGGCATATGAGTCATGAACAACATTACTCAATGGTGCGTGGACAAATGCATTCGAGTTGGCAAGGAGATACATAAAATGCAAATATGAATTTTATGATGCAGTATGTTAGGCTTGGAACTAAGGTGTTCCCAAATGTTCATACTACTTGGGCCTATGATTCAAGTGGTGCAATAATGCCAAGCATTTTGCAATCATGCAGCTCCCAATCTAGTATAAAAGAGCTCGATTTGCAAGATTACACGGTGTAGAGATCCGCTAACCCTGATTCTTTCAAAGTTTCTTTTGGATCTTAAAAAACATATGTCAATAGTGTTGTTAGGGCAGTCATTGGTGAGAAACTTGAAATCTAGCTTTTTGACAATAAGAATTGTTGTAAGACCTCATTACTTCTAACAGGGCTAGTCCTCCTAGTGGAGCATGCCCTTCATCGTCAAACAATAAAGGTGCCATGGGAATTGGAGATAGTGATACACTCCAAGCTCAAGCTTCGACAACAACCACTAGTATAATGAAAAGGTAGGTCTTACTTTTAGGAAGGTGCCTCCTAATGGAGATGCATATGAGTTTTATCATGATGGAGATAAGGGAGATTCTTGTGTGTTGATTGTATATGTGTGTGTATATGTGTGTGCAGGTGTATGTGTATGTGTATGTGTATGTGTATGTAAGTGTACACGTACGTGTCTGTGTACATGTATTTGCACATGTATCTCTATGTATATGTGTATGTGTACAGGAACATGTACGTATATTTGTGCATGTACCTAGACATGTATGTGTACCTCTATGTGTATATGTAAATGTAAGTGTACATGTACACGTATGCCTATGTGTATGCATACATGTGAATGTACATGTATATGTATGTATACATGGATGTATATGAGAATGTGTATGTGGATGTGTATCCATTTGTGGAAATGTTTGTAAAAGTGGACAGTAACTATATGTTGGTGATGGTAGCACAAGTGGAAGTGCTAGCACTAGTAGAGGCAAGGCCCTAAGGTTTGGTAGAAACTTGAAGATTTTGAGGATCCCCAAAAAATTTCAACATTCAAATATGTCAAAATAGTGATTTTCATAACACTATTTTTGAGCCCTCATGTAATTAGATTACATGTTTCCACTCCAATTTGGAAAGTGGAGGATCCTCAATCTTCTAGTGTATTATAGTAGTCCTCAAGATTGCTTTCACAATTTTTTGAGCTCAATTTGATCTCAAGAATGAGCTAGCAGGGTTATTTTTTTAACTATGCTAGATGACTACGTGTGAAACTAGCTTAATCGAGTCAAAAACCTATAAATATAGCTAATTGATTCATTATGAGAGGTTGAGTAGTTAGAAATTTGAATAATTTTCATAATGAAGAGCTCTTTTGTATGAACCTGCTTGTGGGCCATTCAAATCAAAGCTTACCATTTTCCCTCTTTTCCTTCTCTTGTGTGTGTATGTGTGCTTTTTGCATGTAGATGCTTGTGCATGCATAATCTCTCACATCTTCTGCTCATAGTCTTCAATTTATCCCATAGTCTCCATGGTTGATAGTTTAAGGTAAGGATCTTCACTTAACATCCATGAGCTCATGTATTCTATTGTTTGTAGAGAGTTTCAAAACCCCACTCAAGTTAACATGAGTTAACTTAATTTTAGATAGAATTGACTAAAAATGTGAGTACTTCCACCACTAGTGGACTCAAGTGGAAATTCCTAAAGTATTCATGGAGAATGCACATGCAAAACTAGCTCCAATTAGTCCATAAGTCATGGTTATTTCCCAAATCTATATAATGGTAGGTTGGTTGGAGATTCACGTCATTCTCTCTGGCATGAAGACTAGGTTCTCTTAACAACACGTGTTCTTAACTGAGACTACATTAAGATGGAGTGTTATTTTTTCTCCTAGTATATGTTGTGGTCCTATTTCATATGTAGTTTGAAACCGAGGATGATTTGAGTTGGACATGGTTGTTGATAGGTCTACTATGGGTGATAGGCTTGTTGTCGGGTATAGGTAGGAGGATATTGTTTCTAGTTCCTACATGTTTGTCACTATGTTTGTCTCATTTCTTGCTTGTTATAGGGATAGGGAAGTGCTATATGATTAGATAATTTTATTTCTAAGGTGAAATATAAAGGTTCCTACTCGGCCAAAGCCTATGCTTGCATAGAGCAAGCATTGTCAAGATGATCACCTCCACAGGTGGAGCAACATTTTAGGGTGGAATTTTTCTATAGTTTTCAATATGTTCTATTCTTTAGGTTGCCTCATGTATCTTGAGCTATTAACAAGTAGATAACTACTTTTTGTAGTGCCTCAAGATCCTCATATTCATGCACTAACAAGTGATTGATAAATGGCAATGAAGGAAGAAAACATCAAAAGGCCTCTTCCCTATCTTGATTTACTAACACCTTAATCCATTTATCATCTTAAGGTTGTTTGGTAGTTAGAATGACTCTAGTTAGTATTGATTTTCCATGAGGTGTAGGTGGGGCAAGGGTGGTTGGATCTACCTCATATTTCTCTTCTAGCTCTAACTCTAGAAATACTTGCCCAAAGTTATTTGTATGTTTGGGATGCTTTTTCACATGTGCATTGTACCTTGTTTGTCTATGTAAACCCCTTCCTCAAATTTGGCCACTAGATAGTCGATCCCAAATGGGTGAAGAGTATTTCTAAGATGAACTAGTGCTCATCTTAATCAATCTTTTTAGATAGGGGCACCTAGCTTATTTTTCTCTATGCACTCTAATTGAGTTTTGAACGGTCCTTTAAGAGTCTCTAGGTAACCTAAATATGATCCTCTTGTGTTTCTATGCATGATATAAACACAGCACATACTATTTGGCTCATGGCAGATGCCAAGCTTGAAGGATGTGCTCCTTACTTTGTGCACAACTTGGTGGATTGACTGGCAATAGCCTTTGAGAATCTAAGATTTTGTTTATCCACCTCACCAATATGTTTAGCACACTACAAGTTTATGAAGTTCTTGTTTAACCCCTAAGTTCCTTGTCCTCTTCAATAGTTTTGATGCCTTTGAAATATTCTTGATTGTTTTTAGCTTCTTCACTTAAGTCTTGTTCGTTAGATGGACCATGAATAGCACCAGCACCTGAGCATGTAAATTTTTTGTATACATAGATTCATTTTTCTTTTCTAGATGGACGTGAAATGCAAAATGGAACAAAAAAATATGTTTATACACATAAGCATGGAACTAGCACTTGCAAATTTTATGCCACTTGATATTTATTCAACTATTCATTTCCTAGAATTAATGCTTCTATGAGATCCTCACCTTTTCATACTAAGAAAATTTATTGTATCTCCCTCCATCCAAAATGGAACAACAGGCCTATTTCACCTATGCATGGTTTCATCTGATGCACTTGTCACATGCATCTGACCTTGGATATAGCTTTATTTATTTTTAATGCCAAAGCTTTTAAAAAAATCATTTCATGTCACATTTGAATCAATTTCAAGTTTTTTTCCACATTGACATTTGTTCATCAATTATGATCTTGATTCATGGTCGTCAAGTATATTTGATATTAGTATCCTTGCTTACATTTATCATACATATAAGGATCACTCTTGTATGTTCTATTTTATTAAAATCTCTTAGTATTTTTATATTATTTTCCCTATTTATTTTTATCCACCTCCTTTCTTGTTCTAGATCATGATCTTGATTCATTGTCTTTTGCTTCTTGTGTCTTTGTCGTGTGAATCTTTTCCAAAATGTCACTAATCAATGGCTCAAGATACTTCTTCACTCCATATCCACCAATGAAAGTTAGTAATTCTTCCCCTTATATTTTTATAGATCTACCTGTGGATATGATTTTTCTAATAAACGATCCCTTTCCTCTTTTTTATAACTTTTTGCATGTTTTTTTATTATTTATACCATCATTTAGTCTCTTTCCTTTATCTTTGTTATACTTTATGGGATATTTGGAATGAAGGTGTAATGCCTTGAGGATTTTAATGTGTTTTGTGTTTTGATTTAGCAGGTGAAGATCCATGAGGGTGTGAACGCGCATGGACTTGGAGATATTTAGAAGAATATTTTTAGAAGATGGTTATTTTTAGTTATTTTTGTAAAAAATAATGGATCGCTTTAGAAAGCGACGTTTTTGTAAAAATAGAAAATTACGAACTTGTAAATAAAGTTATCGATGATTTTAGTTCCTCACCCCTCCCTGGGGTATCAATTGAGCAACAAGTCGAACTTTTACGACATGAACTTCAACATGCCGAAAATGAAATAAAAGAACGTGATGTTGCACTCCAACAACTACAAAGCGATGACAATAACCTAGTCCGGGTAGTGAAGGCCATTATTACCGCCCAAGAGCAAGGAACACAATCCAAGATTGGTGCCAAAAATTTCCAATTTTCACGATTTGACGGACGAAAAGATGGCCAATTTGTTCGCTCATGGTTATCCCAGTTTGATGATTTCTACTCTGATGAATCTTATTCTGAACAGGAAAAAGTGAAATTTGTAACCAACTACTTAGTGGGAAAGGCTCAGTTATGGTGGAATGTTTTGCGCCATAGCACAGATCGCCCCACCACATGGCAAGCCTTTCAAGACAAGCTCAAGGAGTCCTTCCTTCCTCCTCAGTTTCACTTACATGCCCGTCGCTCTTGGACGACTTTTGGATGGAACGATGGAGATACTATTTCTACCTATACTGAACGTTTTTGGCAACGTTTATTACTTATACGTTCACTTGAAATGATTCCTAAAGATACTTTACAGCGGAAATATGAAGATGGTTTGGAGAGAATCCAAGCTAAGCTCAACACCTTACGTCCGACGACGCTCTATGAAGCTATTTCTTTTGCACATGATGCTGAGAAAGAATTTCAATCTATCACTAAGTCCATTTTCATTATTTTTTTACAAAAATAACTAAAAATAACCATCTTCTAAAAATATTCTTCTAAATATCTCCAAGTCCATGCGCGTTCACACCCTCATGGATCTTCACCTGCTAAATCAAAACACAAAACACATTAAAATCCTCAAGGCATTACACCTTCATTCCAAATATCCCATAAAGTATAACAATCTCTTTGTCTTTGATGTGTAGATCATATCATTTCTTGGTTGCGTATATCCATACTACTACTCTTAACCTTGTTTCTTGTGAAGACTATAAAGAATCCAATTGATTGAACATCTCATTCTCCATCCATTATATTCTTAAGCTAACGTAAGAGTGGGTATTAAGAAATCAATGGGAAAGATTTTATTTTGGCCATATACCATATTGATAGTGTAGTTCCCAATGAAACCTTGTAAGCAACCAATATGCCTACAACACATTATCCCAATCCCATATAGGAATTATTTACAAGTTTATTCAACACTATACAAATTCCTTTGTTAGTGTTTTCTGCCTTGCCAATAGCTCGAGGTGGTAAGTGGCCAATTTCATATGGGTTACTAAAAATTAATCTAATAACTTTTCTATTTCATTTGTGAAGTATGTACCCTTATCACTTACAATTTCAATTGTAAGACCAAAGCATGTGAAAATATTCTAGGAAATAGTTTAAGAATACATATAGTAGTGGATTTGGCTTCTACCCAATTAATAAGATAATCTATAACTAGGACAATATATTAAGAACAGGATCCTTTGGTTGGGGGATTGGTTGGTCTAATGAAATCTATTTCCAATTTTGTAAAGGCTCTACCCTCTATCATGGGCTACAACCACATTCGATCTTTTTTAATGGATAATTTTTACATTGGCGATCTCAAAACCTCCTTACATATGGTTTAGCATCCATATGAAGTGTCAACCACCACACTCTTGCAAAGAAGATTATCTTAGTAATTTGATTTATTGAGAAGTGACCTCCTAATACTTAAGTGTGTAGCCTCTAAATTGCAAGGTATTTGTTTTTATGAATGGAAAAACATAAAAAGTTATCTTGTTCTCTCATATATAATTGATCACCAAAATAACATAGTCTTAAATTTCTTCGTATAGATCCCTCTTTGCTAATGTGATTCCTTCTAGGTATTCATAATTCTTTAGCAAGTTTACTATTAGTTGAATCCACTTTAATCCCATTGTCACATGATATAATGTAATTCCATTTATCGATGTGTGTTGATCACACTTTACATATTCTTGAATGAACTCACGAATGTCCCTTTATTTATAGCGATATACTCTTGACTTTTATAATTCTTTGATAGTCCTAATCTTTGATTTGTTCTTGCTTAAGAAACCATTTTGAGCTTTATTCATTATAATGATCCTTTCCTCATCTTCTACACAACAAGACGACACACCTAACTTATCTTATGGATATATCATGTCCAGCTTTAATGTGGTGATTTCTTGATTCATGCATAAACTTTCATTTATGTGGATCTAAACATGACTTGGTCCAAAGGTAACAACTTGTATTAGTTTCTCTACACAAGTAGTGTTGATATATTCTAGTAGTGATGTTTGTGAACACACTTAGGACTGCCAAGGAATTTTTTTCCCCTCTTTAGGAGGTGTTTTTCCCCCATCTTGTATATATGTCTATAACCCTAACGGGACACTTTTTGCACATGCACTTGGTAATACATTCAGTATTGTGTTGTGCTCCAAGCTTCTTCTTCTTCCTTGTATTTTTCATGTGCTTCTGCAAACCTTGAATTTCAACAATTGGTATCAAAATAGGTCACCACTTCATTTAGGGCATCCTCAACACCCCTCTGATCATAGTCTTAGAATCGCATGAAAGCTAGTGAGCATACTCGAGGCAATTAGGAATTCAAAATTGCTTTACTCAGTTGCATCAAAACTTTGATTTGAGCTCATTTTAGCCTCTAAATGCACTATCATAGTGACCATGCAAGCAGTTTTGTCCTTTTGTGTGAAACATATATACATGTTTGGATTCCCCACTACAAGCACGTTGAAGCCTACTATAGTTTTTTCAAATCTTGATAGGGTGTTTTTGTTCAACTTTCTAAGATACACTTAATTTTTTGTAGTAAGGTATTTAGTCACTCGCCATGGATGAAAGCAATGACATATTTCATATGTTGGCTATTGAGGTTACATTGCATGGTACTAATTACCCATTGTGGGCAAATATGATGCACCATGTATTAGTAGCAAAAGGGCTATCGAATATTATCTAAGGTGTTGAAAAATGTCCTACTACACCTATAAATATATTTATTGAAGGTGATGTAGATGAATGAAGATGATGATCTTCAATTTCCAGTTGAGTTGCGGTTCCTACTGTCGCTATTGCAAAGAAACTTTGTTGGGATGGCAAAGATGCTCAAGCAAATGCATTAATACCTTTATCTGTCAAATGTGCCATTATCTCACATTCTCTCTTATAGATACTCTTACAACTTTATACCAAGAAAGAAATCAAGCTCGATTTTCTTACTTATGAAAAAAGTTGGAGAGTGAGTATATGAATGAAGAAGATTCTATGAAGAGTTCTTTGACAAAGATCAAAGATTTGAAGGAGTAGTTGATTTCTATTGATAAAATCTTATTAGGTAGTTTACTTGTGCAAACTGTTCTTAACAATCTTCCAAACTCATATATGGGCAAAAGAGTTCAATTATGTGTGTTGCAGATGAAGCTTTCTTAGATAGTGAGGCAAAGGCAAATGGATCCCATATAATAGTAAGCGAAAACCTACTAATGTTGCACAATTCAAGAAGAAAGACAAAGATGACAAGGAAATAGAAAAGCAAAAACAATTTTGAAAACACTACAAATACTAGAATGGTTGTTGCAAAGCCCTCTATACCTAAAATAGATTCTAGTATTCTAGTTCAAAATGAAGAATGGGCATTTATTATTGTTTGCAACTATGACCCATGGGCATTTATTATTGTTTGCAACTATGACCCATCTTGTCATGAGTAGTGTATGTCTATAGTAGACTTAGATGTTTGGTACTTAGATAAGGGGGTGGCAATCAATCATATTACCTCACAACATAGTTTCTTTAGTTCACTTGAGCTTGTCCCTACAAGGAATATTGTCACATGTGCTAACTCCTCTTACCATGTAATGGGAGTTGGTAAGATCATTTGAGTACTATTGATAGAAGTTCTTTCACATTATAAGATGTGTATAGTTCATGATCTCTCAAATGGTAATGTTATGATCTCTCAAATGGTAATGTTATGATCTCTCAAATGCTAATGTTATTATTGCTCCTGCATTCTATGTCGTGGGGTGTACAAGATCATAGAATCTCAATTTTGGTGAATCTAAGAAATTTGTATCCAATGAACTTGAATTTCTATAGACATTGCCAATAAGAATAATCCTCATATACATGATAAATTTGAGAGTCAAAGAGAGATTTAGATAATATGCTCAAGGCATATCTAAGAAACAAACTAATACTAATATTTATTTTTCATCGAAAACGTTTGCTTATAATGACAAACCTCATGAAGTAACTAGTACATCTCTGTTCGAGATCAATTATAGCACAAACCTTATTTTTCCCAATACCGTAAGAATAAAATTTGACAACGGTTTGGATGTCCAAGTTAGTTTCCAAGCAAAAGTTTTCCTGGAAAAATAAAAATGATAATCTTTGTAGAAACATGAGGATTTGAACAATTCTGTTGGAACGTACTTTAACATGAGGATGCAAATACTTCGGTTCAACATACTAAAGATAAAAACAATCAAGACATTATGCCATTTGACACTATATAGTGTTTTAAAAAGTTTACGACTCAAAAACTAACTGGAATTTTAAATTGTTGTTTTGAAAGTACTTTCTCTGCCTTTATAATCGAGTACTTTCTCTGCCTTCAGAAGTAAGAAAACGCTGAAAATGAGCACTCGAATCATTCTATAGACAACACACTACGTCGCAGATAAACTTAGTTAATGAACAATGTCAACTACACAGCTTATCAGTCATAAATGCGACTTGAAAAGTATAAAGTATGGTGTACTAATACTTTTCGGACTATTGAGGATATTTAGAAGGGAGAAATTAATAAATATTGAGCACCTATATGTCGACCCATGTACTAAACAAGGGTAAAAGAAGACCGATAAATCCTTAGGATACATAAATAAACAGGGATTGCAATGGCTATATAATGATTCTGTACCACACATCACACATGCCAGAAAATTTCCTCTCTCTCTCTCTCTCTCTCTCTCTCTCTCTCTCTCTCTCTCAATGGCAGATGAAGTTAGATTTCTCTGTGAATCCTAGGGGAGGGTACTTCCAGTAACGCAAGAAACTCCAACTAGAACAGGAAAAACAAACTATCACCACGTGACAGTTTGCATTGCTGGGCTTAATGCAGCCTGTGAATGCTAGCGCAAAGTAGTTTCAGTTACTCAAGTGACTCCAGGAAAAACAGCAAAACCTTCAGAAGAAAAATCTTGCATTTATGATTTGAACCTGGGTCGTCTGGGTGATCGCCAGGCATCCTAACCGGACTAGATGACATATGGATTTCTGAAAAGTTTAGCAATATAGTTAGAATTCAGCATATCCTTAGAATATCGTACAAATGAAAGAAATGGCCTTATTGTTCACCTTCGTCTTGGTGCTGCTACTAATGCAGGAGTAAGAACATGATGAGAAAGACAATCAAGAGTAAGAACAAGACTATGAAGGATGGCGACATATAGAAAAACGCTGCAGAGGTTAGGAGATTGGAAGAAAGAAAGATAATCCGAAAGACAAACTACAGAACAGACGTCGTCATCCTTCATCATCTTCTTACTACTAAAGTAAATTTTTCATGTACCGTTCTTCCTCACCTTGTTGCGGCTGATCGAATGCTCTGACGTATGCCTTCCATTTCACCAGAGGCAGAGAAGCTGCAATCCTTGTATGTCAGCTAAAAGATGTTATCGAGACTCGAGAGTTGGGAACACTTTCAAATTGCCGCTAATTGTTAAGGAAATAGATGATAGAAGTACCGTTGTTCCTCGCTTTGTTGCGGCGGATCGAATGCTCCGACCTATTCCGTTGATGCCAGCAGAGGCAAAGAGCAGCAACAAACACTCGCCTACGGACCGGAACCATTGTACGTCTGCAAAAATCTCGAAACTCGGGACCACTTAGATTGCCGCCAAACATCAAGAACATTAAATTGACGCCAAATCTCAAGAAAATAGATATAAAGAGCAGCTATCTATAGATATAATTGTATCGCTCTCTACAAAGAAACTCAAGTGAATCTGCCAAAAAAGAGGCGAAGTTCATCAAGCTCCTTTGTACCTCTTCAAAGAAGTGAAAAGAAACTTAATCTTAGGGGCAGTTCAAACTGAGGAGCACTCTCCAAATTTTAGAATGATTCATCAATCAAATTTTAGAATGATTCACCAATCATATATGTCAAGTCAATAGTTCCTCTAGTTGTCTATTCACGCTACAGGAAGGCTCGTTTAATTTTCCATGCCAGGTCATGGAACAATTTTCTGATTGTCGTTCTGACCGCCCTCCCTCCCCCCAAGGCACTTAGAGCACTCACATCAGATTTTCAATGGATTTTTTTAAATTTTGTTCCAAGGAATGTGTGAATAGAGGGCCATAACATTCTTCAAGAGCTCCATAATTCCAGGCATGATCATGAGTCTCTCATCTTGTCAGGTTGAATTTGACATTTTCCAGTTTGTTAGATCTAACCTCTGTGAAGACCTTGTTTGTATTAGAAATGGTTGGATTTTGAGGTTTGCGGAAGCACCCAAAAAATGCAAGGAAGAAGAAGAAGCTTGGAGCACAATACACAATACTGAATGTACAAAGATGAGTGACTCGTTAGGATTATAGGCATATATGCAAGGGATGGAGGGGGGCTCCTAAAGAGGGAAAAGGTCCCCCGACATTCCTAAATGTGTTCACACACATCACTACTGAAATTTATCAACAAATCCCCCCTGGGAATGATGCAGTGAAAAGAATCTGGCACTCATGTATAAGGGAGTGCCAAGCTATATGGAACAAGATCAATCCACACAAGGAAGTAAACCCAAAGCTTTATGGAAAGCTTCAAACTTGTCCCGAAGTAGAGCCTTAATGAAAAGATATGCAAGCTTATCTTGTGTGGGAACATATGGCAAATTGATCTCTTTAGTAGAGGACCTCTCCTTGACATAATGATAATCACTACAAGAAAAAGGGGGGCGTAGCGACGCCCCCGAATCAGGAAAAAAACGAAAACCGTCGCTTATGCGATGAAAGCGTCGCATAAGCGACGGTAAAAAAATCGGATTTTTTTTTTTGGCCGAGCATCGTCGCATAAGCGACGGTAGCGTCGCTTATGCGACCCAACACCAAAGCGTCGCTAGTTAGCGACGCACTTAGCGACGTTGGCAAACTGCAGAGCGTCGCATATGCGACGCTCTGGAATGTAAAAAAAAAATTTCAATTCTCCCGGCACATTTGTGCCGGGCCTTGAACGCAAGAGCGAGAGAGAGAGAGAGAGAGAGAGAGAGAGAGAAAGAGCGCGCACGACAGGGAGAGAGAGAAGGGAGACGGTTGACAGGTATGCGCACACACACTTACACACACACACATATACACGCATAGACACACACACACATACGCATAGACACACAGACACATACACACAAATACACACACATAGACACACATACACAATGCATAATTCATACACATACACACATGCACACATAATGCATACACATGCACACACATATACATGTGCACACACATACATATGTACACATACATATGTACACATACATATGTACACATACATATACACGCATAGACACACACACACATACGCATAGACACACACTCACATAATGCATACACATGCACACACATATACACATGCACACACATATACATGCACACACACATACACATGCATAATGCATACACATACACACATGCACACATAATGCATACACATGCACACACATATACATGCACACACACATACACATGCACACACACACATATGTACACACACATATACACGCATAGACACACACACACACATACGCATAGACACACACACACATATACACAAATACACACACATAGACAGACATACACAATGCATAATGCATACACATGCACACATAATGCATACACATGCACACATAATGCATACACATGCACACACATATACACATGCACACACATATACATGCACACACACATACATATGTACACACACATATACACGCACAGACACACACACACATACGCATAGACACACACTCACGTAATGCATACACATGCACACACATATACACATGCACACACATATACATGCACACACACATACACATGCATAATGCATACAGATACACACATGCACACATAATGCATACACATGCAGACACATATACACATGCACACACATATACATGCACACACACATACACATGCACACACACATACATATGTACACACACATATACACGCATAGACACACACACACATACGCATAGACACACACTCACATAATGCATACACATGCACACACATATACACATGCAGACACATATACATGCACACACACATAATAATGCATAATGCATACACATACACACATGCACACATAATGCATACACATGCACACACATATACACATGCACACACATATACGTGCACACACACATACACATGCACACACACACACATGTACACACACACACACATATGTACACACACATATACACGCATAGACACACACACACATACGCATAGACACACACACATATACACAAATATACACACATAGACACACATACACAATGCATAATGCATACACATACACACACACACATGCACACATAATGCATACACATGCACACACATATACACATGCACACACATATACGTGCACACACACATACACATGCACACACACACATATGTACACACACACATATGTACACACACATATACACGCATAGACACACACACATACGCATAGACACACACACATATACACAAATACACACACATAGACACACATACACAATGCATAATGCATACACATACACACATGCACACATAATGCATACACATGCACACACATATACATGCACACACACATACACATGCACACACACATACATATGTACACACACATATACACGCATAGACACACACACACACACATACGCATAGACACACACTCACATAATGCATACACATGCACACACATATACACATGCACACACATATACACATGCACACACATATACATGCACACACACACATGCATAATGCATACACATACACACATGCACACATAATGCATACACATGCACACACATATACATGCACACACACATACACATGCACACACACACACATATGTACACACACACACACATATGTACACATATATATACACGCATAGACACACACACACATACGCATAGACACACACACACATACACACAAATACACACACATAGACACACATACACAATGCATAATGCATACACATATACACATGCACACACATATACATGCACACACACACACATATGTACACATATATATACACGCATAGACACACACACACATACACACAAATACACACACATAGACACACATACACAATGCATAATGCATACACATACACACATGCACACATAATGCATACACATGCACACACATATACACATGCACACACATATACATGCACACACACATACATATGTACACACACATATACACGCATAGACACACACACACACACATATGCATAGACACACACACACACATAATACATACACATGCACACACATATACACATGCACACACATATACACATGCACACACATATACATGCACACACACATACACATGCATAATGCATACACATACACACATGCACACATAATGCATACACATGCACACACATATACACATGCACACACATATACATGCACACACACATACACATGCACACACACACACATATGTACACACACACACATATGTACACATACATATACACATACACACATACACATAGACAAGACACACATATACCTACACACATACACACATAATGATGCATACACACACATACACATGCATACACACACATACACATGCATACACACACATACACATGCATACACACACACACACATACACGTATATATATTGATTTCTAACCATTTTGTTTTATATGTTAGGTAGTATGGATCCCAGTAGAGAGAGAAAGGCGAAACTCACTCTCATAAAAAGTCTTATGAGAGCAAGAGTTCCGTCAGATACTCTAGGGGCCATAATGCGGGACTATGCAGAGATGTCCGATGAGGAGGTGGATTATACAATCCAGATGCTTACGCGATCAGACGAGGGCTCTTCTGCAGATCCACACGCAGGAAGAGAGCTATCTGCTCATAGGTATGTTTTTTTTCATCAACTTTTTTAATGATATTATAGCACATATTTTTATTTATTTCTATCTATCTATTTTCAGGACACCTATACCACCTCCAGCACGTGATAGGAGAGCAGAGACGTTGCCTATGAGGACATGCATAGGCACGTTAGGACTAGAGTGCGACATAGAGCTAGAGGGGAATATTGTATACATAGGAAATGGATTGGAGTTCAAGAGGAGAATGCGTGCACTATGCAACTCTTACCTTCGCTTTATCCACTTACCGTGGAAGTAAGTAAAAGTTTTACATATAAATTGAAATATATATCTTATGTTTTATTTATATTATGTTTTTTATTTTTGTAGTGAGCATGATGAGAGGGATAAAAAGTACGTGCTCAGTTCACTTGAGACGGAGTTTGGGACAGGGTGGTCTCTTAAATGGTGTTTAAAAGAGATGCGGACACTTATGGCGCATCGTCGTGACAATGCACGGTATGTATGTATATGAGAGAGAGAGAGAGAGAACACTAATCTCGATATTAGGGTTTTGAAATCCCTAATTTAAAAACTCTAATTCAACCTTTTAGCCATATGTTTGAAGTATATGTACACCTCCGACGTCCTACTAGAGAGATGTCTCTCCTCCCAACCTTATGCCTCTATATATAGCTACTCGAATCAACGAGGATCATGATTCATAATATATGTAAAGATATATACACATCATGTAGATAGGATACATAAATATAAAATGGAGTAGATATATTATGCATCACACATACATGCCTAAATGCACACATAAATATATATATACATACTAACATATTTACATGTACATATTTACACATACATGTACATGCCTACATGCACACATAAACATATATATACATGCATACATATTTACATGTACATATTTACACATAGACACATATACATATATACATGTACACAATTATAAACACTTGCATATATTACGTACATGAATACATGAATATTTTACATAAATGCATATGCATATATACACATGCATATTTAACACATGTATACATATATCACACACATGCAAACACATACATATACATGAAATACATATATATGCATACTAATATATGTATACATATAATACACATGAATACACACACATATGCATACATACATGATAAAAATTTACTCCTCGAAGATAAAGCTATATATAAAATAATTAGGCATACCCCCGAGCTTCATGTTCTAACTTAGAAGAACATGATTTCATCTCTGTAGTAGGATTCATCGTTATTCAAGTTAATAAAAAAAACCTATTATCTGATATCCATTCAGAAGCTTCAAGTTACTATCTAATCTGCTCATATGTTTTCATTATTGCCATCATTTTGGTAAGACATCAATATAGTCTCATCTTCATTATCCTTATTGATTTCATTTATTTCTTCTATTGTTAAATCTATGTTCTCATGAATCACATCATCTATTGGTGGATTAATATCTATTTCTGGTAATTCCTCTTCCTCATCAGTAGAATCAGCATGTAGAGAATTATCCTCTTCATCAAAAAGATTAGTATCATTATCACGTATAATGAGTCTAATTTCTATTCCAGATGTTGATGTATCAGTATCTGATGCTGAATCATCAAGAGGACTTTCTTCAATCTCTCTAACAATAAACTGTTCAAACAATGACCTACCTCTAGGTTGCACATGAATGACTTGCCACCAAGGATGAGCATCTGGGATTTTATAAAAAAATGCTTGTTCAATATGCCTAGGAAGAATATATGGTTCTTTAGTAGATCGCATTAGCTTGGAAGAATCAATTGCCCAAAACCCAGATAATTCCTTTCTTATTGTAGAATTACTACCTTTATACTCCGCTCGATACCAGTCAACCTTCAAAATGACCTATCAAATATATAACAACAAAAACGTCCCATTATTAGGTGCTTAAAAAAATAACCAACTCTAAAAAAAATATATAAACTTTTTTCTACCTGTTTGAATGTACGAAATGAAATTTCGTAGATACCAACAATAGTTCCTACGTAACCAAGTTCGTTATCTATAAGGTTCGTGTCTTTTGAGCTAGCATGTGATAGTTGCTTGAAACAAGCAACAATACTAGAATCCTCTGTTTTACGTAAAGAATCAATGGCTTTGATTCTTATATGTTGTCCAAAAGCCCACATATTAGTGAACATTCGAGCCTGCAAAATAAATTCAATTAGTAAATAGAAACTAACATACATATATGAAAAAAATAAAATATATATTTTAATAAAATTACCTTTTTTCACAACCTATCATTAACTCTCTTTGCTCATCTGAGATTTCTTCATTATTTGCTGCCATAGTGAATAACCAATATTTTTGAATATATGCATAGGATCAAGAAGATGACATACTTTTAACTCTTTCCAATACTCCAAAGAATACCATATTGATATGTTCTTTGCGAGTGCCAATTTCCCTTTACCTCTGTTCACATACTCATTATCTGAATCATCACTGAAGATTTCTGCTTCTAGATCTATCAGAGGTCCATCTGTCCATTTTTTATACCAATCCATAGGCGTCATAGGTTTTGGATACTGGCCTGTTTCAAGCTTTCCATTAAAATGTATCGCTTCTCTTTTAGATCTTAATGGATGATCATCAGGCAAGAATCGTCGATGTCGAAGATAAATATTTTTGTTGAGATTCTTACTATAGATTGATCTCAACCAATCACCACAATATGGACAAGCTTTATAACCCTTAGTAGATATTCCTGCATCATGGAAAAGGATAAAAATATAATTAGATTAAATCATATTTATTTACATGCATATTGAATAAAAAAATTACATCAATACCTGAACAAACGCCATATCCAGGAAAATTGTGAATAGTCCAAGCCACAATACCACGAATCGTAATATGTCTTTCATTGATGCTTTTCGATATATCAATGACATTAATACCTCTCCATAACTCTTGAAGATCGTCAATGAGAGGAGCAAGATATACATTCATATCTTTAACTTGTCTTTTGCCTGGGATTAGAAGTGAAAGCATTAAATGTTCCTTTTTAATGCTAAGATATGGCGGAAGATTGTAGTTTATGACTACCACTGGCCATGTTGACCATTTACTGGTTTTCATGGAGAATGGATTAACCCCATCTAATGCAACTCCTAACTTTAGATTCTGTGGATTTTGTGCAAATTCAGGCCATGTAGAATCAATATGCTGAAAAGCAACACTATCATGAGGAATTCTGATTATTCCATCAGTACTTTTGTGATCATGTCCCCAAGTCAAAAGCTTTGATAATTCGGGGCTTTGAAACATATGTCTAATCCGTGGAGCCAATGGAAAATGTCTCAATACCTTATTCGGGATTTTACCTTCTTCACCCTTATATCGAGGAGATTGACATTTGGGACATGTCAAAGAGTCTACATATTCACCTCTATATAAAATACAATCGTTAGGACATGCATGTATACATTGATAATCTATACCAAGATTGTTGATTATCTTCTTCATTTCATCATGTGAGGTAGGAAGAATATTTTGACTTGGTAAAAACTTTTCAGATAATAACCTGTAAGTTTATCAAAAAAAGATATATTAAAAAAGGTAAATAAATATACATACATATATACATGCAGGTTTTTATTCTTACTTTAGATAAGGTGAGAACAAGAACTTGAATTGAATAGATACTTTTTGTCCGCGCATCTTTTAAAACTATTAATGCATCTTTCAAAATATTTATGCAAAACAATCGTATCCTGTCAATTCACACATATGTTCATATAATGGTGACCTGGATGAATCGCATGCACAGAGGTTAGTCAAGATAGAGCAGGATTTCTCGGGTATGCAGTAAACCTCTTGCATGTCAATGATGAGCTTCTGAACTTTAGGATACAAAGTGGACTACTCCATTATAATCAGATTGCTGTCTCTTGAGTAACCTCTGTGCATGTGACTCATCCATGTCACCATTGCGAATATTTGGAAAGATGCATTAATAGTTTTAAAAGCTGCGCGGACAAAAAGTTTCCATTCAATTCAAGTTCTTGTTCTTATAACCTTATCTAAAGTAAGAATAAAAACCTACATGTATTTATATATGTATATATATTTATGCATATATATATATATATATATATATATATATAAATAGATAGAAAATTGAAATTTATACCTTAATAGTGTCGAAACAGATACATTACTCCATCCAAAACGATTTTGAAGGTTGAGAATAAGTAAGCTCGCATTTAGTCGTGTCAAATGACTTCCTTCATATACATGCTTTAGACATTCCTCTCGAAGATATTTCTCATTTTTAGAAATATCCATGCTCTCACTGTCATTTTGATACCAATCCTCAATAAAATATGCCATGCCATCATCTTCATCATTGTCACACAAATGTTGTACTTTATCATCTTTTGAATATAGATCTTTCAACTTTGCATATTGCACAGGCTTAGTTTTGCATAGCCTCCTCATGGAAGCTTCTGATAAATGAGGTCTTATTGGTAATTGTGAATGTTGTGGACGAATATCATCAACATCATACGTTGGAATCTACACATATAAATAAAACTCATTAGTATTCCATAAATGAATAAAAATTAAACTTCAAATATAAAATTAAGTATATAACTTATTAAATATGGATAGAAAATTTTTATTCTCTCTAGCTAAAAGGTGCTCTTGCAGGTCTACGCCATCCATAATTCACTAATAGTTCATCACCAGCATGTAATGTAGTAATAGCATTGACAACTATGTATCTTGATACATCTCTACTCATGTATGGTGATTCATGACTATTTTCACGCTCCTCAAATGTGCAATTAGTCCTTGAACTATTATGTAACCCTCGACTACTATTTATTAAACCTTCTATATTTCCATGTGTGTAAGGTCTTCCATCAATATATAATCTTTCATTTTCTGCATGTAAAATCCTTCTACTAGTAAGAGATGCTGCGTTCAAGCATATTCCATAAGTACTCATGCTTTGAACATAACGTGAAAGTCGATGCCAATCTCCCCATCCATATATAGGACCACAAAATGACATAAGAGTGACTTCAGAGTTCGGAGGCACATACAAATCCTCTACAATAAAGAGACCACGACCAGCATTAGTAATAGTGGATGGAGCAATCATATAGCGATTACCCCAAAAGTTGAAAACCTCTCCATCTAAAGGAAGTGGTCCTCTATTCCATCCTCCATATCTTCTTCTATCATATGTTTGTACTAAAGAATGATCACGAGCTGGCAATGGATAATCTCCAGCCGTTTCATTCTCTAAACCAGGAGGTAGAGGATTTCTAGAAACCTCTGCTTGTAATTGATGAACAGCAAGTCCATGACGTGTACGAGGTATATTAACATTATGAGAAAAATCATCATCATCATCATCATCATCATCATCGAGCAAGTATTCCTGTATATCAATAATAATTTGATTTTATACATGGTTTTTAAATAAAAAATGACATTAATATATATAGAAAATACATACTCAAGCATTATCACGTTGACTAGGTGATGGTGCATGCTCAAAAGTACCATACTCTGCCTCATGTTGAATATATTCCAATCGTGGTCTTCGATACGTGCCATAACAAGAGTTACACCAACATATAATATGCTCTTGATAGTAAAATTCATCATAATTCCTATCGGAGGACACATGTGAAGTCGTTGCATGGGTAGGAGGTGGTGGAGTACCCTGATTGATCAGAATCTGCACATCATAAGAAACATAAAAAAAATATATAAGTTATGTATCCATCAAATATAGTTAAAATTAAATATTTCATATACTTACAGTATAAAGTCGTTGCACGATGAGGAGACGGTGGTGGAGTTCCATCTGATTGATCAGAATCTACATCATAAGAAACATAAAAAAAATATATAAGTTATGTATCCATCAAATATAGTTAAAATTAAATATTTCATATACTTACAGTATAAAGTCGTTGCACGATGAGGAGACGGTGGTGGAGTTCCATCTGATTGATCAGAATCTACAAATAATGGTATTTGATATTAATAATTTGATTATCTACATAAATAAAAAATTCACATATACACATTTACACATACACACATATTCACATATACACATTTATACATACACACATATTCACATATACACAACACATATTATTGTGGGATAAATGCATGTATTTTGTATGAATGAGTGTATATGCATGCATGTGTGTGTACGTATATATGTGGATATGTATATGTGTGTTTATGTTATATGTATGTATATGTGTATATATATACATATATGCATGCGTATATGTTTGCATGTATATGTGTATGTGGGTATGTGTATGTGTATGTGTATGTGTATATGTGTGTATATATGTGTATGTATTCTGACTTTTTTTTCTGTTTGAGATTAAAACAGCGAGTCGTAACAAACGAGAACTATGTCGTAAAAAGAGAACACTTACGTCAAAAATTACATGTTTTCACCTCATTTTTGGAATTCCTTTACACCAGTATACATATATTACAAAAATGAGGTGAAAACAAGTAATTTTTGACGTTTTTTATCATTTTCTCAAAAAAAAATGAGCTCAAAATGTAGTCAAAATTTCACTATATTAGGCATTGACGTGTCCCAAAATGTATATGATAAGACATTGACATGTCCAAAATCTATATGCTAAGACATTGACATGTCTAAAATATGTATAAGAATGTGGAAGTCAATAGTTTTTACACAAAAATAACATTTTAGACATATCTTTAATGGGTGGATATCTGATTGTTATTCAAAATTGCTACAAAACATGGTTTCATTAACCAAACTACTTTGAGGCATTTACATAAGCACTAAAAATGTCTGAGAGCTTCAATCCAACTCACAACTTTGTCGATCTATGTCTACACCCTCATCATCTGATGCACTTGATTCAGTCTCATACTGTTGAGAGCTCTCTTCTTCTTCTTCTATATCCACAAGAGCTCTATCTTCATCCACGTACATACCAAATTCTGCAGGATCATGCACAACTCTTCTTGTTTTCCTATGATTTCCTGTACCACATACATCTGGAAGCTTTTGTTTTATCATGTTGATGGTTGCTTTCCTCAAGTGACCAGTTTTTGTCAAGGAAAAATCATAAACAAGAATATCTACATCATCCATTTTAAGAGTGGATGTGCTTCGAATATTCTTTTTCCTTTTTGAACCTGTTCGTTTAGCATCACACACCATTTCTAAGTTATATTTACCTGTGAATGCATTACTACTTTTAGTGTAATACCAATGCACCACCAAAGCCTCTATTCT
The DNA here is from genome assembly GCA_020310875.1 of Ceratopteris richardii. NCBI lineage: Eukaryota > Viridiplantae > Streptophyta > Polypodiopsida > Polypodiales > Pteridaceae > Ceratopteris > Ceratopteris richardii. The sequence goes on along the minus strand of CM035408.1, from coordinate 163,920,045 downwards.
TCTCTGATCAATATCTTTAGTTATCTCTAAAACCTTTGCAATCCAAAATGGTCTGGTAGCCTCATCACCATCAGCAAGTACTGCAATAAGCGTTCCAACATTTATCTCTATTAAATTTCCTTGCCATCTTGCTTCTGCCTGTTTTGTCATCCTTGGGCCTACATAAATATTTCTTTCTGGTGGATGTATAAAACTTTGAAGTGCATCTGCATTACATGCTTGGGCCACATTCACGGATCTTTGTGTACAAAAATCCCATGTGAATGGAACATCAACTAGCCAGTGACCTGCAATTGTATACTGTATAATCTCTTCTTGATGATTGAAAAAGTCCTCCCACCAAGATACATCTTGATCTCCAGCATATTTTTTTGCACGCTCAATATGTCTCTTCTTTTCAATGAGTGCATGCATCCAGCTTTTACTTTGATCAACCACACTTCCACATCTTTCTGTATTGTTTTTATCTTCATATGGTGATTGTTCTGCACCATACACTGTTACAGTAGACAAATTAGGCACCTGCAATAAGAAACTGCATCCCTCTTTAGGCTCCCACCCAAGAGAAGATGAATACTGCTTTGCAAATAAAAGGGTTATTTCATCAACCCTCCTCATCAAGAATACATGGTTGAAACTAATATTGTGCAATGGAGCCAAAACCTTAGCACTATTATCAAGGCCCATTGAGCAAAAGTGCTTAAAGTCATAAATCTGTGTGAGGTGTTGAACTTCTGGTTTTGGAGTATATGCTTCTGAAATCAGCTCAGATAAAATCGGAAGAGTAAAAGCATTGTTACGTGCCAACTTCTTAGAGAAAGTACTGAACATTTGATCAATGTGATCATGAGTGTGGCCAACCAGAAGAAAATTTACCTTAACCTTCTGAAATACCTGTTTTTCAACAAGCATGCTTAAATATCCAAAGACTGTAGAATTTTTATTCTCTCTTGGAGTATTATCTAGTTGCAAATATAGAGTTGGTGGCAAAAGACCCTTCCATGATTGCAAAACACGATGAATGACAGTAACTGTAAGGTTTGGATCATTATGCACATTCGGATATGTGAAGAAAACCTTGGACATTACAGTTCCATTGTATACCAAAGCGCCAACCAAATGCATTTGCACAAGGACTTCATCTCCAATGTCCTTAGGGATGCGATAAAAATGTGGCAAACAAGTTTTTTTCTGATCCATACCATCGATCAACAAACACATATAACGCTCCGGATTTCTGAGTGCCTTACTTCGATGATGAATTGCTTTCTTTCTCTCTAATGCTTGACTCTCACGATGGTTGTTAAGAAGGTTTTTAAAATTATGCTTTTCCTGTGGTGTTGTAGCCCCTTTTGCCATGTTTTTCAAAGTGGCGCAAACTGAACATTCACCCATTCTAACTTTACGAGGAATAGAAACATTGTTAAACTCTTCCTTCCATAATCGAGTAAAGTGACGATACAACACATACTTCTCATTTCTATTTTCCATGTCTTCTCTATATATTTGAAATACCTCTCGACGAGTAAAGTTATCTGACAAGTGCAACCTTCCAGTTGTAGGCATAACTTCACAATGCAAGCTAAAATAGTTCATCATCCAATTCATTGCATGACGTCCAACAGATCCTTTGGTCCCAACATGGAACGTATCCAAAATGAGATCCCCATTCAAAAACCCTTGTTGAACCCTATGTATTCTAAAATTTCCTACACCCATTGCAATTTTAAATGCAGCCCTACAGCATGGCATCCCTTGAGTAAAGAAATATTCAAAACCAACACGCGTTACTGACATGTTATCCTCAATCATTTGCATGCAAGAAACAAGGTATATATCTTGCCTTTCACTATCTAAATGGAGGAATTTTTCTCTTATGTGCTTTAGTTTCTTCATCCCTAAATTATACAAGCATTTCAAACCACAACAATGCTTCACAATATCCAATGCAATCTGTCTATCTGAAGTAAGAAATTTAAATCTTTTTCGACTTACTTCACGAGACCTTCTTTTAAATCGTAGATTGAGCTTGCTTTGCTTTTTCGTTGCTCCACATGCACTTGAATCAGAAGGGAGATCAATGGTTGGATCAGATGGGAGATCAAGAGGTGCATTTGTATGAGCAGCATTGCACTGTGAATTGGATAACTTAAATGACTCAACAGAAAACATGGAATCATCAGCACGTTCTAAATCATAGGGATCATCACTTCTCTGGAAAGGCTCAACTGAGAACAATGAATCAATATGAGCAGAGGAAGCTGATGCCCAAGCATCCACTGAAAAGATTGAGCTCATCTTCACTGAGTTCACAGAAGACTGAAGATGAATGACCTTTTTAAATAAGTAGAAATCCGAGATCAAGTGAAGATATCACATCAAATGTCACATCAAGAAGATATGAAATCAAAAGCTTATTAAAGTACATTAAATAACATAAAACATCAAATTACATCAAATCACTTAATTACTCAAATATACACTAATAAGGGAACCAAAGATTTGATTCACTTTTGATTCAAATGATCTTTTTCTAACTTCATATGAGTCATTCAGTCTAAGCATTGTGAATGAATCAAAATATATCAAAGTTGTGTTCCAATAGGAATATATAATAAAATTGTTTGGATGAAATTTTACAAGAAGAAATTTTACAACTGGAATATATCCAAGTTGAGTTCCAACTGGAATATGCTATGCCATTGAACACTATACAAGAAGAAATTTTACATTTGGTTAAGATTTCAAGGATTAGGTTTTATTGTGGTCTTGGCTAGATATCAAAGAGGTAGATGAAAGTATATTGAAAAAGAATTATGTGTAAAAGAGGCACACAGAAAGTATATTCATACATTGATTTTCCATTTCAACAATGTGTTACAAGATAAATGTGAATATGAACTAAAGTGTGGAGGATAACACTATAAAGATGTCATTAATCTCACAACTTAGACCTAATTTTCTCCCAAGCAACAGAATCTAAGAAAAAACATCTACATGAGATTAGAAATCCTCATGTACATACCATACTGTTGCCATTGAAGTTTAATTTCCATGCAAATGTATATAAATAGTTGCAAGGTTCTGTACTAGAATGTTTATTATAATGTGATTTTCCATTTCAAGAGTGAGTTACAAGATAAATGTGAATATGAACTAAAGTGTGGAGGGTAATACTATGAAGATGTCATTAGTCTCCCACATTTAACACAACTTTGACTTGATTTTCTCCCAAGAAAGAGATTCTTAGAAACAAATCTCTACATGAGTTGAGACATCCTCATGGACATACCATACTCTTGCCATTGAAATGTAATTTCTATGCAAATGTATATAAATAGTTGTAAGGGTCTATGAATATTTCATTAAAGTGGCTCTGAAACAGCCTATTTGTGTGGGTGCTATTCCCTGGTTAGATAAGTTGACAGATTTAGTTAGCAAGTGGACTCATTCAGTTAGATCCAGTTAGTTTCTGGTTCAAGTTACCCAATTGCCTATAAATACCAGAGGAGGAGATCATTCGCATTTTCAAAATCCACGAGCAAGAGAGAGCAGCAGAGCACAGACAGCCATGGAGCACAGAGGTCAGCATACCAGCAAGCCAAGCCTGATGGAGAAGAAGAATGTTGGCAAAAGTACCAAGAGGTAGACAAAATCATAACTAAAAAAAAGATTCCAAAAAGATTCCCTCTGTATGTCTGTGTAAATTTCTCATTTCTAGGTCTCTATTTTTCTTGCCTGTCGAAATATGGATCCAAAGCATGTACAGGTCGATGCCTGGCATCGACTTTAGGGTGTAAGTCGATGCCAGGCATCGACTTAGGATTGCAAGTCGATGCCAGGCATCGACTTGCAGCCCCAAGTCGATGCCTGGCATCGACTTGCAGGAGCAAGTCGATGCCAGGCATCGACTTGTGGGTGCAAGTCGATGCCTGGCATCGACTTGCAGCCTCAAGTCGATGCCTGGCATCGACTTGCTCCTGCAAGTCGATGCCTGGCATCGACTTGTGGGTGCAAGTCGATGCCTGGCATCGACTTGCAGCCCCAAGTCGATGCCAGGCATCGACTTGGTCCCAAAAAACGATGCCAAGCATCGACTTGCCAGCATCATCATGCACTGAAAAGTCGATGCCAGGCATCATCTTTTGGGTGCAAAATCGATGCTTGGCATCGGCTTTTGGGCCCAAATCGATGCTTGGCATCGACTTTTGTGCCCAAGTCGATGCCAGGCATCGACTTTGTGTTCAAGTCGATGCTAGGCATCGACTTGAGGGTAAAAGTCGATGCCAGGCATCGACTTGGCCCAAAAGTCGATGCCAGGCATCGACTTGGGCCCTCAAGTCGATGCCTGGCATCGACTTGCACACAAAGTCGATGCCTGGCATCGACATGCACTTAAACATCGATGCCTGGAATCGACCCGAAGCTGAAAATCCATGCCTTGCATGGACATGGGCTGATATTTCTTATTGCTTGATATTTCCAATTGCTTTCAGGGATGCGGAGTACAAGGATGAAAGGCCCATTAAGAAGCTCAGAGTCACCATGGGCTCTGCTGACCAGCAACGTGACAAAGGCAGTGGTCACCAAGCAAAGGCAAAGAAAATTATTGCACCATTATCCTCTGAGAAGGCCAGCAACCCACTAGGAATATCCTCAGGTGGACAGAGTAGCATTAAAATTCCTGTGGAGGATCCAAGTATGAAGGAAAGGTCGAGGGAGACAGAGGTCATGAAGACAGATCGTCCACTTCGGGACATGACAAATCTCGAATGGTGCCTTCAGTACGTGGAAGAGAAGAATGCAGTCCTCCTTGTGTTCGCAGGGGCCTATGGCAGAGGAAAGATCACGACAACACAAGGTTTTCAGTATGGCCTTGTTTACAAATTGGATTATGAAGATGAAGATTCTGACAACCTGCTTTTCTTGGTGGAGACATCCAAGGGATTAAGAAATGTCATATGCAAGATGGAATTCTTGTGCCCAGAGTGCTGTGTTCCAGAGGAGCTAGCTCAGATGTGCAGAGACTCAGTGAATTTCATCAAGGACCTGATGCCATGGATACAGGGCAATATCATGCCAACACAGCACAAGAAGACGACCCCTGTAAAGGCAAGGGGTAAGCAGAGTGTGCAGAAAAAGCCCCAAAAGAAAAAGAAGATAATTGCAGAAGAGGACTTTTCTGACTCAAGCTCTAGCTCTGGGGACATTATTGTTGCACCTGGTGGAGAGCTTGCATCTGGTGTGCTTGGCACTGAGCAGAATAAGATGAGGGAGGACATAGCTAGAAGAAAAATTGTGAAGAAGGGGCAGTTGTTCCACCTGCCTATTAATATTATCCACACGCCACCAGTGGATCCAGTCACAGGGAGGAGGCCCCTTGAGATCAGGGAGCCACATAATTTGCATGTCCAAAATCTTAAGAAGAAAATGAAAATTAATCCTCATGCTACTGTTGTGCCATTCCTTGTAATGGTGGATCCGCATGAGTGCAGCTGTGTGGAGGATTTCAATGAGAATTTGTTTGAGGAGTACACTTATTATGTGATTGGAGGTTCACACTCTGCAGAGGCTCGTAGACAGTTAGTGAAGGAGCACCCTACTACATTTTTCTTTAGGTATGCAGAGTGTAAGATATATGCTGGTCTTACAACTGAGGAAGCCAAGCTTCTTGCTTGGGATCACAACAACGATAATGACTACAGGCAGAAAATGTCCTCCATAGAGAGAATTCGGTTCTTCCACCATGAATACGAAGATTGTCTTGTGAAGGAAGCTGGGAGAATACATCCCAATCTACGAAAGCAATGCCTTATTGAGGTTGGAATTGCATTGGATGAGAATAGAAAATCAGATGCTTTGAGGAAATATGACCCATGGTTTCAACTGGCATTCAGATCAGGTGAGATCTGGGATCTTCAGGATAGAATCTTCACAATGTGGGAGCATAAGGAGGTCAAGGGCCAGAAGCAACGAAAGTCGAGGCCAGACCCACAAATTGATCTGAGGGGAAAGGGAAGGAAAGTTGACCTTTCAATTGAGGAGGCTCCTGAGGACATGAAGCTGACCCCATGGAGGGCCCTTCAAGGAATCAAGGATGATACATTGATCATATCAACTTTGTCAAGGGTAATCTCGAAGGAGTTGAGCCTCGAGGAGATGGTCACTGAGCTCAATAAGTATGTATGTTATTCTCAGATCCTTTTTCCCTCCTCCCATGCTTCTTGTCTAACCTAGTCTCTTTTATATTTATGTGTCTGTAGTCATAAAGTGTACATGAAGATTCAGGAGGTGATGATGAAGAGGCTGGGTTGCTTTTCTTGGACAGAGGTCCAAGCAGACTATCCAACCACATCATCCTACAAAGCCTTATCAGAATATTTCATCCTGTTTCGTGATTGGGTAGATTCTCTTATCAGAATATTTCATACTAAACAATTTGATGCATTGCATGGCATCAACATGGGGGCATAAGTCGATGCCTGGCATCGACTTGGGGGCATAAGTCGATGCCTGGCATCGACTTGCAGCATAAGTCGATGCCTGGCATCGACTTGGGGGCATAAGTCGATGCCTGGCATCGACTTGCAGCATAAGTCGATGCCTGGCATCGACTTGCAGCATAAGTCGATGCCTGGCATCGACCTGCAACAAAAGTCGATGCCTGGCATCGACCTCGTGGCAAAAGTCGATGCCAGGCATCGACTTAGGTCCCTAGGTCGATGCCAAGCATCGATTTTTAGTAGAAGGTCGATGCCTAGCATCTACCCCAACAAGAAATCGATGCCATACATCCGTTCTTTATGTTCTGTTTGCTGTACTGAAGAGCTCTTCTAATTGTTTTTCCAATTTGTTCTGCAGAAACCAAGGAAAAGTAAGTCTACAGAGGTACTAGATGACTGCCCCCCTGCATTCCTTGCTCACATTCAAAGAGCAAGGCATGAGAAATCTAGACTGAAAGCGAAGGAGATGGATTTTGATGATGAACCCGATCTTAAATGTTTCTCCAATCCCCTAGACCCCCTTAGGCCTGTATATTACAATGTGTTCTGTAGTGATGTAAATAATATTTGTTCTGTTGTGCCTAGAAAACATTTCTCCCTTCTCATAGCGGACATACCCTATGGATTTAGGATGTTAGGATCAGTTAATGATGATGAACCCTTCAAACACCCTCAGATTCGGAAGATGGTCACTGATTTTGCAGAGTTAACTATGTCTCCTCTTTGGAGGATAGTAATTTTCCATAGCAGAGACCAGTCTTTCTCTGTTTCAACTGCTTTGAAAGCAAGATGTCATGCTGTCGAGTGCCTCACTTGGTAAGTAATCTTCTTTCTATCTCCATGGCTTTCATGATGCCCTATGTGACTCATAGTTCTTTTTTGCAGGGTGAAGACAAACGTAAATCACACTCCTTTGCATCGGTTTGTGAGTGCCACTGAATGCATTACAGTGGGCTATTATGATGAAGTAAGCAAAAGGAGAGTCAGGGAGCATTGCAATGAGAATGGGATCTCAAATGTGCTCATGTTCCCAGCCGTTACCAAGAAACTTCGTCATGTAGCTGGGGACATGACATTGGTTAACCCTTATCAGAAGCCACAAAAACTCATAATGAGATTGCTTCAGCTATTTTCCAATGATGATGACTGGGTCCTAGACCTTTTTTCGGGCACAGGTAATTTCAATTTTCACAATTTTCATTAGTCATTGTTGATTGAAGCCTCTAATAGGTTTTCTGCTGTTTCAGGAACGACTCTGGCTTGCTCCTTAAAGATGTTCAGGCACTGCATAGCTGTGGAGAAGGATGATGCTCAAGTGAGCTTCATTAGAATGAGAATCAATGGGCTGAATGAATGCCCAGATGAAGACCAAGAGGTTGGAAGGAAGCACATTGCAGATACGGAGAGATTCCAAGCAGCTTCAAGGGAGCCTGTTCCCCCACTTGCAGATGAACCTGGGGACATGGCTGACCTTGAAGAGCCAATCTTGGAGCAAGAGAGGCAAGATAGGTGTTCTAATGTGCCAGAGGATACCAATACCCTTGAGCCTGAGGAAAGCTATGATCAGCTTCTATTGTAGATTCACATAACTCTTGTAAAACACATGAAATGTAAAATATCATTTTAATGGAAATATAATTTGGAGTTCTGCTTCCACTTCGTGTTCAGCTTGATTTATCTTGAGCATTTCTCTGATCATGTGTGAATGTTTCTTAGTATAATTTTGTTGAATATTATCTTCTCTTGGGAATGCTTTTGTGAAGTGTATTTCATATTCCGTTAATATGGCCAGGCATTCAATGGGGATCTTAACCATACAAAGGGGATGATCTTAATTGCCTTGTTAAAATGCTCTGATTTTTACAACACATGTTCTCTAACTTTCGAGTAACTCTTAATTAGCTATCTTCTGTGCTTGTTGAGGTTATAGATGTAATGAAGGAGCTTCGCGAATTCTTACATGTACCTTTTCAACTCTAATCTATTGTCCAAGATCATGATGTGGGATTCTTGGTCATGCTCAACAACTAGTTTTCATGGCAGCAAGAATTTTAGTATATCTATCTTGACTACTTGGGATCTGAGATCAAGCTTCTAAAGACAATATTTACAAGCAAGACTCGTGATGCTTTCTAGATATTGTAAAATGCCCACTTTTTTGCTTCATATAATGGTATTTAGGTAAAAAGAAAAAGAGAACATGTCTTTGTTCTCCTTTGTTGTGACTCAGTGTTTTAAATTAACAGGAGATATTGTATGGTCGAAAAAAATAAGAGGCGAGCTAACATACCACCTGAGTCGTGGCAGTTTTTTCGTAGACAGCTACGTCTTCAGGAGTCATTTCCTCAGCAGAAGGTACACAAATTAATAGTTTATATTTATAATTTTTAGATATTTTAGTAATTTTTTAATTTAATTTATGTATTTTTTTCCTTGAATAAACAGGCTGCTGCAAAGAAGAGAGTGGAGTCGGGCCACACATCGCACTTAGGCCAAATGGGCCATAATGGTTTTGTAGCTACGTTTGTAAGTATATGTGTTATTGTGAGTATATTTTTTATTTTAGTTAAAATGCAAGCAACTAATGTTTTTTATTTGTTTCATTGTAGCGAAAGGATTATGGCCGATATCCTACGAAACACGAGATCGAGTATGCTACACATTTTCGATATCGTCGTTTGAGCGAGTATATACAAGATCATCCTGATGCCTTTGTGAGTATTTTTAAATTTTATATAATTATTTTGTTGTTATGAATGTTTTAATTATTTTATTGATTTATGTTTGTTATATGTAATAAAGGAGTATTATGGGGAGACAAATATGGATGAGGTGGAGAGACAGACACAGGAGGGACGATCTCGATCGTCACAGGGTGATCATGAGGATGAGGATGAGGAAGATCAGGATGATCATGATATTGCTGATGATGATGATGATCATGATGATGATGATTAGGATTTTAGTTGATTATGACATTGGATTATATGTATTTACATTGATATATATATATATATATATTTATCTATATATTTTTCATTTCAGTCATGTTTTGAATTGTGTGTATGGTATTAAGTAATGAAGAGTTTTGTTCTATTGATTGTTATTATTGTTTATATTAAGCATGTGTTTTAATACTTTAATTATATAATTCATTCATATGTGTGTACCTAAGTGTATATGTATGTGTGTGTATATGTATGTATGTGCATGTGTATGTGTGTGTATATGTATGTATGTGCATGTGCATGTATAAGTGTATATGTGTGTATGAGTATGTGCATGTGCATGTGTATGTGTGTATATGTATATGCATGTATATGTATAACTCTATGTGTATGTGTGTGTATGTGCATGTATATGTGTATATGTGCATGTGTATGTGTGCGTATATGTATGTATATGCATGTGCATGTATAAGTGTATATGTATGTATCAATATGTGCATGTTCTTGTGTATGTGTGTGTATATGTATAACTCTATGTGTATGTGTGTGTATGTGCATGTATATGTGTATATGTAGGTATATGCATGTGTGTGTGCTTCTTCATCATGTATAAGTGTATGAGTGCATATCAATAAGTGTGAGTATGGTATGTAATGAAAATAACACAATTCAAATGATCTACAAATAATAGAAATTGTACTTACAATTGTGATCCATAGTTTTTGCTTGGTTAGCTTCTTGAATAACCTGCAATAAAGAGAGAGAAGAGAGAGAGAGAGAGAGAGATCTAGAGAGAGAGAGAGAGATTTAGAGAGAGAGAGAGAGTGAGATCTAGAGAGAGAGAGATCTAGAGAGAGAGATCTAGAGAGAGAGAGAGAAAATTCAAAGAGAGAAAGATGTAGAAAGAGAGAAACAAAGACAGAGGGAGACAATAACAGAGAGCTTAAGCAAAACAACAATTCTGCATATACTTGCTTCAGCTCGTAAGCGCAGCGCAATTGCGAACGTTGGAGAGCTCTTCGATCGGATGCGTGAAAATGCCGATTGCAGAGCCTCCAACGTTTTAATTTTTGTCCGTCAACAGATCGTCGTATAAGCGATGCAACGCGTCGTCGTATAAGCGACATTTGCTTAGCGTCGCGTATACGACGGTCTGCACCGTCGCTTATACGACGGTGTGTACCGTCGCTTATGCGACGCAAAAAAGCGTCGCTTAAGCGACGCCTTTGACAAGCGTCGTTTAAGCGACGTTAGGCGGAAGCGTCGCAAAAAGGTCGCAAATACCGTCGTTTTTTGCGTCGTATAATCGACGGTCCGCGCTCGACGGTAATTCCGACGCAAGTTGCAATTTTATAATGACCAAATTCTGTCGCGTTAACCGTCGCTACACGCCCGTATTCCTTGTAGTGAATGCACCTCAATGTGCTTTGTGTGAGCATGGAACACACGGTTCCTCACACCTAGCAATGTGCTCTGACTATCAGTGAAGATGGTGGTGGCAAAAGACTAGCCACACCCAAATCAACCAAAAGGCACCTAAGCCACACACACTCAACAGCCGTTGTGAAATTTGTCCTATACTCATACGTACACTTCTTCATGTAAGTCACCATTTAGAAATGCATTTTTAATGTCCAATTGATATACATTCCAGCCATGATGAGCTGCAAGTGCATAGATGCGACGAACAATGTTCACTTTGCATGTGGGTGCAAAGGTCTCATCAAAATCAATGCCTCTCTCTTGAACATAACCTTTTGCAACAAGTCTAGCCTTATACCTGCCAACTGTTCCATTAAGCTTACACTTCAGTTTGTATACCCGTTTAGTGCTAATGGCCTTTTTACTTAGAGGCAAATCACATAAAGGCCATGTACCATTCTTCATAATAACATCATATTCTTATTCCATAGCAACCATCCAAGTTTTTGAATTTTGTGCTTCACCAAAAGAAACAAGTTCATTCTCATCACAAATAGTAGAGGCAGCCATTGCATAACAATCTAATGCAAAAAGAAGCACTATGAGAGCCTGAACGAGTATGATATGATAGAGGTGCATCTAGTTTGTTGTCTCACAAAGTATGCATCATCAATAAAAGTCATGAAGTAAAGGTAGTTCCCAACAAAAGGTGTCTGCATAGGACCATACACATCATTGTGAACAAGCTGCAATTTTTTAGTAGATCTAACTGAACCATCTTTTGGGACGAAGGAATGCTACATTTTACCCACAATATAGCCTTCAAAGACAGGTTTACCAAGTGCCTCAAGTTTGGGCATAGAGGATACCATTTCAAATTCTTGTAGGCATAAAAAACTAGCAAAATTCAGATGATGAAAGCATGCATGTGTAGATGGTGAAGTGAAGTGTGTGGGTGCAAGGAATGCAAAATGCACTACTCTGGAGCACATGGGCACATTAAAGCACATTACCATAATAGACACTTATCACCAAGCCTCTGTATCATCACTACAAACTACACTTAGGAGTAAGAGTCACAACAGCAGCAGAATAGAGCACAAGACAACACCAACTAGAACAACCAAATGTAACACAATTTGTACAAGCCATTAGCTAGTCATACCACTTATCATACAAATGCAAAACAATGGAAGAACAGAATTCAACCCATTATCAAACTACCAAACATCTGAGTCCATTAGAGACATACATTGCTCATGAGAAGATGGTTCGTAGCTGCAAATAGTAGTAAATGACCATTCTTCATTCTACACAAGACTTTATTTTAGGTGTAGAGGCCTCTGCAACAACCATTCTAACCTCTTTTTTCTTTGCCTCTTTTGCAACCAGTTGTGGATAAATCTTTACGACATGATCATTTCATTTGTAGTATTTGACAGAACTGTTTTTTCTTTTTGGTTTTCTTCTCATCTTTGTCTTCCTTTTTCGACTATGCTGAATTAAAAATTTTTTGCTTATTAGTAGATGAGCTCCATTTACCTTTACTTTTTTGACTAGCTAGGAAAGCTTGATTTGCAACACACGTAATGGAACTATTCTGATCGTAATGATCTTCTTGCAACAAAATAGAGACTAACTCTTCAAATTTTAAGGCATATGGATCGCCTTTCATCATCAATCGAAGAGTAGAAGCAAAGCTCTAAATGAATCTAGAATACCATTAAGAACGGTCTGCACAAGTGAACTATCTGGCAAGACTTCATCAACAAAAATCAAATACTCTCTCAAATCTTTGATCTTTGTCAAAAAAAGGCCCATAGAATCTCCTTCCTTCATATGCTGACTCTCCAACTATTTCTAGAGGTAAGCAACATGAGCCTCATTTCTTGCTTGGTATAAAGTCATAAGTGTATCCCAAGCATCCTTAGCTATTCTACAAGAGCGAATGTGAGGAATAATGGCACGTTTGATAGATAAGCTATCAATGCATGTGCCTGAGCATCTCTGCCATCCCAATGAATTTGCTCTACAATAGGTGCAACAGAAATAGCAACACGAACAGGAATCTCAGAATATCATCATCTTCGACACCATCTCCATCAGCTCCAGCACTTGTATTGGTAGTGCATGTATTCGCACGTGTAACAGGGCATCTTTCAACACCGTGCATAATATTCCATAGTCCTTTTGCGACCAATACATGATGCATCATATAAGCCCACAATGGGTAATTCGTACCATCCAACTTATCCTCAACATCCAATATACAAAATACATCACTACTTTCAGCCATGGCCAGTGACTAAAATACCTTGATGCAAAAAAATGATGTATCCAAAAAAGTTGAACAAGATTACCCAACACTTTCTACTACACCTATAGCAGACTTTGAGGTGCTTATATTGGCAAACCGAAATTGGTATATATCTTTGGCACAAAAAGACAAAATAGCCTACACAAGCGCTGCGATAGTGCATTTGGAGGCCAAAACGAGCTCAGATGAATGCTTACCAAATTTCATGTGATTCTCAGACTGCAACGGAAGAGGTGTAGACAACGCCCTAGATGAAGCGATAGCCTGTTCTGATACCAATTGTTGGAGTTAGACGTCTGCGGAAGCACGTGAACAAGAGAAGGAAGAAGAAGAAGCTTGGAGCACAACACAAAATACTGAATGTATTACCACTAGAATGTACAAAGATAAGTAGCCTATTAGGGCAATAGGCATATATACAAGACGGGGGAAAAACCCTCCTAAAGAGGGAAAAAAAGTGCCTCGGCAGTCCTAGAGTGTCCACACACATCACTACCTAAATATATCAACAATCATTATGAACATACTACCTATATTGAAACATGACAAGATGTATTACGATCATTAGCTCTTATCCATTATATAAAGATGGAAATATCTCAGTTCTTCAAACATGCCTTTCATTTATCAAGTTACAAGCAAGGTATGGGTGGTCACATTTAGTTCTTAATCCTCTCCTTAGATTATTAAGAGAGAAAGTATTCCAAATAGGAAATTAGGTCCCACCATCTAGATTGAAAGCAGAAATTTTACTCAAATTAGTAGATGTGGACTAAAACAAGATCTTTGCATGTCCAAATGATTGTATTTAGGATAGTAATAAACTTCTATGATCACCATGGTTTTTGAAAGAGGAATTAAAGAGAACGACATCAATCTTTTCATTTTTCTAAATTCAACTAGATGTATGTGATCAATGAAAACTACCTTGGCTTGAGAAAAAGAGTTATCTTCCATGAAAACTCATGATTGGCACAAGTTTCTTCAATTCATATAATTCCAATCAAGGGATAATTGACACCTAAGATTTGAAGTATTATATACAAATTGCTTGATTTTATTAGATGGATTTCTTCTAAAGAGATGGATGACCAACCCATTACGAAGGCTCATCTAAATTTCATTGAAATCATATGCTTTGCAGAGAAATATATACCCACCATTTTTTTTACCATTTGGATGCACTTTCTTTTGCATATAGTAGATGAGTTTGCAATTGTAATAACTGCCCATACAAGATGGATGTTCTAGTTAGGGTGGTTTATGAAGACATTAAAAGGATTTGTGTTTCAAAAAGCTCAACCTGAATGAAGTATTGTAGAAGGTTGGTTAGTACGAGAGGCATTTGTTTTGACTATGAAATTCCTATCAATATCAGATTTGGAGATGCCATGTTTATGATCTCAAGTAGCAGATCCAAAAGTATTTGGAAAGGAGGCAAAAGTAATAGGCATCAAAAGCAAAAAGATGCAACATTATGATAAAAAAAATAATAGAATTTGTTATGTTAAATGCAAGCCCAATGAAAAATAAGTTTGATCTATATTGAAGACAAGAAGAAGGAGGGTAAGAATTATGTGCTTCTTTTTTGACATGATCAAAGAGCAAGAGCTTTTCCTTATCTAGACTACTTAGCTATATTAACTGATTTTCCAAACAATGAATTGCTTTATGTAGTCATTTCTAAGGCTTGTGCATCATGTCAAGTCATATACGAGGATGAAAATTAGCTACTTTTGGGATGTGACTAAGATACAATGCATTATGGTCGTTTGAAAAACATTTTTGAACTGAACAAAATGATAAAGGTCATACCATAGCAAATTCTGGTCTACTTGTGAGCTTCCTACAAACAAGGAGAGCAAAGGCATAAGAAACAAATGATCAAATCTCTAATTTAGAGTGGTGCAATATGATCAAAGATGACCTGAAGATTTGTTTTCAGTGGTTCAATATATTTCTATTCAATGTGAAATAATTTAAAAAGATAATTGTTGGTCGAATCCAACTATACGAAAAGATCCTAGTGGATTTGTAAAAATAGATCATGATATACAAGAAATTGTACCTGATTTGAATTTAATTCTTGATTCAAATACCATGCAACATAATATCATAGAATGTGCTCATGAACAAGCACATGAGGATATTCAAGAAATAGAAGAGGATAGAGCAAACAATGATATAGATTTGGTACATATGGGGGACGATAACATTCTTTTGAAATTGGAATCGGATCTCGATCAAGAAGTGGAGAACAATCTCTAGATGGAACATCTCTCAATATCATAATAATTTCTGGGTTACGTGGGCTCTTACTAAATAGAGGTCTGCATACATAGGTATAGTTAGACCATCACTTCATTCTCAAAGATTAATATCACATGATTTTTTTGTGAAAATGAATGGAAACGACGAAAATCAAAAGCACTTGACGAAAAAGCATGACGAAACAAGAAAAATCTCGCCGAATTCCCCAACTTGCTTTTCGATCAGGCTGCTATAAGAGAGCTGTCGCCACTGAAGATTCACGCAATTCTACTTCGGGACGAAACGTAGACATCCAGAGTACAAAAACATGCAGAGGTTTCACTCTTTAAGAAGATCGCTTGTCGGTGGATTGAGAAGTTCAGGGATAAGTTCTTCTCCAGGAGCTCTTTTCTTTAGAGCGTCTGGGGTCACATGTACACGAGCAATCTCGAATGCACACATTGCCTCGTTGAAAGGGTTAAATAATGGCGGATCCTGGAGTGCTGGACCTCCTTCTGCGTGCTTGACGATTCAGAACAGAAAATTTATATCCTTTGTTGTTGACGGAAACGGGGGACCGAGTTCAGGTCTTTCGAGGCGACACGAGGAGCAAAGAGTTATCGGGTATGTGCGCCTACATTTTCCGTACTTTTTCCAGAATTTTGTCGTGCAGTATTGTGAGTGTGTATGCATGTGTTTGTGTGTGTGTGTGTGTGTGTGTGTGTGTGTGTGTGTGTGTGTGAGAGAGAGAGAGAGAGAGAGAGAGAGAGAGAGAGAGAGAGAGAGATGTCTTTTTTCAGGTATTCTCCAGATCAATTATTTGAAGTGGCATCTGCAGTAAATTCATACAACGAGTTTATACCCTGGTGCCAGAAATCAAGGATTTTGAGGCGAAAAGGAGAGGAGATGTTTGAAGCAGAGTTAGAGATTGGATATGGATTACTTACAGAGCGATATCGTTCACAGGTGAAGCTGCACAAGCCAGCATTGATAGAGGTAAGCAAGCGCATTTCCATATTCATCAGATCTTTCAAGTATTTCAGGTGTAAGATTTCATCAAGCAAGACAGGGGGAAGATCGATACATCTAAATTGCTGCTAATATTTGGATTTTCATATGTTGTGAAGACCTGTGTTCGCAGGGGAAACCTTTTCAGATACCTCAAAAATAGGTGGGAGTTTAGGGCTGGTCCCATCCCAGGGTCCTGTGATATGCGTTTCCTCGTGGATTTCCAATTTTTGTCTCCTCTATACGCAAAGGTCAGTCAGAAAACGTCAAGCAGCTTATATGAACTCTAAGAATGCGTTAACACTCTAGTTAACTCTGTGTGATTATGTGTGTGCGTTTCGCTCTTTTCTCCTTTCTAACTATGCAGCTTTTGAGCAGGTTGCGGACATGTCATTTGAGGTGGTGATGGCACGCATCATGCGCTCGTTTGAAGAACGTTGCAGGAGTATGTATGGTCCGAGCGCAAAAGTGTATGGAGTTTGCGGTCCCTGCAACTATGCGAAGGATAGAAACACGTTTTCATGATTTAGCAATTAGATCCCAGTTGTTTGCCCTTTTACAGAAATTCATCTTCGGATATTGTGTTGAACATATGGATTCCAATCACATTGTCCTTCATATCCAATCGATGGAGTAATATTGGATCGATTTCATTTCCCCTTCCCAGTGACTAAACACTATGCTGCGAGGATTCTGAAGATCGGCGATGATTTGTAATGTATCCCTGAAATGAACCCATTTTTATACGTGTCCACTAATTGGTATTATATTTGTGATGCCTCTTTTGTTTTCAATTCTACCACTCTTTATATATAGGAAAATATAAGATGGTCATCTCGGTGCAAACCTTTTTTTTTTTGGTGCTACTAAGTCATTATAAAAAAAGAAGCATCTGAATAAACGTTGAATCATTGGTGCTTTCTGCTGCTCATTGATAACAAGGGCGCATCTGGAAGGGAAGTGCCAAAAATCTTTACATTAATGCGTAATTTTGCATGCAATAATGGCGTAATTTCAATCAATGGCACTAACAAGCTTGTTGATATCAATAAACATTTCTAGAACATTGCTAGTATCAAATACCTGTTAATCTTTTCGAAAACGACAATAGCGATATTTAAAGTAGAATTTCGAGATTCTAACACTTGCAATCATAACATGATGGGCCACTAAGTACACATGATAGAGTCGTAATAATTTTGTTACAATCACGTGTGGACATGTGGACATGTGGCCATCATGCACAAGCATTCCCATTACCCCTTGGATACCTTAGGATATCCCTCAAGCTAGGGACAATTGGCTAACCTTAGCCCTTGTCCCTGCACACACACACACACACATATATAGAGGTCTCTATAGACCAATTTATAACACTCTCTCCCACTTCTAAAGATCATTGTGCTCAATCCTCAATGAGGGGAAGAACTTGCAAACAAGATTGTCCAGTTCCCAAATAAAATGTGTAAGCGGTACTCCTCTCCACGCTACTAGACACTCATGGATGACACTATTTCTCAACCATTTCTTTCTCCTATCTAGTATCTTTACAAGAGAATGATCTATGTTGCCACTCTCCTACAACAAAACAATACCCTCTATTAGATTATCCTCCCTAGAAAGATAATTTCTAAGTTTACTAACATGAAACACTGGATGGAGTCTGCAATTTGGAGGAATATACAGTCACAATTGCTAATGTTCAGAATGTAAGTCAAGCACGTGATGTTGAGAATGTTGTAGGGTCAATTTTTTATGTAGTAACTATTTTGAGTCATTTTGAAACTCCAATTTTGACTATTTCAGCTACACCGCTAATACCCCAACCACTCTAAACCAATTTTAATGCGATGAAGTCTACAAGTGCACATTTCTTGATTTCTTTATTTGTTGACCATGCCATTATCCCTCACATACACTCATGCAAAGTACAAAAGGCTGATTGGGATAATCTTGCCACACTATTTGAGTTGAGAAATAAGGCACATGTTGCTTACCTCCAAAACAATTGTAGAGTAAGAATATGAATAAATCTAATTATTTGGATAATCCTTCAACAAAGATGAATTACTTTAGGGAGCAATTAATTTCTATGGATGGAATTTTTGTAGATAGTTTAATTATGTGAAATTTTTCGAATGTGTTTCACTATTATTACCAATATTTTGCTTCTACTTTTGGTTGATGCTAAAAGAAAATCAAAATGACTCAATATTTTGAGAGTTATGATTTATCTTGCTTTTGGAAGAATGATCCAAGCAAAATAGGGTCATCATTCATGTTACAAAGGTACTTCTTCACATGGAAATCTTTATGGATTAAATGCATTGAATCTTCATGGATTTAGTAATTCAGATTATGTAGCATATTTGGTTGATAGAAAGAGCATAAGTGGAATGCATTCTTCCTAGAAAATGGAGGTAATTCATGCGCTCCAAAAAGCAAAGTATTGCCAGATTATCCTCTATATAAGCTAAATACGAACCTCTCAAAACGTCAACTTATGAAGCTATTTGATCCAAAATATACTTGGAAGAAATTTGTTTTGGTGAAAACTAACACAAAGCTTATTTTATGATAATGTTTTAGCTAAATCTTTATTAAAGAATATAGTAATGAATTAGCAAAAAGCACAATGAAGTGAGGGAGCATTTCCTTATAGAAAAGATACAAATTTGACATATCATCTTACATCATTGCAACATGAAGGAGAGTTTAACTTCTTTTACGAAAGCTCTAGACCAGGAGTTCTTCATCAAGCATAGATCTTCACTTGTCATGATGGATCTCCCCTTGAGGGAAGGAAGTCATGAGTAACGAAAGGCTCATCATGCATCTTCAAAAAATAAGGGAAGGCTCATCATATGCTTTGAAGAAATTTTTTATTCAAAATTTTTGTTCATTCAAATGATGTGGACTTGAGGGAAGGTATTGAAATATGCAAGTACATACCATGTCTTCAGAGACGTGAAAAATAATATTTTATAATTAGATGAGATTTTTTCTATGGTTGTATATGTTTTAGAGTGAGTTATTATTCTTTAATTACCAAAAATGGACGTGAATAACTCACATTTGAAGTCAATGCCAAGCTGGAAAAGTGTTCCTATAACTGATGATAAAATTTGGGACAATACAAGATCCTATCCAGTTATTTCTTGTACCTAGTTCATCTTCCCCAAAAGTGTTCTTATAATTGTGGTATCTTGTATCATACCCATGATCCGAAATTGTGAGATCTCTTTTATGCTCTTTAGTCTAGTTATCCATACCTATCCATCCCACATTATCGGAATTCTTGAAAACAATATACATTCTTGTATTATTTCCCTATGTGGGTGATCCTTTAATTAGATCATATTTTCAAAACTTTGTTGAGATCCACTCAGAGGGCACAATATAGTGCTCCCTTGAGATTTTGGTGAGACCACCTTCATCAATTGTGCAAGAGCTCAAATGATTGTTATGACAAGGTGATCGATTGGTCTCAAACTACACCTCAAATTTTAAGGTATTATTTTTTGGAACTACATATCAAGAAAAATATGTAATTAATCAATTCCAAAGTGGCCTCAGAGATGGGGAAAAACTCATATTGTCCATCCCTCAAGGAGATATATTGGATTAGGTTATTAATCAAGCAAATCAATGTGAGAACAAAGTACTCAAAGAAAGCGAAGTCCAAGAGCTACAAGTGGTAAATCATGAAGACATTGTTCCTCAAGAATCCAAATCAATAACCTTTGAAGCCCAGAAAGTCATATCGAATGATATGGAGCATACACATTATGAAGATAAAAAGAAGGTAAAGGACAATAAGAAGTTTAGGTTCAATAAAGGAGGTGCACGTTCTCAAGTTTCTCCTTCAAAGATCTTGGAAACATCATAATGTACCACTAGAAGATTGAAGGATCTATCTTGTGATGAGCCTAGTGAAGCTCAAGCTAGAAAAGATAATATCTCCTTATGGAACGCATTGCTTGAGGGAGAGTTGATGTCATGGAAACTAAAGAAACCATCTCAATATCATCTTAGATTTATGAGAGTTTTCCAATTTGGATAAATGTCAAAGAGAACCCATGTAGTTGGATAACATCAAGGTCAGGTGACATATTAAAGAAAACATTAGAATGACAATGGATTATCCTTATATTGTGGATACCATGATCATATGGTATTCAAATACTCCAAGAAGAAGAAAAAGTTTGGAATTAGAACTTCCTCAATCACCATCCCATATCAAAGGAATGATCATCAAAGTCAAAACATGCATACATCCCATCATGATAATCTTGACTATCATGAGAATCATGTAGTTGATTCTACACCTAGATATAATACAAAACCTTTCCAATTTCTTCATTGATATTCCATCATCATTGTGTTCTAGTACCACACACGAAGAACTCTACCAAGACCAAGAGTTATGAAGATTCAATTCCAAAAATACCTATAGATTGCATCGCTACTCCTCTTGGAACTTATCCATTGAGGGGAAGGGGATGTCATGGACACAAAATAAACTCTCTTGAACTCTTGATTTCATGTGAATCTCTATAACTCATGATTGGTTGAGAATTTTGATAAACACATGCTATCATCACATTTAATGAACTCTCAAAATCACTAAGGAAGAGAATGGTGTCCCATATAATAAAATCTTACATAAATAACTCATAAAATATCTCTTATTATATTTGACTATCAAAAGACATAATAACTATGTTGCAATTGAATCCCTTTTCCCACTATGTAATCCCCTAAAGTATGTCATTCAAATGCAACAAAAAGGATAATAAGAAATTTCAAAGGTACTTCACATGGAAATGTTTATGCAGTAGATACATTGAATCTTCATGGATTTATGAAATTTGAAAGATACTCTACATTGAAATCTTTATGGAGTAGATACATTGAAACTTCATGGATTTAGTGATAGAAAGCGCATAAGTGGAAATTCATTATTCCTAGAAAATAGAGATACTTGATGAGTTCCAAAAAGCAAAGTGCTACCAAAGTATCCTCTATAGAAGCTAAATACAAAACTCTCACAACCTCAGCTTGTGAAGCTACTTGGTCCAACAGATACTTGAAAGAAATTGGAAGAAAACCAATCTAGAGCTATTTGTTGTGTTAATTTTTACACTAAATCTTTACCAATATCAAGTAATGCATCAAGAAAACAAGCACATTGGAGTGGGGGAGCACTTCATTAAAGAAAAGATACAAAGTGGATAAATCATCTTACATCATTGCAACATGAAGGGGAATGTGATTGTCTTTACCACAGCTCTTAACAAGGAGTTGCTCATCAACCATAGATCATCACTCATCATGATGGAGCTTCCCTTAAGGGAAGGAAGTCATGACTAAGGGAAGGCTCATCATGCATCTTCAGGAAATACGGGAAGGATCATCCTCATATACTTTCAAGATTCTTTTGATTGAGATTGTTCATTCATTTAGATGATATGGATTTGAGGGAAGCTATTGGAAGATGCAAGTCCATAGAATCTATTCAAAGAGGTGGAAAATAATACTTTATTATATGATGAGAATTTTAATATGGTTGATTATGGTTTAGAATGATTTAGTATTCTTTCCCACAAACAATGGCTGTGAATAATACTTATTTGAAGTCAATGCCAAGGTGGAATAGTGTTCCTAGACTTAGGAGAAAATTTAGGATAGTACACCTTTTCTAAGGGAAATTCAGCCTTACCCATATCTCTCTATTCCTTCATCATTTTTTATATTTTTAAAAATATCTAGTCTATGCACATCTAGAACGTGGTAAAACACTAAGATCTTCTATATTTTTTGTTTATTTTAACATGCAAAGGTCATGTTTGGAATTGCAAAATCAATGATGCTATCATCAATTTTTAATCCCCCTTAAATACCTATATATGGAGGGATTGATCGCCCATATAGTTATTCTTCCGAATGCAAGTCTTATGACCTCAAGGACTCTTGATATCCAAGTAAGTATGTGTTGATATATTTTGGTAGTCATGTGTGTGTGTGAAAACAATAGGACCGTCGGGGCACTTTTTTCCCTCTTTAGGAGGTTTTTTCCTCTGCTTGTATACATTCCTATAACCCTTATGGATCACTTATCTTTGTACATTCACTTGGTAATACATTTAGTATTGTGTGTTGTGCTCCAAGCTTCTTCTTCTTCCTTGTGTTGTTTGTGTGCTTCTACAAAACTCAAACTCCAACAATTGGTATCAAAGTAGGTCACCACTTCATCTAAGGCATCTTTGACACCCCTCCTGTCATAGTCTCAAAATTCCAGGAAACATGATGAGCATACTATGGGCAATTAGGAGTTCAAAACAGCTTTGCTATGTGATGTTGAAATTTCCATTTGAGCTCGTTTCGGTGTCCAATGCACTATCATAGTGCCCATGCATGCAATTTTATCCTTTTGTGCAAAACATATATATAGGTTTCCATTTGCAAATACAATTAGCTCAAAGTCTACTACAGGTTTTGCAGAGCTCAACAAGGTAGTTTTGTTCAACATTTTGAGATTTTTTCTGCATTAGGGTATTTTAGTTAGTGGTCATGGCTAAAAGCAATGATGTACTCTGTATGTTGGTTGTTGAGGACAAGTTGGATGGTACTAATTACCTATTATGGCCATATATGATGTGTCATGTATTGTTGGAAAAAGGAGTGTGGAATATTGTGCATGGTGTTGAAAAACAACCTACTACACCTGTGAATATAGTTATTGAAGGTGATAGAGATCGCGTTGAAGATGATGATCTTCAAATACCTGTTCATGTTGTGGTTCCTAGTGCACCTATTGTAGAGCAACTTCAATAGGATGGTAGAGATGCTTAGGCACTTGCATTGATAGCTTTGTCTATGGTTGAGCAAGAAGCAGCCTGTGACCACTTCTATTTGTGAGGTTGAGTATAGGTAGCTTTCACAACGACTATTAAGTGTGTGTGGCTTAGACATATTTTGGTTGATTTGGGTGTTGGTCAGTCTTCTACCACCACCCTCTTCATTGACAGTTAGAGCATATTGGTAGTTGCAAGGAACCTTGTGTTCCATGCTTGCACAAAGCACATTGAGGCTCACTATCATTTTTTCAAGGAGAGATTCTTTGCTCGGGAGATTAGTTTGGCATATGTTCCCACACATGATAATATTGCAGATCTTTTTACAAAGGCTCTACCTCAAGATACATTTGAAGATTTTTGCAAAGCTTTGGGCTTACTTCCCTTTGTGTATTGATCTCCTTCGACATACCTTGGCACTTCATTATAGATGAGTGCCAGTTCCTTCTTCATCGCATCATTCTGAGGGGGGATTTGTTGATATATTTTGGTAGGGATGTGTGTGAATACACTAGGACTATCGAGCACTTTCTTCCCTCTTTAGGAGGTTCTTTTACCCCGGCTTGTATATATGACTATAAGTATAATGGGTCACTTATCTTTGTATGTTCACGTGGTAATACATTCAATATTTTGTGTTGTGCTCCAAACTTCTTCTTCTTCCTTGTATATGTGCCTCCACACACCTCAAACTCCAACAATACTTTCCAAGTTCGAGTTCCATTTTTAGTCATGTTGCTTGTTCTACTCTTGTCTATTCTAGTATTTTAGATATCCTCTCTTGTCTCTTATGATCTTGTAGCATAAGATCATATCCAACTATTTCTTGTACCTAGTTAATCTTCCTCAAAATATTTCTTGTAATTTGGATGTCTCATTTCATACCTACGGTCCTAGGATGTGGGATCTCTTATATATTCTCTAGTACATATATCCATACCTATCATTCTTGGGTTTTGGGACTTCCAATAACAATTCTATATTCATGTATTATTTCCCCTCTGTGGGTGATCCTATAATTACAAGAATATTTTTGAAATCTTGTTCAAAATCTAGTTAGAGGGCACAATATAGTGCTCCCTTTACATTTTGGTGACACTACCTTCATCAAGTCTTAGCACCATGGATTCCATATGCTAGGATATTCAATCTATCATAAAGAATTTGATAAGACATGTCTAAAAATGAAAATGATTGCTACGACAACTTGATGATCAGTCTCAATCTACACCTGAGATTTGAAGATACTATTTTGTAGAACTATATATCAAGAATACCACATAATTAATAAATTCCAAATTAGCCTCAAAGATGTAGTAAAGTAACTCGTACTATCCATGCCTTAAGGAGATGCCTTGGATTATGTTATTAATCAGGAAGTTAAATGTGAGAATCAATTATTCAAAGATTGCTAAGTCCAACAACTAGGAGTGTTTAATCATTAAGATAATATTTCTCAAGAATCCAAATCAATAATCTTTGAAGCCTAGAAAATCATTAGAAATGCTATGAATCATACACATTATGAAGATAACAAAAAGTTCAAGTTCAATCATGGAGGCGCACTTACTCAAGCTTCTCCATCAAAGATCTTGGAAACATCACAATGTACCACTATAAGATCAGAGGATCTATGTTGTGAAGACCCTAATGAAGTTCAAGCTAGCAAAGAGAACTTCTCCATATGGAACTCATTGCTTGAGGGGGAGGTGATGGCATGGGTATTGAAGAAACCATCTTAAGTTCATCTTAGATTTATGAGAGTTTTATAATTTGGATAATCTCAACCAAGACCCATGTAGTTGGATAACATCATGGGCAAGTGGGTTACACCAAAGGAAAGAAAACGTTAGTAAGACAATGGATTATTCTTTTATTGTGGAGGCCATTATCAAATGGAATTCAAATATCCCAATAAGAAGAAAAAATTTGGAATTACAACTTCCACAATCATCATCCTATATCAAAGGATTGATCATCAGAGTCGAGATGAATACATCCCATCATGAGAGTCATGTAGTTGATTCTAGACCTAGGTATACTATAGAACCTTTTCCATTTTATCATGGCTATGCAGCATCATTGTGTTCCAGCACAATACACGAAGAATTCTACAAAGATGAAAAGTTATGAAGATTGAAGTCCAACAATATCTAAACATCATATGGCCACTCCTTGTGGAACTCATCGCTTGAAGGGAAGGTGATGTCATGGACATAAAAGAAGCTCTCTTGAAATCCTACTTTCATGTGAATCTCTATAATCATGATCGATTTAGAATTTGCGAAAAATCATGCTATCATCACACCCAAAAGGTGCAAAACCCTAAGATTGTTTATCTTTTTGCTTAATTGTGACATTCAAAGGTCTTGTGAGCTCAAGGAGTCATGATCCCCAAGTAAGTATCCAAGTTCCAGTTCCAATTCTAGTCTTGATCCTTGTTCTACTCTTTTCTAGTCAAGTATTCTGGAAAATCGCCTCTTTCCCTATTGTAATCTTTTATTACAAGATCCAATCCAATTATTTCTTGTACCTAGTTTGTTTTCCTCAATGGAGTTCTTATAATTCAGATATCTCATTTCATACCTATGATCTCGCATTCAGGGATCTCTTATACATTGTCTAGTCTAGTTATCCACACCTATCACTCTCGAGATGCAAGAATTCGTGTAATAGTTCTATATTCTTGTATTATTTTTGTTGCATGGGTGATCCTATAATCAAGCACATATTTCCAGAATCTCAAGTCACGCAGGCACTAAGATCGAACATAAAGAATTGGTAGATTTTAGCAAACAACCATCAAGCCAACTTTGAAATATTGTATCTCAAGCTATAAGTGTCATCTCTAAATGGTTTCCTTAAAATCATTGATATTCATATCATAAAAATATGCAACTAAATAGTTGTTGTTCTTGTATCCATAAGTATTTTTGTATCCACCTTTAGGAGCTCCATATCCCCCTCTGTTACATCCTCTTTTTCTCTAATTCCTTGGGTTCCCAAAGTAATGTTCACTGATATAGCTAGTTAACCCACATATGGCACAAGGTGAAGAGCTTTGAGATCTCCCATTGCCTCGTATACCACCTCTACCCCTTCCTCTTGAACTTGTATCTCTACCTACAAAGTTAGCTTTGGAAGGTACTTGCTTCTTCATCAATTTTCTTCCCTTTTCCTTTGACATCTTTAATTATACATTTATTTGTGTAAGAGGTACAGGATTGACTATCTTTTTGTGTCTCACCATTCTTCATAATTTTGGCTTCATGAGTGAAGATTTGTCCCATAAGTGTATTCAAATCTAGTACTTGCATGTCCATTTACAAGTCCATGGCAATGGTAAATGCTTCGCACTTGTCGTCTGCTTGGATTCCATTGATGAAATATTTGACAATTTTTTCCTCATCTATGATGTCTCCAATGCTTCCTAATTTATTGGATATATGTTTCATCTTTGTCACAAAGTGAGTGACATTTTTCTTATTCCTGAGAGATGTGAACTCCATCCATAGTTGGTTCCTCCTTGCCTTGGTTCTTTAAGAGAAGAATGTTTCCAAAGCTTCCAAGTCTCTTGTGGTTTCTTACAACTCCTAATGTATGGAATTAAGAAATTAGAAATAAATTTTAGAATATATATGACCTTGCCAAAGCATCCTTTGCACACCATGTGATCAACCTTTCTTGCCCTTGTGTTGGTTGCCCTTTCGCCCTTAGCATAGGCATGAAATAATCTCTAGAGATCTATACATAAAGGTTTCTTCCTTGAAAATATGCTTCCATCCTTAGATACCATATTGAGTCATTTCTTTGATCCAATTTTTCAAATTAGAAAGGAAAACAATCACCATACCACTGTGAGGAGTGATGGAAGATAGAAGAGATGAGAGGGTCTTTGCAAAAACCTTGCTCTAGACTAGTGTATTTCTTGCTTGTACACTCTAATAGACTTCCTAAGCTTCTAATCTATGCAATAATATGACCAACATGCCTTGGGGCATTAATCAAAAAAGTTTTAGTCAAGACAGACAACTTTTAGAGATTACACATGTTGTGTACCTAAGTCATAGAGTCTTAGGGACTTGTGTCAACTCCGACCATACCTCAATCACCCCACAAGTACATATAGTGGTGGATTAATATATGTTTAATTACCAATCCATGAAATTAGAAATATCAAGTGTACGAAGACATGTGCACACATGATGGTATGTGAAGTGACAATACTACAATGCATGTATTTCAGTTCAGCTACCTCTCCTACTGCTTAATCTTCTGAAAATGCACGCCGTGATACTTGTAATAGTAATAAGCACAAATCTGTACTTTTCTATCCACTCCAAACTCTAAATATGATCAATACCAGGTTTATTTCAAAGCTCTCAATGAGATGCATCTAATGGTCATATTTTCAATCAAATCTGACAAACAAGCTTCAAGTTATGAGCAAAATAGTGATTTGGTAGGAAACACTACTTTGGCTCCATGACACCAAGCTTTACACATGCATTACAATCATGAAATCAAGAGGAGAGGGGGTAGGCAACGCTTCTCAACACACATTTCAAGCATCAAACACACAGATAAGCTCTTGAAGCAGAACATATTCAGCAGAGAAGAGGCAAATTCGAAATTACAGCTTGATTACACACAATGGAAAAAAGTTTTACAAAGCATCATCAATTGATTTATATACATGTGCTCTAAAAATGTTCCTTTCACACAAGAGACCGGCACTTTTATTGAAAAACACTAAATTCCTACTACGTTACAAGGATTATGTTACAACATTTGGGATTTATGCATCTAGAGGACTCCTCTAGTGCACTTACATGGCTCATGATGTCTTTCATAGATTTGAATAAGAAAAATTATGCCTAAATTTGAAAAAAGTTATGGGGCCTGCTTTTCTTTGTTTCTTTCCTTTACAACACTGTCCCCCTCTTTGCCTCTGTCATCCCTTGACAGGCTTTGCTTCTTGTCATGTCCAATCTAGTTCTTGACTGTCTTAAAACTATATTTGTAGTTGTCCACTACCAGCACCTGTGGAGGCCTTAAAGATTCAGAGGTACTGTATACTTCTTCAATTTTTGTCCAGGATTCAAGGAATTGATATAACTGAGGGTTCGATGTATTATCTTTGGCTTGTTAATTCCTTTCTACTCCATGCACCCAATGGTCAACGAAGCCTCTTGGATTGTTAGAGAATTTGTAACCTTATCCGAGCCTGAGTGTAATGCTTTCGTCACCCTCTTGACATTCCTTATATTCATACACCAGTGTTGTTGTATTGGTTTGGGTTGCCATGCATGCACCCATTGGTAAAGATTGCATCTCTTTTAGTGAGGGTGATGCTTCAAAGGTCCTTTTATGATTCCTTTTTACATCCTTCGACACCTTCTTTTGCATTGTAGCTTGATGCTACAATGCAAAAGAAGGCTTTGGGCATAGATGAGTCTTTTATTGAGCTATTTTCCATTTTGATTTTCTCCTTCTTAGTCTTTTGCTTGATTCTCCCTCCACACATCCCTCCTCCTAAACTCTACAAGGCTTTGGGCATACATGAATCTTTTATTGAGCTATTTTCCATTTTGATTTTCTCCTTCTTTATCTTTTGCTTGATTCTCCCTCCACACATCCCTTCTCCTAAACTCTGTCGTCCCCGACAAGCTTTGAATGGCAACATGAGTAGGTTTGAATGGCAATTTTCTCTCTTTGATTTAGCAGATTAGCTTCACGTATCATTAATTCCTTCCATTTGATCTGATTTAACACCATCATTTGGTGCATGTCTATGATCAAAAAAGAAACTTAGCTCATATTCCAACAATCGAGCATTTAAATTGGAAGACATTTTCAAAAAGATTTTAGAGTCCATTTCAAAAAAAAACCTATAAAGAACACTTCTTCGAAAGTGTGCATGCAAGGCCTTGGTAGAAGCATTAATCTATAATAAATATCCATTATTGTAATTTGGCTAGGCATGACAGAAAGATAAAAAATGAGGGCATCTTTGCCTTGGTTAATGTCGATGAAATTCAATAATGTATATTCTGCATGTTTGAATATTTTCAAAACTGTTGGTAGCATGCTCAACACTTTATTTGTCATTTTGATTGCTAGATCTGGAATTGTTGCATATCTTGAAAGCCAAAATTCTATATTACGCACCACGTAGTCTTTGGTTGGTAAGTAATTATGTGGTGGACTTGGTAACAGAGGATAATTAGGCAACTGACTATTGATTCTTCCCTAATGTTGTGCCTCCCAAAATCGCACCCATGGTTGTGTGTGTGGTACTGGACAAAAAGAAGGATTCACTTGAAGTAAGTATGGTGCATCTTCCCACTACACCCGCAAAGTAGGATTTTTTTTCCAAAACTTTTCTTCTCCAAATCAAATCAACTTTATCATATTCTTCTTGGGTATAAGAAAAAGTGTTAGCCCTAAAATTTAATTACTGATCTAGTTCTTTTTGCATTATTCTTTTGATGTACTGCCTAGTTTCTTCTTTGAGTAACCCATACGATATGTTGAACGGCTTGAGAATGTGTTCCAAATTTTTGCTCTTGATCTTTGCTTCCTTCATGACTTTCACTATCGTATCTTCAAATTGTTCATTAAGTTGGGACACCAACAGTGCCCGCTAGTTTCGGCTCATTTTTGCACTAGGTGGTTTAGCTTGATCAACAGAGTGTGCCTCCTCTTCAATATGTATTGGAGAGTTATTGATGGGGAGAGAAGGAGGACATACCTCATTCCCCATAGTAGTCATCTGAGAGCTTGGGTCTACTGGTGTCCCCATGTTGGTTTGTGTTTCCAATTGAGTTGTTAGTTTTGCAATAATTGCATCTTTTTCCTTGATTTGTTATGTGGCTTTGCTAAGATCGTTGTCTATTTTCATTTTGTTCTCGCCTAGAATAGCCATTTGGTCAGTGTCCTCCTTACATTGCTCTATGTATCGTGACTCTAAGACTTTCCATTTATTCCTTAATTGTTGGGTATCATGCATGTATTTTGATTCCCATTGTTTTCGTGATACCTATTCCTGTTTTAGTTGATCAGCATACTTTTCTAGTTGTGCATATAGCTTTAGTAGGTTTGCATTCATGACTTCGGTCATAGTGAATGGTTGATTTAGCAAAAAAGAGTTCATTAACTCTTTGTTTTTGTTTCGTAGAGCATACGCCTCGTCCATATGTATTTTTGTTTGAGTTTCTAAAATTGTGCTTCTATTCATTAATCGTACCTTTTCTGATTAACTTGTCTCATATTTTTTTGAGAGCTCTTTGATTTGATCTTTGAGCTGCTAATTTTCCTCTAAGAGTTGTTGGCAACTCTCCATGACGTTTTTGACTTGTTCTTCTTTTTTGGTGATTATTTGCTGAGATTGCAAGAGTTGAGCAGTTGATTCTTCACTTAATAGTTTGAATCGTTCTTGTTCAACCTGTGCTTGATCATAATCTATGTCTACTTCCATTAAGTGTTGTTGCATGTCCATGGCCATTTGTATCATTTGTTTCGCTACTGGTTTGAGTTGTGCCACATCCACATTCAAACATGTTTTTGGTATGTTCGGTTCTTCACCTGTTTGCACATCCTTTCCTTTTTCAATGTACATTGTCTCATTAAATGGTTGTCTTATTTGTAGGTGAACGGATGTTCTTTTTCTTTGACCATGCTAGACTTTGTTGTGCTTCCTTGAAAGGTTACATCCATAGGTGATGGTTTTGCCACCACACAGATGGGCATCAATTTTTCTTGCCCAATGATTTCTTCCTGTATGCGTTCTTCCTTGGGGTTTTTCATCATAAGTTGACCTTCAAGAGTGGCTTTCGTGAATTGAATCTTTGTCGTGTCATTAATTTTGACTATGTATGTTCCTTCTTTTGGTTGGTCCTCTCTTGATTCTTGTTCCAATTGAGTAAGTGGTTCTTGATCTCATTCTTTGATCTCTCCTTCATGTTGGTCCATTACATGATTTAGTTCTTCCTATCCGCCTTCATCATTCGATTCAATGTGGATATCCATATTCATAGTCGATTGATCATTGCATTCTAGGGATTTAGATGATGAGCTTGAATTAATGAGCCCCAATTCTCTATACTGGTGAAACTTGGTTAATCTTTTGCCTGGAAGATAATGAGATGCCGCTTTGGCCTATTGGTAATGATTCCATTGTAATGGCAGGTTAAGTTGTCCTTCCATGCATTCATGAGTTTTTTCCATCGCTTCTTGTAACTTTGCCTCTATGATAGGTGTAGGTTTTTCCAATTGAGTCCTCGGAAGAACATGTATCCTTTTTTTGTCAGGGTTTCTTCCTCATTTAGAACTTCCCTCACTCATTTTGCTCCTCGCATTATTGGTTGTGAGCTAGTACTAGCTTCTTCTATAATGCTCACACTTTTTCTCTTCTTGGGTACCATAGCTGTTTTTTCATATTTAGCCATTCCCATTGAAGAAGGCATTTCCTTAAGATATTCCCTAATATTCAAGGCATGGTAGATTAGTACTATTAATGCCACAATTCCATGAAGGAACTTTTTGCAGCCCCATTGTTTCTTGGCTTAAAATAATCTTTCTTGAACATAGGGTATCAAATTGATTTGGTTATCGACTTGTTTGACTGCATGAGACAATAGCTGGACCACAATATTTTGAGGTATCATATATCGATGCATGTTTGAAAAGTACAAGTGTTGGTGTACCACCCGAACTACCTCTTCAATGTCAATGCAGTTGATATCCAAGAATGTTCTTTTTTTTGTCACCATGAGTTTCTTCCTTCAAATCCGTGATACCATCCTTGGTCCTTTCAAATGCTTCTTTTATTAGCACGTGCATGAATGTGATGGTTGTCCATTCTCTTTCGGCATTGAGAACTTTTGCTTTGGGAAGTGATGGCATATCAAGTGCCGGATGTGATGTGTTCATCACTTGAGTGCATTGTTGGAAGTCATGATTATAAATTGGGAGCTCAAAATACTTATGAATTCCAACTTTTGTTAGGACATCCACTCTCAAAGGAATTCAATGCAAGAATTTGAAATCCTATGACATAATAGGGAATTGGTGATCTGTTTCCATGATCTTAAATGTAACTAGGAATAAATGCTCGCTCACTAGCTGATCTTCTCAAAATCATTGCCCTTTCATTCTTGTCATGCTCTTCAATGGGAATTCTAGAACTTCTTCTTGGACTATTGCTTCAAATTCTTCAGAAGCCATCTACACTTATCATGTAATATAGAATTAGTCTTGAGAATAAACTAGTTCTATTCATTCTACTTGTGGGCAACAATGCTTTGTTTCTCGTGACTTGGTATCCCCCTTGCTAAGTCGAGGCAAGTAAGATACCTGGCCATATTCTTCTTTCTTATTTTTATGGCTGAAAGAAAACAAGAGATTATTTTATAGCCAAAGCATTTATTTTTTTACAGCAATTTGATTTCAACCTATAATAGTACATGCTAAATCCTATTCTTGTGGAGGAAAAGTGCACCACTATTTTTGTTGAAGAATCTTTGTGTCGAATGCATGGCCGAGTAATGTGGCCCTATCATGCACACTCTCGATGCAATGAACTCATCATGAGTGCAAGAATGGTCCAATGGGTGGACTAGGTGGATTCCTTGTTGCTTCTTTGGTCTTGACTTTAACATTGAATTCCAATTTCAAGGCATTTGATTTTGTTATATTGCCCTTTCTTCATTTTTTAATGTAGCCCTCAACCTTCTTCTGTCCTCAATTTAGAATTTTTGTGTTGTAGATGTCTAGGGTTTTCTTGTATCCTTTATGATTTGGTTCAATTGCTTGATTCCACTAATATGACACTTCATTCAGCTTTTCAATCTGTTGATTTGCTTGTAGCCTGATTGCTTTCGGAATCCAGATATGTCGTTGTGATCTATGAGCTTCCATTAATGGCTTTGGAAGCCATACGTGTAGAATTCTAGATTTATTCCATGGAAATTTTGGATGGTGGGTATTCTCTTGTGTTCCTGATTGTTGGGTGGTCTATTCTTTCTTCCTATGTTA
The DNA here is from genome assembly GCA_020310875.1 of Ceratopteris richardii. Lineage (NCBI taxonomy): Eukaryota > Viridiplantae > Streptophyta > Polypodiopsida > Polypodiales > Pteridaceae > Ceratopteris > Ceratopteris richardii. The sequence goes on along the minus strand of CM035408.1, from coordinate 163,886,702 downwards.
ATGTTGTGGCAATTTGTCCTTCTGAATCCATTGTAGTCGCAAGTTCGATCGTTGTCATATTCTTGTGGTTGACATCCATGTAGGCTTTTCAATTCTCTTGCTATTGTGGTTAGATGAAATGTTATCAGTCACTCTTTCAGTTTCACTCCCTAAGGAAGAATTGGCTAAAGTATCATACGAAAAATAGAAAGGTGTAGACAAGTCGGGATTAGGAAAATCCTGATTTCTAGTAACACTTGGAATCTCTTCTCCTATCTTCTCTAGACTCATTGCCCTAGGTACTATTGTGTTGGCCATTTGGGGCAGTCTAGACTCTAGAAGACTAAAGACTTCTTTGTGCCCTACTTTAGCTGATATGTATCCTTGGGCTAGATGTATGCTGACTTCATATTCAAAAATCCAATATTGTCCTAGTGTCAATTCTTCTAAGAGGTCATCATCTTTGCACACCAAAAATCTTTGATTCATGGTGGTATTCCCCAAATGTAGGGAGATTGAAACCTCTCCCTAACATTCAATGAATTGACCTCTCATTCCTATCATATATGCTTTGGTGGGATTAATGGTGGGATTAATGGTGGGCTTGTGGTCATTGATTAGTGAGGCTCACATGCAACTCAATAAGGCCCTTGTCTCAATCAACGCATCTACTAATTGAAATTCATTTGTACCGATCCCTAGATTCAAGTATGGTCGAGTGATACAAGTGTCTAGCTTTTCTATGTTACCTGCTCGATAGTTTGCCATGAGGATAGGTTCTTCTCCCAATAGATATCTTTTATCTCTTTATCTTATCCATTCTTTCCTTTTTCTAATTCACTCTAGTGCTTCTATTCGAGCTTCTTCCCTTATTCTTTCCTCTTTGTTTTTTTTATTTTGCACTCCTAAGAACCTTTCTAACATCCTTTCAGTTAATGGTTCCATGTACCTTTTGACTGTACAGCCACTTATGTAGTTAGGAAGTACATCTCCATCTAACATGGCTAAGTTCACTACTCCGTTTGTGCATATTTGATTTATCAATAGTGTTCCATATCCATGTTGTTGTAGCTTTCTTGCATGTTGTTTCAATGTGTATACCAATACTAGATTTCCTTCCCTTAAACCATTATCTTTAGTATGTGCATCCTAATATGCTTTTTGTCTTCTTTTTGCCACATATCCTACCATTGCTTGTAGTCTGGTCTCATGCAATTTTTCAATTTGATCCAATTGGTTGGAGATTTCATGACTCGTCCATTCATTTTGTTGTGCAACACGTAAAGTAGGAATTAAAAAATCAATTGGAAAAATTGCATTTTTTCCATACACCAAATGGATTAGTTCCAATAGCCGTCTTGTATGCCACATGGAAGGTCCATACTACATGATGCAAATATTTATCCCAATTTGACCTTCCATTGTTAACTATTTTAGTTAACACTATGCACAATACTTTATTGGAACTCTCAGCTTGTCCATTGGCTCGGTGATGACAAGGGGACGATTTCTTATGAATCACAAGAAATTCATTCATCAAGGGTTCAATCGCTTCATTGATGAAATGTGTCCCTCTATCGCTGACAATTTCTGTCGGGAGTCCAAAGTACATAAAGATATTTTCAAATAGAAATTTAGCTGTCATTTTGTGCATTGTTTTCCTAGTCACTTTTGGTTCAATCCACTTTGTCAGATGGTCCATGGCACAATAATATATTCAACATGGGACCCTTTTGCAAGAGGATTTATAGTTCCTATAAAATCAATACCCCATTTTGAGAATGCTCTCGCACAGAGCATTGGTCTTAGAGGCATAGCATCCCTTCTTACAGGATATTTAGTTTGTTGACATACTTCATAGATTTGCACGTACGTGTCAGCATCCATATGTAAAGTTGGCCACCATAGACCTGCAAAGAGGATCATATTTATAGGCTTCTCGATTGAAAAATGACCTCCCGTAGTGCCTACATGTGCCATCTCTTATATAGGCAAGTATTCTCTCTCGTGAACACACAATCGTAATTGATTGTCCTTTCGTCTCTTGAATAATTGTTTCCCAATTATAGTGTAATCTTTGCTTTGTTCCTATAATGTCCCCTTTCTTGCAAGGCTGGCTCCTTCTTTGTGAGTTCGTGATTTTTTGAATTTCACTTATGCCTGACTCCACTCTAGTGCTATAGTGGAGAAATGTAAGGAAGAATAGTCATCACGAGCATTGTCTTGGCATTGTTGGCAATTCAGAATATATTCATGTGTGTCTTTTTGCATGTTTGGCCAATACACACCTAGTCTTTTCAACTCCCTCGTAGTTCCATTAATGCCCTTATGCATTTTCCATTGGTTCACATGTGCTTGCTCAAGTAGATTTTTTCATTCTTCATCTTCTACACATCTTATGAATGAGCCATTAGGTTCTTTGTAATATAGACTACTGGCCACAATATGTAGATTCCGTGATCGTATGAACTCTTTTCCATTGTCCCTATTGATCCTGTGGTGTGGTCCATGCATGAGAATTGGGATCAATTTTTCCACCTATTTTGTACATACTTCTAAGTTGAACATGTATTAGGTAGATCATCCGCTACTCTAGTAGATGGTTCTCCATGTGTCATCCTTGATAAATGATTAGCTCTTGTGTGTGTATTCCCTTTTCTGACTATCACTTCAAAATCAAATTCCATGAGTTATAGGAACCATCTCCCTAGCCTTCTCATATTGCAGGGTTTATTGACCAAGTACAAAAATGCCTGGTGGTCGATGAAGAACTTGAATTTATTAGATAGGAGGTAATGTCAAAATTTCTTGACTGCATACACCATTCCTAGTCCTTCTCTTTCAGTAGTGGTATAGTTTCTTTCTGCTTGATTAGTTTTCTACTAGTGTATGCAATAGGGTGATCTAATACTAAACTTAATCGTCACTTTAACTCATTGAATGCCTTTTCACATTCCTCCGTCCATATGAATTGTGTCAACAACCCATACAAGGGCCTTGCAATTATGGTGTACATGTGGATGAACCATCGGTAGTACCCACAATGTCCCATAAAATTTGTGTTTCTCGATCTAGGGAAATCCAAGATGACCTTTATTTTATTCTCATCAGTAGAGATACCATTCTTGGATAGAATATGTCCTAGAATCTTTCCTTGCCTTACCATAAAGACACACTTCTCGGGATTCAAGCACACTCTATATTGTTTGCATTTCTTGAATATCTTTTGTAGCTCAGGGATGTGTTTAGTTCTTCTAGAGGAATATGTGCATAGCTCATCCACATAGGCTTTCATGATTTTTCTCAAGAATTCTTTGAGCACATGTCACATCAATCGTTGGAAAGTTGCAGGAGCATTTGTGAGCCCAAAAGGCATCATTCAAAAGGCATATACTCCCGATTCAATAGAAAATGTAGTTTTACATTGATCCTTTATAGCAATAGCTACTTGGTTATAACCCGAGAATCCATCAAGGAAGTTGTAGACTTCCTTGCCTGCTACTCTTTCCAAGAGATGGTCAGTTATGGGTAATGGGTAACTATCATGAATTGTGGTTGCATTAACCATTTTCAAATTAATGCACACCCTAAGTTTGCCATTCTTATTGGGTGGTCTAGAGGTGATACCCATTTTGTGTGTTCAATTTCGTAGATGAATCCTACGAACAATAGTTTATCGATTTCTTCCTTATTTTTTGCAGAATAGACATCATTATACATGTATGGTCTTTGTTTTGAGGGTTTTGCATCAGGGTTCATTCAAATTCTATGGGAGCAAATAGAAGGATCCACTCCCTTGAGGTCTTTGTAGGTCCAGGAAAATATGTCTCTATATTCTATGATTAATTCTATCAAATCTTGCTCCTCTTCTAGGGAAACATCCTTCCCTACGTAGGTACATCTCTCTTTATCCTCTTCCATAGTTACTGTTACCTTCTTGGTTTATTGTTTTTTATCATATGCCTCTCCTTCCTGGGCTTCTTTTTTTGGCATTTGAATCGCTATTTTTTGTTCTTCTATTTCATATCGTTTGAAGTGTTATGGCACCTCGAATTGATCAAGATGTTGTTCTACTTGAACTTCTTCGTTGTCGTGCTTCTCTTGGTACTTTTCTACAATGAATACCCTTGGTTCCTCTACATCCTTGTCGGGTTTAATCTCTTTTTAGAATTGTTCTTCTTAATCAAATCTTGGCTCCATTTCAATACTCTTGTAATCCTTTCTCCATTCCTTTTCCAATAATTCACCTGCTTCCATTTCTTGGAGGATTACCATGCAAAGATTCACATCATATCCGTCTTCATCTATACATTCATTTATGGTCAGCATTTCCTTGTTTACACATACATCTAGAGTGGCTAATATTTCCATCCAGCCGTGTGATTGGAATGCTTCATCGGGAAATATTTGGGGCATGTAAGCTAGGTCATCTACAGGTCTAAAGTTCTCATGTCTATCGGACATACTTGTGCTTTCGTTTCCTCTCTTTTGGCTTCCTTACACATCCATAGCTAAACATCTTCTTTCATCCATGATTGATCACTATATCCTCTGCTATGAATGGATAGATTGTCTTCCTCTCTATGGACTGAGTTCCATTGTAATGGGGGTATGTCTCGATAGGCAAAGGTATGTAAATTTATCTTTATAGTCATACCCTAATGTTGTAGGTACAATGTATCTCTTCCCCAATATTGCATAACTCTCAGTTGTCTCATGAATGGTCTTGCTAAGATCATTTCATAATTGTTAGCTTTTTTGAACTGGTGAATGGCTAGGGTATGTTCAAATTCCACTCTACATGTGGTCAAAATAACCTTTTCTAGGATTGCTAGCAGTCTTAGAGTTTCATTCGTGTGGGTCGTAGGGCTAGCTTTCCCCATTTTTCATAGATCTCTTAAGTGGCTATGCCTACACCCGCTTAGGTGTCTAAGATTGCTTTGGTCGTTTATTCGTTAAAAGTGATGGGTAGACATGTATTCCCTTCATCTCCTTCATTGAATTCACCAACTTTATTGATTGGGATTTGGATGGTTGGGGGAGCCTCTACTCCTTCACTCTTTTTACCTAACTCACTCACTTCCAGCTTCAAATGTTCAGCCAATTGTTTCCATAATCAGGGTTTCAATTGTAGTAATTCTTCTATAGTTAATGAACATTTTACTTCCGTTTTCTTGAGTTCTGATAAGTTACATGAAGTCTCATTTTGTGATCTTCCCTCTTTGTCTCAGATAGTGGGAGCATGAAATAGTTTAGATTCCCTCTTGTACTCTCCCATATAGTGGGGTAATGTGGGTATGTTGCTCGCTTTTTCTCAATTTTGATCCAGAATTGACACTTCCTCATATACCTCTTCCAAGTCTAACGCAAGTTGATTTTCCCAAGTGTCTAGTTCTTCAAATGGTGGTAGAAATTTCTCATTCTTTTTCCATCCATCTTCTTGAATACTAGCCCATAGGTCGTGTGGCCAATTTGCCTCTAATTCTAGAATTATTCACACTTGTTCCTCCTTGTTACTCTGAATGTCTTCCTTCTTTTTTTTCCTCCTGTTGTTCCTTTACTGGTTTTTGGTTGTCCGTTTCCAAACATTCTTTGAATTTGTCTTCTAGTATTCATGCTTCAAGGAGAGTTGGGATGGTATGTTCAAGTGTGGCATGAGCTATCTCTATTAGCTTCCTACACAATTCCAATCTTTCTTTCTCCAACTCTCCTCTTGAATAACTTTTTTCATGTAGCTCTACGCTATGTCCCGTCTCTATTGTAGGCTGATAGGCTTTCAACCACATGTTTAGGTCTTCTGGCATGGGATGCACTAAAATTGATCCTGCCCATACTGACTTAGATTCCTTGGTTGTCTGATGAGCTTTTTCTTGTGACATCTAGTCATTATCTTCTTTTGTTTCTTTTTTGAAACTCCTTTCTTCCTCAATCTTTTTCTTATTCCATTTGTTTTTAAGTTTTTCTTGCCTTGCTTTCCAATAGAAAAATGTGCAAAATCTTGCTTTAGGTTTTGTGCAAGATGTGGAGTGGACCATGTGATCAAAGGCTGTCCCAAAAATCAAGTTACCATAAAAGTAACACCTCTCAACGTAGTACCTCACATATCCTCGGAGAGTGATTGCAATCAAGCTAACCCATTGAAGTGAATATTATAGATGAGGAAAAGGCCCAAGAGGAAAACAATGTTTATCCAAATTCTAATTAGGAACAAGATAATTTAGATGCTTCAATTATGCAAAAAAGTACCAAAGAAACAAAAGGATAAGTCCAGGAAACAGAGTAAAGAAATGGATCATGCACAAGAGCTAAGCTCAATAGATAATGAAAAAGAAGGAAACCAACACGGAAAGATTAAATTTTGTCAATTTAGACACGATCTCATAGGACTCCCATGATGAGAACAACAAAGCCAAAAAAAAAGCATCCTTCCACTTATAATGAAACATATTCCAAAAAGATCAAAGAGGAAATCAACAAGTTGTTAGAAGTTGGATTTATATATGAAATTGAACACAAAAAATGGGTGTCATTGATAGTGGTTGAACCCAAGAAGCATTAGGGAAAAAAATGAACCTGCATGGGCCTTTTAGATTAAGGAGTGATTAGTGATTGACCAATCAAAAGAGGGTGATGGCCACAGTCTATACCGTATAAAATACTAGGCTGACGGGGATACAGGGGTCAAGTTTCCCTCTATTTAATGACTTGCCTCTAAAGAGAGAAGGAATCTCATAACTGGAATGGGCCCAAAAGTTCAATTTTTTAAAAAGTTTAAAACCTCATCATAACACCTCACAATGGACCCCCACTACTTTTTAGGGTCAAAATTTCTCTTTTTGACCACAAATTCAAAATCCATGCATGATTTGAGTTGGAAAAAAATGGCTTTTTTTTTAATACTAAGAAAAGAGGTATTTCCCTCCTAAACCTCACATTTTCATACTAGGTCCCAAAAGGACATCTTTTTTTGACTAATTTCTCTCTGTCGCACATCATTGAAGCTCTTGTGTGTGTTTTCCAAGCTATCTGCATCTCCCGTATCAAACTATTTTTGTAGATTGAAGACCTTGAACTTCAATGGAAACATCTAAAGGCTCGAGGCAACCAAAAGATCAAGTTCTCACATTAAGGTGTCACAATAACAAAGCTAGAGATGGACAACGCATGCCACATGAGTAATCCAAAGGTGCATGGGTGTACATGCAACCCTCTAGATATGGGCCTCATCAAGTTAGATATCTGGGAAATTTGGGTCTTCATTGTGGCCACAAAGACAATGGGATGGTTGCTATTGCTATAGTTCAATTGAAAGTGAAGTGATTTCCTTTGCATCCATAACACATGCCCTAGGAATTGGTGATCTTTGTGGAGGATCTATTTGAGAGCTAGCTTCGGATGCAAGATTTTCATACCAAACAATCTTAGGCTCATTGAACTCATGCAAATCTTGACCTTGATCCCATTGGCAGTTATGTCCCATGTTATAATCCATTTTCTCCTCACTGTAATTGTCATAACCATAGCTGTAATTAGTATCACTATTCCCTAGACCAATTGCAAGTGCAACTAGTATCATAGCTCTTTTAGGGTTTTTTTTCACTATATACTTGAGTAGAATGACTTAGTCTCGATGAGGAGGTTGTTTCCCTAGCATGGGATGTGTTGGGGTTTCCCCATACTAACTATATCTTAGCCATTTCGCATATTGGTATTTCCTTTGACCATAAGAGAAATCCCTATCTTGATACTACCTTTGCATTTTTTTATTGTATTGTTGATTTTGATTATTTCATTATTGATATTGCAAATATATACATTGGAATTATAGTGAGAAGTGATATGTCTGAAACCTTTAGTTACACTATTGTAGACATACAACATGTTGTTTTGTAATAGAAATCTATGGTGGCATGATTGCTCATCTTTTTCTTAATGTCACATGACTAAGAGTTTTTACAATGTTATGGAGGGCGATACCCTTGGTTTTGTCTCGGATAAAAGCTAGTAGAATGGTCACCACCAAAATACTGATTACATCTACTATGGTGCAAACTATCTTGATGTTTTTTAGATCAAGTGGGGAGATGTTGTTTCTTGGCAAGTTCATGTACTAGTTCGTCTAGTGATGAATCAAATAGCATACTAGCACTGCTTCTATTTTGAGAGATTCTTTTGAGAGGTCCATGTTGTCCTCAAATTCAACACATTATCTAATGCACTTGTCCATATTTGATGGTCTTCGAATGAAAATTACCCCTCATAGTTTTCTACTTGTTAGCTCATCAATGAACAAAGAAACAATCTTCACCTCTTACGGTCACAAGGTGGACAACTTCACATGTATTGCTTGAAATCTCTTGTAGCTGATCAGATATTTTCCATACTTGATTGGTTCAATCTATGGATTAGAGAGGATGTGTCATTTCTAACTACTTAAAGAATTCTTTGATCTATTCCTCTATAAAATATTTGAAAAGTTCTCAATCCATAAGGGTTAGAACCAAGCCATAGCATATTCTAAATGGCATTATATTGTATGACAAAGCCATCTACAAGCTCAACATGGAGAATTTTTTTTAATTTAGCAATGTGGTCATGGGGATCCCCACGGTCCTCAAATGGGTCTTGCTCAAAATTTTCTATTTGCTTGGTCCTAAGTCTTTTTCCTAAATCAAGTCTTCTAATTGGCCCTTCTGGTTCAGGAAAATTTTCCCTATGCATATTTTGTCTACTTGCACGTTGATTGTGCATATGAGAAGCTTTTTGGTGTGCTCTAGTAAATCTCAAATCTCTAATACTCCCTTGTAGCACTCTTGATTGTCGATTCAAGAACCTAGGAGTGAGTAAATCATCTCTAGCCATATTATTCACAATAATAGTGTCTCCTTGATACTCATATTTGTTTTTGGGGATTCCAATGTAAAAACCAAAACTCTATTTTCATTCCTCATAGCGTGGCATGTTTGTTACTTTTTAAGATTTGAGTTCTTGAACGGTATGATGCACGTTATTGTCCTATAGGGGGACAAGTACAAAACAACTCCTTAGTCTCAATAGATTGATATGCTTTAGTCATCAAGGAGTCCAGCATAATCTTAATAAAAAATTTATTGCCACACAAATCTAATCAAGATTGTCAACACCTAAGGATTCAAAGTGGAGAGCTATCAATTAAATGCCTAGGTCGGCATTTATTTTAGTTGTTTCCTAAGACAAAGAGGATCTATATTGCAATGGTGGTGCAAAAGCAGTAATCATCTTCTTCATCTCCATCCGATTTTTAGTTTTTTAGCAATAGATATTGAGATGATCCCCCATCTAAGAAAAAAAAACCCAATTTCGAATACTATAGTTAACAAAAAGGTAACAACAATGTTAAATGTGATTTCATCAGTGATTGTTCAAAAAGGTTATTTGTTTCGTGATACCCAATTGGTGGTCTTGAAAGGGGAAGTGCATGGGCATATTATAAAGATATTGTTTGATAGGAGATCTACACATAATTTCACATAATTTCATTAATTCTTCAGTTGTGAGAAAGTTAAAACTGAAGACAAGTCCATCCAAATATATGTACTGAGTTGAATTGGAAGATCAAAAGGGATATGAGACTTGGGATCAAGGAGTACTTAGAATACCAATCCAAGTTCAAGCTTTTACATATGATCTTAATTTTGAGAGCACCAAGATGGCTACATTTGATCTCAATCTCAATAAACATTGTTATGCCAATAAGAGGCCCATTATTGAATTTGGAACTTATGTTTACAAGCTTTTTGATAAATTTTGCAATATTACCATCCATGGAAGACTAGATGCTCAAAATTCCAAGAGAGTACCTACCTTTGCTATGGTAAAATCAAACTGTAAGTATGCCTACTCTTGATATTTTCAACATAAACAACTTCTATCTTTGCAAATTCGAATGAATTTAGAAGCTCGATTAGCTTCTAAGATGAAACCCGAGTTTCAGAATTTCTTTCTTTTTAATTTATCTATATGTCTTTTGCCTTGCAAAAATGTGGAGCATAGAATTGAGCTCAATCTAGGAGCTCCTCCATGGGTTAGACGACCATAGCACATGATTCTATAAGAGCAGGAAAAATTGCATCACATGATCAAGAAATATTTATATAAAGTCTTCATCCTATCTAGTTGCTCATCTTTTGCAGTCCCAATGTTTTTGGTTCACAAAAAGGTTGGATCCTTTAGGATGTGTATAGAATATAGAGCATTAAATAAAGTTACAAAAAAGCATGGATATCTGATTCCTCCAATCGGGATATCTTAGATGCTTTAGGTGGTAATACTATTTTTAGAAAAGTAGATTTGAAAACTGGTTTTCATCAAATAAGTATCAAAGATGACTATGTACGTAAAGCAACTTTGTGAAGTAGATTTTGGTATTTTGAATATCTAGCGATGCCTTTTGATCTAAGAAATGCTCTAGCTACATTCATGATGCTTTTGAATGATATTTTTAGCCCTTTCATTGGTCAGTGTGTTGTGGATTTTGTAAATGATTTGTTAATCTATAGTAAAATTTTAAAAGATCATGAATTTTATTTATAGAAAATTTTCATTATGATTAATGAAAGTATGTATGTCAACCTTAAAAAAAACATAGCTATGTTTATCCAAAGTTGAGTACCTAGAACATACCATATCTGTAGATAGAATTATAATGGATACACAAAAACTTTTTGTGTTCCTAAGTTGTTTTATTCTTCACAATGAGGGTTAGTTATGCTCATTCCTAGGACTTTCAGGATTTTATCATAAATTTATTGCCAACTACTCTTATATATTTGTGCCATTGATAAATTGACTGTAAAAGAATAAGATATTGCAGCTCAGTGATGAGTAGCACCTCCTTTAATGTCAATCCGGGAAGACATGAGGATGGTATGAAGACCTCGAACAAGTGATGGCACAAGTATGTGAGTGAGAAGCACACTAACATGCACACACATACACACACACACAAGGCAAGAACAAAGAGAGAGACAATGGAGTTCTTTAGATTTCTCAAAAGTGCTCTTACAAGTTCAATTCTACAACAAGCTAACCTCAAAAATGAGCTCTCTAGCTCTTTTTATAGTTTTTGACTAGTTTTTGGCCCTGTCCAGACCTAGTGTCCGGCCTAGTTAAAAATTAGGTTCTAGGGTCTATTTGACGGCTCAAAGGAAGTCCAAAAATCCTAAAAATTGGTACGATGATACTTCTAATACTCCTCAAGCTCGAGGACTCCTCGGCTTGCTCAAAATGGATTTACAAAAAGGTGAAATGGTATTTACAATAATTTTTAGTGATGAGAATCATTGTTATGAGGATGTTGATTTGGAAAAATTTGATTGGCCTACTTGCCAGATCTTCGTTGACTACTTTGTCTGCTTGTGCCTTCTCTCCGCTTTGGCTCCCTTCTTTGGCTTACTTGTCTTGTGAGTCCTTGGGTGCTTTGACTGCTTCCAACAACCCCCCCTCTCTTGTGTCTGTCGTCTCTAACAGACCCTTGTTTGGCTGAGTGTTTGACATAGAATTCAACCACGTCTGAAGCTAGGTGGTGTTCTTCCAGCCACAACCCTCATGCTAAATCAGTTAGGAGGGCATCCCAATCCATTGGACCTGGAACATCCGGATGTGGCACACGCAGTTGTTCTGAATGTAATGTTCGCTCCATTGCAAAGAGGTGGAGTAGATGGGAGGGTCTGGGAACGAAGATTTCAGATTGGTATTCCCAGAACCCCGTGATGAACATCTCTTCAAATGTTTGCTTGTAGCAAGCGGGGAGGTATTTAATTCGTGTGTGCCATGCATATATCACCTGGATGGAGGGGGTTGTACTCATATCATAGACCAAATCAAGGTTACCTGCTGTGAACCTGACACCTGAGAAATGTGGATCTTTAATATTTTTGAAGGTTCTGAAAGTTACCAGCATCAACTCTAATATCTTTATGCACATTTGAGCCATTACATCTAGGATGTTTCGCATTCTGACTCCCTAGTGGCAGATGGTAGAGAGCATGTAGCCCACCGTAGCTTGTCCCCGTGGTGGTGCCAGGTATACGTAATTGAGCCACTTTGCACAGCCTTTGACATTCTTCACAGTGATGGCAAACTTAGGCCATGTGTGTCTTCTGAGTATGGGAGCATAACAGGGATTATACTTAATGAAAAATGGCACGTTATTCCAAGTTCGAACCATCTCAAGGTAAGTTTCTAAGATTCATAGCCTCTAGGTAGGTTGATGAATTGATCCTTGTTTGGCGCTCTCAAGGATATCATCAGGGCCGATTTGTTGGTGCATGACAATCATTAATTGAAGGATTATGGAGAGATGAAGTCAAGGAGTCAAGAAGAGAACAAATTCAGATGGTTGAAGGAAGGGCATATTCAGAAAATCCAAAGACATGTACACATATGTACATTAGCTGACTTATACCTTTGTCTAGTCATACACTTGTATATATTCATCTATAAATATGTTGGAATATGTCGGGCAAAGAGAAGAGGAGAAGATTAGAGAATAGTAAGAGAGAAATTAGTGTCATTAGACACATGAAGAGTGAGTGAATTGTCCATCCTCACTCAGATGTAAGTTTTCTGAGAAATAGAAAAATTATGCGCCCGATATTTTGCTGTCTGCTCCTTCTGTGTTTAATCTTTTGAGAAATCCTTTTGCACGTATCTAAGTCCATAGCTAATCTATCTATGGCTAGAATTTGAGAGATTAATTTCAAACAGACTGTGAGAATTTTGATTAGGAACATTCATATGTAAGAATGTTCTAAGAGTCGAGAAATCTGGCGCATATTTCATCTTCAAAGAAATGGTCAGTGCTCAGTCCACAGTGTAAAGTTTTACACAAGTGAGGGCTCAAAATCTAAGTTGGAAGGTAAGCCATCTATGGCTAGAAGATCTTGATCAAACGGGTTCAGAGTTGGGAGAACCAGTGCTAAGAAGTTGCAGGTGTCAAAGTCGCCATTGCAGAGAAGCACTTTCAGACATAGGTAAAGTGTTTCACACATTTCTCAGTGTGTACTTAATCTTTTTGAGAGATTTAACTTGGCAAAGTTGCGCAACCTTAAGGCGAAGTGTTGTGCAAAGTTTTATCAAAAACTTTACAGGATTGATTAGTCAATGAGTGACTAATCTGCAGCAGACTTTTCTGAAGAAACTGAATTTTTTCAGAATAATCAATTTTCTGATAATTTGGTGAAGATTCTCTAAATTAGGTGGAGTCTAAAGTTGATCTTGATATAGAGGTGATCTAAATTCAAGGTCAACTTGTTCTTTTGGAGATTAACACTCTCCATCAGTGGTATCAGAGCAGGTTGTGTCAAAATTGAAGTGAAGAAGACTCCGACTATTGCAGAAGTACAAATCTTTACATTTTGAAGGTGCAGAAGGGTAAAGGTTGAAGAAAACTTGAAGGAAGACATACAAAGAGCATCAAAAGGATCAGAAGGAGCAACATTCGAAGTAAAGGTACATTTATTATCTGTAAAGGTTAAAGTTTTGAGACTACAGGTGAAGTAAAGATGGGAGATAGTCTCCAAATTGAAAAGTTGGATAGAGAGAACTATCCTGCATGGTCTATGAGGATGGAAGCTCACCTTATGAGCAAAGATCTGATAGGATACATCACAGGAGATGAAGAAAAGCCAGAATTCAGAGATCCTAGTGTTCCAACTAGGGAGGAGCTTGCAGATTTGAAGAATTGGATGAAGAAGGATGCTCAAGCAAGAAGCATCATCTACATGGCAGTCAATGACTATTTGCTTCCTCACATTAGAGGACTTGAGAGTGCTTGTGACATTTGGAATGCTTTGGAAGAGCATTTCCAAAATACAACCAAATCAAGGAAGGCTTCACTATGGGCAGAGTTTACTACCTTCAAGAAGAAGGCCTCACAATCAATTTCTGATTATGTGACAAAGATGAAGGACATTGCAGATTCTTTAGGTGCAGTTGATGAAGATATTGAAGAAGACAAATTGGTAAGACAAATACTCACAGGACTAAGAGGAGATGAGAAATGGAAGCCTTTCATTTTATCTACAGAACTTTCATTAGATCACTTTACTCCTGATTTGAATCAATTGTTAGGTCATATGCTAACTTTTGAGAATGATATCAAAGGAGATGTTGATAAGAGTGCAGGTCATGCAATGTATTCTAAAGACAAGAAGAAAGCCAACAAAGGAAAGCAACAATCAGGTGAAGAAGAAGGTACATCAAACCAAGTAAATTTCATAAGAGGAAGAGGAAATGGCAGAAGTAGAGGAAGAGGCAGAAACAACAAAGATAATGCAAGAGCTTGTTGGATATGTGGTAAGACCAATCATCTATCTCATGATTGTTGGCATAATAATCAAAACAATGGTAATTATCAGAATTTTAATCAAAGAGCAAGAGGTGGTAGATTTCAGAGAGGAAATTTCAAAGGTAGAGATGGTAGGAATTCTTTTGGAAGAGGTGGTGGAAGAAACTTCCAAAATCAATCCTATAATAACACCTACTACAACTATGCATCAGATCAAAAGGAGGACTCGACTCTCATTATGAATACATGTGAAACTTCACATGAGGACATGAGAGTGTTTTATATTGATTCAGGATGTAGTAATCATTTAAGTGGAAATATTGCTTTGATGACTGACCTAGATCATAATGCAATTAATCATACAGTGCAGACAGGTGATAATACAAAGCATAAGGTAAAGTCAATTGGTTCAGTCAAAGCTAAGGATGGGAGCACTCTTCTGAGTAAGGTACTTTATGTTCCCACAATTCCAAAGAATTTGATCAGTGTAGGTCAAATTGTGGAAAAAGGATATGAGGTAAGGTTCACAAATGATGGAGTTTATGTGGAAGACCCTAGTCAAGGGTATAAACAAGTTATTGCAGGAAAGAAAGAAGGAAGGCTTTTCACATTGAAGGTACAAGGAAATGTTGGACATGCTATGTTCACATATGGAGAGCAGAAGGTGTCAGAATTGGATCTTTGGCACAAAAGACTTGGACACTTTAATGAAAGAGGTATCAAAGAAATGATTAACAATGATTCAGTGCTTGGAATGCCTAACATTGCAGGTCAACACATGACATACAGATGTGAGGCATGTCAATTAGGTAAGGCTCATAAGCAATCCTATTCCAAGCATGGGTTTATGTATTCAGAAAGACTTGAATTGGTGCATACAGATGTGTGGGGTCCTTCAAAGGACTTTAGTATAAATGGTTCAAGATATTATGTCATATATGTTGATGATGCTACCAGGTGGATCACAATTTATGTGATTAAGGAAAAGTCAGAAGTGTTTAATACATTTAAACACTATCATGCATATGCAGAAAGGATTACAGGTCAAAGATTGAAAAGACTAAGGTCAGATGGAGGGGGAGAGTATTTTTCAAATGAGTTCAATGATTATTTGTGGAATGCAGGTATAAAGAGAGAAGTTACTTGCAGGTACTCTCCTCAACAAAATGGGGTAGCAGAAAGAAGAAATAGGACTCTTGTTGAGTTTGCAAGGTCCATGATGAAAGAGAAGAATTGCCCAAATTATTTGTGGGCTGAGGCTGTTAATACAGCTACATATTTGGTTAATAGATTGCCTTGTAAAGCTTTGCAGGGTATGACACCATATGAAGCTTGGTGGGGTAAGAAACCTACCTTGGATCATTGCAGAATATTTGGATGCTTGGCATATGCATATGTGCCATCTCAATTGAGGCATAAGTTGGAGCCTAAGGCAGAGAAGTATGTATTCATTGGTTATGATGATAAGCAAATGGGATACAGGTTGTGGAGTCCATCCACAAAGCAATTTATTGTATCCAAGGATGTTACATTTGATGAGCAAGGTACTTGGTATGCAGGTAAATATAATATACATGCAGATGATGAAGAAGTAGTGGATCAAAGAAAAGGTAAAGCAAAGATTCAATTACTTGATGAAAGTGAGAGTAATGAAGTGCAGATTGAAGTTGAAGAGAGGCCAAGGTTTGATCCAAAATGTGATGAACCAGAGACCTCAAGAAGTGCAGAAGTTAGGAGGTCATCTAGGCACAAATGGCAACCTACAAGGTATAGCTATGACACTTCATTCTTAACTACTAAAGATTATGCTTATTTGGTAAAAGCAGATGAAGACCCTTCTACATATGAAGAGGCTAAAGGAAAGAAGAATTGGGAAGATGCTATGCAAGAGGAGTATGATGCATTAATAGAGAATCAGACTTGGGATTTGGTTCCTAAACCTAATAGTCAGAAGATCATTGGATGTAAATGGGTTTACAAAACAAAGAGATTTGCAGATGGAAGTGTGTCTAGGTACAAAGCTAGACTTGTTGTGAAAGGGTATGCACAGACATATGGAGTGGACTATGATGAGACTTATAGTCCTGTGGCAAAGATGACAACCATCAGGACACTCATAGCAATTGCTGCTTGTAAAGGTTGGAAGTTGTCTCAATTAGATGTTAAAAATGCTTTCTTGAATGGTTACATTTCAGATGAAGTCTACATGGAGCAACCAGATGGGTTCAAAGATCAAGTGAGCCCAAATTATGTATGTAAGCTCAAGAGAGCTTTATATGGGTTGAAGCAAGCCCCAAGGGCTTGGAATTATAGGCTTGTAAAATTCTTAAATGATATTGGATTTCAAGCATCAAAAGCAGATAGTAGCTTGCTAGTCAAAGCAAGTGAAGATGGGTTCATTTATGTGTGTATTTATGTTGATGACATAATACTTACAGGAACAGATGATAAGGGAATACAAATGATCAAGAAGCAGATGGAGAAAGAGTTCAAAATCAGTGATTTAGGGAACCTATCATTCTTCTTGGGAATGGAGATCTCTTATACTCAACATGGAGTATATGTAACCCAAGAAAGGTATCTTAAAAATTTGCTAACCAAGTTTAAAATGGAAGATTGCAGGGTTGCACCTACACCTTTGGAAGTGAACCATAAATTGTCTAGGTTTGGAGGAGAAGAGTTCAGAGATATGAAACTCTATCAAAGTTTGGTTGGTAGCTTGATTTATGCTACATTGACAAGGCCTGACTTGTCATATGCAGTTGGTGTGCTTTCACAATTCATGCATTGTCCTAGAAAGGAACATTGGGTTGCAGGACAAAGAGTACTTAGGTACATCAAGGGTACACTCAGAGAAGGATTGTACTATGGGTTTACTTCAGATACAAGAATCAAGATATATAGTGATGCAGATTGGGCAGGTAATGTGGATGATAGAAGATCAACACATGGATACTTATGCTATGTAGGAGACAAATTGATTTCATGGTGTTCCAAGAAGCAACATACAGTTGCTTTGTCATCCACAGAGGCAGAATATAAAGGTATGGTGGAAGCTGCAAAAGAGGTAATATGGCTAAAGACACTTTTGAAAGTTTTTGATGTGATTCAGAGTACTCCTATTATTTGTGGAGACAATATGAGTTCATTATACTTGGCAGCTAATCCTGTATTTCATGCTAGAACTAAGCATATTGAAATACAGTATCATTTTCTGAGAGAGAAGGTCATTGAGAAGGAGATTGAAGTCATACACACTCCCACAAAAGATCAAGTTGCAGATATGATGACAAAAAGTCTAGATGGACCAAAACTACAAAGATTCAAGGATATGGCAGGAATCAAGAAGATAGAGAAGAACCTCAATTAATGATTGAGGGGGAGCTGTTGGTGCATGACAATCATTAATTGAAGGATTATGGAGAGATGAAGTCAAGGAGTCAAGAAGAGAACAAATTCAGATGGTTGAAGGAAGGGCATATTCAGAAAATCCAAAGACATGTACACATATGTACATTAGCTGACTTATACCTTTGTCTAGTCATACACTTGTATATATTCATCTATAAATATGTTGGAATATGTCGGGCAAAGAGAAGAGGAGAAGATTAGAGAATAGTAAGAGAGAAATTAGTGTCATTAGACACATGAAGAGTGAGTGAATTGTCCATCCTCACTCAGATGTAAGTTTTCTGAGAAATAGAAAAATTTTGCGCCCGATATTTTGCTGTCTGCTCCTTCTGTGTTTAATCTTTTGAGAAATCCTTTTGCACGTATCTAAGTCCATAGCTAATCTATCTATGGCTAGAATTTGAGAGATTAATTTCAAACAGACTGTGAGAATTTTGATTAGGAACATTCATATGTAAGAATGTTCTAAGAGTCGAGAAATCTGGCGCATATTTCATCTTCAAAGAAATGGTCAGTGCTCAGTCCACAGTGTAAAGTTTTACACAAGTGAGGGCTCAAAATCTAAGTTGGAAGGTAAGCCATCTATGGCTAGAAGATCTTGATCAAACGGGTTCAGAGTTGGGAGAACCAGTGCTAAGAAGTTGCAGGTGTCAAAGTCGCCATTGCAGAGAAGCACTTTCAGACATAGGTAAAGTGTTTCACACATTTCTCAGTGTGTACTTAATCTTTTTGAGAGATTTAACTTGGCAAAGTTGCGCAACCTTAAGGCGAAGTGTTGTGCAAAGTTTTATCAAAAACTTTACAGGATTGATTAGTCAATGAGTGACTAATCTGCAGCAGACTTTTCTGAAGAAACTGAATTTTTTCAGAATAATCAATTTTCTGATAATTTGGTGAAGATTCTCTAAATTAGGTGGAGTCTAAAGTTGATCTTGATATAGAGGTGATCTAAATTCAAGGTCAACTTGTTCTTTTGGAGATTAACACTCTCCATCACGATTGAGTGGCAAAGGTTGGAACCTTGCCACATCGTCGTTGAATTTCTGCGTTGTAATCTGCCAAGAGCACACAATACGGAACATACTGATCGTCGTTGGTGCTTATCCATCTGTGGTGAGACATACTTCGAAAATATTCTGATTTGATAATGGTGTCCTCAATCTTGGTCATGGACTCAATCTGGACCGCTACTCGCTCGTCATGTGTATTAACTGTTTTTTCGAGTTTCTGCATCCATTTTGGGGCTTCTACCTCTAGTGTGTCCAATCCCTCAGAGGTTTGTGGGCCCTTGGCATTGGCATAGGAACATATGGCTCTTCATATGACTCATCCACTTCTATGGGTACCAATTCTTCTGGTTCTGGCTCGATGATTGGGGAGGGTTGTCTTTCATATTGGAGTAACTTGCTTTGCAATTCCGCGACCTGTTCTCTCAGTGCATTTACCTCTTCTGTAATGGTGGTAGAATCGGTGATCTTGGGTTGGACTTCCTGCATCATTAGCTGTTGGCGGAGAGTATCCTGTTCTTTGCCCAGCTCATCACGTGCGTCCAATAGATCCACATAGCTTTCTAAAATTGTCTTCATAGTCTCGGATGGCACAGCTTTGAATCTTTCAGGGTCGATCTCCTGGGGGGGAACCCTCCATGGCTGCCTCTAAATTTTCTTTGTTCTACCTTTGCAGGCGCTTGTTCTCTTCGAGGGCAGTGGCCATGTGCTTTCTGAGTAAGGTCAGGTTGTGACGGCTTTTAACATGTTCTGACTAATAAAGTTCTAGTAAAGCTGTTAGTTTTTTAACTTCATTGGAATCGAATGGCTGGGGAGCTTCCAAAAGGGTCTGGTGAGCGTGATCGAGCATGGTGTAGCATTGATTTAGGTCAGTATTTTCTGCTTCCAAAGCTGCAAGCCTCTTCTGTCGTTGCTCATGATCCGTAGTTATTTGGCGATGTCGATCTTCCAAGGTTTGGTATTCTATCTGCAACTGATGTACACACTAGTGTAATGTAGAAAACATGTTATTTACATTTGTGAATGCAGGGGAGGTGGAGGATGTAGTGGGAATGGGGAGAGGGAAAGGGATAGTGAATGAAGTGGTCACGAGAGGTGATGTGGGTGGCGGGGGTATGGGAGATGGTGGTAGAGAGGGGGGAGGGAGTGGTGCTGTGGATGATGATGTTTCCATGGTGTCAAAAGTGTGTGTAAATGTGTAGATGGGGACTGTGGGTGGGGTGGATGTGATGTTCGTGAATATTATTGTAAATGTGGGCATTGTGATCCCTCCAAATTGGGTGCCTGGTGAGATAGGAATCCCCATAACGAATGTGGTGAGTGTTGAAGTCGGGGTGGTAGTGTTGTGTGGTGAAGTGAAGTGTGTAGTGAGAGGTGGTGAGGGTGGTGATGGTGGTGCCTCGTGGTATTCTTCTGTTTGTGTAGTGTCTCCTGGTGCCGATACATCCATGTGAATCTGCTTGTCGGAGCGCATGGGACGGGTAGGCAGCCGTTTCTCAAAGCGATGAATATAAGCCATAGCTGAATGAATACCTTCATCCAAGCCCACCGCGTCCGTGTGCACGTTCATGGATTCAATAAACATTTCATCCACGCCTTCCTCTCCTAACATTTGGCTCATTAGCACCTTCCCTGTTTCGAGTGACAGTTTGTGATGTTCCTGGACTCTCTTCATGGTTTCATACAATCTTTTTATTTATGTTGAATAGGTTGGGGCACTCGCTAGTTCTGAAGTTTCTTCGTATTCTTGATCATGCTCCTCATTGGCTTCTTCTTCTTCAGTCTCTTCTTCATGCTCTTCTACTTCTACTACTTATGGTTGGGTCACGGCTGACATTGTTGTAGTGGGTTGTGGTCCTTGAGTCTGCTCTGCTTCCGTCTCAAGGTTAGATTCATTGATCAGCCTAGAAATTTCTTCATCAATGAGATCATTCAGGGTGTAGCCTTGTGGAAATTCCAGGTCAGAAGGGATTGGAGGGAAAACTAGATTGGGTCCTTTTGCACTCTGTCTAGGTAAGCGAATTGCAAACGGACTGACACGTCGCGTTTGTGGATGGTTCACCTCTGGTGTGGTGGTGGCTTCCCTTGCTTGGGCACATGGTAATTGGACTGTACCTCTCATTTTCTTTGATAGAGGACCCGTTGTTGATGGTCGTCTCTGGAACTCCTAAGCTCTGGACCACGCTAGTACTCTTTGAATGGGCACTTCATAAGCTAAGCATCTATAAATTATTTTTGTCAGTGCACAACACCCATGAAGCACGTTCTTCTGTTTCTTATTCCATCGTTGATGTGCTAAGTGGATTTGATCTATGATCTAGTATGGTAGATTGATTGTGAGATCCTCTATCTCCGCCAAGTACAAGCTGAACTATATTTTTTTTGGTGGCATAGTGAAGCGTTCTTGGGCGGGGAAGGCGAAGTGTTGCATGATCATTCGTAAGTGGAGGGTGATGGTTGGTGTCGTTGCTACCATTTCCTTCAATTTATTGAGATCCTTGTGCTTCATCCTGCCGGGAATCATTGTTTCTTTCTTAGTGGGAATATGCATACCTTGCATGTTCAATGCTTCCCGTACTAGGTTGAGGGTCAGTTTGAATCTTTTGAGCTCGTGGCCTCGCGTCAGTGAGGGTAGCACGAAAGTACTATCGCCTCGCTTGGCTCTGCTAGGGGTGATGGTACTGATAAGGTAGGAGCAGCGTAGGAAATCTGGGTTAGGTAAATGTGCTCGGAAATAGCTATCCAAGCCCGCTTTGGTCCATACGGATCGCATTACTTCTTCATTTTGGTACTGCTCAAATTCACAGGTGAAGAAATGGTATCGTCCCCATTTGCCATTAAACTCAATTTTTGCCTCCCGAAAGTAGGTGTCGTCTCCCAATGGTCCTGCGACATCACTAAACCAATGTGCATGTTTGCCCCCTTAAGAAGTGTGTGCTGCGGAGGGTCCTGAATGGGAAGTACATGCACAACTCTAAGTCCTTGAGGCCTCTCGGTGTCAAGGGAGCACTAGATTGTGCTCTCTGACTGCAGTAGACAAGATTTTGGAAATACACTTACGATTACAAGAACACCCACGTAGGGAAAATAATACAAGAAGATGTAACCGATACAAGACATCCCACAACCCGGGACCAATAGGTATACAAAACTGAACCAGAGATGATACAGGAGATCCCACAAATCGGGATCGTAAGTATGAGGCAAGATATCTGGATTACAAGAACTCCTTCTGGGAGATGAAATGGATACAAGAAAGAACTCGACAGGATCTCGTACTACGAGATTACAAGAGGACAAGATAGGATGTCCAAGAACTAGACTAGAACAAGGAACAAGACAAGAACTAGAACTGGAACTTGAAGAGTACTTACTTGGGGTCATGACTCCTTGAGCTCCCAAGACTGGTATTGGCAAGACTGATTATGAACGTGGCCAACCCCTCCTTATATAGGTTTTCCAAGGGCGCTTGTAGGGCGGTTACGACTTGATGATATCATCGATGATGTCATCCATTCGTAGCATGGTCTCTGGATGTCAGAATCAAGCAAGAAGATAGTCACTCTTAGGGTTTTGGCACGTTCCAGACGCAATGGAAGTATTAGTTTCCCCAAATTCTGAACCAATCATGAGATATAGGATTCACATGGAATCTGAGAGTTTCCTTTGTCCATGACATTACCTCCCCCTCAAGCGACGAGTTCCACGAGGAGCGGTCATGTTCTCTGGTCTTGGCTTCATTGGATTTTTTTAATGGAATTCTCAAACCTTGATTGGTGCTCTTTGAAGGTTTTCTGTAGGTTCCCAAGTACGATCACTGATGTCATACCCTTTCCAATGAATAAGGTACTCTAATCTTCCTTGGGATATTCTCGAATCTAGGACATGCTCAAATTCAAATTCTTCATGATCATCAATCTCAATAGGTGGTGAAGGACTAGGTCTCTCCCCCCTCAGTGGTGAAATCTGATATGGTTCCAACATTGATACATGGAAAACTAGATGTATTCTCATGGTACTTGGTAGATGGAGCTTGAAGGTTACTGGATTAATCTTGGCCAAGATGGTAAATGGACCAAATCTTTGATTATCTAACTTTGCACAAGGCCTTGAGGTTTGCAAATTATTTCTGAGTAACCATACTTTATCCCCAATTTGATACGATGGATTTTGGACACGATATTGATCTGCATAGTACTTATATTGTTGTTGATCTTTATGGATCTCTTCCTTGAGTTTGTTATGAATGTCCATCAGGTATTGGGCCTTGTCTCTGGCAGTTGGGTTCTTGACATGTTTTGAGAGTTGTATATCCATCCTTGGATGTTGTCCATAGTTTGCAAAGAAGGGAGTTTGCTTAGTAGATGCATGGACACTATTGTTATAGGCAAACTCTGTAAAGGGTAATAGCTCAAACCAATCATTTTGGTGATAGTTGCTAGTGCAATGGAGATATTGCTCTAGGACTTGATTCACCCGTTCTGTTTGTCCATAAGTTTGTGGATGATTTGCTATAGATAGTTTAACTTGAACACCAAGGAGCTTGCAAAGACTGTTCCAAAAGCTACATATGAGTTGTAGACCTCGATCACTGACAATATCATGAGGTAATCCATGACGCCTAAAGATGTATCTGAGAAAGAGTCTAGCAGTGGTTGCACCTGTGATTGCCTTTGTAGTTGGAATGAAGTGTGCCATCTTTGTGAATCTATCCATAATAACAAGAATGGCATCATACTTATCTGACTTTGGTAGATCTATGATGAAATCCATAGATAATGAAGCCCATGGCCTTTCTGGAATAGGTAAAGGTTGCAAGAGGCCATGAGGCTTATGTTGTGGTACCTTAGATCTATTGCAAGTGTCACAGGTTCGAATGTATTCTTTGACTTCCTTCCACATTTGAGGCCACCAAAAATCCCTGGATATGAGTTCTATTGTTTTATTTACTCCAAAATGTCCTGCTGCACGGTTGTCACGACATTGTTGAAGTACTTGGATCTTGGGCTTTCCTGGAGGGACATATAATAGGTTCTTATAGAATAGTAACCTGTCCTTTTCCTGGAATTCATTTACTTCTTGAACTTTTCCTTCTTGAGTTTTTTGCTTAAAATTACAAAATAGTTCATCTTGTGGTAGATTCTCACGAATCAAATGATTCAAGGCTGAATCTTCAGAATGGGTGGATGAGATAGCTGCTAACTCGAGATGCTCAGGTTTGAGTAATATGCTCTCCTGTTGATCAAAGGCCTCTTCACCCTTCTTTGGTGCAAGGTACGATCTTCTTGACAAGGCATCTGACTGACACTATTGCTGTCCTGGACGATATGTGATGACAAAGTCGAACCTGGATAAAAAGTTACTCCATCGAGATTGCCTTTTGTTGAGGATGCGGGTGGTCATAAAATATTCTAGGTTCTTGTGGTCTGTATACACGATAACTTTATGAGCTGCTCCTTCTACATGGTGGCGCCAGGTATCAAAGGCATCCACTATGGAAAGAAGTTCTTTGTCATGAATTTCATAATTAATTTCTGGAGGAGAAAATTTTCTTGAATGATATGCAACTGGATGTAGGTGTCCATCATCTCCATATTGGGAAAGAATGGCCCCTAGGGCAAAATCTGATGCATCTATCTCTAGGAAGAAGGGCTTGCTTGAATCAGGATGAACTAGAATTGGGGCAGTGGTGAATGCTGATTTCAACTTCTGAAAGGCTTTTTCTGCTTCTTCGTTCCATGAAAATTTTGAGTTTCCTGTAAGCTTGGTAAGAGGTGTCACAATCTTGGAGTAATCTCTAATGAATATCCTATAAAAATTGGCAAACCCTAGAAAACATTGTACATCTCGAACACATGAAGGTGGTTGCCAATCAAGGATTGTCTCGATCTTCTTAGGGTCCATAAAGATTCCTTTCTCTGATACAATGTAGCCTAGAAACTCTACTTCTGTCTGATGGAAATAGAACTTCTCCAATTTTGCATATAACCCTTTTTCTCTTAGTTTCTCTAGGACTATCTTCACATGACATTCATGATCTTCTAGATTTTTGGAGAATATCAAGATATCATCAAGATATATTACCACAAAGTCATCTAAATGCTCTCGAAAGATATCATTCACCATATGTTGAAAGACTGCTGGAGCATTGGTGAGACCGAATGGCATAACTACATATTCAAAGTGTCCATACCTTGTTCGGAATGCTGTCTTCCATTCATCTCCTTCTCTGATCCTGACAAGATTGTATGCTCCTTGAAGGTCAATCTCAGTGAAGAACTTTGCTTTTCCAAGGCGTTCCAAGAGCTCTGATATAAGTGGTAGGGGATATTTGTTCTTTATTGTGACTTTATTCAGACCATGATAGTCCACACACATTCGAACAGTTCGGTCCTTTTTCTTTACAAATAGGATAGGGGCTCCAGCAGGGGACTTTGAGTGTTTGATAAACCCCCTCGCTAGATTCTCATCAATATTCTTACGTAATTCTTGAAGTTCCTCTGGGGATAGTCTATAGATTGGCCTGAAGGGTGGTTGTGCTCCCTCTTGAAGTTTTATGGCACAATCATAAGGTCTATGTTCCGGGAGCATATCTGCATTCTTTTTTTCAAAGACATCTTCAAACCCTTGGTATTGGTCAGATAGCTTCATTGAATCATCTTTCTTGGGCTCTTGAGTTGGTATGGCAGATATCATATATGTCGGTTCCTTCCTTACTGCATGTATGAAGGCTTTGGCTCGAACATACTTTGGGTTCTTCTGGATATCTCGACGGGTGATTTTATTATTCTCCCAATTAATTTCTGGATTATGTTTCTTTAACCACGGCATTCTGATGATAACCATGTTTACTGGACTCGATATTACATTGAAACATATGTGTGAGTCATGGTCACCAAGGTGTACTCTTAGTTGTATAGTTTCCATGGTTATATTCCCCGATGCTAGAGGCTATCCATCTACTACTTCAGCTACTACTGGTCTCTTCTTCTGAAGTACTGGAATTCCATGTTTCTTAACGAGTCCTTCGTCAATGAAACATGATGAGGCTCTTGAATCTATGAGAGCTATAAGGGAAAGGGTCTTCTCAGACATGATTAACTTGACAGGGGCAAGGCATGCTTCTACGGGTGTGGCTGGAATTATGAGACCCTTTCTTATATCATGGTCCAGCTGTACGGTCTCTTTTACGACTGGACTTCCTCGTTTCCCTGCTCTACAAGGGTGGCTGCGACTTTGGAGTTTGTTCTCTTGTTGGGACAATTAACTGCAATGTGGCCAGGGTTTCCACAATACAGGCATAACTTGTTATCCTTCCTTCTTTGTTTCTCTTGTGGTGTTAGAGGTTGGAACCGAGTTACATCTTTCTGCATAGGTTCGGGCATAGATTCATCTCTAGGAGTGGGTTGGAAAGGTTTCCATTGGCGAGGTCTTCCTTGTACTTGTTTTTCTTGTTTCCTTTCAAAAAGGCGGTTATCACATTGAATAGCTTCGTTGATGTATTCATTCAATGTCTTCACCTCTGGCATCGTAAGTAGAAGGTCCTTCACATCATCTCTTAAGCCCCATCTAAATTGGCTTATAAAATAATCTTCGTGCCAAGTGAGGTCACATATCAACTGCCTAAATTCTGATGCATAGGTAGAGGCAGGGCGGTTACCTTGATGTAGCTTCCAAAGTTTTGTTTTTGCCACTTGACTCGTGTCGGCATCTCCAAATGTGCCGATGAGCTCTCCAAGAAACCCCTCATAGTCATGAAGTACGGCCATATCCTTCTCCAAGATTGGGGCAAACCATGATAATGCTTGACCATAGAGCAAGGTTCCAATAAAGCCGACCTTGGATGCATCATCACGGTATCTATTAGGCTGCATACGGATGTACAATTTGACTTGTTGCAAGAATCCTCGGAACTTTGTGCGATCACCATCGAACTTTTCTGGCATGCAGATCTTGGGTTCTCTCATGAAGGATGTACTAGGTTGTTGATTTACTTACATACTCCCTTGATTTGTCTGAAGACCCCCAATTCGTTCTTGTATTTCTTAGAGGAGTGCACTTACATGCCCTGGATGTCCCATCTCAATTTGTGTCTGTCGATGAGTTAGGTCTTCGACTTGTTGCTGGAGACTCTGAAGTGATGCTACAATCTGTTCATAAGCATTCTCCATGATGACTGAGCTTGGATGGAAGCTAGTCTTGCCAAAATGTCAGGGGAGCACTAGATTGTGCTCTCTAACTACAGTAGACAAGATTTCGGAAATACACTTACGATTACAAGAACACCCACGTAGGGAAAATAATACAAGAAGATGTAATCGATACAAGATGTCCCACAACCCGAGACCAATAGGTATACAAAACTGAACTAGAGATGATACAGGAGATCCCACAAACCGGGATCATAAGTATGAGGCAAGATATCTGGATTACAAGAACTCCCTTGTGGGAGATGAACTGGATACAAGAAAGAACTCGATAAGATCTCGTACTACGAGATTACAAGAGGACAAGATAGGATGTCCAAGAACTACACTAGAACAAGGAACAAGACAAGAACTAGAATTGGAACTTGAAGAGTACTTACTTGGCGGTCACGACTCCTTGAGCTCCCAAGACTGGTATTGGCAAGACTGATTATGAATGTGGCCAATCCCTCCTTATATAGGTTTTCCAAGGGCGGTTGTAGGCCGGTTATGACTTGATGATATCATCGATGATGTCATCAATTCGTAGCATGGTCTCTGGATGTCAGAATCAAGCAAGAAGACAGTCGATCTTGGGAATTTGGCACGTTCCGGACGCAATGGAAGCATTAGTTTCCCCAAATTCTGAACCAATCATGAGATATAGGATTCACATGGAATCTAAGAGTTTCCTTTGTCCATGACACTCGGTGAGTTGTGGTTCGAGGAGGAGGGTTTCAATGTCCACTATCTGGGCGCTGGACCCGGCCTAGGAACTGGTGCCTCCTGCTTCTACCATGTTATTGCTTGCTTGCTGGTTCTGTGAGAATATAGAATCATGCGTTAACATTGTAATGGACAAGATAGGACAATTTTTGTCCCCGTTACAACATTAACAAGAGGTGAGTGATGGGTTAGTAGGTCAGTGAGTGCTCAATGATTGTGTGTGTTGTTAGTGAACAAGTAGTCCTATGAGCTAAGTGAAAAGATGCAGTGTGAGAATGATGCAGTTAGTAGGTGGGGATGAATTTACAAATGGGGTCGGGGGGTTTATTACAAGCTTTGGGCTGCCAAACACAGTGGATCGCTTTTGGTTTTGGTTTTGTGGAGACTCTGGAGGTCTTTATGAGAGTGTCTGCTTGGAAATGAGGCTTTTTAGGGACCCATTTACAAGTGATTCTGCTCGTGCTCGTGGGCAAACATGTGTTTGTGTGTATCGAATAAGAGTGGGCATCGGCTGTTCGAGTGAGTGAACCATGTTGTACATGGTGTGATCTGTGTGTAGCTATTTGAGCCCGCAAGCAAGCCTTAGGCACCCAAATTTGTCTTGATTGGGGGGTCAACCTTCATCGACTTCTTGGGTACCCAGATAGTCTTCACTTTAGTGGAAGACTTTTTGAAAGACTTCTTATTGGTGTCTTGTCGTTGCCCACTATTATGAAGCTGAGCCAGTGGTTGGGACTGCACGGCAACAGGTTGACCACCTTTCCGCACCCACACTTGTTTTGGTGGTTGAGACACCGTGCTGCGTATTTTCTTTTGTCTTCGAGCATGAGTCATCTGCTTCTTTTGCATTCGATCCGCCTTTGGTTGCTGCATCCCTGTGGCTTTTGGAAAAGAAGGGAGTTCCGTCGTATCCTTAACTTCTGTGTTGAGATAATCATCCCTCTGCATCACATAGTTTTGGACAAGAATAACATCATCATCTTCATGTGTACTCCTGGAAGGACCATGAGTTTGTGCCTTTCCTAGTTCCTTGAGTGCTTCATTTTCTAACTCAATTGTAATGCGGTTCTGATTTAGCCAGACCTGAAGAAGTCCACTTCTTAGGTTTAGGTTGACTGCATGATCATAGATCCAGTCTTGACCCAAGACAAGAGGTTCAGTGAGATCCTCATCTTGACACACTAATACTTTAACTGTCATTAAAACATCTTGAATGTAGAGGGGAAGCTCCACCTCGCCCATGCAAGGGGTTTCCACACCTCCCAATCCTATAAGATATGCTTCCACAGGATTGACATTTAAGTTCAATTCTCGACAGTAAGAAAGTTTAACAGCACTAGTGGTTGCACCTGAGTCAATCAAGGCTCTTACAGTTCTTGCACCCTTTCCTTGTCCTATCTCTAAGGTTACAAAAGGACGTCGATCAATTATTCTATGAGAGCTAATACCTGAAACTTCACACATAGCCATATGATACCCGGGATCTACATACGCCTCTGTCCTAGGCTGATCTCTACATTGTCTTCCCAATTTCATTCTTCGGATGCGTTCCAAGGCTTCTGCAGGTTCCTCTTCTCAAATTCGTTTTTCCTCTTCTTTACGTTTCTTGGCAGTGTTGAGTCGGTTGAGCATTTCCTTAGTGAGGGGTTCTTGATATAGTTTGACTCTGCATCTGCTAATGTAACTAGGAAGAACATCTCCTTCTAGAGTGGCTAATTGAACTGCTCCACTAGTCGATATCCTATTTATAATCATAGGTCCATAGCCTCTCTTCTCTAATTTTCGTGCATGTTGTTTCAAGGTGTAAACCAAAACTAGGTCTCCTTCTTTTAAGCCCTTATCCTTCACATGTGCGTCGAAATATGCTTTTTTCCTCTTCTTGGCTGCATAAATTCCTGGTGCAGTTCTCAATCATGTTTCACCTAATCATTCAAGATCAAAGATTCTAGAGGAGAGCTCATGGCCTCTCCAATCATGCTCTTGTGCTACTTTCAATGTAGGTATCAAGAAGTCCAATGGTAGCACTGCATTTTGGCCAAATACCATCTGAAAGGGTGTGGCTTGGAGTAGCGTTTTAAAGGCAACTGTGTATGCCCAAACGGCATGGTGTAACTGTTTGTCCCAATTAGAGCGTTTATTATTCACTAGTTTGGTCAGCACATTGCATAGAATCTTATTTGTGCTTTCGGCTTGCCCGTTAGCTTGTGGGTGATAGGGGACAGACTTCTTGAGTATAACGAAGAATTCTTGGAGCATATTTTCAATAACTTCATTCAAGAAGTGAGTGTCTCTATCACTAACTAACTCTATAGGTAGCCCGTATCTGGTGAACACATTCTCAAATGAGAAATTAGCTATCGTTTGAGCATCGTTCTTTGTTGTGGCTTTCACTTCTACCCATTTGGTCAGATAATCAGTGGCAACAATGATATATTCAGCATGTGAACCCTTGGCTGGGGGATTAATAGGGCCTATAAAGTCTACTCGCCACTTAGAGAATGCGCGTACACCCATCATCGGTTTCAAAGGCATCTCATCCTTGCGTATAGGATACTGAGTTCATTGACAGACATCACACCTCTTCACATAGGTATGTGCATCCATGTGAAGGATCCGCCACCAAAGACGTGCAAATAGTATAGCCTTGATCACCCGATCTCGTCCAAAATGTCCTTCTACTACACCCTGGTGAGCAGTTTCCAATATCTTGAGGTATTCGCTCTCATGGACACATAATCTGAGGTAACCATCTTTACCACGCTTGTATAGATTGTCACCAAAGAGTGACTAATCTAGGGCTTCATGTTCTAAACTTCTTTTCCTGGCCAAATTCATGTCTTGTGGGAATGTTTTCGTCCTCAGGAAGGCTACTAGTGTTTCACTCCAATCTGGCACTATGGACACTTGATAAAGAGTGGCATGTTCCACAGGTGGTTTAGTGCAGCAGATCGGGCATTCCGTGCACAACTTATGGACATCAGCCTCCGAGTCTCCTTAGCGTCTGTAGGGTTCGTTGCCTTGAGTAATATTGCTATAATGCACCTACATGTGCTAATTGCAACCATTTTTCGTATTCATCCTCTTCCATGCAACATGATAATATTCCTTGATTTGTATGCTTGTACATACTCCCAGCCATTATATGGTACTTTTGGGCTTTTACTAACTCCCTATCCTGTGTGTTTATTATTGGGTGGTTAGGCCCATACGTCAATACTAGCACTAATGGCTTAACCCACTGCGGCACGACTTCCAAATTAAACAAGTAAGCATCAGGAAGGTCATTCGATACTCCTTGTGGGGCTTCTCCAGATGTGAGCCTAGAGAGATAGTTTGCTCTCAAGTGAGTCTTCCCTTTCCTCACCACAACCTCAAAGTCATATTCCATTAGCAAGAGAAACCATCTTACTAATCTACATGTATTGCATGGCTTGTTCACGAGATATAACAATGCTTGATGGTCAGTAAAAAATTTAAACTTATTTGCAAGCAAATAGTGTCTAAACTTCTTAACCGCATATACCATGCCTAATCCTTCTCTCTCAGTAGTGGTATAATTCCGTTTAGCTTCATTTAGCTATCTACTAGCATAGGCAATTGGGAGATCCATATTACCTTCACCAGTAGGTTATGCTAACACACATCCAATAGCATAATTGTATGCATCTACGTCAAAAGGCCGTACAGAGGCTTTGCAATGATGGCATACATATGTATGAAACGTCAGTAATAACCACAATGCCCCATGAAAGCTTGTACTTCCTTGACATTCTTTGGCCTAGGTAGTTCTGCAATGGCCCTCACTTTCTCCTCATCTGTGGATATGCCATTCTTTGACACTATGTGTCCTAGAATCTTGCCTTGCCTAACCATGAAAACACACTTTTCTAGGTTCATGCAGACTTGATATTCTCTACATTTGTCAAAGATTTGCCTAAGTTCAGGTATATGTGTCTGTCTAATGTTGGAATGAGCATAGAGATCATCAACATAGACTTCCAAATTCTTCCTCAAGAACTCTTTAAACACGTGGCACATTGTTGACCTAAGCATCAACTTAGGGACTTGCGGAGAAAGAGACTATACCTCAATCCCCTCACAAGTGCATATAGTGGGGATACACGCTTTTAAATATCAATCCAAAGAGTATACAAACCTAGCCGAGTGTATGAAGACATGCAATCATGTGATGGTCAATGCAAATGAACTACTCAAAGAATGAAAATGAGGCAAAGACTTATCCAAACAAGCTCCAACTGTTGGTCAAGGCGAAACGATACTTGGTGCAGCAGCCGTCAGTATTTTGGACTTTTCTCCCAGCTCCAAACTCCAAATATAGCAAATAGCATATGCGTTTCGAAGCTCTCGAGAAGACGCATCCAATGGCAGTAATTTCACTCAATTCCGACGCTCCTACTTCAAGTTATGAGCGAAATACTGAGTCGCGGAAATACTTTTCCACACTTCAGCACTTCCCACACCTCGCACACACCTTTCTTACAGCCAAGAAACACTCTCAAGGATAGACAACACTCACAAGCACTCTTTCCAAGCAATACACATGCATACAAGCTCGCGAAGAAGAAGATAAGGAGGGAAGAAGACACAAATTCGAATTTCTGTGCTCTCTATTCTCACAATGGCAAAAAGTCCTTTACAAAGAGTCACATTTGACTTATATACTAGTGCCCTAAAAATGGTCCTTTCACACAAGAGACCGGCACTTTATTCACTAAAAGACTAAATTTCTACTATTTTACATGGGTAAGCTTCTAATCTTCTGTGGGGATGCATCTAGAGGACTCCTCTAGTGCCTTTACAACGGAAAATATATTACAAGAATGATTATGATACAAAAATAGGATGTCCAAATCGGAAAAATTTTGGGGCCCGTCTTTTTCTCTGCTTTGTGCGCTCTTTAGCTCTGCAACACTCTCCCCCTCTTCGTCTCTGTCGTCCCTTGACAGACTTTGCTTCGCGCACGCGCCCAGTGGTCAGTATTGTCTGATTCTTGATCTTGCATTACGTTTTAGAGGCGCTCTGATTTGTCCTGGTTGCACACATTGGACCTGGTTGCATTACTCCAAGCCGATTGATTCGGTTTGCCACGCACGCCATTAGTGCACATATGCGGATGTAGCTCGTAAGCCTTGATCTGAAACCTCTGCAACTCAAGAGGTTGAAGCATCCACATAGGTGATACTTGTTGGCCCTGATTCCTTCTTCCAGCTGCGTGCTTTTCCTTGGTGTGTGCGCCCCTGCGGGGCTCTGTGCAGAGATGGGTGTTGCGCCCCTGCGGGGCTTCCTGTAGAGATATATCTTCAAATCTTGCCTTTTAGTGAAGCTGTTTCTTTCGTTGTTTTCTTCGTTTCTTCTTTTTACTTGTCTCTTCCGCAACACACATCAATCTTTGGAAGGTTGCAGGAGCATTGGTAAGCCCGAATGGCATTACCCAAAAAGAAAATATGCCCCACTCAATGGCAAAAGCTGTCTTATGCTGATCTTCCGGAGCTATGGCTACCTGATTATAGCCAGAGAATCCATCGAGGAAGTTGTACACTTCCTTGCCTGCTACTCTTTCTAACAGATGCTCAGTGATTGGAAGCGGATAGTTATCTCGAAAAGTGGCTGCATTAACCTTCTTCAAGTTAATGCACACATGTAGCTTTCCATTCTTCTTGGGCACCACTACAATGGCGGATACCCACTCAGTGTGCTCAATTTCATAGATGAATCAAGCTTCAACCAAGCGATCTATCTCTTCTTTAATCTTGGCAGCTGTTGCTCTAAGGGTTGCCCATAATTTTTCTCATGCTATGGCATCCTTTTCCCTTCATAATAAAACCCCTTTTTTGTAATTAGGAGATGTCCATATGAACACACTCCTAAACCCCTTTTTATTATTTCTTCATACTATAGGATAGTGTCTCTCACCTTTATGACCCTTCTAGAAAGATTCCCCACGTAGAAAACCCATGCATGCCCTTCTTGGAGATTGGGTTGTTACAAATTTGATCTTTAGAATATCCTAGAAGATTGGCAGTTAGAGAGAGAATCACCTTTTTTACTTTTCCAAATGAGCACATGGGGAATTATGCAAAGCCTATAAGTAGAGGCTCACATCTTGTAAAAGGGGAGGTCCCTTGGCCATGGCCTTGGCCTCCATTTTGTTAATGGAAGAAGGTGTCATTTGTTACTCTCTTGCCTCCTTGTGTGCAATGGCGTTGGTCTTAGTGTATGGATTTGCATGTGTGTGTGCATGGTTGGGAGGATGTTCCCCTTTGCTCCTTGTGATGTTGGCCATTGTTGCCATTGCTCCATGAGCATGGGTGAACCTCTCCTCTCATTCTTTGCCCCAACTTGGAGAAACTTCTCACTTCCATGTGAGGCGGTTAGGGTCTGTTGTCCCCTTTTCTCAACAATTTGGCGCCGTTGCCGGGGACGTCGGCCTTTAGCCGTTGGTTTTTCCAAGTTTGCGTGTCCATACTTCGTGAGATGCACCTTGACACTTGGAGAAGGATGAACAGGTGTGGCCTTCGGTTGGTCAAGGGTACCTCTCATTTGTTAATTTCTGAGTAGTTTAGTTCATTTCTTTGTTTGCTGCATAAGAACATCCCCTTTACCCCCTTCTCTCTCTTTCTCTCTCACATTGACACACTCCCACTTACTCATTCACTTGGCTTTCCCCCATCTCTGTCATCTGTTATTGGGAATGCCTATCTTGGGTGGGGGGAGGGTAGACGTCTATCTGAGCCCTCCCTCTTTTCAAAGAAAGACAAAAAAATAATGATAATAGATCAAAGAGAAATATATATATATACTCTTGGTTGATGTCTCAAACGTATTTCAAATCTTCTTCAGTCCGCGTAGGTGAGCTTTAAAGTTCTTAAATTCAGTTATGTATTTTGAAGTTGGGTGGTGAGGAGCGTTGTCGCTCATTAATTACATCGTGGAGGGGAAGCTGTTGTCATCTTCCCTCTCCTTAGCCATTACTTCACACGCTTGGGTAGGTGGGGAGGTTCTCTCCATTCCTCCTAGTCTCTCTCTAAGAAAAGGATTATCGAGGTCGTGCCCTGATGGCTCCCTCTTCTCATTTTTGTGACCAAGGGTGGAGCTCCATCGAGCTCCCCTTCCTGAGCGTTGTCAAGGACCGAGCTACACCATGCTCTCATTCTCTCTGCTCGTAGATCCTCCCTCTCAGAATGAATATGGCTGGAGGCATTTCGTGGACTAAGGACCTTCTGCCCCCCAACGCTCGTGGTGTGGGATTGCGATTCTCCCGTCCCTTACTGCTCTGCGCTCCTCATGTGATGAACAATGGGAGTCAATGATCTGAAATGCTGCTCTGGAGCCAAGAGTACATGCGTTTGCCCGCCTATTTGGCATATCTCCAAGCCCTTCTCTCTTCTTCATTGTCGGGATTGGGAAAATGTTGGGCTCCCAGTTGTCTGTGGCGGGAGGTGAACTTTGAAGGTCATATTCGCTCGCTATTCCCTTGTTATTGTTGAGTATTTGTGGATTTTGTGATGGTGTTTGTGTTCGTTGGTCCTTCTCTGTTCTATGTACAACCTCGAATCTGGCGTTTGCTCCACTCATCTACATGACTCCCTTCACAGTGAGAGGTGAATGCCTCTCAAACCCGTGGCTTCTGTATGGTTGGAGTCGACTCGGGTTTCCCTACATCCCGTGTATCTGGCCCTATTACGGTGGAACCTAGTCAATTCTTCATATCGATCTGAGGTGGGGGAGAAAACCCCTCCCTTGTTATCCATTCGGAGTTGGCGATCCTACATGGTGGGCGGTGTTGCTGCTCCCTCATCTTTCACCTTTGTTAGACAGAGATGCACTGCTCCGTGGGTATGAGCATTGAAACTTTTCTGTTGGGAGCCGTCTGCTTTTGGGGGATCCATTGTTTGATTAGTGAAGATTGCTGGCGGAGTGTGAAGAATCACAAATTGCTGCTATGATAGCGAATGGCAACCACGTGTCTTCTCTGTTGCTTACTTTTGTGCAGGTTCGACTCTATAGGGAAATGCAATCAACTGTTCAAACTAATGCCTGATTCTCTCCTCTTCTCCTTAGAATGACTGCCACTATCGAGGTTGAGGTTCATCGGCAATTTGTAAACTGCAGCAATAGTATTTTGTCCTGGCATGTTGCCCTATAGGTGTTTTTTGGAAGTTTTTTGGAGGATTGTATGCAGTTGTATTTAAGGTTGCGTTTGGAGGATCGAAACGCTTCCTGGAACAACTGCCTACTATGGTTTCCTGAGAACGATTATAGACATGTAATTATGTTATTGACTTTTCTGTCAGTTGTCGGAGATTTTTGTTTCAGGACATGAAATTCTAATCATCTTTTTTCCTAAATAGGTCCTACTAAATCTCAAAGTAATTGTCTGTGATTTCCACTTAATCGGGTCCACAACACCTCTAACCACTCATGAACATCACAATTGTTGTTGGTTTGACTAGTTATGGATAAAGTTTTGCAGATGTGGTGCTCTCAGTGCTTATGGTGCTAGGTGAAAGGACTAACCCTCGAAGTATATTTGTTAACATGTCTTTTTTATGCCTGCTCGACTCGCTCAGGTATGGTTGAATGGTCGAATGTCTATTCCTTTGGGCAGCAACTAAAGTATTGAAAGCTCATTTTGTCCTTTTCAAGATGACTGTCTAGAATATCTGCATGTTAGGCTTGCTTGTGCACTTCCCTATGATGAAGGACCTAGAAGAACAATGGATAGTGATGTAAAGAGTATATTGGCTCCTGGTCTTGAACGATTGATTCAATAAAGGCTATGACTTGTTAACTTCATTTGGGTTTGTGGTGTGTGAAATCCTTATTTTGGGACTAGGACTGCACGTATGCTTTGTTATGACCCTAGCTTCCTACATGGGAACTCACTGGTGGGCACTTGTCCCCTAGAAACACCTAAATCCACGCACTTCTTGTGAGACCACTCCACCAGAATGATTGATGAAAAGTTCTATATGATTGTTTGAGCCTTGATGATCAGGAGGGATGTATATTATGTTGTTGACCTTGATTATCTCACATTATGTATGGAAGTCTGAAAAACTATGGTTGTGTTTTCTGACAAGATGGCAGTGCTACTTGCTTGGTTTCCATTTACA
This sequence comes from Ceratopteris richardii, assembly GCA_020310875.1. Lineage (NCBI taxonomy): Eukaryota > Viridiplantae > Streptophyta > Polypodiopsida > Polypodiales > Pteridaceae > Ceratopteris > Ceratopteris richardii. The sequence continues at coordinate 163,849,927 of CM035408.1, read as the reverse complement.
CATTACCTTAAGTTATTCATATGCATGAGAAAGGTGTATGCAGCAGGGGGGTGAAAAATGATGTGGATTCCCTACTTTTGCTTGATGATTTATTGTGTCAGAATATGGATTGGGTGTGCTTTCATTGTTTTGTGTTTCCATTCAAGATGTACTGATGGTTGCTACGTGTGCCTCCTCTCGCAAAAATGGTAAGAAAAAGATGTGTCTTCTATCCAGGGATGATGAAGCAAGCCTAGACTCTCAACCTCATGTGACAACCATGCTAAAAACTGGTCTAAATGTTTTGTGCTTATAAAATTTTGCAGGATTACTATTAGCATAGTTCTGGGGCGCCTCATTTAGATGTTCATGGAATGAAAGGGTGATTCTCATCCTAGCCTCTATTTAAATTAGGATGGCCCTCTGTATCTCATGAAAACAATTTATATGAATGTGAGATTGGGTGCATAATGCTTTGGCTTCAAGATTTTTTATTCTTCAAAGAAAACTTATCGATGCATATAGGGCGTGCAATCTTTGTTGGAGATGGCTGAAGTTCAAATTTGAGGGCTTATCTTTGATATTCTATCACATTGTATGTATGTTTTCATTTTAATTGATGTCCCTGATTCTTTCCTAAGTGTTACAGGGTCAAACAAAAGGTGTAGATGGCCCTCTAACTCACAAGGTCTGCTACAAGACAATCTAACAGTTTAAGTGTGCAGGGGCTGCTCACTTTGAGATACTTGATATGTGTCACAGGTTGGACAGGATATGATACACTGATATTTTGAGTTCTAGTAGGGGATGTCCACTAATCATCTTATGGAAATTTTCTTGAATGATTTAAGTTTGGAGCCAAACTTGAGCACCAAGGAATACTTTTTTATATGAGCAAAGACCTTGTCCTCTATCAAGTTTGGGATGCTATAGTGTCTTAATGATTAACTTGCTGTTTGGTTTCAAGTGCCATACATGTTTTCAATGATATATGAAGTCCCAGGTTTTTGATGCCCCACCCAGGAGAGAGACTTTTTTGACTACTCCGTTGTTTACAACTCAACTAGCCTGAAGACATCCTCTTCTCTTGGATTTCTGAAGTTGCTAACTCCTAGGAAACTTGGCTATGTGTAATTGTGTCTCATCAATGATTCTAGAGCTTTGCTATTCTGTTTTCATGAGCTATACAGCTTAAATACTTAAGTGTGAGCACACATTCTTTAAAGGATATTTGCAGGAGAACATGCACATAGGGGGTTGAAGCATAGGGAGTTGAAATTTCTGATATAGACCTGAACTAAATGTGAAGTCATAAATGAGTGATTGTTTTTTTTTGCTAGGGAAGTAACTCTCTAGTTCCACATCCCTCATTAAAGGCTTAAATTCATTACAGGCCAACACATTTAGACCTTCAGCATATTCTTCATACCTCCAATGGATGGTTTGCTGCTATGCCTTGTGGGAAGAGAGTTTGGATAAGTTGTTGAATTAATGAATGCTTGTAGAATGATAGGAGCCATGATGTTGCACTATTGTCTAATCATTTTGTGGAAACATAATACTCATGCTAATCTTGCTGATATGAGCATAGTATAAGTGATGGCACGACCATAAGATAACCATGAACCCAACATTCTTGCTATATAATATGTCTCACACTCACTTGGGGATAGCATATTTAAGAATGACGATATAAGGGATATATAGGTTCTTGAGATAATCTTTGCTCTTTCGTTGTACTCCTTGGATTGCAGGAACAATCATGTTTTCAAGACTTCTCTCTAGAAGAAAGGTCTTGCAGAAGAGGAGGATGCCCCTGAAGTGGAAACTAAATTTGAAGTGAATGTTTATCTCATTATTAGATGCAGTCTACTTGCTCTTTGGTATGTCATTTCAGGTTTTGGAGCTTTTGGGAAGACATTTCCAGCCTTACAAAAGACTGCATGCTGGGCTGACTGCCCCCCAAGGGGATTGTGTCGCTCAGCTCTGAAGATTGAAGATTTGCAGTTTGAAGTAAAGACTGAAGACTTGCAGCTTGAAGCCTTGCAGACTGAAGAATTGCAGATTTTGAAGACTTGAAGATTTTCAGACTTGAAAGACTCTACTTTGGGTCAGTTCAGCTATGTATGCTCTTCTCTTAGCTTTGTCGAGGATGACAAAGTCTAGGAGGGGGAGGAGTGTTGCTCTAAGGGTTGCCCATAATTTTTCTCATGCTATGGCATCCTTTTCCCTTCATAATAAAACCCCTTTTTTGTAATTAGGAGATGTCCATATGAACACTCTCCTAAACCCCTTTTTAATATTTCTTCATACTACAGGATAGTGTCTCTCACCTTTATGACCCTTCTAGAAAGATTCCCCACGTAGAAAACCCACGCATGCCCTTCTTGGAGATTGGGTTGTTACAAATTTGATCTTTAGAATATCCTAGAAGATTGGCAGTTAGAGAGAGAATCACCTTTTTTACTTTTCCAAATGAGCACATGGGGAATTTTGCAAAGCCTATAAGTAGAGGCTCACATCTTGTAAAAGGGGAGGTCCCTTGGCCATGGCCTTGGCCTCCATTTTGTTAATGGAAGAAGGTGTCATTTGTTACTCTCTTGCCTCCTTGTGTGCAATGGCGTTGGTCTTGGTGTATGGATTTGCATGTGTGTGTGCATGGTTGGGAGGATGTTCCCCTTTGCTCCTTGTGATGTTGGCCATTGTTGCCATTGCTCCATGAGCGTGGGTGAACCTCTCCTCTCATTCTTTGCCCCAACTTGGAGAAACTTCTCACTTCCATGTGAGGCGGTTAGGGTCTGTTGTCCCCTTTTCTCAACAGCAGCATAATTATCATTATACGTGTATGGCTTCTGCTTAGAGGGTTTTGCGATCTATGGGTTTCCTTCGCACCTATCTCTCTGGCTTTTTCTCTCTTCTCTTCTTCTACTGCTACTTTACACATCCATAAGTGAGTGTCTTCATGCATCCATGAGGATCCTGATCCTATGGAATGTCTGACTCTGTATCATCTTTGGCTCTATGGATGGATTCCATTGGATAGGAGGGACATCTCTATGATAGTAATCTTTGAGATTCACTTTGGTCCTAACACCTAAGTGTTGCAAATACAAGGAATTGGTTTGCAAACGTGTGCTCGAACTCAAAACCACATGTAGTGAGAGTTATTCCTTCTAGCAATCCTAAGGGCCTCTCAATATGACCATCGGCCATCTGCAAATTTCATTCTCGTAGGCCTGAGTGCTGGCTTACCCCAACGCTTCCATAGGGAAGTGGTAGCAATTGCGACTCCTGCACCTGAATCCAAAATTGCCTTGGTTGTGTATCATTGATGAGTGATGGGAAGATAGGTGTTTCCTTCTTCTCCTTCACTCATGCCTCCTATCTTGTCCAAGGGTATCTCGGGCACTGTTCTATGAGATCCTACTTGGGAATGAGGTTTTGCTACTTCTGGCACTTGGTTGGCGACATGTTTCCATAATTCTGGCCTAACCTTGAGTAGCTCTTCTAAAGTGAGGTTGCACTGCACTTTAGTGTTTTTCACTACCTCTGTATTCCTAGGTATGACTGAGTCTTCGTTCCTTACCATGACTGTGGGCGCTCTCATACAAGTAGACTTAGCTTCCCATGGGCCTGTGAAATGGGGTAGCTCTTGTAAGGAATTAGACTCAAAGTCTAATCTCTCCTGAGATTGTGCACTCTCCTGCTCCTCATAAATGGAAGGAATGTCTTGTGGGAATTGATCATGTGCGTCATCCACAAGTTCAATGGGAGGAGGGACTTCACTCTCTTTAGCCCACTTCTCTTCTTGAATCTCTCGCAAGAACTCTGGTGAATACCTATTCATAGAAGAAGAGATGTCTAGTTCAGTGGAATTAGGCACATAAGCTTCCTGTGGGGAAATGCTTATTCTTTTATTTGCCTCATCTCTTCCTTGAGAGTTGTCTTCCTTGGCAAATCTTGCAATTATGCTCTCTAACTTTTCTAATAGTCCATCCAAGTGCAATTGTGCCTTAGCTGAGCAAGAGTAGTTGAAGAGGCGACTGGCTTCAAACATGGTCTGATCCAATGCTACCATTTTCGCGCAAAGCTTGGTTCTTTCTATCTCTAGGTCAGCTCTAGGGTAGCACTTGTCATGATCCGTCACATTTGGCCCTTCTTGGATTCTGGCCTAATATGCCTTAAGCATCATGTCTATGTCTTCAGAAGTGGGGTCAGCTAAGATTGATCCTACTCTAGGGGGTGGTGGGATTGTCTGAGGTGGGTTGAAAGGTGGTGGGTTAGATGGTGGATTAGATGGTAATAGGGATGAAGGTGGTGGTGGTATGTGAGAGTTTGTTTGAGAGGTGAGCTCAATAATTTTGGCTTTTGTTTCTCTTATGCTTTCTTCTAAGTCGCTCATCTTCTTAGCCCATTGTCTTTTCATCCTTTCTCAGCAATCTTTCCAGGCTCTCGTTCATTTCTTGGCTACACTCTCAGTTTCACTAATCTCGACGCTCCTTTCTTGGCATGAACCTTGGTTCTGCTGCAAAGCCTGAGCTCTAGTGACTACTTGTACTGGTGCAGTGGAAGTCACACTCCCTGTAGAGTCTACTACTAACCCAATAACATTAATAGGAGTGATTTTTGGCATATTATTGGGATTCTTTGGGCAATCTCATAAGAGATGCTCCTTTTCGCAATCTTGACAGAAACCCTCGATTGTTACTGACAGGGGTTGTGTAGGTGCAGGCATGAGAGTACAGGTAGCCTGAGCTCTAGTGACTACCTGTACTGGTGCAGTGGAAGTCACACTCCCTGTAGAGTCTACTATTAACCCAATAACATTAATAGGAGTGATTTTTGGCATATTATTGGGATTCTTTGGGCAATCTCGTAAGAGATGCTCCTTTTCGCAATCTTGACAGAAACCCTCGATTGTTACTGACAGGGGTTGTGTAGGTGCAGGCATGGGGCAATCACAAATGAGGTGATCTCCCTGAAATCTGTAGCATGGCCCTCTAGGGAATGGGGGTCGTACTTGCCTAGGTTGAGGTCTAGGATTGGGATTTTTGTACATGATATTTGCATACTCTGGATCCCAACTAGGTTCACTCGGTTCTTCACTATAGTAGGACTCACCATGTTTAGGAGACTACATGTAGTAAGCCTGGGGGATATCAATATGTGTAGAATCAAATTGGTCATTGGGGTCACTTTCTGAAAGTAATGAAGTTATTGGGACTATCGCTCTATTCAAATTTTCTTCAGCAGCTGCATACTTTACAGGAATCACATTGGCTGGAGCAGGGGGTTGCTGTGCTAGAACTGGCTGAGGTCTCTGCTGCCCTTGATAGGGTGGTTGATAGGGTTGTTGGGGCCTACTGTACTGCTGAGGTGGATATTGGTTCTGGTACTTGCCCTGTTGTGGATATGGTTGAGTGTAATTTTATCTCATAGTTTGTTTGTTATAGGGGCAGTCTTGTGCAGTATGATTGGTGTATCTTCTCTCTATCATGCAGTACTGGCTACTAGGATTCACTTGGGGTTGAGCCATGATGGGACATACATTCTCCATATGGTCACCTCCGCAAGTATAGCATCTCTTCACTGGGGCAAACCTTGGTATTTTTTTGCTTGAGACTCCTAACTTCTGAGCTACTTTCTCCGCTAGTTCCTCAATAGATGTGGATTGCAAGGAAGAGAGGCTAGTAGAACTATCTGAATCTTTGTAGATTTTGGAAATTTCTAATTCCTCACTTTGTACTTAGCAGTCCATCTAGGAATAAAGCCACTTGTTTGGCTAGTGTGGGTAACTCTGAAACAGGACATCTCTCTAGATATTGCCTAAACCTTCTTCCTGCAAGTCTAACTATCTCTTGAGGGGTTTTCTTGAAGCTATGAATCAGTGAGGAAGTGTTATGCCTTATACCACTCTTAGAGAATTCAATAATGAAAGCCTCTAGAAGTTGGTCTATGTTCGTGAAGTGCCTCTCATTTAGTGGTTGAAACCACGTAAGGGCTGTGTTCTTAAGGGTCAGGCCAAAGGCATTGTATTGCGTGAATAGTTCCTCAACTTGTTCAGCTCTCAAGACTTGCATAAACTCGGCCACATGACCGTAGGGGTCTTCAGTGCCATCGAAGTAGTTCTTCATGGACTTAACCAGCTGTGTAGGTCTCAAAGTCCTCGTGTGCTCTCTACGTCTTGGTAGAGGAAAATCATCAGCATTTCTTAGGTTCCTTGGGGCTCTGAGTCTCTCAGTTTCTTCTCTATCCGTCCTTGTTCACGTTCGTTCTCTTCCTAATGGGTTGGCAAAGCTTACCTCACGTCTATCTCTATTTTTTTCCCTTTGAGCTCCATGAGCTTGGGATGTTCCCGATCTTGGGTGGCCAAAAGAGACATTAGATCTTGGTTGGGGAAAAATGAATTCACCCTTCCAAGTGTAGGCATGTCTACCATGTTTGATGACCACAAAGATCCTCTCGGAAGTATTGTCTAAGTAGGTTACTTTTCCTGGGCTATCAGGATCTTTGAGTTCATAGATCATGATCGTTCCTATCTCATTAGGCTGATCAGGCTTATACCTACAAAAGGCTTCGTCAATTTCTCGGTTCAAGAGTAAATCTATGCTCTTGTTGTCTTGGGGAATCCACTCTGGTGTGATAATTCTAGTAAGAACAGATTGGCCTCGAGGGGTTTTAGGCTCTCCACTTATGTTCCCTTGCTCTAGGTCACCTATGTCCGTCTATGGGATCACATTACCAAATTCATCTGTCCTATCTGGGTGGCTCTTGACTACGTATATTGTTCCTTCTTTGTCCAGGTATGCTCCATTTTCAAACTTGACAGCTGGATGTTCAATTCCAATGGGTTGGTCAGGGTTTTTAATTTGGACCACAAATCTTCCTAGGCCGTCCTCATAGATGTAAGCACCTAAACGGTTGGTCCTAAGATATTCGAGCTGTGTCTTGTAAGGGCCTTCTACCCTGTGTAAGTATGGCACACCTAAACTTCCTATGGGTCTCTCCATACCTTGAGACATCTCTGATTCACTAGTCTCAGAGCTAGGGTAGTGTGAAAAATGGCTCAACTGCTGGGCCCAAGACCTAGCAGTATGATTGACACTAGCTTCTGAAGACCTAAGACTCTGTCTATCTCTTCCTAGGTGTCGTCCTCATCTAAGGTTCATATGCCCAATTAACTAATCCCAAATTTCCCAAGTACACTTTTGTTGCTGAGTTCTTTTATATTAGTCACTAGTTCTTTTTAATTTTTTTTAGGATGTCACTTCTTGTCCAATCAATCATCGTCACAAGGAACACGTCAGTTTTATCGTACTTTGAGTTTGGTCGCTCGATTTAAATTCTTTTCCCTTAGGTTGTTTTGCAAATGTAATCTCTTGGTACTTGCACTTGAGTGATTAGAGTTCTTGGACTTGGTCGTGCTTAACGTATCCCCAATTGATCAAAACCTCTATCCGTACTTAGCCTAAGCTAGGCATTGACAGAGGGTGTTGAGAATTTCCAACCTTTAGTTTCTCTCCTTGGTTGCCCTTGTGTGCCCAGGAAGCGTGTTCCCAAGCTCGCACTTACTCTTGCTTAAAATGCCCTTCGATGCTCTCAATGGACCTGTAAAAGTCCCAAGGTTAGCTCAAGATTTGAATTCAATTGACACAACAAATCATCTTCATTCATGCAATTCAGAGATCAAACTGTTCTTTGGCTTTATGGAAAACCATCCTAAAGATCCCTCAATTTTCTTCCCCCTAGGTATGGTCAACTTAAAAATACTATATCTAATAATCCTGGTATTAATTTTACCGTAACCATGGAAGTTTTGGTTGTACTCCCCACGAGCTTCCAACGAGCCTAAGATCACCCCGAACGGATTTCGTATGAGGAAGTTATGACTGTTCAGGGTTCTAGGGTTAAAACAGGGTTCAAGCAGGCTAACAGGCAAACAGGACTTCTCAAAATACTTTGTGTAGCGGCCTCACAATGCTCTAGTAATCCTTAAATGCTTCCCACACATTAGCCAAAAATAGATCAATATTTTTTGCCCTAAAAAATTGGCCGAATTCGCCTGTCAATCGTGATCGAGTGGTCTATCAATCGCGATTGATATGTCAGTCACGATCGACGTGTCAGTCGCGATTGAGAGGTCCATCGTGGCTGTCAATCGCGATTGATGGGTCAATCATGATTGACACGTGGCCCAAAAATCTTGTCGATCGTGGTCAAAGGATCGTTGACTATGTCGATCGTGATTGATGGGTCGATCACGATTGACACGTGGCACACGAGGGTTTCTGTCGGTCGTGGTCAAATAGTCGTTGACTAGGTCATTCGCGATTGACAGGTCCGTCGGGACCGTCGGTCGCGATTGATGGGTCGATCGCGACTGATGGGTTGGTCGTGATTGACACGTGGCACGCGATAGGCCTATCGGTCATGGTCAATCGGTCGTTGACTCTGTCGATCACGATTGATGGGTCGATCGCGATTGACAGATCCGTCGGCAAGTGTCCGTCGTCATTTGTCGATCGCGATTGACGTGTCGATCGCGATTGATAGAAAACTAAGGAATTTTAAAATTTCAAACACATATTCATGGAGCTCTAGGCCTACACATCACATTTATGCACTTAGTTTAGCAAAAGGATCACTTTTTCTGTCGGTCGCGATTGACAGAGGTCAATGCCTCGGGACCTGCATAGTCAAAAGTTTTACATGTTGGAGCTGGTACAGCTGCTGGGGATGCTGATTCCTGCAGAAAATCTCAAAAAACACAGAAAAGCACAAGCACACAAAGGCTCTCTCGCTCTCTCTCACAAGTGAAATGAGGGGAATGGCATGGGTATGGTGATATGACCAAAAAACTAAAATTTTCGTGATGATGGAGATGGAGGTGGAATGTGGTGGTGATAATGATGATGGTGATGGAAAAACAAAAGGAAATAGACAAAAGTGAAGAAAATACCTATGACTCCAATGTCTCCACTCTACGTCTTACCATCACACGCTCGTCCTCAAAGCTTGTTCCCCGGCAACGGTGCCAAAATTTGGTGTAGCTTAGTGATGAGTAGCACCTCCTTTAATATCAATTCGGGAAGACATGAGGATGGTATGAAGACAACAAGTGATGGCACAAGTGTGTGAGTGAGAAGCACACTAACATGCACACACATACACACATGCACACACAAGGCAAGAACAAAGAGAGAGACAATGGAGTTCTTTAGATTTCTCAAAAGTGCTCTTACAAGTTCAATTCTACAACAAGCTAACCTCAAAAATGAGCTCTCTAGCTCTTTTTATAGTTTTTGACTAGTTTTTGGCCATGTCCAGACCTAGTGTCCGGCCTAGTTAAAAATTAGGTTCTAGGGTCTATTTGAGGGCTCAAATGAAGTCTAAAAATCTTGAAAATTGGTACGATGATATTTCTAATACTCCTCAAGCTTGAGGACTCCTCGGCTTGCACAAAATGGAGTTACAAAAGGTGAAATGGTATTTACAATTAGTGATGAGAATCACTGTTATGAGGATGTTGATTTGGAAAAATTTGATTGGCCTACTTGCCAGATCTTCGTTGACTACTTTGTCTACTTGTGCCTTCTCTCCGTTCTGGCTCTCTTCTTTGGCTTCCTTGTCTTGTGAGTCCTTGGGTGCTTTGACTGCTGCCAACAGATATTTTCTTGGTCTAGTTCATAGTAGATGCATTTGGTGCATTTAAACAAGTTGTTTTAAGTGCTCTAGTTCTAAAGGAAGTTGACCCATAGAAACCTTTGATTTGCTAGAATGGTGAATAACATCAGTGATAATTACAACTTTTCCACTTCTTTTAGGTGCTTAGTAGGCGAGCAATTATTTCTAAAAGGCTTTGGAGGTAAACTTATAAAAGCATACCGTTGTGCTAGTATGGTTGTAGAAGAAAGAGTGCTAGAATTATTTACTCATGAACTCAATGCTCCATGGAAGGAGCTCTAGCTTTGAGGACAACTTATAGGTGTAGGATATGGAGTTTCATAATGTTTCATGTATGGTTCTTATGGCTTGAGTCTATGGTATGCATCCATTCTTGTGAAGAATTAAGAAACAAACTTCAAGAATGTAATGAATGCAATCATGATGCTTATTTTGATTACATTCAAAGTTACAAAAACTATGGCTATGAAAAATGATCTTGTTAAAGGATCATAAGCTTTAACTTGAGTGTTTGCAATCAAGGATAGGCACACTAACATTGATCCTGATCATGTTGATGGAGAGATAGTTAAAAATGTTAAAGGAGAAATGTAGTTTTTGGTTATCTATCAAGGTTAGATGTCAATGTCTTTTAGGTTAGATGTCAATGTCTTTTAGATGTCAATGTCAATGTAACAAATAGGGTATGGGCTCTGAAGTGGTGTTTAGGGAAAGTTATTCCAAGCACGGACGCCATGCAGAAACTATTATCGCACGGACTTGAAATCATTGATTTAGTTGTGAATCTGCTACATCTTGGACACGCATGGGAAGATCCTTTCATTAGGCAAATTTTATTTTATTAAGCTAAGGCTTCAACAATATAGTGGTAGATTGGAAATCTATCTTGCTTTGATCATGGTCGGATACATTTCTATGGATTATAAAGTTTTAAGGGTTAATACCTTTGTTGATTATTCTTTTAAGTTGGAAGGGTTGGGGAAATTAGGTACTTTCAATATCCTCTACAAGAGACATGCATACTCACTTTCAATGTTTTTTCAATATATTAGATGCTCTAACAGAGACACTGCCCCCACAACAAACACATGAATGTCTTCAATTAATGGAAGAAGAGGAACAAAAGCTGGTTGCACACCCATCTTGGTTGTCAAGGGTCTTGATGAACATCACTGAAGACACTGCCCCCACAACAAACACATGAATGTCTTCAATTAATGGAAGAAGAGGAACAAAAGCTGGTTGCACACCCATCTTGGTTGTCAAGGGTCTTGATGAACATCACTGAAGATATGTTGCATTCTGAGTTCTCAAAATAAACTCCATTAAAGGGTGTAAGACTAATTAAAGAAAAATCCACAAACATATCAAGGGGTTTTTCTTTCATTCATTTCTACTCCGTGGATGAGGTAACAACACCTCTCGAGGCTCCAATGGTAATCTTCAGCTTATAAGAGTGAGTATGTTTAAGGGATCATGTGCTAGACTTTGATGATCAACATTTGGGAAGATAACCACCCCTTGATACTACAATGCATTAGATGTTTTCTACGTGCATAGTGGATATTACAAAGAAGCCAAGGACATATTTGAATCTTCTTGAGTTAGCAAAACATTTGCTCCTCAACTTGTAGAATGGATATCTACCAAAGATTTGGTCTTAGGTGCAACAACACAGTAGCTCAGGAGTGTGAAAGATACATGAGAAGTTTTGAAAAGATATGAAGGGCAGGAATGGATAAGTATAGACTACTCTTATATGTTATTATTTCTCAAATTAGACATCTTATGGGTAAGTTGCTTTGAGAGACCCCAACTTTTTTTAGTACCATAGAAGACTTTCTATACTGCAATTATTCCCCAAATCTATATATGGTAGGTTGGTTGGAGATTCACAAGTCATTCTCTCTAGCATGGGGACTAGGTTCTCTTAACAACACATGTACTTAACAGAGACTACATTAAGATGGAGTGTTAGTTTTTGCCCTAGTATATGTTGTGGTCCTATTTCATATGGAATTTGAAACCTAGGGTGATTTGAGTTGGACATGGTTGTTGATAGGTCTGCTATGGCTGATAGGCTTGTTGTTGAGTATAGGTAGGAGGATATTGGTTCTAGTTCCTACATGTTTGTCACTATGTTTGTCTCAGTTCTTGCTTGTTATAGGGACAGGGAAGTGTTATGTGATTAGAGAATTTTATTTCCAAGGTGAAATATAGAGGTTCCTACTCGGCCAAAGCCAATGCTTGCATAGAGCAAGCATTGTTGAGATGATCACCTCCATAGGTGGAGCAACACTTTAGGGTGGAATTTTTCTATAGTTTTCTATATGTTCTATTCTTTAGGTTGCCTCATGTATTTTGAGCTATTAACAAGTAGATAACTACTTTTTCTAGTGCCTCAAGATCCTCATATTCATGTACCAACACTTGTGAAAATGGCAATGAAGGAAGAAAACATCAAAAGGCCTCTTCCCTATCTTGATTTACTAACACCTTAATCCATTTATCATCTTGAGGTTGTTTGGTAGTTAGAATGACTCTAGATAGTGTTGATTTTCCATGACGTGTAGGTGGGGCAAGGGTGGTGGGATCTACCTCATATTTCTCTTTTAGCTCTAACTCTAGAAATACTTGCCCAAAGTTATTTGTATGCTTGGGATGATTTTTCACATGTGCATTGTACCTTGTTTGTCTATGTAAAACCCTTCCTCAAATTTTGCCACTAGATAGTTGATCCCAAATGGGTGAAGAGTGTTTCTAAGATGAACCACTGCTCATCTTAATCCATCTTTTTAGATAGAGGCACCTAGCTTATTTTTCTCAATGCACTCTAATTGACTTTTGAATGGTCCTTTATGAGTCTCTAGGTAAGCTAAACATGACCTTCTTGTGTTTCTATGCATGCTATAAACACAACACATACTATTTGACTCATGGCAGATGCCAAGCTTGAAGGATGTGCTCCTTCTTGCTTAGCCTACTAAAGTTCTGGAAGATCTTGATAGGGTGGTTTTGTTGAGTTTTTGAGATACACTAATTTTTTGCATTAGGGTATTTAGTCACTCACCATGGATGAAAGCAATGACATATTTCATATGTTGGCCATTGAGGCTACATTGGATGGTACTAATTACCCATTGTGGGCAAATATGATGCATCATGTATTGGTAGAAAAAGGGCTATGGAATATTATGTAAGGTGTTGAAAAATGTCCTACTACACCTATAATTATAGTTATTGAAGGTAATGTAGGTGATGTTGAAGATGATGATCTTCAACTTCTAGTCGTGTTGCGGTTCCTACTGTCACTATTGCAAACAAACTTTATTGGGATGGCAAAGATGCTCAAGCAAATGCACTGATAGCTTTGTCTGTCAAATGTGTCATTAATCCTCACATTCTCTCTTATAGATACTCTTACAACTTTATACCAAGAAAGAAATCAAGCTCAAGTTGCTTACTTATGAAAGAAGTTGGAGAGTGAGCATATGAATGAAGAAGATTCTATGGAGAGTTTTTTGACAAAGATCAAAGATTTGAAGGAGTAGTTGATTTCTATTGATAAAATCTTTTTAGGTAGTTTACTTGTGCAGACTGTTCTTAATAATCTTCCAAATGCATATCAGAGTCCAAACTCATATCTGGGCAAAAGAGTTCAATTATGTGTGTTGCGGATCAAGCTTTCTTAGCTAGTTAGTGAGGCAAAGGCAAATGGATCTCATCTAATAGTAAGCAAAAACCTACTGATGTTGCACAATCCAAGAAGAAAGACAAAGATGGCAAGAAAATAGAAAAGCAAAAACAATTTTGCAAATACTTCAAATACTAAAATGGTTGTTGCAAAGGCCTCTACACCTAAAATAGATTCTAGTATTCTAGTTCAAAATGAAGAATGGGCATTTATTATTGTTTGCAACTATGACCCATCTTCTCATGAGCAGTGTATGTCTATAGTAGACTTAGATGTTTGGTACTTTGATAGTGGGGTGGCGATCAATCATATTACCTCGGAGCATAGTTTGTTTAGTTCACTTGACCCTGTCCTCACAAGGAATATTGTCTCATGTGCTAACAACTCCTCTTACCATGTAATGGGAGTTGGTAAGATCATCTGAGTACTAGTGATGGAAGTTATCTCACATTATTAGATGTTTTATGTGCCAAGGATTAAGAAAAACTAATTTTAGTTTCAACATTAGCCAAAATTGGCTTTGCTATCACATTTGAAAAGTGTACAGTTCATGATCTCTCAAATGGTAAAGTTATTATTGCTTCTATCATTCTATGTCGTGGGGTGTACAAGCTTATAGAATCTCAATTTTGGTGAATCTAAGAAATTCGTATCCAATGAACTTGAATTGCTATAGACATTGCCAATAAGAACAATCCTGATATACATGATAAATTTGAGAGTCAAAGAGAGATTTAGATAATATGCTCAAGGCCTATATAAGAAACAAACTAATACTAATATTTATTTTTCATAAAAAATGTTTGCTTATAATGACAAACCTCATGAAGTAACTAGTACATCTCTGTTCGAGATCAATTATAGCACAAAGCCCATTTTTCCCAATACCGTAAGAATCAAATTTGACAACGATTTGGATGTCCAAGTTAGTTTCCAAGCAAAACTTCATACGATTAAAGCAAAGATGCAATAAACAAGTGATAAAGCTAAGCATCATCATGTTTATAGAAAAAGATTCCAAGACTTTTTCATAAAGAGAGAAAGATTTCTTGTAAAAACCAAATCATTATAGACTTTCACCAGGTGGCCCTTCCAAGGATAGTACATCCAATTTGAGTTTCGTACTATATGTAAAGTACAGTCAATTTTTCGTGTTAGGAAATACCATAGAATCTTGTAAAGGCTATCATTTCTTTGTAGAGACAAGAGGATTCAAATTCTTCCTTTGTAACATACTAAAGATAAAACAATTAGCGAATGATGCCATCTCACGTCCAAGTTTTCCTGGAAAAAGAAAATGATAATCTTTGTAGAAACATGAGGATTCGAAGAATTCTGTTGGAACGTACTTTAACATGAGGATTCAGATACTTCTGTTCAACATACTAAAGATAAAAACAATCAAGACATTATGGCATTTGACACTATATAGCGTTTTAAAAAGTTTACGGCTCAAAAACTGACTGGAATTTATTTATTCTTTTAAATAAAAGGAAGCTCGACCTTGGCGTACTCTCCCGGACTTTAATTAAAGAAAAGAAGAAACGTTACAAGTGAATGGCACTAGTGCCCATGGGACCCCCGAGTCCCACATGGCAAGGGACGAGTTCAGCAAGTTAGAAAGCATTACAAATGAGGCGGATAAATCTAACGTCTCCCTCATGCGGGACCCATTTGGGTTTCATCTTGTTATTTTCAAGGAGGTAGATACAGTGATGCCTAAACGGTGGGGATCTCTTATCACAAGAGATTCTTTAACCTAGAAAAAACAAGGATTTCTCAACCGACCATTCCTTCGAAGTTTGGCCAAAATTGACAACACATCGCTCCTTCCACATCTTCCAAAGTGTCTCACCCCTGATGGTATTCCACAACCTTGAAGAGTAGCCGATCGCCTCACCCAACAATGCATGTTGCCAATTGATTTGGCTTGTGAGTCTCAATACCCGCGTCATGTGCTGCCAGATAACACAAGACTTGGGGCAATCGAAGAAAATGTGAACCAAATCTTCAACGCATCGATGGTAATGCTTGAACCATGGTGGCACACCACAAATTTTGTTAGCCCTTGCATTGGACCAGATACCCTTATGCAAGATTTGCCATATGAGAACATACTTTTTTATCTCAATAAAGGGGTGCCAAATAGACATGAACTTTAGTTCCCATCAAAGTTTGGTCCAAGACAGGCACCACTTCTTGTTAAGGGTGTGATGAACATCTAAGTTCACTTTGAAGTTGGAAATACTGCATAGTTTCTTCCATTGCTCCATTTGAGGCCCTCTAGGCATGGAAGATCATGTCCGCAGAGAAGGCAGGTAAATGATCGGTCCCACTCCAAACATCTGCTTTGAAGAAGATTCCATTCCTCGAGGGTAATTCTATGTCCTGGGTCTGTCTTCGAACATGATCCATTGGCCGGTTGCTTGTTTCCAAAACTGTTTCCACTATTTGAACCCCTTGTTCCATAGCCGCATAGCAATTTGGAGGTTCCATGACTCCGCCCCCTAATGCCGATGATAGGGAACCAGATAGAGTCATTTTGTCTGAAAGTACTTTCTCTGCCTTTATAATCCAGTACTTTTTGTCTTCAGAAGTAAGAAAACGCTAAAAATGAGCACTCGAATCATTCTATAGATAGCACACTACGTTGCAGATAAACTTAGTTAATGAACAATGACAACTAGACATGTAAGATCCTAAAAAATACTTATCAGTCATAAATGCGACTTGAAAAGTATAAATTATGGTGTGCTAATACTTTTCGGACTATTGAGGATACCGATATTTAGAAGGGGGAAATTAAATCTTGAGCACCTATATGTCGACTCATGTACTAAACAAGGGTAAAAGAAGAGCGATAAATCCTTTGAATACATAAATAAACAGGAATCGCAATGGGTACATAGTGATTCTGTACCACATATCGTACATGTTCAGAAATCTCTCTCTCTCAATGGCAGATGAAGTTAGATTTCTTTGTGAATCCTAGAGGAGGGTACTTCCAGTAACGCTCCAAATAGAACAGGAAAAAAACAAATCATCACCACGTGACAGCTTGCATTGCTGGGCTTAATGTAGCCTGTGAATGGTAGGGAAAAGTATTTTCAGTTCATCAAGTGACTCCAGGAATGACAGCTAAGCCTTCAAAAGAGAAGGCTTACAATTCCATTGCCGGGATTTGAACCCGGGTCGCCTGGGTGAAAGCCAGGTATCCTAACCGGACTAGACGACAATGGATTTCTGAAAATTTGAAAAGTTATCAAACTATAATAGGTCACTTGGAATCTTCAGTTGAAACAAATGGTCTTATTGTTCACCTTCGTCTTGGTGCTGCTACTAATGCTGGAGCAAGAAGATGATGAGAAACACAACCAAGAGTAAGAACAAGACTAGGAAGGATGGCGACATATAAAAAAACGCTGCAGAGGTTAGAGATTGGAAGAAAGAAGAAGATAATCCGAAAGGCACATTACGGAACAGACGTCGCCATCCTTCATCTTCTTCTTACTACTAAAGTAAATGGACTGTACACAAGATTTTTCATGTGCCGTTCTTCCCCACTTTGTTGCGGCTGATCGAATCCTCTGACGTATGCCGTCCATTTCACCAGAGGAAGAGAAGCAGCAATCCTTGTATGTCAGCTAAAAGATGTTATCGAGACTCGAGAGGCGGGAGCACTTTCACACTGCTGCTAAATGTTAAGGAAATAGATGATAGAAGTACCGTTGTTCCTCACTTCGTTGCGGCGGATCCAATGCTCCGACCAATTCCGTCTATGCCACCAGAGGCAAAGAGCAGCAACAACATTTGCCTACGGACCGGAACCATTGTACGTCTGCAAAAAAACTCGCAAGTCGGGACCACTTAGATGAAGTTAGATTTCTCTGTGAATCCCAGAGGAGGGTTACCTCCAGTAACGCAAGAAACTCCAAATAGAACAGGAAAAACAATTTATCACCATGTGACAGTTTGCATTGCTGGGCTTAATGCAGTCTGTGAATGCTAGGGCAAAGTAGCTTCAGTTACTCAAGTGACTCCAGGAAAAACAGCAAAACCTTCAGAAGAAAAATCTTGCATGTATGCTTTGAACCTGGGTCGTCTGGGTGATCGCCAGGCATCCTAACCGGACTAGATGACAATGGATTTCTGTAAAGTTTAGCAATATAGTTAGAATTCAGTATATCCTTAGAATTTCGTACAAATGAAAGAAATGACCTTATTGTTCACCTTCGTCTTGGTGCTGCCACTAATGCAGGAGTAAGAAGATGATGAGAAAGACAATCAAGAGTAAGAACAAGACTATGAAGAATGGCGACATATAAAAAAACGCTGCAGAAGGTTAGGAGATTGGAAGAAAGAAGAAGATAATCCAAAAGACATATTACGGAACAGACGTCGTCATCCTTCATCTTCTTCTTACTACTAAAGTAAATGGACTGTATACAAGATTTTTCATGTGCCGTTCATCCTCACTTTGATGCAGCTGATCGAATGCTCTGACGTATGCCTTCCATTTCACCAGAGGCAGAGAAGCAGCAATCCTTGTATGTCAGCTAAAAGATGTTATCGAGACTCGAGAGTCTTAAGCACTTTCAAATTGCCGCTGAACGTTAAGGAAATAGATGATAGAAGTACCATTCTTCCTCACTTTGTTGCGGCGGATCGAATGTTCCGACCTATTCCGTCGATGCCACCAGATGCAAAGAGCAGCAACAACACTCGCCTACGGACCGGAACCATTGTACGTCTGCGAAAAACTCGAAAATCGGGTCCACTTAGAGTGCCGCCAAATATCAAGAAAATTGAATTGCCGCCAAATCTCAAGAAAATAGATATGAAGAGCAGCTATCTATAGATGTAATTGTATCGCTCTCTACAAAGAAACTCGAGTGAATCTGCCAAAAAAGAGGCGAATTTCATCATGTACCATTCTTCATAATAACATCATAATCTTATTCTATAGCAGCCATCCAATTTTTTGAATTTTGTGCTTCACCAAAAGAAACAAGTTCATTCTCATCACAAATAGTAGAGGCAGCCATTGCATAACAATCTAATGCAAAAAGAAGCACTATGAGAGCCTGAACGATTATGATATGATAGAGGTGCATCTAGTTTGCTATCTCACAAAGTATGCATCATCAATAAAAGTCATGAAGTAAAGGTAGTTCCGTGAACAAGTTGCAATTTCTAAGTAGATCTAATTGAACCATCTTTTGGGAAGGAGGAATGCTACTTTTTGCCCGCAATATAGCCTTCAGAGACATGTTTGTTGAGATATCAAGCTCAACATGTGATGATCCAGGATGACACGTACCAGTTTTTCGTTTCTATGACATGTATAGTGGTCACGCCGGTATATGACAGGGATACTTCATTGAGCTTTATTAGATTTATCTACCGAGAGTGATGGCACATTTGTTCCTTGCCAGCTCACTCATTCGCAAAAATTAGATTTGTACTGATCTTTATATATTTCACTTGTTGTATTCTTGTTTTTAAGTCATTCTTGTACATTCCTTTTATGTAATAGAAGAAGAAGAAGAAGAAGAAGATCATTCTTCCTTGCCTCAATCTGTGTGTGTGCTTCTCCTTGAGAGTGAGAGTGTGTGTGTGAGCTCTCTTCTTTATCTCCTTACTCGTGACATGGTATTAGAGCCAACGTGGTTGTAGAGAGATCGTGGAGAAGGGGACAGTGAAGACTACGGGGCAAGGCATGGAGAAAACGTGATTTCACAAACGGCATCCATTTGCTACGAAAATCGACGTGAAGGTAGAAGACCTCAAAATATTTTCGTGAGTTGTCTGAATCACTCGTTTTTGTCAGATCGAAGTTTCGGAGCCATCTTGACCTCCATTTCGAGCCCATAGGTGGGGCCTATAGAAAAACCAGGTCAGTTTCAGAAACTGTAACTTGCGTTGTGTTCGGCGACACTCATATATTCCAGATCCAGAATTTCAAGTGATTCTGTGTACTGTTGATACACGAAAACTATGTTTTTCTGAGATCGAATTTGTTGATAAACTTAGGTAGTGATGTGTGTGAACACACTAGGACCGCCGAGGCACTTTTTCCCCTCTTTAGGAGGTTTTTTTCCCCCGGCTTGTATATACGCCTATTGCCCTAATGGGCTACTTATCTTTGTACATTCTCTAGTAATACATTCAGTATTGTGTGTTTGTGCTCCAAGCTTCTTCTTCTTCCTTGTGTTGTTCGCGTGCTTCCGCAGAGGTCTATCTCCAACAATTGGTATCAGAGTAGGTTGTCGCTTCTTCTAGGGCGCCGTCGACACTCCTCCATTTGCAGTCTCAGATTCGCACGAAATTTGGTGAGCATACTCAGGGTGTTTCCGAGATCAAAACTGCTTCGCTCTATGGTGTCCAAAATTGCGATCTGAGCTCGTTTCGGCCTCCGAATGCACTATCGCAATGCTTGTGCAGGCTATTTCGTCCTTTTGTGCCAAAGGTATATACCAGTTTCTGTTCGCCAGTTTAAGCATCTCGAAGTCTGCTACAGGTCTAGCAAAACTCGTCTGGGCAGTTCCGTTCAACTTTTTGAGATACAGTCAATTTTCCGCATCAAGGTATTTTAGTCACCGGCCATGGCTGAAAGCAGTGATGTATTCCGTATGTTAGTTGTTGAGGATAAGTTGGATGGTACCAACTACCCATTATGGGCTTATATGATGCGACATGTACTGGTTGCAAAAGGATTGTGGAACATTGTGTAGGGTGTTGAAAGACGTCCTGTTACACCTGTAACGACAGGTACTGCAAATACAGGTGCTGGAGCTGATGAAGATGGTGTCGAAGATGATATTCCGCAGATTCCTGTTCGTGTTGTTGTTTCTGTTGCACCTACTGCAGAGCAAATTCGCTGGGATGGCAGAGATGCCCAGGCACATGCATTATAGCTTTGTCTGTCAAACGTGCAATTATTCCTCACATTCGCTCTTGCAGAACAGCAAAGGATGCTTGGGATACACTAACCACTTTGTACCAGGCTAGGAATGAGGCTCGTGTTGCTTACCTCCGAAAACAGTTGGAGAGTGAGCACATGAATGAAGGTGATTCTATGGATAGTTTCTTAACGAAGATCACAGATTTGAAGGAACAATTGATTTCTATTGATGAGGTTATACCAGATAGCTCACTTGTGCAGACCGTTCTGAATGGTCTTCCTGATTCATATCAGAGTTTTGCTTCTACTCTTTGGTTGATGATGAAAGGCAATCCAAATGCCTTGTCATTTGAGGAGTTAGTCTCTGTTCTGTTGCAGGAAGATCAGTCCAGGCAGAACAGGTCCATTATGCGTGTTGCATATCAAGCTTTCCTGGCTAGTCAGAAGGGCAAAGGAAAATGGAGCTCTTCTACTAGTAAGCAGAAATCTGCAAATTCTGTACAATCGAAGAACCAGAATAAAAATGAGAAGAAATCAGAAAAGCAGAAATTGTTTTGCAAGTACTGTAAAGGAAATGATCATATCATAAAGAACTGTGTCCAAAACTGGCTACTAAAGAGGCAAAGAAGAAAGAGGCTGGAATGGTTGTTGTAGAGGCCTCTACACCAAAAACAGAGTCTGCAAATCTTGTGCAAGAAGAAGAATGGGCGTTTACTACTGTCTGCAGTTTTGACCCATCTTCTCATGATCAGTGCATGTGTGCAGTAGACTCAGATGTTTGGTACTTTGACAGTGGGGCGACCAAACATATTACCTCGCAGCGCAGTTTCTTCTCTTCACTCGAGCCTGCCCCTACAGGGAATACTGTCACATGCGCCAATAACTCCTCTTATCGTGTTATGGAAGTTGGTAAGATCATTCTGACTACTGCTGATGGTAGTTCTTTCACTTTGTCAGATGCTTTATTTGTGCCAGGGATCAAAAAGAACCTGTTATCAGTTTCTGCATTAGCCAAGATTGGCTTGGTTGTGAAATTCGTTGATGACAGGTGTACAGTCCATGATCTCTCAAATGGTGATGTGATTATTGCTTCTGGCATTTTATGTCGTGGGCTGTATAAGCTCATAGACTATGAAAGATCTGTGAATGATTCAGCATGTGCAGTTCATGATTCTCAGGCTATGTCAGATGCAAAGCTTTGGCATGCACGCTTTGGTCATCTGAATTTTGGTAGTTTGCTACGCCTGCAGAAATCTGAAATGGTGTCCTCTTTGCCCAAACTTGAGGCTCCTGGAAAACATATTTGTGAAGGCTGTATTTTGGGCAAAATGCAACATTCTTCCTTTCCAAAAGATGGTTCAGTTCGGGCTACACAGAAATTGCAGCTTGTACATAGTGATGTCTGTGGTCCTATGCAGACGCCCTCTTTTGGAAATTACCTTTACTTCGTGACTTTCATTGATAATTTTTCCAGGCATGCATGGGTATATCCACTCAAAGCAAAGTCCGAAGTGTTCATGTGCTTCAAACAGTTTTTGGTTTTGACTGAAAATCGGTTAGCATGTAAAATGGGCACCCTCCGTTCTGATCGAGGGGGGGAATATATGTCTTCAGATTTTAATGCATATCTGGCTGAACGGGGGATAAAACACTAGTGTATAGTGTCGTATACACCTCAACAGAATGGAGTTGCTGAACGAAAGAACAGGTCACTCATGGAGATGGCGAGGTGCATGGTCAAAAGTCAGGCTTTACCACATAGTTTCTGGCTTGAGGCTATCATGTGTGCAGCATATATACTGAACAGGTGTCCCACTAAAGCGTTGCAGTCTATCACTCCATATGAGGCTTGGCATGACCGCAAGCCATCTGTTGCTCATCTGCATGTTTTTGGTTGTTTGGCATATGCATTAGTGCCTGAACAACATCGCAAAAAATTGGATGATAAGGCAGTAAAATGTATTTTTGTTGGGTACAGTTCTGAAAGTAAAGGCTATCTTCTGTATCATCCATAGACTAAACGCATTCTGGTTAGCTGTGATGTTGTCTTTGTGGAAGATGCTATTCAGCCATTGCTTTCATGTACTAAGGAGACATCTGTTAGCTCCAAAGACATGTATGATACATTGATGCCTCTTTTTACAGGCGGAAAATCTACTACTGGTCCTAATGAGGCAACTTCTCAGCCCTTGCACGTTTCATATGATGATGCAGATCATTCTATTTCTGATGCAGATTTACATGATGCACTTGTTGATGAGAGAGCTGATATTGAGCAGGCAAAAAGTATGCCAAAATGGCTAGTGCAGACTTTGCGTGACAGCAAATTAGATGCACCTTTGTCATATCGTACTCGTTCAGGCTCTCATAGTGCCTCCTTTGCATAAGATTGCTATGCTATGGCTGCATCTAGTCTCTGTGATGAGAATGAGCCTGTTTCTTTTGATGAAGCACAGAATTCAGAAAATTGGATGGCTGCCATGCAATCTGAATATGATGCTATAATGAAGAATGGTACATGGTCTTTATGTGACTTGCCTCCTGGCAAGAAGGCCATTGGCACTAAGTAGGTATACAAGCTGAAGCGTAAACCTGATGGTACAGTTGACAGGTATACGGCTAGGCTTGTTGCAAAGGGTTATGCGCAGGAAAGAGGCATTGATTTTGATGAGACCTTTGCACCTACATGCCGTATGACTACTGTTCGGAGCATTTGTGCACTTGCAGCCCATCATGGTTGGAATGTACATCAGTTGGACATTAAAACAGCATTTCTGAATGGTGACTTACATGAAGAAGTGTATGTTTTTCAGCTCCGTGGCTTTGTGCAGAAAGGGCATGAAAACCAGGTGTGCAGGTTAAAGAAGGCATTATATAGTTTAAAGCAAGCACCACGTGCTTGGTATGAGAAGATACATGCCTATCTGGTTGCACATGGTTTTGTGAACAGTCCAACTGAAAGCACCTTATATTTTAAGCGTGCTAATGATGTGCTTCTGATCATTGTTGTCTATGTTGATGACATGCTGCTCACTGGTCCTATTGAGAAGCATATTGCTGATTTCAAGGTTGATTTGCATGCCTCATTTGAGATGTCTGATTTGGGGCATTTGCATCACTATTTGGGCATTCAGTTTATGCAAGTTGATGGTGGAATGGCTTTGTGTCAAACGAAATATATTGACACATTATTGCAGCGTTTTGGCCTTGAAGACTGTAAGCCTATTGCCACTCCTATGGACACAGGTTTACGATTGAGTCTTCATGATGCTGGAGATGCATTTTATGATGTTCTCTATCAGCAGGCTGTTGGATGCTTGATTTACTTATGCATTACTCGGCCAGATATTCAGTTTGCTGTCTCACAGATGAGCAGGTTTATGCATTGCCCAAGAGTCACACATTGGAAGGCGGTTAAGTGCATCTTTCGCTACTTGAGTGGTACTCGGCTACTTGGGTTGTTTTATCCAAAGGGGGGATCACTACCGCCAGATTTGCATGCTTTTTCTAACTCAGATTGGGCTGGTTGCTATGACACTCGTGTGTCCATAAGTGGTTTTTGCTTCATGCTTGGTAGCTCATGTATATCTTGGTTGAGCAAGAAGCAGCCTACTATGGCCACTTCCAATTGTGAGGCTGAGTATAGGGCAGCTTTCACAACGACTGTTGAGTGTGTGTGGCTCAGACGCCTTATGGCTGATTTGGGTGTTGGTCAGTCTTCTGCCACCACCATCTTCACTGACAGTCAGAGCGCATTGGCAGTTGTGAGGAACCCTGTGTTCCATGCTCGCACTAAGCACATTGAGGTGCATTATCACTATGTCAGGGAGAGATTCTCTGCTGGGGAGATCATCTTGGCATATGTGCCCACGCAGGAGAATATTGTAGACCTTTTCACGAAGGCTCTGCCTAGGGAGAAGTTTGAAGCTTTTCGCAAAGCTTTGGGCTTACTTCCTTTTGTGGAGTGATTTCCACATAGCTTGGCACTTCCTTATACATGAGTGCCAGCTCCTTGTTCTCCGCATCACTCCCAAGGGGGATTTGTTGATATATTTAGGTAGTGATGTGTGTGAACACACTAGGACCGCCGGGGCACTTTTTTCCCTCTTTAGGAGGTTTTTTTCCACCGGCTTGTATATATGCCTATTGCCCTAATGGGCTACTTATCTTTGTACATTCTCTAGTAATACATTCAGTATTGTGTGTTTGTGCTCCAAGCTTCTTCTTCTTCCTTGTGCTATTCGCGTGCTTCCGCAGACGTCTATCTCCAATAGAATTGTCATGTCATAGTGCGACAATGTTCAAGCAGAAGTGTTGCTTGTAGTGTTTTGCAGTGTTGTATTGCTGCAGAAATGGCAAACACAAATGGAATGAGTCAGCTTATGAGCGATAAGCTAGACAAGAACAACTTCCATGCTTGGAGATTCAGAATGACGAATTTCTTGATGGGAAAAGGCTACTAGAAGTACATCAAAGGAGAGAATGAAAATGCTCTGTAGTTACCAGAAAGGAATCGGACTGCAGACCAGTTAAGAGCATATGGGAATGGAATCAAGGAGCACAAAAGGTAATGTATTGGCCATTTGTTAGCATACAAGATAACATGATTGGACACATACAAGATGCCAAGACTCCAAAAGAGGCTTGGAACAATTCGGTCACTTTGTATGAGACTAATACAAAGGCACGGAAATTGCAACTCAAGAACGAGCTGCATACATTGGAAAAGAAGAGCATGTCGATAAGTGACTACACTCTAAAAATCAAAAGCATATGTGAGTCACTGGCATCTATTGGCATGAATGTAGATGATGATGATAAGGTGGAAGTGTGCCTTTGTGGTTTAGGAGCTACATATAAGCAGTTCAGAACTTCCATACAGACCTGGGAAAATATTCTGAATTTGGCTGATCTGGTATCTATGCTGATTATTGAAGAAAAGAATCTTTGTGAGGATTCAAACTCCCAAGGAAAGCCCAGTTCTGAGTAGGTATTCTACTCTGGCAGAGGAAGAGGCAGAGGTAGAAGTTTCGAAAGTGGAAGAGGAAACAGTAACCAAGAACAAGGTCAACAACAGAATCATGCAGGAGGAAGAGAACAGTTTCGAGGCAGGGGGAGCCAAAGAGGTCGCAGAAACAGTAACCAAGACCAAGGTCAACAACAAAAATGCACGAGGAAGAGGACAATTTCAAGGCAGGGGGAGCCAAAGAGGTCGCAGAAATTTCCAAAGAAATGATTCAGGTAATGGTAGTAAAGGATGTTGGAATTGTGGTAAACCTGGACACTTTGAACGTGATTGCAAGTTGAAGAATCAAAATAACAGAAGGCAGCAAAACAACTATGCACCCACAAGTGCAGATGATTCTTAGAAGTTGTTTATGGTTCAACATCACATGATGAATACGATGTTTGTTGGTGTTTCAAAATCAAATGATAATGTCTGGTATGTTGATTCAGGTGCTTCAAATCACGTGACCAGTCATGCAGAATGGTTTAGTAGTTTGCAAAAAATGCGGGTTCCTGGATATGTTGAAACAAGTGATGATACATCACATCCTATTGAGCATACAGGAAACATAGCATTGTCTATGGAGGACGGGAAGGTAAAACATCTTGCTGATGTGCTGCATGTTCCAAATATAACAAAGAATCTGGTTTCTGTTGGACAAATGGTTGATGAGGGATTACAAGTCAGGTTCAATGCTGATGGATTATATGTAGAAGGGTACAAGCAGGATGGACGATTGGTTGCCAAAGGAAACAAAGTGGGTAAGATGTTCACCTTAAATGTGAAGATTCCTGAAATGAATGCAGCCATGTTTGCAAAAAGTGCAGGAGTTATTGCAGATATAGAGATGTGGCACAAACGGATTGGACATGCAAACTTGCAAAGGCTGAAACTATGCAGTCAAACGAGATTGTCCATGGACTACCAAATTTCAAAGTTGCAAAAATGCAAAAGGTATGTGCAGCATGTCAATTTGGTAAACAGTCAAGAGCATCATTTCCACATGACAAGAATGTTAGTGAGAATGTACTAGAAGTAGTACATACAGATGTTTGGGGTCGAGCAAAGACCACATCTATGGGCGGTTGTAGGTTTTATGTTACTTTCATTGATGACCATACACGCAAATTATGGGTATATTTCATGAAAGAGAAGAGCGAGGTGTTCACTCACTTCCATAATTTTAAACTTATGGTGGAAAAGCAGACAGGGAAGTACATTTAGACATTAAGATCTGATGGAGGAGATGAATACATGTTAAATGAGTTCAGCAGTTTTCTAAAAAATCATGGAATTCGGTGCCAGTTTTCATGCAGGTACACACCACAACATAATGGCGTTATTGAACGCAAAAATAGACATATTGTAGAAATAGCAAGAGCCTTAATGGCTGAGAAGAATATGCCTCATTGTTATTGGGTAGAAGCTGTGCATACTGTTGTATACATCATGAACAGAACTCTGACTGCTGTTGTACATCAAGTTACACCTAAAGAGAAGTTTACAGGTAAAAAGCCAAATTTATCACATCTGAAAGTTTTTGCCTGTATTGCATATGTACATGTCCCAGATGAATTGAGGATGAAGCTTGATCCAAAAGCAAAAAAGTGTGTCTTCATTGGATACTCCCTTGAGCAAAAGGGATATAAATGTTATAACCCAACCACACGACAGGTAAAGGTGAGCAGAGATATGGTATTTGATGAAATGTCAAGCTTCTATGCAGATGCCAAAGAAGGACTGAGTCTTGAACCAAATGACAAAGAAAATGCTGAAAAATCAAGTGCAGAATCTCAGGTTTTGAGTGGACTAGATGCATCACCAAGCAATAGTTCAAAGTCAAATCCATAGAGTGGAAGATTACGTGGAAATTTAAGTCCAGAAAATTCATCAAATACATCCAAGAAAGGTAAAGAAAAGCTTTCTGATGGTCATTAAACATGTGCAGATTTTGAAGACGTTGATGGAGATTCAAGCGGTTCAGAAAAGAGTTTTGCTGAGGAACTTGGATTGCCCTTTGTGAAGATTCCAAGAGTAAGAAGGGCACATGCAGATGATACAAGGAGAAGTGACCCAGGACCAAGAAGATCTGGGGGGATTCGGAATTCAGTGCAACGATTGACATATGATAGTTACATGGCTCGTCATTGTGCCTACATGACAAAGGTAATACAAGATGCTGAACCTTCTTGTTTTGAAGATGCGATTGGAATTGTAGATTGGGAAAAACCTATGGATGAGGAGATGGCTGCACTTTATGGAAATGATACATGGAAGCTGGTTCCATTGCCCCAAGGAAAGAAACCCATAGGTTGTAAATGGGTTTACAAGGTAAAGCATAATGCTGATGGTAGCATAAGCAGGTATAAAGCATGATTGCTAGCTAAAGGATATGCACAGACACATGGCATTGATTATGAGGAAACATTCAGCCTATAGCTAAAATATCTACTATCAGGACACTTGTTGCATTAGCTACAGCAAAAGGATGGACTTTGCATCAGATGGATGTGAAGAATGCTTTCCTACATGGTGAGTTACAGGAAGAAGTATATATGGACCAACCACAAGGATATGAAGATTCAAAGCATCCAGAATATGTTTGCAGGTTGCAAAAGGCTTTGTATGGGCTGAAGCAAGCCCCTCGTGCATGGCATGCAAGGATTGCTGATTACTTAAGCATTGGGTTTTCTATGTGTGATGCAGATCACTCACTATATGCAAGGAAGGTTGATGATGGTCTCACTATTGTGGCTATTTATGTTGATGACCTGATTGTAGGTGGTGATAATGAAGGAAGCATCAAAGAGGTAAAGCAACTTCTTATGCAGGAATTTGACATGAAAGATCTTGGTGTGCTGCACTACTTCTTGGGCATCGAGTTTATACATACAGAAACAGGTATATGGATGTCGCAAAGGCAATCTGCCTTGAATATGCTGCAAAAGTATGGTATGGCTGATTGTAAGCCAATTTCTATGCCATTAGATCAGAATTTGAAGTTGGATACTACATCAAGTGAAGCATTGGAAAATGCTACTATGTACAGGAAAATTGTGGGAAGTCTTATATATCTCACAATTACAAGGCCTGATCTAAGTTATACTGTTGGACTTGAAAGTCAGTTTATGCAGGTTCCCAGGAAGCCACATTCGGATGCTCTAAGGCGCACTCTACGTTATATGAGTGCTACTCTAGATTATGCATTGTTTTATGAGGCTGGTGTAGATTTGCAGGTTTATGGATACACCGATGCAGATTGGGCTGGTAGTACTCGAGATAGAAGATCTACTAGTGGCTTTCTTTTCTCACTTGGAGGTGCAGCTATTACATGGAGCAGTAAGAAGCAACCCACTGTTTCTTTGTCGAGTACAGAGGTTGAGTATAGAGGTGCTACAATGGCAGCATGTGAGGCATCATGGCTAGAAATATTACTTGCAGGTTTAGGTGTGGAAGTGGGAAAGCCTATTACTATTTATTGTGATAATCTTAGCAGCATACAATTGGCACAGAATCCTATTTTCCATGCTAGAACAAAGCATATCAAGGTACATTATCACTTCATCTGAGAGAAGGTATTAGCAGGTGATATTGATCTTGTTTATGTGAGAACATGAGACAGCATGAGAATCTTCAACTGCACATGTTCAACCATTGATAAATTTTGCATAGTTTATGAGCTTATGCAACCCATGACATAAAATGCAAGAAGCAATAATGAAATTGCCATTTGAGAGATCATGAATTGTACACCTGTCATCAACAAATTTGATAACCAAGCCAATCTTGGCTAATGTTGAAACTGACAACATATTTTTTTTAGCCCTGGCACAAATAAAACATTTGACAATGTGAAAGAACTACCACCTACATTAGTCAAAATGATCATAATAACTCCCATTACAAGATAATAGGATTCGCTAGCGCATGTGATAGTATTCTCTGTAGGGGCAGGCTAAACTGAACTGAAAAAATTATGTTGCAAGGTAATATATTTGGTTGCCCCATTATCAAACTACCAAACATCTAAGTCTACTAGAGACATACATTGCTCATGAGAAGATGGTTCATAGCTGCAAATAGTAGTAAACACCCATTCTTCATTCTACACAAGATTAGTAGAATTTGTTTTAGGTGTAGAGGCCTCTACAACAACAACTCTAACCTCTTTTTTCTTTGCCTCTTTTGCAACCAGTTGTGGATAACTCTTTACGACACGATCATTTCATTTGTAGTATTTGACATAACTGTTTTTGCTTTTTTGTTTTCTTCTCATCTTTGTCTTCCTTTTTTGACAGTGCTCAATTAGCAGATTTTTGCTTATTAGTAGATGAGCTCCATTTACCTTTACTTTTTTGACTAGCTAGGAAAGCTTGATTTGCAACACACATAATGGACCTATTTTGAATGTAGTGATCTTGTTGCAAAAAAACGGAGACTAACTCCTCAAATTTTAAGGCATTTGGATTGCCTTTCCTCATCAATCAAAGAGTAGAACTATTTGGCAAGAATTCATCAACAAAAATCAAATACTCTCTCAAATCTTTGATCTTTGTCAAAAAAAGGCCCATAGGATCTCCTTCATTCATATGCTCACTCTCCAACTATTTCTGGAGGTAAGCAACATGAGCCTCATTTCTTGCTTGGTATAAAGTGGTAAGTGTATCCCAAACATCCTTTGCTATTTTCCAAGAGTGAATGTTAGGAAAAATGGCACATTTGACAAAAAAAAGCTATCTGGCCCTGATCATCTCTGCCATCCCATGAAGCCAAAACCACTAGTGGACACACAAATGTCATAACAACCAACCTATTCAGAGTCAAAAAAAGCATGTAGATCTGGCGGTAATCATCCCCCCTTGGGATAAAACAATCCAAGTAGTCGGGTGTCACTCAAGTAGTGAAAGATGCACTTAACTACCTGCCAATGCTTGACACATGGGCAATGTATAAACCTTCTTATCTATGAGATAGCAAACTCAATATAAGGTTGATCTATGCACAAGTAAATCAAGCATCCAACAACTTTTTCATAGAGAACGGTATCAAATGCATCTCTAGCATCATGAAGACTCAACCATAATTTTTTTCTCATAGGAGTGACAATAGGTTTGCAATCTTGAAGTCCGAAACATTGAAATAATGTGTCAATATATTTCTTTTGACACAAAGTGTCATATTACAGATGTACACCCTTTTGGGTGAGGTGGCATAGATGCCGCATGGCATCACTTAGGCACTTGCTATTTGGGAGAAGAGAGAAGAGGAAATCTCGTATAGGACAGTCTATTATCTTATTTGAGACGTAATATTTAGATATAGCATCTCTTATGTTGAGGAGAAGATATAGCATCTCTTATTCGAACCTCCCAGCCGGGCGGCTGGGAGGTTCGAACGATCTTATCTCTGTGTGTGTAGGAAGGAAGCTTGCAATGGCAAAAGAGGAGGCTCGCGATGGCAAAGGAATGTAAAACATGGTATCAGAGCAATGGTCCTCACCACTCTATGCACAGTGCAAGGCGGAGGGTGTGAACCCGTCACCTATCCAAAGGCAGCCACAAGCTTTATCCACTCAGCTAGAGCCACGTGATGGTTACTATTCAACGCAGTTACTATTGAAGATTAGAGCATTTCAATGAATATTTGTGAGAGGTTCCATAGTAGCTATTCCGACTAAAGTATATTGTCATGTTATACTAGAGCTATGAAGGTAATATTGGTTGAGGATTCAATCCACATCTCCTTAGAACTTGAGGAGGATTTGGGTGAAGCATCATGAAGAAGAAAAAGGATAGTTCGTACTTTCCTCTGCTATCTAAAGAATGGGTAGCGAATGTTGCTTCTTAGTTCATTGATGTCAAGCTCATGGAGGAAATAAAGACTAAAGAGAAGAGGTGTGCCACTTCAAAGCACAAGTATGAAAGTTTGATTTGTTATTTCCCAGATTAATCATAGTAATATTCTATTCTTAGGAATGGCCATATCTTGGGCTAGTAAACTCCAAATTCGATGTGCTATGGCTCATTTCGAAGAGAACAAGGTCTACTTTCATTGCCTTAAAATAAATTTTGTAAAGTAAGTATTTTTGTAGGTATGAACAGGTTTGCAAAGTCTGAACAATTTTTGGCAACTACATTCCGGGAGCCATATCTTACGAATTGGGAAGGCGATTGAAGTAATTTCACTTCGATTTACTTGCACATGATATATATTCCAGTTTTGAATTATTTTCAGGTCCTAAAATGGTTTTTGAAAGTTCAAAGAGGGATTAAAAATGCATTTTTTTGAGTAAATTTGCATTATTTTAGTAATCATCTGACCATGCTTTATATTTTGGGAAGTGATCCGATGTTTTCAGACACTTCAAAGTTTGTAGTAGGACCTGAAGAGGAACATGCAAACGTCTCAAAGCTCATCAAGAAGGATTGGATGCATGCAATTCCAATACCAAATCATTCAGGGATGTATGCTTT
Source organism: Ceratopteris richardii (assembly GCA_020310875.1). Lineage (NCBI taxonomy): Eukaryota > Viridiplantae > Streptophyta > Polypodiopsida > Polypodiales > Pteridaceae > Ceratopteris > Ceratopteris richardii. The sequence goes on along the minus strand of CM035408.1, from coordinate 163,818,185 downwards.
ATGTTTTCAGGCATCTTATTTTATTTTATGGCATGTTTTGTCTATACATGCATGGATTGGAGTGCATATATCCAAGTTGATCATTGTTTGAATTTTAAAATTATGGATCAACATGCAAGAAGTACACTTTTTTATTGTTTGTAGGAAAGATGATTGCAGAAACTACATGGTTACGCAACAAAGAGATTGTTAATTGCTAGCATCTGTTTTTATGTTTTTGCAAGTTATGGAGTCCATCTATGAGTTTATGGCATGCATGCCATGGGCTTGTCAAGCCCTATGTTGTTGGATGGCCTGTGTGCCATTGAGTTTAAAATTTTTTTTTGGGATTCCGTTTCCTAGGAAAATGCTGTCGAAAATTTCCCCCCCTCATGGCATTATATACGCACTTGACTTTAGGTAAGAATGTTATGGCATGGTAATATGCCCTTTCTGCAAACTTCAATAAGGTGTTAGCTTGCTTGTAAGCATGTATTTGATGGACTTAAGATACTCATAGTAGTATACATAAGGCAACTTCAATAGTAATAGGATCCCTACACATAATCCTTTTGGATTTAGACCATAGGATTGCTAAAGGAAGGAGCTACACCTTCACCATTAGTAATGTGCACAAGCAATCCTATAGGCTTTAGAAAGTTTCATAGAGGCACACGAGATACAATTTGATAATCTCTAAGATAGTGAAGATTTATTTATCTTCACAAGAGTCTCACAAGTATGATTAGGAGACTATGGGGTATTATCAAGAATGCCCAAAGAGTGACTATTTCACTCATGCACATCACTTGAGCAAGTAGTGCAGCATTTCTACTACACTACTAAGGAAACCAATTCGATGGGATCACATAGATGGGTTTCATGAGATAGCATCGACGGGTGCTTATGTGTTTCGAGTGATGGTTAGTAAGGCCAGAGATATGGCACTAGCTCTATGATCTAGAGCATAGATCCCTTAGTTAAGAGTAGTTGGGGTACCCAATACATATCATGTATGTTAGGATCTACAGAGAGGTACTCAGACCTTGTCTTGGTACCTAGGATCAAGTTAGTTTGAAATAAGAAAGGGATATCCACTGTCACATATTGTCACGTGATAATTAGAACCAAACTAACTAGTTCGAGGACATGGGGCTCATTTGAGTCTACCGATATGAGTTCAGGATATGGGATTCATTAGAGTCCACCTATATATTCCATTACATATCCATGGAATATATATCCGGTTTAGTGTAGGTATGACACTGTGAATTGGAAGAAGGTTCCATTGGTATGGGACGATGGAAACGACTTCCCTTTGAGCACTCTTCTTCTATGGCCACGAAGAAAAGGACGCATCATTCATGGCTTCATGTCTCACTAGATCATAGGAGAACTCTTAGTAGACATCTCCTTAGGATTGGGAGTTATCCTTCATAGTTTAGGGAAGATTTATTCTTCCAGTAGAGAATGTGATAGGTGATTTTATCACCATTGGTATCAGATACTCATTTTGAGCTTTTCAGGAAGGATAATTCCATTAGTTGATTGGATCATATAGATCCATGTATAGAGGATGGTTGGCAAAGATTGCTCTTTAGTATGGATACACATGTGTTTATGGTATCATATCATATCGTTGCTGACCATTTTAGTAGAGGGCTTTGAACCTTATTAGCAATTTATTTTCTCCACTCTTCACTACATACACCTTCATTAGTCAGAGGAGATTTGTTCTCCATCTTCATAGGGATGTCTGTAATGAGGGATTATGTATTAGTCATGGAAGACAGATGAATTCATAAGTTTCTCTTTTAAGGAAAGGAGAAAGAGCGAATCACCTTAGAGATATGGGAGTGATCTCACTCTAGCTTAGAGATTCCACTTTAGCTCATCTTCCTTGAAGGGGAAAAGGAAAGGAAAATATTATTTCTTCTTTGAAGAAGAATAGAGTATGTTTTCCTTTAGATAGAAGAGGTGTTTAGAAAACATCTCTTAGTTTATATTCAGAAGGAATTCATTTACTCTACTTTTCAGTATAATTTTCCTTCACATGGGAGTCTCTTTCTCCATGATTTTGGAAGGAAAAACATGGAGAACTTATGTGCATGTTCTCAGTTATGGATGAGTAGATCAAACGGATTCAACAGGATCTCTTTCAAAGGGAAAGGGAAAGTGGAATAGATTCCACTACCAGAGCTCTTTTCCTTAGAGGAGATCACAGAGAGAGATAGATAGAGAGAGAGAGTTTTACTTTCTCATTTTGATTTTCTTGTTAGGAGTGGCACTCTTCTATCAAGGCAAAAGGGATATCAGTTAATCATGATGGTTAGATTGAGCCTCACCTAGAGACTCTAGAGAGAATTAGTTATGATGTTCGAGTGATGGTCCTTGACTAGATGAGGTAATCTAGTTTTTGATAGTAATAGAGACTGGGAGTAGAGTTATGACTCTTCTCTTTAGGGTTTCTAGGAGATAGGGAGATATCCAACCTATTGGGGTACCAAACTCTTAGTTGGTGTTATATCATGAGCATGATGTGTAGAGATCAGTTAGGAGGACGAGTACTTAGGGATTCTCTGAATCCCAAAGGGTATGCTTTTTGCATTCATATGGCAAACTACAAGGAAGAGAATATTTTAGAGTTTGCACTAGTACCAATAGATGCTCTTCCAATAGAACATATTCCAATGGAAAAGGATGAAAAACCACAGACTTCTTGGTTGGTGAAATGTAGAGATTGCATTTTACTACCAAGAAATTTTTTTATATGAGCTAATTGGATGGATTGGCATAGTCACAAGGTAGTTTAGAGTAAACTACTACTTGTGAGCACACTCAAGGTTAGGAAGGCGTGGAGTGTTATGAGGGCAATCTATCATTCAATCTTAGATGGTTTTGGAGTCACTTGTTCTGGGACTTTGTTCTATATTTGCTAGGATTGTATGGTCTATTATCTCCACTTTGGTACAGTCAAGCTTATAAGTTTGGCACTTTACACTTGCTTCTCATACTATTACTCCATAGAGGATACATCATATGTACTTAGGTCACTTGGATGATGTTATATGTTATGGGACTAATAGTTTGGAGGTGGAGTGTACATGGGAGATAGTAGGCACCACTTTGACGGTTTCCCACCTTTGAGATGATCTCATATGAGACTTCTTAAGGGGAAGGATACAGGGAAACAACACACATAGAAATTACCATGTACATAGAGTACATGGGGTTTAGGGGAGTCCGAGCACTTTCTTCTATCATTATAGACATTTCATTTACATTTTTGAGGACGAAAATGCTTGCAAGGGGAAGGAAATGTCATATTACGGATGTACACCCTTTTGGGTGAGGTGGCATAGATGCCACATGGCATCACTTAGGCACTTGCTATTTGGTAGAAGAGAGAAGAGGAAATCTCATATAGGAGAGTCTATTATCTTATTTGAGACTTCATATTTAGTTATATCATCTCTTATGTTGAGGAGAAGAGCTCGACGGTTGGGAGGTTCGAACGATCTTATCTCTGTGTGTGTAGGAAGGAAGCTTGCGATGGCAAAAGAGGAGGCTCGCGATGGCAAAGGAATGTAAAACATAGAGGAGGCTCGTGATGGAAAAGGAATGTAAAACAAAGCCATTACCCCATCGACTTGCATAAATGGAATGCCCAAATAATGATGCAAATGTCCCAAATCTAACATCTAAAAAGAGGCATACAAATCAGCATTCAATTTAGCAATGTTCTTCTCATTAGGACCAATGAGCAGCATGTCATCAACATACACAATGATGATCAGAAGTACACTATTTGCACGCTTAACATATAAGGTGCTCTCAATTGGAATGTTCCCAAAACCATGTGAAATCAAGTAGGCATGTATCTTTTCATACCAAGCATGTGGTGCTTGCTTCAATCCATATAATGCCTTTTTCAACTTGCACACTTTATTTTCATGCAATTTCTACATAGAATCACGGGGTTGAAATACACTTCTTCATGTAACTCAACATTCTAAAATGCAATTTTAATGTCCAACTTATGTTCATTCCAACCATGATGAGCTACAAGTGCACAAATGCTATGAACGGTAGTCATTCGGCATGTGGGTGTGAATGTCTCATTAAAATCAATGCCTCAATCTTGAGCATAACCTTTTGCAATAAGCCTAGCCTTATACCTCTCAACTACTCCATCAAGCTTATGCTTTAGCTTGTATACCCATTTAGTTTCAATGGCCCTTTTTGCATAGAGGCAAATCACATAAAGAACAGGTACCATTCTTCATAATAGCATCATATTCTGATTGCATAAAAACCATCCAATTTTTTTAATTTTGTGTTTCATGAAAAGAAATAGGCTAATTCCTACCACAAAAACTAGAGGAAAGAATTGCATAGCAATCCGATGCAAAAAAAGCACTATGAGAACCTAAACAAGTATGATATGATAAAGGTGCATTTAATTTGTTATCTCTCAAAGTTTGAACTAGCCATTTAGGAATATTTTTTGCCTCCTCTATATCAGCCCTCTCATCAACAAGTGCATCATGTAAATTTTCATAAAAATGGAATGCTCTTCATCATCATGTGGAGCCTATAAAGGTTGAGAAATTGCCTCATTTGGACCAAGACTTGACTATCCACATGTAAAAAGAGGAAGCAAAGTGTCATACACATCTCTAGAGCTAGTTGAAGTCTCCTTGGTACATGAAAGTAATGGTTTAATTGCATCTTCCATAAACATAACACCACGGTTAACCAAAATGCGTTTAGTCTATGGATGATACAAACGATAGCTTTTGGTTCCATAATTATACCCAAAAGAAATACATTTCACTTCTTTATCGTCCAATTTCACTACAAGGAATACGGGCACATAGCGACAGTTAACGCGACATAATTTCATCGTTGTAAAATTGCATAAAGCATCGCAACAAGCGTCGAGCATAGAAGGTCGGTTAAACGACAAAAAATTCGATGTTTTTATCAATGTGTGGCACGACGAGATATGCAATGGTTACATCGAGCATCGCTAAGGTGATGATTAAAAAAAGCATCGCATAAGTGATGCTAGTAATCATCGTGTATGCGATGCTATCTACACAGGCATTTAGGAAGCGCTAGCATTGCTTACATGACGGGTTTTTGACGAGAAAAATTAAAATGTTGGAAGCTCTTCGATCGGCATCTACACGCATATGATCGAAGATCTCTCCAACATTCACAATTGTGTTGTGCTTACGAGCTGAAACAATCGCTTGCAGAATTGTTGTTTTGTCTAATCTCTATCTTATTGTCTCTCTCTCTCTTTGTTTCTCTCTTTCTACTCTTTCTCTCTTTCAATTCTCTCTCTCTCTCTCTTTATTGTTATTCAAGAAGCTAACCAAGCAAAAAATATGGCTAACTATTGTAAGTACAATTTCCACTCTTTGTATATCATTTGAATTGTGTTATTTTCATTAGTTAGCATACTCACACTTATTCTTATGCACATATACACTTATACATGATGAAGATGCATGTTCACACATATACACATGTACACATGCACATACACACACATATATACACACACATACATGTGCACATACATGTGCACATACACTTACACATACACACACATACATAGCATATACACAAACATTTATACAACCACATAAAAAGACTTGCATGTATGCATTATTGCATATATACATACACATACACACATTAACATATACTTACATTCATGTATATGCACATCTGCATGCATGTACATTCACATGCATGCACATGGATGCAAATGGAAATGCATCCACATGCACATGCATGTTTCATACATATAGACATGCATATACATACACTTGTATATGTTTATACACATACACATACATATGCACATACGTATATATACACACATACACATATATACACATATATATGCACATACACACACATGCACATACATACATATACACATATACATCCACATACACACATATACACATACACTTCTACATATACATGCACATACATATACACACATATACACATGCATATGCACATACACATATACACTTACACATGCACATGCACATGCATACATATACACACACATACACAAGCACATGCACGTACACATACATATGCATATAGGGTTACACATGCACATGCACATACATGCATATACACATATATATATGTACATACATACATATACACACACATATTACACACATGTACATACACCTACGTACATACACATATTACACACATATACATGCACATACATACATACATATACACACATACACATGCACATGCACATACACATACATATGCATATACACTTACACATGCACATGCAGATACATGCATATACACATATACATATGCACATACATACATGCACATATGTACATAGATACATACATATACATGCATATAGACACACTTACACATATAGATATATAACTACATGTGCATATATACATTTTATATACACACAAGCACACGTAAATATGAATAAATTATATAATTAAAGTAATAAAACACATGCTTAATATAAACAATAATAAAATTCAATAGAACAAGACTTTTCATTACTTAATACCATACACACAATTCAAAACATAACTGAAATGAACTATATATATATATATATATATATATATATATATATATATATATATATATATATATATATATATATATATATATATATATATATATATATATATATATATATATATATATATATATATATATATATCAATGTAAATACATATCCAATGTCATAATCAAGAATCCTAATCATCATCGTCATCATCATCATCCTCAATCTCATCATCATGATCATCTGCATGATATGATGTATCTGTGTGAGCACCTTGTGATGATGGGGATCGTCCCTCCTATGTCTGTCTCTCCACCTCATCCACATCAGCCTCTCCATAATACTCCTGTATTACATATAACAAACATATATAAGTGAAACAATTAAAACAATTAAAAATAAAATAATTCTATAAAATTTAATAATACTCACAAATGCATCCGAATGATCTCGCATATACTTGCTCAAATGTGGATATCCAAAATGTGTAGCATACTCAATCTCATGTTTTGTAGGATATCGACCATAATCCTTTCGCTGCATTGAAACAAATAAAAAAGATTAGTTTCTTGCATTTTAACTAAAATAAAAAATATACTTACAATAACATATATACTTACAAATATAGCTACAAAACCATGATGGCCCATTTGGCCTAAGTGCGATGTGTTTCCCGACTCAACTCTCTTCTTTGCAGTAGCCTATTTATTTAAAGAAAAAAGAAATACATAAATTAAATGTAAAAAATTAATAAAACATATGAGAATTATAAATTTAAACTATTAATTTGTATACCTTCTACTGAGGAAATGACTCCGAAGACGTAGCTGTCTATGAAAAAGCTGCCACGTCTCAGATGCTATGTTAGGTCGTCTCTTATTTTTTTCCACCATACAATATCTCTTGTTATTTTAATCTCAAACAGAAAAAAAGAATCAGAATACATACACATATATGCACACACACATACACATACACATACACATGCAAACATATACACATACATATATGCATACATATATGCATACATATACACATATACATACATATAACATAAACACACATATACATATCCACATATATACATACACACATACACATGCATGCATATACACACATTCATCCAAAATACATGCATTTATCCCACAAGAATGTGTATTTGTGTATATGTGAATATGTGTGTATGTGTAAATGTGTATATGTGAATATGTGTGTATGTGTAAATATGTATATGTGAATGTTTATGTATGTAAATAATGAGATGATTAATATCTAATACCATTATTTGTAGATTTTGATCAATCAGACGGAACTCCCCCACAGTCTCCTAATCGTGCAAGGACTATATATTGTAAGTATATCAAACTTTTAATTTTAAATATATTTGATAGATACATAAATGATATTTATTTTTTCTTGTTATAATCAGATTTTTATCAATCAGGGGGCACTCCACCACCTCCTACCCATGCAACGACTTCACATGTGTCCTCGGATAGGAATTATGATGAATTTTACTATCAAGAGCATATTATATGTTGGTGTAACTCTTGTTGTGGCACATATCAAAGACCACGATTGGAGTGTATTGAACATTGTTGGAGATATACGTCTGCGGAAGCACGCGAACAACACAAGGAAGAAGAAGAAGCTTGGAGCACAAACACACAATATTGAATGTATTACTAGATAATGTACAAAGATAAGTAGCCCATTAGGGCAATAGGCGTATATACAAGCCGGGGGAAAAAAACCTCCTAAAGAGGGAAAAAAGTGCCCCAATGGTCCTAGTGTGTTCACACACATCACTACCTAAATATATCAACAAATACCCCCTGGGAGTGATGCGGTGAACAAGGAGCTGGCACTCATGTATAAGGAAGTGCCAAGCTATGTGGAAATCACTCCACAAAAGGAAGTAAGCCCAAAGCTTTGCGGAAAGCTTCAAACTTCTCCCTAGGCAGGGCCTTCGTGAAAAGATCTGCAATGTTCTCCTGTGTGGGCACATATGCCAAGCTGATCTCCCCAGCAGAGAACCTCTCCCTGACATAGTGATAATGCACCTCAATGTGCTTAGTGCGAGCATGGAACACAGGGTTCCTCGCAACTGCCAATGCGCTCTGGCTGTCACTGAAGATGGTGGTGGCAGAAGACTGGCCAACACCCAAATCAGCCATAAGGCGTCTGAGCCACACACACTCAACAATCGCTGTGAAAGTTGCCCTATACTCAGCCTCACAACTGGAAGTGGCCACAGTAGGCTGCTTCTTGCTCAACCAAGATATACATGAGCTACCAAGCATGAAACAAAAACCACTGGTGGACACACGAGTGTCATAGCAACCAGCCCAATCTGAGTCAGAAGAAGCATGCAAATCTGGTGGTAGTGATCCCCCCTTGGGATAAAACAACCCAAGTAGTCGAGTGCCACTCAAGTAGCGAAAGATGCGCTTAACCGCCTTCCAATGCATGACTCCTGGGCAATGCAGAAACCTGCTCAACTGTGAGATAGCAAACTGAATATCTGGCCGAGTAATGCATAAGTAAATCAAGCATTCAATAGCCTGCTGATAGAGAACAACATCAAATGCATCTCCAGCATCATGAAGACTCAATTGTAAACCTGTCTCCATAGGAGTGGCAATAGGCTTACAGTCTTCAAGGCCAAAATGTTGCAATAACGTGTCAATATATTTCGTTTGACACAAAGCCATTCCACCATCAACTTGCATAAATTGAATGCCCAAATAGTGATGCAAATGCCCCAAATCAGACATCTCAAACGAGGCATGCAAATCAGCCTTGAAATCAGCAATATGCTTCTCAATAGGACCTGTGAGCAACATGTCATCAACATAGACAACAATGATCAGAAGCACATCATTAGCACGCTTAACATATAAGGTGCTTTCAGTTGGACTATTCACAAAACCATGTGCAACCAGATAGGCATGTATCTTCTCATACCAAGCACGTGGTGCTTGCTTTAAACCATATAATGCCTTCTTTAACCTGCACACTTGGTTTTCATGCCCTTTTTGCACAAAACCACGGGGTTGAAAAACATACACTTCTTCATGCAATTCACCATTCAGAAATGTTGTTTTAATGCCCAACTGATGTACATTCCAACCATGATGGGCTTCAAGTGCACAAATGCTCCGAACAGTAGTCATACGGCATGTAGGTGCAAAGGTCTCATCAAAATCAATGCCTCTTTCCTGCGCATAACCCTTTGCAACAAGCCTAGCCTTATACCTGTCAACTGTACCATCAGGTTTACGCTTCAGCTTGTATACCCACTTAGTGCCAATGGCCTTCTTGCCAGGAGGCAAGTCACATAAAGACCATGTACCATTCTTCATTATAGCATCATATTCAGATTGCATGGCAGCCATCCAATTTTCTGAATTCTGTGCTTCATCAAAAGAAACAGGCTCATTCTCATCACAGAGACTAGATGCAGCCATAGCATAGCAATCTGATGCAAAGGAGGCACTATGAGAGCCTGAACGAGTACGATATGACAAAGGTGCATCTAATTTGCTGTCACACAAAGTTTGCACTAGCCATTTTGGCATAGTTTTTGCCTGCTCAATATCAGCTCTCTCATCAACAAGTGCATTATGTAAATCTGCATCAGAAATAGAATGATCTGCATCATCATATGAAACCTGCAAAGGCTAAGAAGTTGCCTCATTAGGACCAGCACTAGACTGTCCACCTGTAAAAAGAGGCATCAACGTATCATACATGTCTTTGGAGCTAACAGATGTCTCCTTAGTACATGAAAGCAATGGCTGAATAGCATCTTCCACAAAGACAACATCACGGCTAACCAGAATGCGTTTAGTCTGTAGATGATACAGACGATAGCCTTTACTTTCAGAACTATACCCAACAAAAATACATTTTACTGCCTTATCATTCAATTTTCTGTGATGTTGTTCAGGCACTAATGCATATGCCAAACAACCAAAAACACGTAGATGGGCAACAGATGGCTTGCGGTCATGCCAAGCCTCATATGGAGTGATAGACTGCAGCACTTTAGTGGGACACATGTTCAGTACATATGCTGCACACATGACAGCCTCAAGCCAGAAACTATGTGGTAAAGCCTGACTCTTGACCATGCACCTCGCCATCTCCATGAGTGACCTGTTCTTTTGTTCAGCAACTCCATTCTGTTGAGGTGTATACAACACTGTACACTGGTGTTTTATCCCACGTTCAGCCAGAAATGCATTAAAATCAGAAGACATATATTCCTCCCCTCGATCAGAACGGAGGGTGCCCATTTTACATGCTGACAGATTTTCAGCCAAAACCAAAAACTGTTTAAAGCACATGAACACTTCGGACTTTGCTTTGAGTGGATATACCCATGCATGCCTGGACAAATCATCAATGAAAGTCACGAAGTAAAGGTAATTCCCAAAAGAGGGTGTCTGCATAGGAGCATAGACATCACTATGTACAAGCTGCAATTTTTGCATAGCCCGAACTGAACCATCTTTTGGAAAGGAGGAACGCTGCATTTTGCCCAAAATACAACCTTCACATACATGTTTTCCAGGTGCCTCAAGCTTGGGCAAAGAAGATACCATATCAGATTTCTGTAGGCGTACCAAACTAGCAAAATTCAGATGACCAAAGCGTGCATGCCAAAGCTTTGCATCTGACATAGCCTGAGAATCATGAACTGCACATGCCGAATCATTCACAGATCTTTCATAGTCTATGAGCTTATACAGCCCACGACATAAAATGCCAGAAGCAATAATCACATCGCCATTTGATAGATCATGAACTGTACACCTGTCATCAACGAATTTCACAACCAAGCCAATCTTGGCTAATGCAGAAACTGATAACAGATTCTTCTTGATCCCTGGCACAAACAAAGCATCTGACAAGGTGAAAGAACTACCATCAGCAGTAGTCAGAATGATCTTACCAACTCCCATAACAAGATAAGAGGAGTTGTTGGTGCATATGACAGTATTCCCTGTAGGGGCAGGCTCGAGTGAAGAGAAGAAACTGTGCTGTGAGGTAATATTTTTGGTCGCCCACTGTCAAAGTACCAAACATCTGAGTCCACTGCTCATGAGAAGATGGGTCAAAACTGCAAACAGTAGTAAATGCCCATTCTTCTTCCTGCACAAGATTAGTCGACTCTGTTTTTGGTGTAGAGGCTTCTGCAACAACCATTCTAGCCTCCTTTCTCTTTGCCTCTTTTGCAGCCAGTTTTGGACAGTTCTTTATGATATGATCATTCCCTTTACAATACTTGCAAAACAATTTCTGCTTTTCTGATTTCTTCTCATCTTTATCCTGATTCTTCGAATGTGCAGCATTTGCAGATTTCTCCTTACTAGTAGAAGAGCTCCATTTTCCTTTGCCCTTCTGACTAGCCTGGAAAGCTTGATCTGCAACACGCATAATGGACCTGTTCTGCCTGGACTGATCTTCCTGCAACAGAACAGAGACTAACTCCTCAAATGATAAGGCATTTGGATTGCCTTTCATCATCAACCGACGAGTAGAAGCAAAACTCTGATATGAATCAAGAAGACCATTCAGAACGGCCTGCACAAGTGAGCTATCTGGTATAACCTCATCAGCACAAATCAACTGTTCCTTCAAATCTTTGATCTTTGTTAGGAAACTGTCCATAGAATCACCTTCATTCATATGCTCACTCTCCAACTGTTTTCGGAGGTAAGCAACACGAGCCTCATTCCTAGCTTGGTACAATGTGGTAAGTGTATCCCAAGCATCCCTAGCTGTTTTGCAAGAGCGAATATGAGGAATAATGGCACGTTTGACAGACAAAGCTATCAATGCATGTGCCTGGGCATCTCTGCCATCCCAACAAATTTGTTCTACAGTAGGTGCAACAGAAACAGCAGCACGAACATGAATCTGTGGAATATCATCTTCGACACCATCTTCATCAGCTCCAGCACCTGTATTTGCAGTACCTATCGTTGCAGGTATAACAGGACGTCTTTCAATACCCTGCACAATGTTCCACAATCCTTTTGCAACCAAAACATGTAGCATCATATAAGCCCATAATGGGTAGTTGGTACCATCCAACTTATCCTCAACAGCCAACATACGGAATACATCACTGCTTTCAGCCATGGCCGGTGACTAAAATACCTTGATGCAGAAAATTGACTATATCTCAAAAAGTTGAACAAAACTGCCCAGACGAGTTCTGCTAGACCTGTAGCAGACTTTGAGACGCTTAAACTGGCGAACAGAAACTGGTATATACCTTTGGCACAAAAAGACAAAATAGCCTACACAAGCGCTGCGATAGTGCATTCGAAGGCTGAAACAAGCTCAGATCGCGATTTCGGCACCACAAAGCGAAGCCGTTCTGATCTCGAAAACACGCTAAGTATGCTCACCAAAATTCGTGCAATTCTGAGACTGCAAACGGAGGAGTGTCAACGACGCCCTAGATGAAGCGACGACTTGCTCTTATACCAATTGTTGGAGATAGACGTCTGCAGAAGCACGCGAACAACACAAGGAAGAAGAAGAAGCTTGGAGCACAAACACACAATCCTGAATGTATTACTAGAGAATGTACAAAGATAAGTAGCCCATTAGGGCAATAGGCGTATATACAAGCCGGGGGAAAAAAACCTCCTAAAGAGGGAAAAAAGTGCCCCGGCGGTCCTAGTGTGTTCACACACATCACTACCTAAATATATCAACAAACATGAGGCAGAGTATGTACTTTTGAGCATGCACCACCACCTGGTCAATGTGATAATGCTTGGGTATGTATTTTTTCTATAAATTAATGTCATTATTTTATTTAAGAACCATATACAAAATCAAATTACTATTGATATACAGGAATACTTGCTTGATGATGATGATAATAATTCTCATACTCATAATGTTAATATACCTCGTACATGTCATGGACTTGTTGTTCATCAATTAGAAGCACAGGTTTCTAGAAATCCTCTACCTCTTGGTTTAAAGATTGAAATGGATGGAGATTATCCATTGCCAGCTTGTGATCATTCTCTAATACAAACATATGATAGAAGAAGACATGAAGGATGGAATAGAGGACCACTTCCTTTAGATAGAGAGGTTTTTAACTTTTGGGATAATTGCTATATGATTGCTCCATCCACTATTACTAATGCTGGTCATGGTCTCTTTATTGTAGAGGATTTGTATGTGCCCTCGGACTCTGAAGTCACTCTTATGCCATTTTGTGGTCCTATATATGGATGGGGATATTGGCATCGACTTGCACATTATGTTCAAAGCATGAGTACTTATGGATTATGCTTGAATGCAATATCCTTATTAGTAGAATGATTTCACATGCAGAAAATGAAAGATTATATATTGATGGAAGACCTTACATGCATGGAAATATAGCAGGTTTAATAAATAATAGTCGAGTGTTACATAATAGTTCAAGGACTAATTGCACATTTGAGGAGCGTGAAAATAGTCATGAATCATCATACATGAGTAGAGATGTATCAAGATACACAATTGTCAATGTTATTACTACATTAAATGTTGGTGATGAATTATTGGTGAATTATGGATAGTGTAGACCTCCAAGAGCACCTTTTAGCTAGAGAGAGAATGAAAATTTTCTATCCATATTTAATAACTTATATATTTAGTTTTATGTTTAAAGCTTACTTTTTATTCATTTATGGAATATTAATGATTTTTTTTCATGTGTGTAGATTCCAATGTATGATGTTGATGATATTCATCCACACCATTCACAATTGCCAGTAAGACCTCATTTATCATAAGCTTCTATGAGGAGGCTACAGAAAAGTGATCTTGTGGAATATGCAAGGTTGAAAGACCTATATTCAAAAGAAGATAAAGTACAAGATTTGTGCGACAATGATGAAGATGATGGCATGGCAGATTTAGTTGAGGATTGGTATCAAAATGACAGTGAGATCATTGATATTTCTAAAAATGAGAAATATATTCGAGAGGAATGTCTAAAGCATGTTTATGAAGGAACTCGTTTGACACGACTAAGTGCAAGCTTACTTATTCTCAATCTTCAAAATCGTTTTGGATGGAATAATGTTTTTGTTTCGACACTATTAAGGTATAATTTTTAATTTTCTATCTATTTATATATACATGCACAAATATATACATATAAATACATGCATACATAGACATACACATATATATACATGAATGTATACACACATATAAGCATACACACACATATATGCACATACACATGTTATGAGAGTAAAGTCAAATTATACATACCTGTATCAAATGAAGATATTTTGTCCATCTAGCCTTTGGAATTGTCCGCCCAACCTTTAGAATCTTCCTGACACATTTGCTTCTCCTATTCTAGTCAACCTAATACCTGTGCTGCTAACTCTTTTATGAACTTTGCATACAAATATTAAGTATGAGTTAGCTATGGAGGTATTAAGTCGTTTGAAAAATAGGAGAAGTAAATTTATCTCAAAGATTTTGAAGGATGGAAGAATAATTTTAAAGGATGGGCGGGCACAAAGTGTTTAATCAGTGCAGGTTTCTGTTTTTACCTTAGCTAAGGTAAGAACAAGAACTTGCATTGAATGAACACTTTCTGTCTGCCCATACTTATAAAACTATCATCCATCTTCTAAAATCTTCGAGAGAAATTTGCTAGTCTTATTTTCCAAACAACCTAATACCTCCATAGTTAACTGATACTTAATCCTTGTAAACAAATATGTAAGTCTTAGTTAGCAAGGTAGGTAATAGATTGACTATAAAATAGGAGACAACCAAACACTTCAGACGTCTACATATCTATATGAAAGTCTACAAACCACAATAAACAAAAAAAAAAAACAAAATCAAATATACACAGCTACACATGCATACATATACATACATACATACATACACATTCATACATACATACATATACATACATGCATACACATATATACACACATACACATACATATATGCTTACAATTACGCATATGTATATATACATACATATACACACATACATACCTATACACATATGCATATGTATATGCATGCACATGCATATACACATCCACATACACATACACATAAGCATACACGTATATAAAATTATATGCATATATATGCATATATATATATGTATATTTATTTATTTATTTTTATTACTATGTCTTTTTTTCATGAACTTATAGGTTATTATCTGAAAAGTTTTTTACCAAGTCAGAATATTCTTCCTACCTTATATGATGAAATGAAGAAGATAATCAACAATCTTGGTATAGATTATCAATGTATACATGCATGTCCTAATGATTGTATTTTATATAGAGGTGTGTGTAGACTCTTTGACATGTCCAAAATATCAATCTCCTCGATATAAGGACGAAGAAGGTAAAATCCCAAAAAAGGTATTGAGACATTTTCCATTGGCTCCATGGATTAGACATATGTTTCAAAGCCCCAAATTATCAAAGCTTTTGACATGGGGACATGATCATAAAAGTACTGGTGGAATAATCAAAATTCCTCATGATAGTGTTGCTTTTTAGCATATTGATACTACATGGCTTGATTTTGCACAAAATCCACAGAATCTAAAGTTAGGAATTGGATTAGATGGGATTAATCCATTCTCAATGAAATCCAGTAAATGGTCAACATGGCCAGTGGTAGTCATAAACTACAATCTTCTGCCATATCTTAGCATTGAATGGATATCAGATAATAGATTCTTCTTTATTCAACTAGAATATGGATGAATCCTACTAGAGAGATGAAATCATGTTCTTTTAAGTTAGAACATGAAGCTCGGGGGTATGCCTAATTATTTTTTATATAGCTTTATCTTCGAGGAGCAAATTTTTGTCATGAATGTATGCATGTGCATTATATGTATACATGTGTTATTATGCCCATATATGTGTTTCATGTATATGCATGTGTGCGATATATGTATACATGTGTTAGTATGCACACGTGTATATTTGCATATGCATTTGTGTAATATATGCAAGTGTGTTTATAATTGTGTATGCATGTATAAGTATACATGTGTGCATGTAGGCAGTATATGTGATGTGTACATGTATATATGTATATGTGTCTATGTGTAAATGTGTACATGTAAATATGTATGCATGTATATGTATACATGTGTGCATATAGGCATGTATTTGTGATGCATAATGTATCTACTCCATTTTATATTTATGTATGTGTATCTACATGATGTGTATGTATCTTTATATATATTATGATCCTTGTTGATTCGAGTAGCTATACATAGAAGCATAAGATTGGGAGAAGAGACATCTCTCTAGTAGGTGGTCAGAGGAATAGATGCAATGTGTACATATACTTCAATCATACGGCTAAAAGGCTGGATTAGAGTTTCTAAATTAGGGTTTGTAAAACCCTAATATCAAAATTAGTGTTTTCGAATTAGAGTTTTTGAGATAGGTTTTCTGAATTAGAATATTTATAATAGGGTTTTTGAATATATATATATATATATATATATATATATATATATATATATATATATATATATATATATATATATATATATATATATATATATATATATATATATATATATATATATATATGTGTGTGTGTGTGTGTGTGTGTGTGTATGTGTGTCTATATGTGTGTATGCATGTGTGTGTATGTATGTGTATCTATCTGTGCATATGCATGTGTTGTGTGTGTGTGTATGCATGTGTATGTGTATATATGTATGTAAATATGATTATGTGAGTCTATGTGTGTGTACATATGATTATGTATGTGTATGTGTATATGAGTATGTGTATGCGTATGTGAGTATGTGTATGTGTCTATGTGTGTAATCATTATATGTGTGTAACTCCATGCATGTGTATGTGTGTGTAAATGTGCATGTATGTGTGTGTATGTATAAATGTGCATGTATGTGTATGTGTGTGAAAATGTGCGTGTATGATGTATATGTGTGTGTATGCGTGTATTTGTACCTCTAGTCACACTCTTTTCTCTCTGTCTCACATACATACATACATACATACATACATACATACATACATACATAAACACACATACTCATATCCACATATATATACATAAAAGCAATGCGTATCGTGTATTATCACGATGATGAGCCATAAGTGTTTGCAGCTCTTTTAGACACCACTTATGCGACCATACAGCCCCAAACTCTATCTCAAGTGAAGTAAGTACATATTTTTTACCCCTCTCGTCATGCTCACTACAAAAATAAAAAAAACCATGTAAATAAAACATAAGATATTTATTTCTATATGTAAAACTTATACTTACTTCAACTACAAGTGGACAAGGCGCAGGTAAGAGTCGCATAATGCTCACATTCTTCTCTTGAACTCCAATCCATTCCCTATATACACTATATTCCCCTCTGGCTCTATATTGCACTCCAGTCCTAAGGTGCCTATGCATGCCCTCATAGGCACCTGTGCTCTGCTCTCATGATCTAGAGGTGCTATAGGTGTCCTAAAAATAGATAGATTAAAATAAATAAAAATATGTGTTATAATATCGTTAATAAAAAAATTGTGAAAAAAAAACATACCTATGAGCAGATAGTTGTCTTCCTGCATGTGGAGCCACAGAAGAGCCCTCCGTTGATCGCTGGCTAAGCATCTGGATCATAAAATCCAGCTCATCATCAGGCATCTCTGAGTACTCATGCATGATGATCCCTAAAGTATTGGTGGAGATCTTGCTCTCATAAGACTTTTTATGAGAGTGAGTTTCACTTTTCTCTCTCCACTAGGATCCATAATACCTGTACATATAAAAGAAAATGGGTTAGAAATCAATATATGTACATGTACATATGTATGCATGTATATGTATATGTGTATATATATGTGAATGTATATGTATATGTATATGGGTATGCATATGCATGTGTATGTGTGCATTGTGTATGCATGTGTACGTATATATGCATGTGTATGTATGTGTGTATGTTTGTGGGCAAGTATGCATGTGACCTGATATGTGTATACGTATATGTATGTGTGTGTATATGTATGTGTATGCATGTGTATGTGTGTATGCATGCGTATATGTATATGCATGTGTGTATATGTGTGTATCTACACGTGTGTATGTATATGTAAGTACATATATGTGTGTGTATGTGTATGTAGGTGTATATGTGAGTGTGTGTATATGTGTATAGATGTAAGCATGTATGTATGCATATGCATGTGCCTTATGTATGCAAATGTATGCATGTGTGTGTATGTGTGTGTATGCATGTAAGTATGTATGTACGCATATGCATATGCATTATGTATGATATGTATGCATGTATATGTATGTGTGTGTGTATGTGTCTCTATATGTGTGTATGCATATATGTGTGTGTATGTCCCTATGTGTGTGTCTATGCATATATGTGTGTGTATGTGTCCATGTGTGTGTGTATGTGTGTGTGTTTATGTGTGTGTCTATGTGTGTATATATGTGTGTATCTATATATATGTGTCTATATGCATGTGTATGTGTGTGTGTAAATGTGTGTGGATGTGTGTGTGTAAGTGTGTATGTGTCTATGTGTGTGTATATGTGTGCGTGTGTATTTGTGTGTGTGCGTGTGTAAGTGTGTATGTGTTTGTATATGTGTGTGCATGTATTTGTGTGTGTGTAAGTGTGTGTGTGTCTATGTGTGTATGTGTGGTGTGTATATATGTGTGTGTATGTGTGTGTATATATGTGTGTGTATGTGTGTGTGTCTATGTGTGTATGTGTGTGTGTGTATGCATGTGTATGTGTGTGTGTAAATTTGTGTGTGTATGTAAGTATGTATATTTGTGTGTATGCCTGTAAGCATATATGTATGCATGTGTGTGTGTATATGTATATGTGTGTATGTGTGTGTATGTGTGTGTGTATGCATGTAAGCATGTATGTATGCATATGCATGTGCATTATGTATGCATATGCATGTGCATTATGTATGCATATGCATGTGCATTATGTATGCATGTGTGTGTGTATGCATGTAAGTATGTATATATGCATATGCATATGCATTATGTATGCATATGTATGCATGTATGTGTATGTGTGTGTGTGTATGTCTCTCTACATGTGTGTATGCATATATGTGTGTGTATGTGTGTGTATGTGTGTGTGTATGTGTGTGTGTCTATGTGTGTATGTGTGTGTGTCTATGTGTGTATATCCGTGTGTATCTATATATATGTGTGTGTATGCATGTGCATGTGTGTGTGTGTAAATGTGTGTGGATGTGTGTGTGTATGTGTCTATGTGTGTGTGTGTATATGTGTGTGTATGTGTGTGTGTGTCTATGTGTGTATGTGTGTGTGTCTATGTGTGTATGTGTGTGTCTATGTGTGTATATATGTGTGTGTGTGTATGCATGTGTATGTGTTCGTGTGTGTAAATTTGTGTGTACATGTGTGTATATATGTGTGTATGTGTGTGTATGTGTGTGTATGTGTGTGTGCGTGTGTCTATGTATGTATGTGTGTGTGTCTATGTATGTATGTGTGTGTCTATGTGTGTATGTGTGTGTATATGTCTGTATATACATGTGTATGTGTATATATGTGTGTGTATGCATGTGTATGTGTGTGTGTAAATCTGTGTGCATGTGTGTGTGTGTGTAAATCTGTGTGCATGTGTGTGTGTATGTGTCTATATGTCTATGTGTCTATGTCTATATGTGTGTGTATCTATGTGTGTATGTGTGTATCTATGTGTGCATATACGTTTGTATGTGTATATATGTGTGTGTATGCATGTGTATGTGTGTGTGGAAATGTGTGTGGATGTGTGTTTGTGTGTGTGCATGTGTCTATGTATGTATGTGTGTGTTTCTATGTGTGTATGTGTGTGTCTATGCATGTATATATGTGTGTGTCTATGTGTGTATATATATGTGTGTGTGTGTATGCATGTGTATGTGTGTGTGTAAATGTGTGTGTGTGAGCGTACCTTTGTGCTTCCTTGATCATCGCTAGCCTTGAGGTTGTGTGCGCATGTAGCTCGATCTCTCTCTCTCTCTCTCTCGTGTCTCAATCCCAGCACAAATGTGTCAGGAGAAATTGATTTTTTTTTTTACATTCCAAAGCATCGCTTATGCGATGCTGTGAAATATCAGGACGTCGCTTATGTGAGGCTCTAGTGTCACAGGCAGTTTGCCAATGTCGGTAGGAGCATCGCTATCTATTTTCGATGATCATTTTGAGCCTTGCATAAGCGACACTGCATCACTTATGCAATGGATCATCTTTTCTTTTAATAAAAAAATAGTTTTGTCACTTATGCGATGCTTTCATCACATAAGCGATGAAAGTTGCTTTTTTTCAATGGGGGCATTGCTATGCCCCCCTATTCCTAGTAGTGTTTTTTGCATTGTTGTTCAAGTACTAATGCATATGCCATATAACAAAAGACACACGAATGAGCCACAAATGGCTTGCGACCATGCCAAAGCTCATATGTGGTGATAGATTGCAATGCTTTGGTGGGGCACCTGTTAAGTACATATGTTGCACACATAATAGCCTCAAGCAGGAAGCTATGTGGTGAATCGTGACTTTCGACCATTCACCTCACTATCTCCATGAGAGACCTATTCTTTCTTTCAACAAATCCATTTTGTTGAGGTCTATATGGCCTTGTACATTGATGTTTTATCCCACACTCAACAAAAAATGCACTAAAACTAGACAATATGTATTCCCCCCCTTTATCGAAACAAAGGTTTCTAATTTACATGCTGACAGATTTTTTGCCACAACCAGAAACTGTTTGAAGTACATAAACACTTCAGACTTTACTTTTAATGATACAGACATGCATGTATGGAGAGATCATCAATGAAAGTCACGAAGTAAAGGTAGCTCCCAAAAGAAGGTGTCCGCATAGAAGCTCAAGAGTGTGGCAACAAGCACCAACTTCAAATTCCATATCAACCCTAATAAAAGAAAGATCATTTCCATGAGTTGAAGGTGTTGAAGCATGATTGAAGTGGAAAGAAAGCAGCTAGAGAACAAATAAATCACCTCTTGATCTAATTGAAAGTATATGATTAATATTAGTTAATCTGATTAATAAGTGAACTCTTGAGACTCTAATGAGTTTTATTATGTTTGAAAGTCCTACAATAAAGTTTTCTAAGATCTTCCCTTGCTTAAGCATAGCCCCTGCTAGCTATTTGCAACACATCTTATGGATATTTCACTCTTTCTATGTCTCTTTATAGATGATCTTGAAAAAACTTGTCATAGTTGTTGTTTTTCTTCATCAGTGATCCATCTATAGTTATTTTTTTCTCATTGAAAGGCTTATGTATCTAGCTTAAGTGGTTTAAATCTCAAATTTCACATCCACATAAGTTAAAAATGTCAAGGAGAATGGTATAGGTGAGAATATGAATGCAATTATTCAAGATAGATTAGTTTCTATGCTGCATCATGCAAATCTTTCACAAGGCTTTTGGGAAAAAGCAATATTGACAGAAGTTCATGTGATCAACCTTTCACCTAGTACTACCTTAAGTATTTTGATAGCAATGCACCACACTTAATTCTTCTTCTCGAGAGCTCCATGATGATACCCTCATAGTAGAAAACCAAGCTCCAAGAACCACACACAGTAGTCCGCACAAAAGCTATAGAATACACAAAAAACATAGTACATAGGGAGCACACACACAAATTTCATAGGTGTTACAAATGCGGTCAAACTTACAGCCTAGAGCTGACCAAGCCATTAACGGTAACAATCTCCCACTGAAGGCCAATATGGCCAAAGAGGCTATGGGAGAAAAATAAACAATGATAAAGAATACTTGAGTGTAAGTATACAAACTATACCTCCCACGTGATGGGCATGTTACACAATATACAAGTAACTGTGTAAGGTCATGAATCAAGTAACCCCCATCAAGTGACAATAGTATCGAAATCTATCTTGTGGTAGAGCTTTAGTCAAAGCATCTACAACATTATCGAGTATGAAGCTTCTCAAGAATAATGCACTCAATGGCTTAGCAGTCCCTAACGAAGTGAAACCTCACCTCAATGTGCTTGGTCTTTACATGATAGACCGGATTCTTAACCAAAGCACTAGCACTCTGACTACCACTGAGTAAACGAGGTACATGTTGAGGTAGACCCATATCATAAGCAAGACGAGAAAGCCACAATGCTTCCTTACATGTCTCACTTACTACAATATACTCTACTTTTGCAATGGAAATAGTTGTACATTCTTGAAGACGAGATCTCAAAGAGATAGCACCTCCAACAAATTGAAAAACGTACCCTAATGTAGACTTATGATTGTCTACACAACCAGCATAATCAGATTCTATCTAACCAATTATGGATGATTTCCCTCTATCCAAGCATAAAAACTTGTCGTTAGTGGTACTCTGATATCCCAAAATCATCTTGATTGCTTCACAATGCTTCTTTCTAGGATTCCAAACATATATCTGCTCATAACTCCCACTACAAATGCAATGTCTGGTCTCGTAGCTACCATAGCATACTTGAGATTACCAACAAGTGACTGATAAGGAATTTTGATCATGAATTCCTTTTCCTCGTTTGATTTGGGGCAATCATCCTTGCTCAATTTCACATATGTGGGTAAAGGTGTAGTCAATGCCTTTCCACCCTACATATGGAACCTGTGAAGTACTTTGGATATGTACTCACTTTGAGACAAGTATATGCATCTTTTACTCCTATCGAGAGTAATGCGCATGCCAAGAATACGTTTGGCATCCCCCAAATCCTTCATATCAAATATTGCACTCAAGTTCTTTTTGAGAATTGACAAGTCATAAGAGGACTTCCGAGCAATCAGCATATCATGGACATAAAGTATCAAGATGCCATCTGTGAAGTATTTTGATGGCGATGCACCACAGTGTGCTCTCCTTCTCGTGATCTCCACGATGATATCCTCGGAGTAGAAAATTGAGCTCCTAAGGTCGCACACAATACTTCGCACAGGGAATATAGAATACACAAAAAAAACACAGTACACGGGGAGCATGAAGATAGACTTCTTAGGTCTTACAAATGCGGTCAAACTTATAGTATGTGACTGACCAGACCACTATATGTTTTATTAAAGAACATATACAAAGAAGTGTCCAGTGGCCATTTGGCCTTTCACATGGACACTAACGGTAACAATCTCCCACTAAAGGCCAATATGGCCAAAGTAACTATGGGAGAAAAATAAAGAATGATAAAGAATACCTGAATGTAAGTATACAAACTATACCTCCCACTTGATGGGCATGTTACATAGTATATAAGTGCCTGTGTAAGATCATGAATCAAGTAACCCCCATCAAGTGACAACAATGTCAAAATCTATCTTGTTGTAGAGCTTTAGTCAAAGCATGTGCAACATTATCTCGAGTGTGAACCTTCTCAAGAATAATGCGCTTAGTGGCTAAGCAATCTCGAATGAAGTGATACCTCACCTCAATGTTCTTGGTCTTTGCATGATAGACCGGATTTTTAGCCAAATCAATGGCACTCTGACTATCACTGAGCGAATGAGGTACATGCTGAGGTAAACCCATATCACAAGCAAGATGAGCAAGCCACAATGCTTCCTTACATGCCTCACTTGCTGCAACATACTCTGCTTCTGTGGTAGAAAAAGTTGTACATTCTTAAAGACAAGATCCCCAAGAGATAGCACCTCCAACAAAATGAAAAATGTACCCGGATGTAGAGTTACGATTGTCTACACAACCAGCATAGTCAGAATCTGTGTAACCAATAATGGATGCTTTCCCTCCACCTAAGCATAGACACTTTCCTAGTGCCACTCAGATATCTTAAAATCATCTTGACCTCTTCCCAATGTTTCTTGCCAGGATTAGACATATATCTACTCACAACTCCCACTGCAAATGCAATGTCTGGTCTCGTAGCTACCATAGCATACATGAGACTACCAACATCAAACTGATATGGAATTTTGGTCATGAATTCCTTTTCATCATCTGAGTTGGGGCAATCATCCTTGCTCAATTTCACATATGTGGGTAAAGGTGTACTCAATGCCTTTCCACCCTGCATATTGAACCTGTGAAGTACTTGGGATATGTACTCACTTTGAGACAAGTATATGCATATTTTGCTCCTATCACGAGTAATGTGCATGCAAAGAATATGTTTGGCATCCCCCAAATCCTTCATATCAAATGTCTGACTCAACTTCTTTTTGAGAATTGACAAATCATAAGAGGACTTCCCAACAATCAGCATATCATCGACATAGAGTATCAAGCATATCAAGCTACCATCTGAGCATCTCTTTGTCCTTGATCCCAAGTCTCATATCCCTTGATTTGCCAATTCAACTCAGTACATATATTTGGATGGACTTGTCTTTAGTTTTAACTTTCTCACAAATGAAGAATAAATAAAATTATGTGTAGATCTCCTATCAAACAATATCTTTATAATATGCTCATGCACTTCCCCTTTCAAGACCACCTATTGGGTATCATGAAACAAATAACCTTTTTGAGCAATCACTGATGAAATCACATTTAACATTGTTGTTACCTTCTTGTTAACTGTAGTGTTCAAAATTGGTTTTTTTTTTCTTAGATGGGGGATAATCTCAATATTTATTACTAAAAAACTAAAAATCAGACGGAGATGAAGAAGATGATTACTTCTTTTTCACCATTATTGCAATATAAATCCTCTTTCTCTTAGGAAACAACTAAAATAAATGCCATCCTAGGCATTTAATCGATAGCTATCCATTTTGAATCCTTAGGTGTTGACAATCTTGATTAGATTTATGTGGCAATAATTTTATATTAAGATTATGCTAGACTCCTTGATGACTAAAGCATATCAATCTATTGAGACTAAGGAGTAGTTTTGTACTTGTCCCCCTATAGGACAATCACGTGCATCATACCTTAACATTCAAGAACTCAAATCTTAAAAAGTAACAAACATGCCTTACTATGAGGATCAAATGAAAATAGAGTTTTGGGTTTTACATTGGAATCCCCAGAAACAAATATGAGTATCAAGGAGACACTATTGTTGTGAATAATATGGCTAGAGATGATTTACTCACTCCTAGGTTCTTGAATCAACAATCAAGAGCGGCACAAGGGAGTATTAGAGATTTGAGATTTACTAGAGCACACCAAAAAGCTTGCACAATCAACGTGCAAGTAGACAAAATATGCATAGGAAAAATTTGCCTGAACGAGATGGGTCAATTAGAAGACTTGATTTAGGAAAAGGACATAGGCCCATGCAAATAGAAAATTGTGATCAAGACCCATTTGAGGATAGTGGGGATCCCCATGACCACATCACTGAATCAAAAAAAATTCTCCATGTTGAGCTTGTAGATGGCTTTGTCATACAACATGCCTTTCATCTAACAACAAGCTGCTCTAGCTTGGTTACAACCCTTATGGATTGAGAACTTTTCAAATATTTTATAAAAGAACAGATCAAAGAATTCTTTAAGTAAGTAGTTAGAAATGGCACATCCTCTCTAATTCATAGCTTCAAGCAATCAAGTATGGGATTATCTGATCAGCTACAAAAGATTTCAAGCAATACATGTGAAGTTGTTCACCTTGTGACCCTTAGAGGTGAAGATTGTTTCTTTGTTCATTGATTGGCTAACAAGTAGCAAAATATGAGGTGTAATTTTCATTCAAATACCATCAAATATGGACAACTGCGTTAGATAATGTATTGAATTTGAGGACATCATGGACCTCTCAAAAGATTCTCTCAAAATAGAAGCACTGCTAGTATGCTATTTGATTCATCACTAGATGAACTAGTACAGAAACTTGCCAAGAAACAAGATCTCCCCACTTGATATGAAAAACATCAAGATAGTTTGCACCATAGTAGATGTAATTAGTATTTTGGTGGTGACCATTCTACTAGCTTTTATCCGAGATAAAACCAAGGGTATCGACCTCCATAACATTGTAAAAACTCTTAGTAGCATGACATTAAGAAAAGGATGAGCAATCATGCCACCATAGATTTCTATTACAAAACAACATGTTGTATGTCAACAGTAGTGTAACTAAAGGTCTCACACATATCACTTCTCACTATAATCAAAATCAACAATACAATAAAAAAATGCAAAGGTAGTATCAAGATAGGGATTTGTCTTATGGTCAAAGGAAACAAAAAAATGCAAAATGGCTAAGATACAATTAGTATGGGGAAACCCCAACACATCCCATGCTAGGGAAAAAACCTCCTCATTGAGACCAAGTCATTCTACTCAAGTATATAGTGGAAAAAAACCCTAAAAGAGGTATGATACTAGTTGCACTTGCAATTGGTCTAGGGAATAGTGATACTAATTACGACTATGGTTATGACAACTACAGTGAGGAGAAAATGGATTATAGCATGGGACATAATTTCCAATGGGATGAAGGTCAAGTTTTTGTATGAGTACAATGAGCCTAAGATTGTTTGGTATGAAAATCTTGCATCCCAAGCTAGCTATCAAATAGATCCTCTAGAAAGTGTTTTGGATGCAATGGAAATCACTTGACTTACAATTGAACTATAGTACAAGCATAGAAAAATGTGAAAAATCTTGCTTTAGGTTTTGTGCAAGATGTGGAGTGGACCATCTGATGAAAGATTGTCCCAAAAATCAAGTTTCCGTAAAAGTAACACCTCTCAACGTAGTACCTCTTATACCCTCAGAGAGTGATTGCAATCAAGCTAACCCATTAAAGTGATTATTATAGATGAGGAAAAGGCCTAAGAGGAAAATAATGTTTATCCCAATTTTAATCAAGAACAAGATAATTTAGATGCTTCAATTATGCAAAAAAGTACCAAAGAAACAATAGAATAAGTCCAAGAAATAGAGTAAAGAAATGGATCATGCACAAGATCTAAGCTCAACAGATAATCAAAAGAGAAGGATGTTGATATATTTAGGTAGTGATGTGTGTGAACACACTAGGACCACCGGGGCACTTTTTTCCCTCTTTAGGAGGTTTTTTTCCCCCGGATTGTATATACGCCTATTGCCCTAATGGGCTACTTATCTTTGTACATTCTCTAGTAATACATTCAGTATTGTGTGTTGTGCTCCAAGCTTCTTCTTCTTCCTTGTGTTGTTCGCGTCCTTTCGCAGATGTCTAACTCCAACAATTGGTATAAGAGCAGGTCGTCGCTTCATCTAGGGAGTCATCGACACTCCTCCGTTTGCAGTCTCAGAATCGCACGAATTTTGGTGAGCATACTCAGCGTGTTTCCGAGATCAAAACTGCTTCGCTTTGTGGTGCCGAAATCACGATATGAGCTCGTTTTGGCCTCCGAATGCAGTATCACAGTGCTTGTGCAGGCTATTTCATCTTTTTGTGCCAAAGGTATATACCACTTTCTGTTCGCCAGTTTAAGCGTCTCGAAGTCTGCTACAGATCTAGCAGAATTCATCTGGGCAGTTCCGTTCAATGTTTTGAGATACAGTCAATTTTTTGCATCAAGGTATTTTAGTCACCGGCCAAGGCTGAAAGCAGTGATGTATTCAGTATGTTGGATGTTGAGGATAAGTTGGATGGTACCAACTACTCGTTATGGGCATATATGATGCGACATGTGTTGGTTGCAAAAGGATTGTGGAACATTGTGCAGGGTGTTGAAAGACGTCCTGTTACACCTCTGACTACAGGTACTGCAAATATTGGTGCTGGAGCTGATGAAGATGGTGTCGAAGATGATATTCCACAGATTCATTTGCTGGGATGGCAGAGATGCCCAGGCACATGCATTGATAGCTTTGTCTGTCAAACGTGCCATTATTCCTCACATTCGCTCTTGCAGAACAGCTAAGGATGCTTGGGATACACTTACCACATTGTACCAAGCTAGGAATGAGGCTCGTGTTGCTTACCTTCGAAAACAGTTGGAGAGTGAGCACATGAATGAAGGTGATTCTATGGATAGTTTCCTAACAAAGATCAAAGACTTGAAGGAACAGTTGATTTCTGTTGATGAGGTTATACCAGATAGCTCACTCGTGCAGACCGTTCTGAATGGTCTTCCTGATTCATATCAGAGTTTTGATTCTACTCTTCGGTTGATGATGAAAGGCAATCCAAATGCCTTGTCATTTGAGGAGTTAGTCTCTGTTCTGTTTCAGGAAGATCAGTCCAGGCAGAACAAGTCCATTATGCATGTTGCAGATCAAGTTTTCCTGGCTAGTCAGAAGGGCAAAGGAAAATGGAGTTCTTCTACTAGTAAGTAGAAATCTGCAAATCCTGCACATTCGAAGAACCAAGACAAAGATGAGAAAAAATTAGACAAGTAGAAATTGTTTTGTAAGTACTGTAAAGGGAATGATCACATCATAAAGAACTGTCCAAAACTGGCTGCAAAAGAGGCAAAGAAGAAAGAGGCTGGAATGGTTGTTGCAGAAGCCTCTACACCAAAAATGGAGTCTGCTAATCTTGTGCAGGAAGAAGAATGGGCGTTTACTACTGTCTGCAGTTTTGACCCATCTTCTCATGATCAGTGCATGTCTGCAGTCGACTAAGATGTTTGGTATTTTGATAGTGGGGCAACCAAACATATTACCTTGCAACGTAGTTTCTTCTCTTCGTACAATGGTGTTTTATCCCACGTTCAGCCAAAAATGTATTAAAATCAGAAGACATATATTCCCCCCTCGATCAGAATGGAGGGTGCCCATTTTACATGCTGACTGATATTCAACCAAAACCAAAAACTGTTTGAAGCACATGAACACTTTAGACTTTGCCTTCAATGGATATACCCATGCATGCTTGGAAAAATCATCGATGAAAGTCACGAAGTAGAGATAATTCCCAAAAGAAGGTGTCTGCATAGGACCACAGACATCACTATGTACAAGCCGCAATTTCTGAGTAGCCCGAACTAAACCATCTTTTGGAAAGGATGAATGCTTCATTTTGCCCAAAATACAGCCTTCACAAACATGTTTTCCAGGTGCCTCAAGTTTAGGCAAAGAGGACACCATTTCAGATTTTTGCAAGCGTAGCAAACTAGCAAAATTCAGATGACCAAAGCGTGCATGACAAAGCTTTGCATCTGACATAGCCTGAGAATCATTTACTGCACATGCCAAATCATTCATTTCCAGATCTTTCATAGTCTATGAGCTTATACAACCCACGACATAAAATGCCAGAAGCAATAATCACATTGCCATTTGACAGATCATGAACTGTACACTTGTCATCAACAAATTTTACAACCAAGCCAATCTTGGCTAATGCACAAACTGATAACAGGTTCTTCTTGATCCCTGGCACAAATAAAGCATCTAACAAAGTGAAAGAACTACCATCAACAGTAGTCAAAATGATCTTACCAACTCCCATAACAGGATAAGAGGAGTTGTTGGCGCATGTAACAGTATTCCCTATAAGGGCAGGCTCGAGTGAGCCACATAGTTTCTAGCTTGAAGCTGTTATGTGTGCAACATATGTACTGAACAGGTGTCCCACTAAAGCACTACAGCCTATCACTCCATATGAGGCTTGGCATGACCGCAAGCCATTTGTTTCTCATCTACGTGTTTTTGGTTGTTTGGCATATGCACTAGTGCCTGAAAAACATCGCAAAAAATTGGATGATAAGGCAGTAAAATGTATTTTTGTTGGGTATAGTTCTGAAAGTAAAGGCTATCGTCTATATCATCCATAGACTAAACGCATTCTGGTTAGCCATGATGTTGTCTTTGTGGAAGATGCTATTCAGCCATTGCTTTCATGTACTAAGGAGACATCTGTTAGCTCCAAAGACATGTATGATACTTTGATGCCTCTTTTTACAGGTGGATAGTCTAGTGCTGGTCCTAATGAGGCAGCTTCTCAGCCTTTAAAGGTTTCATATGATGATGTAGATCATTCCATTTCTGATGCAGATTTACATGATGCACTTGTTGATGAGAGAGCTGATCTTGAGCAGGCAAAAACTATGCCAAAATGGCTGGTGCAGACTTTGCGTGATAGCAAATTAGATGCACCTTTGTCATATCGTACTCGTTCAGGCTCTCATAGTGCCTCCTTTGCATCAAATTGCTATGCTATGGCTACGTCTAGTCTCTGTGATGAGAATGAGTCTGTTTCTTTTGATGAAGCACAAAATTTAGAAAATTGGATGGCTGCTATGCAATCTGAATATGATGCTATAATGAAGAATGGTACATGGTCTTTATGTGACTTGCCTCCTGGCAAGAAGGCCATTGGCACTAAGTGGGTATACAAGTTGAAGCATAAACCTGATGGTACAATTGACAGGTATAACGCTAGGCTTGTTGCAAAGGGTTATGCATAGTAAAGAGGCATTGATTTTGATGAGACCTTTGCACCTACATGCCGTATGACTACTGTTCGGAGCAT
Source organism: Ceratopteris richardii (assembly GCA_020310875.1). Lineage (NCBI taxonomy): Eukaryota > Viridiplantae > Streptophyta > Polypodiopsida > Polypodiales > Pteridaceae > Ceratopteris > Ceratopteris richardii. The sequence continues at coordinate 163,787,118 of CM035408.1, read as the reverse complement.
TTGTGCACTTGCAACCCATCATGGTTGGAATGTACATCAGTTGGACATTAAAAAAGCATTTCTGAATGGTGACTTGCATGAAGAAGTGTATGTTTTTCAGCCCCGTGGCTTTGTGCAGAAAGGGCATGAAAACCAGGTGTGCAGGTTAAAGAAGGCATTATATGGCTTAAAGCAAGCAACCACGTGCTTGGTATGAGAAGATACATGCCTATCTGGTTGCACATGGTTTTGAGAATAGTCCAATTGAAAGCACCTTATATGTTAAGCATGCTAATGATGTGCTTCTGATCATTGTTGTCTATGTTGACGACATGCTGCTCACTGGTCCTATTGAGAAGCATATTGCTGATTTCAAGGCTGATTTGCATGCCTCATTTGAGATGTCTGATTTGGGGCATTTGCATCACTATTTGGGCATTCAGTTTATGCAAGTTTATGGTGGAATGGCTTTGTGTCAAACAAAATATATTGACACATTATTGCAACATTTTGGCCTTGAAGACTGTAAACCTATTGCCACTCCTATGGAGACAAGTTTACGATTGAGTCTTCATGATGCTGGAGATGCATTTGATGTTGTTCTCTATCAGCAGGCTGTTGGATGCTTGATCTACTTATGCATTACTCGGCCAGATATTCAGTTTTTTGTCTCACAGATGAGCAGGTTTATGCATTGCCCAGGAGTCATGCATTGGAAGGCGGTTAAGTGCATCTTTCGCTACTTGAGTGGTACTCGGCTACTTGGGTTGTTTTATCCCAAGGGGGGATCACTACCGCCAGATTTGCATGCTTTTTCTGACTCAAATTGGCCTGGTTGCTATGACACTCGTGTGTCCACCAGTGGTTTTTGCTTCATGCTTGGTAGCTCATGTATATCTTGGTTGAGCAAGAAGCAGCCTATTGTGGCCACTTCCTGTTGTGCGGCTGAGTATAGGGAAGCTTTCACAACATAGGATTCCCATGATGAGAACAACAAAGCCAAAAAAAAAAGCATCCCTCCACTTATAATGAAATATATTCCAAAAAGATCAAAGAGGAAATCAACAAGTTGTTAGAAGTTGGATTTATATATGAAATTGAACACAAAAAATGGGTGTCATTGATAGTGATTGAACCCAAGAAGCATTAGGGGAAAAAATGAACCTGCATGGGCGTTTTAGATTAAGGAGTGATTAGTGATTGACCAATCAAAAGAGGATGGTGACCATAGTGTATACCCTATAAAATACTAGGCTGAAGGGGATAGAGGGAACAAGTTTCCCCCTATTTAATGAGTTGCCTCTAGAGAGAGAAGGAATCTCATAACTAGAATGGGCCCAAAAATTCATTTTTCTAAAAAAGTTTAAAACCTCATCATAACACCTCACAATGGACACCCACTACTTTTTAGGGTAAAAAATTCTCTTCTTGACCACAAAATTCAAAATCCAAGCATGATTTGAGTTGGGAAAAAATGGCTTTTTAAAAAATACTAAGAAAAGAGGTATTTCCCTCTTAAACCTCACATTTTCATACTAGGTCCCAAAGGGACATCTTTTTTCCACTAATTTCTCTCCGTCACACACCATTGAAGCTCTTGTGTGTGTTTTCCAAGCTATTTGCATTTCTTGTATTGAACTATTGTTGTAGATTGAAGACCTTGAACTTCAACGACAACATCTAAAGGCTTGAGGAAAGCAAAAGATCAAGTTCTCACATTAAGGTGTCACAATATCAAAGATAGAGATGGACAACGCATGCCACATGAGTAGTCCAAAGGTGCATGGGTGTACATGCAACCCTATAGATATGGGCCTCATCAAGTTAGAAATCTTGGAAATTTGGGTCTTCATTGTGGCCAGAAAGACAATGGGATGGTTTCTATTGCACAACATGTCTTGAAATGGCAACCATGAAACTCGAAAACTCTACTAGAATGAGATATTCTATCAATTGTAAGTATTACTCTACAATATTGCATGGTTTAAAGTGTTGAATATATCTTTGACCTATCTGGATATGCTTTTATTTGTTACGGATATATTTCCTTCTACTTTGGTGGATAAGCAGCCACTTCATACCCTTAAAGGTACTTTCCAAGAATTGCATGAAGATATGAGCATTTTTGTGAAGTTTTGAGTTGTTGATGGCATTTAATATGTGTTTGACCTATCTACATATGTTTTTTTATAAGGAATTGCATGAAGATTTGAGCATTTTTGTGAAGTTTTGAGTTGTTGATGGCATTTAATATGTATTTGACCTATCTACGTATGTTTTGGCTATATTTCCTTCTATGTACTTGGAAGAACAACCATTCCATAGCCATGAGATTTTTAAGGCCTTAGTCATTCCATAGCATTAATCATTTCTTAATGATGGAGTTTTCTTGCTTTTTCTTTCCTTCTAAATTTTCTAGAGGTGTTTGCTTTTGGTTACATTCAAGAGCATCACCAAGTGTGTCTTGTTTCTACATAATCGGTTCATTTAGCATGAGGGCTCTTTTCCCATTCTTCCAAAATAAGCATGGATAAGAGAAAAAAAAGTCTCTGATGCCTTCACTCCTTCTAAGAGATCTAAAAATCTTTTTGGATCTAGAATTGGTCCATAAATACTTTACATCATGGATGAACACCACAAATTTTGTGATGATTTCTTGCATTTGCAAGCACTTCAATCAATAATTTGTAAATTTTTTAAGATTTGATATTTGTAATGAAAACATGTGTACTTTCACATTTTTGTAGTCTAGAATTGTGGATTTATAATGATTCTTGGTGATTTTTCAATTTTCACTTTTATACAGAGTAACTTCAACTTCACATTAATTGACTTTTTATTGGTTAACTTTCTCAATAGATGATCATTAATGAACTTTGAAATTACAAAGGATATAACTCAAAAAGGTCATTCATGTTAGATATACTCAATACTCACTCCTCAAGTAACCACAAATGATCCATGGTGCTCTAAGTTATAAGGCCCCAATAATGAGGAGAAACCACTTTGAGAGCATAGACATCCATGGAACCTTAACTTCTAAGTTAGATGAGGTTTATATGTGAACCTTTATGGTAATAAATGGTCTTTGTGATTGAGACCATGAGGCAAGTGGGGATAAACATTTTTCCAATTTGGTTGCCATTCAAGGTGAAAATAAAGGCCCTTTGGTGCCATGGAATGTCCACATAGAACCTTAATGGGGGGAGTTCAAAGGGGGGATTTCCACCTTATGTGGGGTTCAGAGGCACAACAAGACTTCCAACCATGAAGATAATATCACAAATTATATTTTGCAAACTATTTTATCTCACTTGAGAATGTTCGTCTATACTAGCTCCCATTGTAGAATCTATATGTGCATGGAGCACTATAGAGTAAGTGAGTTGTTAAAAATAAGTTCCATGGCCTTGAAACATTTAAGAATAAAGTTTCATATCCACTAAAAATAACCTTGCATGGCCTCAAAAGTAGCAAGAAAGGGGAGCCACAGAAACACGGGATATGCCTCTGCAAAACTTTTGTAGAGGCCTATTGCGTTTCTCTATGGATGACCTTTCTTGGTGCTTTTGAGGCAATGCAAGTTTATTTCTAGTGGATATGAAGATTCATTATTACAAATTTAAGGTCCATGAAACTCATTATGTGCTCAACTCAATTTACCAATGGAAAAATGAGTTTATAACCATAAATGACTTGCTTTGCACACATAGCATGTTGAATTGAGTTCATACGACTGTGAACATATGATTAGATCAATGTGGACTTAAGCATGTGTAAGAAAGGTTATGAAAAATTATATTACCAATAAGATAATTTTATATTACAGAACACTTCTTCAATAAGAATGATCACATAGTCATATATGGTCCTATCTACTTTCTTGGGTTGTATAGTTCATCAAATTCTCTAATATTTGCAAGAAATAGTTTTTATCTCGAACATTAATGACCTTGCATGACCTCAAAAACACCAAAAAAGGGGCAGCCATAGAAACACAGAATACGCCTCTGCAAAAAGTTTACAGAGGCCTATCCTACATTTTTGTAGCTTCCCCTTTTTTGGTGCTTTTTGAGGTTATCAACAGTCGATGTGTTAGAATCAGACAAATAGACATTGATCTTAGGGTTTTCTCATGTTGTGGATATGATGGTAGGATTAAGTTCTCTAAATTATGAACCAATCCTGATATATATACATTTTCATAGAATATAAGGTTCTAGGATGGTTTCCTTTGTATTTGTGACATCACATTCCTGTCAAAGCAACAAGTTCCATGCGAAAAAGTTATGTGACTGTGAGATTTTCTAGAACTTTCTTCATAGCTATTGGTCTTTGTAGATTTTTTAATATGTTGTACTGGAACACGATGATGATGGATATCCGTGATGGAACTAGGAAGGGCTTGTAATATACCTAGGTACAAAATCAAGGGTGTGATTCTCATGATGGATAGTACTCCTCTTTCGACTTTGATGATGATTCTTTTGATGTGGGATGGTGATCATGGAAGTCCTGAACCCAACTTTTATCTTCTTCCTAGGACATTTGAATACCATGTGGTCAGTGGAAATACAGCCCCTTTCTTTCAAATTTTAGGTCCATGAAATCATTGCTTCTATCATTAGATAGTCTATTTGGATGTTACAGAGTTTCATGTCAACTACCTCAGCCATTCTTGAGATATATTTAAAACATTGCTCCAAGTCAAGAATCTTCATTAGCAGGATCAAGGTATTATGTCTCATTTATTGATGACCATAGTAGATGGAATATTCTATACTTTATCAAGACTAAGAATTAAGTGTTTGAATGCTGCAAAAAGTATCTAGCACATGTGGAGAATCATACATGTAGATCACTCAAGAAGCTCAAATCTGATGGAGGAGGAGAATACTTTTCCAAAGAGTTTGATGAGTTCTTGTAGGATAAAGGTATCAGAAGGGAAGTGACTACCAGGTACTCTCCTCAACTAAATGGAATTGCAAAGAGAAGAAACAAGATATTGGTTGGATAAGCCAGAACAATGCTTGAACAGAAGAGGTTGCCACATTATCTATGGGTAGAGGCTATTTCAACCATTGTGAACCTTGTCAATATACTACCATCCAAATCACTCCAAGATATGACTCCTTATGAAGCATGGCATGGAAGAAAACCTAATCTTGGACATTGCAAGGTGTTTGGTTGTTTAGCTTATGTTCATGTACCATCACAAATAGGAGGTAAGCTAGATGAAATGGCAACAAAGGCAGTGTTTATTGGGTGTGACTCAACTCAAATGGGTTACATATTCTATAATCATTCAATCAAGCAATTCACTACAAGTAGAGATATTGTGTTTGAAGAACACAAGTCTTGGTATGATGAAGAAAAACAAAAGGTAACTCTACCATATGGTCTTGATTCTGATTCTCATCAATTAGGATGCAAGCATGATACATAGGTCTAGGATCTAAGAAGTGATACAGATGATGAACAAGATGAAAGGCAAAAGGATTACAAACTATGAGACTCTTCTTGAAGGAACCCTAATCAAAGACTACACATATGGGCTTCACTTGCACATAGTTCCTCAATGCCTTCAAAAATTCTCATAGATACAAGAGCAACAAGTAATGCATAGTTCAAGTCAATGCCGTCAAGGATTCTCTAGTGTTTGCAAGCTCCAAAATGCTATCATTCTAGTAAATGCTGCTTATAATGGAAAAAACATATACTCAATGTTGTGTTAGATCACTATGCCTATCTACATCAGAGGACTTACTATGATAGCCACATTCCTCATTTGGGATGTCAAGATTGCCTCTTGGATCACTTCGTGGGGCTCAATCTAGCCACAAAAATCTCACAAGGAGTTTTGGTCAGACATGGATTACAATACCATTAGGTGAAGCGATGAGCAACAAATTTACCATCCACACATACCAAGATACACCAAAAAACATCCTAAAGAAGGAATAGATATGATTATTTGTTTCATAGGGACACAATAACCAAGAAAACTTTTAGATGCCAAGACAACAAAGCAACTCTAGGTATTTAAAGGATTGATGTTCCAACCTATATCAAAGCTATGCAACTATCAAAAGAAGGATATTAGTCCATAACCACAACATAATTATCAGAAGAAGTCTTCTACCACATGATAATTTTAGATACCCACACGGTTTTCATAAGCTTAAAGAGGTAGCACTCAGAATCATCTTCCTAAATCTAGTGCTTCTGTCACATGGAGTATCCTATATGAATAGGACTTAGAGATGAGACCCTCCTCTTATTCATATAGAGAAAGATACTCATATGAGTGCCAAGTGGCACTCAAATGAGGAGTCTATAGTATGGACCTATATTGGGAAGAGAGAAATGTTAAAAACGCTACGCGGCTGGGCGGCAAGGTATCTCGATCTCCATGTGTGCACACGACTCCAGACAGACGACTTCGAATTCTGTGCAGAAGACGACAAAACTTGGGGAGCTCATCGGAGCACAGAGGCGACAGAAGTTCAGGAACTCTACATTGGTACCAGAGCCTAGGCGATGGGCGGGCAAAGAATAGCCGACGCACAGTCAAATAGTCAATAGGACGGACGTTCGGGAGCACATGACAGAGTGACAGCTCGAAGGCGCCGCAAGCCCTCATTGCTCCTCCTTCCCCACTCTAGGATGAAACAAGCACTCTAAAGCTCTTGTTTATATAGGCCTTTAATCACCTGTTGTGCCCCTATGTGGGATAAAGTCCTCCTCTGTCAACAGTTCAAGCAGTTTTCTTGTGACAGTGGACTCATGCTAAGCAAGGAGGTATATATTTTGAAAAATTTTTGGAACCTTGGAGTGGAAAAGTGATGCCATGAGCCAAATTTGTGGGGAAAATTATGATGCACCTATGTAATATGGGCTGTGGTTATGGGGTATGGGCTTTGGGTAGTTTCAAAAAAGCTTTGGTTCCTCAGTTTTGAGCTTCATGAAGATGAGTTTTTTCACTTTCCATCGGTGACATACCCAGCTTCTCCGCACCATAGCTTCCTCATCCGATATCAGATTTCAAAAATCTTGGTCACGTTTTGAAGCTATGCTCATAAGCTTCGCTCACAAACCATTGATGTTGGATTTGGACGAGATTTGAGGCACCAAAATCTCTCTCCAGCGCTTCAGCAGGAACTAGGCGGCCACTTCTGCACCTAGTTTTTTGTCATCTGGACTGCAAATCCACTTTTTTCACTTGGATAGTCTCAAATTCTTGAAGTACAGGTGCTGGGCAGCCATTCTTGGACTGGTGAGGATTGTCGAATCTTTGAAGTTGCTCAGTTTCATTTAGTTTGCCCGGTCGGGGCTATTCCCACGTGCTTTTGGTGTTCTTTTGGATGGTTTATGGTGTTTAGAACCTCCCCAGACCAACCGGACATTTCCAATTTTCTTTTGGGCCTGGAGAGGATTCAAAATCAGCGACTTCAAGCATCAAGGACCACTTGGATTTCGCTTCCGCAGCTCTACTTTGTAACAGGGAAGTGCTCTTGTTATATATTTCTCTTCTTCTTGCATATTTGAGCTTTACTTCCATTCATTTTCATACACTCTAGCTAACAAACGGGGGAAGGGAACTTAAACATGGAAACTAAAGGCAAACAAGTAGTTGAAACCACTTCTCCACCTAAAGAGCAACTAGAGGATCCTGATTCTAGAATGGAAGAAGTGGGATTAGGGCAGGAAATAGAAGAGAACTTGGAAGAGAAAGAGCCTTCATAGGAAGAGTACACATATGAAGAACTTATAGATGAATTTGTCACTCGTGACCAATTCATAGACTTGAAAGAACAAACCCTTAAATTAGAGAAAGATCTGGGTAGCATCACATCTCTTATACAGCAACTTAAGTCTCAAATGATCTCACTTGAGACTAGTGTCACCTCTTTCCTAGCTAGGAAGGAAAGAGAGACCCCTCCTATTCCTATGGAGCTCACTAGGGGAAAGATACCTCTCTTCCTAGTAAGCATAAAGGAGAGACCTCTAGAGAAGCTCCCCTCCTGAAAGACTTAAAGCCACCTACCTTTACGGGGGATGACCGAGACAGGAATTGTTGAGCCCATAAAAGTCATGTTGGTCAAAGTCAACTGTAGTCAAAGTCAACTGGTCAAAGTCAATTGGTCAAATTCAACAAAGGTCAAGGTCAAAGTCAACAGGTGCAAAGTCAAAGTGCGTAAGTGCAGGTGTCAAAGTGCACAGGTAGTGCACAATGAATTGTCCACAAAGGGTAAATTGGAGAAAATGGGTTGCAGGTTGCAGAGGTATTTTCTCTAATTTCCCTAAGGTTCAAAGTATGTTTCAAAGTGTTTTGGAAGGTTCAGGTGAACCCCCTCTTATGTGCAAAAGTGAAGACTTAAAAGGAAACATGAAGGTATGTGAAGCGGCAAATTGTACGCACACGTGAAAGTATGGCCCCCCATTAAAATTTTTGGTTTTAGACTAAAGTCACTACAGGACAAAACAGTGAGTCGTTGGCTGGCACTTGGGAGGACAATCTTGGGACATCAAAGTAAGCACCAAGATACCATGGCAGTTAGGAGCGTAAGTGATCGACACACTCACATGAAGGCAAGGGCCATTCTTGGACCAATTTTAGAGTAAGCAAGAGAGCATAGTCTAAAGAAGGAAGAGAGAGAAGTGCAAGAGTCACGAGTGCGACGACGCAGAGAAGTGGAAGTGAAGGAGTGCATAGGGAGTGCCTAAGGGATTGTGCAGAGAGTGCTAAACTAGTCCCCCAAGTATCTCAAGGTCCCATTGCAGTGGGCGCGTGCCGACAGAAGGTATTCACCCTCCCCCTTTGTGGAAGCTAAGGTGTGCACAGATAAGCTTGAAGCAGGTGGAGGTCTGGTGCAGAGGAGGCCGACGACAAGAAGACTTTGGGATATTTGGTATTTTGTAATTGGGCATTTTGTGGGATTGTGCACAGAGGTATTGGCTTGTCTTGTACTTCAAACCTTGTAATTGTCTTACTGTAATCAATCGGCAGAAGCTTCGAGGTGTATTATCTCTTCTTGTTTCTTCCCCTTTTCTCCTACAAACCCTCAAACTCCTTCTTGTCTAAGAATCCACCAACAAAATTTGGCACGCCCGGTGGGACATCCAAGGAGATTTGAGCTTAGGAGAAACCAAGTGCCAAGCATAGAAGAGATCAAGTGTCGACGGAACCACAGAAGCACAGTGCTACTTCATCAAACAAAAGGTAAATATTTTTATCAAGTGTCTCATATTCAGTGGGCTATGAGCTGCTCATGACCGCAACCCGGTCCCAAGTATTGAGGGTTACCTGCAAGCAGACAAGGAGGAAGGTTGTTAGAAGGTCCCCCAGTCCACTATCTTCCACATCATCAGTCAAGAGCATGGTGGGTCAGGTAGACTTGGAAACTTTACTCTCTAGATTAAATATAAAGTTTCCTTCTTTCAAAGGCCTAGCTCAGGAGGATCCAGATGAACACATTAGGAGGTTTTTAGCACTATGTAAGACTAGAGGCCTAATGGGTAGGGAGGATGCTTTTTTGATTCTCTTCCCTGCCACATTAGAGGGATTAGCTGATAAGTGGTTCAGCCAGTTTGCTGAAAACCATTTTACCACTTGGGATGTGATGAAAGATGCTTTTAAAAATCAGTTCCAGCATGGCAACACTGCGGAGATTATCATAGAAGAGCTAGAAAATTTAAGATTAGGTCCAGGAGAAAAGTTCCCAGAGTTTGTGACTCGGGCCAAAGCACTAATGGCTAAATTGCCAGATCCACCCCACGATTTTTTTGTCAAGAAATGGTTGGCTAAGCCCCTACCAGTGGCCACCCAATGCAAAATAAAGGGATTAGTGCTACCTACAGCCTCCATAGAGGAGTTCATCAACACAGCCACCCGCTTGGAGCAGATAAGGTACCAGTATGGATCAACTTCTTCCCAACCAACATATGCTACAAAGATGGAGGATCCGGTCATCCAGCTAAGGAGGGAACTGGAGGGCTTGAATAGAAATAAGCCCTACAAAGAGGAGGAGACTGTTGTGGCTCAGTTGAGAAGGGAGATTGAAGCACTAAAGCTCCTAAAGGAGGAGGAGGCCCAGGCAGAGGAATTGGCTCAGTTGCGACAGGAGTTGTAGGAGCTCAAAGGAGGTGGCATCAAGAGTGGACTTTGGTGTTCCATGTGCAGCAAAAAAGGGCATATAGTAAGTGAGTGTCCTCTGTTAAGTGTAACTTGCCAATTATGCAGGAAAGTTGGTCATGAGGCCCATGAATGCCAATCAAGGGGAATGCCTGCAACGACATACTGGACACAAGGAGGATCCCTACCAACCACAAATGTGATGGCTGCTGCCCCCAATCAAGGTAACACTTATAACCCTAGACAGAGGGATAATTTTGGAAATGGGCCTAGAAGGCCAATTATTTGTTTCAGATGTGGAGACTGTGGGCACTATCAAAGTAGGTGCACTCTTCCAGAAAATGCCCCTCCTTGCAGAAACTGCCCAGAGGCCAGAGACCATTATACAAATTGTTGTCCTAAGAATCAAGCCTCTTCATCCGGGCCCCACATTCAAATGATTTCTGTGCAGAAAGAAGAAGGGGTAGATCAGGTTAAGGTGCCATCTCCATCTACCAGGGTGGTGCATTTAGAAGAAATTGAATCTTTTACAGTGCAGACAAGAAGCAAGGGGAAGGCTCAAGTGGAAATAGGCCAAGAATCAATGATTAATGGATTAAACAGAGACAAAGGTGTGTCTGAAGAAAAAGCCAACCCAAGTGCAAATATAAAGCAAAAAGAAAATTTCACAGGTACTAGTGATGCCATTGAATATGCATTCAACAGGGCTCATGAGCAGTTTGATAAGTCAAATGCAGCCCATGCTCTTAAGGAATCAGAAGCTTCCAAACTACTCAAGTCCATGAAAAAGGAGGTTAGTATTTTTTATTTAATAAAGATGGATGGGAAGTTCAGGTCAGAACTCTTGCAGATAATTGATGAAATGTCCACAACAATTTTAGTGGCAAAGGCTGCTGTTATGCATAAAGATAGATGTTTTGGGGAAGCACCCCTCACAGATTACAAGAGCCCTCGGCTAACAGTCTCTATTAAAGGTCATGAGTTTCAAGGAGTTATTGTGGATGGTGGTTCTGGCATTAACTTGATGCCTGAATATACCATGAAAAAGATTGGAATATACCCTTCACGACCTGCCAACTTCACTGTAACAATGGCAGACCAAAGCATAGTAAGGCCTATTGGTGTGGTCCCTGGAGTTCCAGTCAAAATACAAGGTACCATCTTTAACCTGGACTTTGTTGTTTTAAGGCTGCCACAGGTAGAAGGAAGTTTCCCCCTGTTAATTGGGAGACCTTGGTTAAGGCATGCCAATGTGTTGCATGACTGGGGCAAAGACACAATGTGGGTAAAGCAGGAGGGAAAAGAGTTGCAGCAGATAATTTTAGAAGAAGGACCAGACAATCAGAGAAATACTAGTATGATGCAGACAATTGGTATTTGTATGGAAGAAGAAGTGGTGGACAACCCAGAAGCAGATCTATTTGAAGGAGCAAATTTATATGAAGATGAAAACATGTTGGCTTGGCTCCATGTAGAAGACCCATCTTCCTGCTATGGAATTTTCCCAAACTCAAGTAGAGAAGAAGCATATGAAGAAAAAGAGGAAATCACTCAGGTTGAAACAGTCTCAGTCAAAGGCCATGGAAAAGAGAAGAAAAGCAAAGTACTCCTTAAGTGTAGCCCTGATGAAGATGCTTCAAATCATATGTCAATGGCCACTGTTTTATGGATCCTCGTATGGATATCAATTGTTATGTCAAGTTTAATGATAGCAAGTGCAGGGCTTTACAAGAATGCGGAAGGAGCACCTGCAAGTCTTTGGAAACAGAGGGTTCCATTGGATGAAGTTGCTGGAATAGTAAAAATGGAATTTTGCAGATTAAGTCATAAAGTTGCTGGAGGAGCTAACATTCTAATGAAGCATTTAGGATACCCTTATCAGATGATCAGTGTGCCCAAGGAGAAGACAAAATCAATGAAGTGCAGTACAAATGCAGATTATGGAGGAGTCTCTCTGAGTCAACAATACAAGGCTCAAGGCCTATCATCAAGCCAACTAAAGTTTTATGGATCCCCTGGAACCTGCAATATTTGTCCAGGTTGTACATAGTCTTTTCTCGTCATTTTTACTTAAGTTTAGTAGTTTTCTTTATCCATTTTATGTTTGTTTCTTGAGTTTTTAGCAAATCTAGCAGCCATTTCATCAACTTTGCAAAGGTACAATTTTTGGAATTTTTAGAAAATTTTTTCAAAAATTTTCAAGCATTTTTTCGAAATTTTCTAGCATTTTTCTCCTTTTTCATGTGTCTTTTTCTTGCCAAATTGGAGGATTAAAGGAAGCTCTTTGTGGGTTTGAGTGAGAAAAGTGGCCTCAACCAGTAGGGAATTTTTTGCAGATTTTTTTGGAATTTTTTGCCATTTTTTTGGGATTTTTTATGTATTTTTAATGTATTTTTTCAGTTTTTTCATAATTAAAATTCAAATTTATATATATTTAAAAAAAAAAAGCCCCTCCAAGGCGTTTTTTTTTGCAAAAAAAAAAAAAAAAAAAAAAAGAGAACCCCCCCCGCCCCCCCCCCCCCCCCCCCCAAACCCCCACCGACCAACCCCCCACCGACCAAAATCCCCCCCCCCCCCCCCAACCCCCACCGACCAAAATCCCCCCCGCCCCCCCCCGTTCTGACAGCCCCCCCCCCATTTTCTTTTTTTTTCAATTTTTTTCTTTTTGTTTTGTTTATTTATTTATTTCATTTTGTTTATTTTCGTTAAAAAAAACAAAAAACAAAAAATTATTTTATTAATTTTCTTATTTTTTTAAATTATTTTATTTTATTTTTATTTTTATTTATTTATTTATTTTATTGATATTTTTAGTGGGCGTTCATTAAAAAAAAAACATTTTTTTTTATTTTTTTTTATTATTATTTTTATTATTTTATTTTTTTCATTTTCATGGCTAAAAGCATTTGGCTCTGGATTGTACCTCGGTTGGCCGTTTTTTACAAAAAAGGAGTCATTTTCATGTTTTTTGGCACCTCTTGACTCAGTTTTTGGCTTTATTTTTCCAAATTCCTGCATTTTCTCTGAGTTTTGGTCAAAACCCTCACTATTTGCACACATTTATCACATGTTTTTATTTACCCACATTGTCCACATGGTCTATTCTCACCTTATCTTTCCTTATGTTTAATAATATTCCATCTGTACCCTCTGTAGCCCTCCAGTTTGATCATTTTAGCCCCCCCAGGCCCTGATTCCTACTTCCAACCCCTCCCTTTACCAATCTGCCCAGCCACATCCTTCACCCTCCCGGCCCCATCCATCTTCATACCCTCAGCCCTCCCTTCCCATTCCATTCTAACCTCCCATTGCCCCTCTTTTGCTTTTCCATAACAAAATCCCACTTCTTGTTCTTTTCTGGTGCTTGTTCTGGTGGATGTTCTCAGATGTTCTCTTCAAGTTGTTGCAGCTCTATTCTCATGGTGTCCTCTATGTTCAAAGTTTTGGTTGTAGCTCTCCGGGACGGAGAGCACATTAGGTGGTGGGCAACTGTTGAGGCCATAAAAGTCATGTTGGTCAAAGTCAACTGCAGTCAACAACTGGTCAAAGTCAACTGGTAAGGTCAAAGTCAACAGGTGCAAAGTCAAAGTGCGTAAGTGCAGGTGTCAAAGTGCACAGGTACTGCACAATGAATTGTCCACAAAGGGTAAATTGGAGAAAATGGGTTGCAGGTTGCAGAGGTATTTTCTCTAATTTCCCTAAGGTTCAAAGTATGTTTCAAAGTGTTTTGGAAGGTTCAGGTGAACCCCCTCTTATGTGCAAAAGTGAAGACTTAAAAGGAAACATGAAGGTATGTGAAGCGGCAAAGTGTACACACACGTGAAAGTATGGCCCCCCATTAAAATTTTTGGTTTTAGACTAAAGTCACTACAGGACAAAACAGTGAGTCGTTGGCTGGCACTTGGGAGGACAATCTTGGGACATCAAAGTAAGCACCCAGATACCATGGTAGTTAGGAGACACACTCACATGAAGGCAAGGGCCATTCTTGGACCAATTTTAGAGTAAGCAAGAGAGCATAGTCTAAAGAAGGAAGAGAGAGAAGTGCAAGAGTCACGAGTGCGACGACGCAGAGAAGTGGAAGTGAAGAAGTGCATAGGGAGTGCCTAAGGGATTGTGCAAAGAGTGCTAAACTAGTCCCCCAAGTATCTCAAGGTCCCATTGCAGTGGGCGCGTGCCGACAGAAGGTATTCACCCTCCCCCTTTGTGGAAGCTTGGTGCAAGGTGTGCACAAGGATAAGCTTGAAGCAGGTGGAGGTCTGGTGCAGAGGAGGCCGGCGACAAGAAGACTTTGGGATATTTGGTATTTTGTAATTGGGCATTCTGTGGGATTGTGCACAGAGGTATTGGCTTGTCTTGTACTTCAAACCTTGTAATTGTCTTACTGTAATCAATCGGCAGAAGCTTCGAGGTGTATTATCTCTTCTTGTTTCTTCCCCTTTTCTCCTACAAACCCTCAAACTCCTTCTTGTCTAAGAATCCACCAACAGGAACAAGGATGCAATCTACACTTTTTTACAAAAGTGGCATGATTTGCATCAATTGAAGGGCACCCCACCTGAGTATCATGTGCTAGAGGCGAGTCTCTCCCTCGGCCCGCATGCTTATAAGTGGTGGATGAGTCTTAAGGAGGCGAACTCTATCCCTACTGACTGGACTCAATTTGAGACTCTTTTTCTTAAAGAGTTTCTTCTTGAGAACGAGGAGGAGAGGAATTGGGATGAGTGGGATAGGATTACTCAGAGAGGTAGGCGTCTTTTAGTTTATCTATCCCACTATAAAGAGATCATTTTGAAACTTAAGGGCTTAGATGATTTTCTGAAGACCAGAGGGTTTGTTAGGGGCTCAGACAAAGCCATAAAGAGGGAAGTCAGAAAGAATGCGCCTAAGACGTTTGAGGAGGCAATCAAATATGCACAGATTTATGAGGACCATAACCGTCCTCAGTATACTCTTATGGAGACGGATCAGCCCCTCAAGCCTCTTAGTACGACTAATTTCAAGAAGAGGTTGCCTTTTGGGAAAAACAAAGTTTTTATTAAAAAATAAAGATCACAAGGGCCTAGATTATCCACAGACCAGTTTGAGAAGGCCAAAAGAGAGAACCTATGTTTTAGGTGCCTATCTCCTAGCCATTCAGAGTGGAACTGTCCACTCAAGAAGGGGGAAGAAAAGAAGAAGGGAATAGAGTCTAGTACGGCCCCCGAAAAGGGCAAAAACGCGGTCCACCTAGTGCAAACCCTTCCTATCCATGGCAGCTCTAGCTGCAAGGGAGTGGAGGTGATGCATGAGGATATAGAGCACACCTCTTGTTTGACTCAGTCATTGTGGTCATCGCAGTTTGGACCACATAACCTAGTTAAACTGCATGGTAGTGTATACGGGACCAGAGTGCGGGTCATGATAGATGACTCTGCCACTCATAATTTTATTAACTATGCTTTGGTCAAGAAATTAAAGATTCCCCATCAGCCTAGTGCACATAAATACATTGTATCTATGATGCAAGGGCAAGATAAAAGAATTTGGGATACTATGGTATCCAATTTGGAAGTCAAGATGCAGGACTATACAGATTATATGGACTTCCAAATTATGAACATGGAGAGGACATATCTAGTCCTAGGAAGAGAGTGGCTATGGGGGTTGGGAGATACACTTAAACGCAGTTATCAAAACAACACACTCGAATTTGAAAAGAATGGAAGTAAAGTTTGTATTTAGGGAGAGAGAGATGTACCTAGTGCACCTCTCATTTCATCACTAGAGTTGTATAGTCTCTGTTATTCTCAGCATGTACATGACATGTTTTTATTGTATAGTCATGATATGGAGCATTGTACAAACAGCTCATCTGATGTATATTTTCATGCTAGGAATGTAAATATGAACATGAATTTTTACTACTCTTTTTTGCAAGAGTATGTGGTTAAAAGTTTTAAAGATCTTATGTTTGAGTACAAAGATGTTTTTCCCACTGACTTACCTAGAGGGCTACCACCTGAGAGAGGGGACATTGACCATGCCATAGAGGTTGTTACTAACACTAACCCTATTTGTAGACCACCTTATAGGCTTAGTGTTTCTCAGCATGAGGAGGTTGAGAAGCAATTGCAGGATTATTTAGACTCAAGGGCTTCATCAAAGCTAGTAACTCACCATGGGCATCGCCAATGCTCCTAGTTAAAAAAAAAGATGGCTCTATGAGATTATGTATAGACTATAGAGAACTTAATAAGGTAACTATCAAAAATAGATTTCCAATGCCTAGGTTGGAAGATCTATTTGATCAGCTACATCAAGCTAGGTATTTTACCAACCTTGACCTTAGATCAGGATATCACCAGATTAGGATTAGGACAGAGGATGTCCCTAAGACTGCATTTAGGACTAGATATGGGCACTATGAGTTTTTGGTGATGCCTTTTGGTCTCACCAATGCTCCTGCCACTTTCATGAAACTCATGAATAGTATTTTACGGCCTTATCTAGGAAATTTTGTAGTGGACTTTCTGGATGACATTCTGATCTATAGTACATCAGAAGAAGAGCACTTGGAACACTTGAGGAAGGTATTTCAAGTGCTAAGGGAAAATTCACTCTTTGCTAAGGAATCAAAGTGTGAATTTTTCAAGATGGACGTTAAATACCTTGGGCATATAGTCTCCCAAGATGGAATCCAAATGGATCCTGAAAAAGTAAGGGCTATCATGGAATGGCCACATCCAAGGAATCTGGAAGAGCTATAGATCTTCCTAGGTTTATCAGGTTTCTATCGAAGATTCATTAAGAACTATGCCAAGATTGTTGTCCCGATGACGAAACAGCTTAAAGGGAAAGGGAAAGCCTTTCATTGGGGAGACGAAGAGAAGCAAAGTATGGAGAAGTTGAAAGTAGCAATTGCTACAGCTCCACTTTTACATATAGCAGATCCCAACAAACCATTTGTGGTTGAGACTGACACGAGTGACTTTTCCATAGGAGCGGTTTTAGTCCAGGATGGTCGACCAGTAGCTTTTGAGAGCAAGAGACTAGAACCATCTCAAAATAATTACTCCGTCTATGAGAAGGAGTTGTATGCAATAGTCCATGCTTTGAAGAAGTGGCGTCATTATTTGTATGGTGCGAAAGTTGCGATAGTGTTTGATCAAGAGAGCATTAAGTGGCTCTCTAATCAAATAGACCTTAAAGGTCGTAAGGCCCAATGGGCAGAGACCCTTCAGGAGTTTGATTATGAGCTTAGGTATAGGAAGGGAAAGTTTAATGTAGTGGCTGATTCACTTAGCCGCATGCCTATGCTCAATGGACTGAGTTTTACTCAGATCACTAGTGAGCTACTTGAGTCCATTAGAGGAAAATGTAGGCTTGATCCTACATATTCGGAGATTTGGGAAGCCATAGAGAATGGGGATCGTGATATACAGGTTTCCAGTGAAGATGGAGTATCGACGAGTACTCAAGAAGGATTCAAGTGGAAGAATTACAGTGTCCATGATGGATATCTGTTATATAAAGGAAAGGTGTATGTCCCTAGAGATGTTGAGATGAGATGGCATATTTTGTATGAGTGTCATGACACACCTAGTACGGGACACCCAAGAGTTAACAAGACTTATGATCTTGTTAAGAGGCAGTTTTATTGGCCTGGACTTCATAAGGACGTCCTAGAGTATGTGCTTAAGTGCAACAAATACCAGGTCAACAAAGCTGAGAGGTTGAGGATTGGAGGACTACTTCACCCATTGGATATTCCTAGTGGGAAGTGGGAGAGTATCTCCATGGACTTTATAGTCGGATTACCTAAGACACAGAGAGGGCACGACTCAGTCTAGGTAATTATGGATAGGTTAATCAAGATGGCTAGGTTTATTCCGACACGTGCTACAGTGAAGACACCAGAGTTGGCTAGACTTTTGTGGAGAACCTATACCGGTTATATGGTCTTCCTTTAGACATAGTTTCTGATCGGGATAGGAAGTTTACTAGCCACTTTTGGAGAGCGGTCTTCAAAAGGTTGGATACAAGACTTAGCATGAGTACGGCTGAGCATCCACAGTCGGATGGGCAAACAGAAAGGGTTAACCAAATCCTAGAGGATATGCTTAGAGCATATGTGAATGAAAGGCAAACTAATTGGGAAGAGTACTTACCTATAGTAGAGTTTGCATATAATAGTGCCAAGCACTCTTCCATTGGGCATAGTCCATTTATGCTTATGTATGGATTTCAGCCAAGAGCTCCTTATGTAGTAGGCTTGCAGAATGAGAAAGTTCAAGCTGCAAAGGACTTCTTGGAAGAGATGAATGATATGCTTAGGCTTGCTAAGGACAGCATTAGAAGAGCTCAGGATAGAGCTAGAGCCTATGCTGACCCTCAAAGGAGAGATATCAATTTTGAGGTAGGAGAGCAAGTCTATCTTAGAGTTCCATCTAGGTCTAAAACCATGAAGACGAGACCTTGTCCAAAACTATCTCCTAGGTATTGTGGACCTTTCCAAATACTTAAGAGAATAGGAAAGATGGCTTACCAGCTCCAACTTCCAGAGAATAATCAAATCCATCCAGCTTTTCATGTTAGCCGGCTTAAGAAAAAGCTGGGTGAATCTGACAACCTCATTCCAGATAGTGAGGTAGTAGAGCCTATTTCTATTCAATCGATTCCACATGAGCCTGAGAGCATACTATGCACTCGAGAGAAACAGATGAGAAGTCACTTATATAAAGAGTGTCTAGTAAAGTGGAAAGATAGTTCAGAAGATAGTGCCACATGGGAGCGGGTTAGCACCCTTCAGAGACGGTTTCCTAGTTTTAGATTACCTTCCGAAGAGTTTTCTTAAGGGGAAGGATCTAGGGAAACAACACGGAGACAGGGCCATGTATTTCGATACATGGGGATATAGTGGGAGTGGTAGTTCTCATATTTCTCTCTCTCAATCAGACCTTCCAGTACCATTTTTGAGGACAAAAATGGAATTAAGGGGAAGGAAATGTCACATGGAGTATCCTATATGAATAGGACTTAGAGGTGAGACCCTCCTCTTATTCATATAGAGTAAGATACTCATATGAGTGCCAAGTGGCACTCAAATGAGGAGTCTATAGTATGGACCTATATTGGGAAGAGAGAAATGTTAAAAATGCTATGCGGCTGGGCGGCAAGGTATCTCGATCTCCGTGTGCATGCACGACTCCAGACAGACGACTTCGAATTGTGTGCAGAAGACGACAAAACTTGGGGAGCTCATCAGAGCACAGAGGCGACAGAAGTTCAAGGACTCTACACTTCAATCAAGAATACAAGTTCTTTCCATTATTCAAACCCTAAAGATAACCATAAGTAAATGCATATCAACACACTTAAAGGGCAACCACAAGGGAACTTTGTTGGTGCAAGGCAATCAACAATTGAAGTTTTGATGAAGCTTTGAAGTTAAGGATTGAAGAAAAAGGTCAAGATATGAAGCATGAAGAAAGTACATGTTCAGAGAATGAAGATGTGTATACATATGTACATTAACTGAGAGTTAGCTCACTTATACTTTTGTATGGTTATGAGCTTGTACATATTTGCCTATATATACAAGGAAAAATGTCGGGGCAAATATGAGAGAGTGTGAGAGAACAAGAATTGAAGAGAATTAGAAGTCATCAGACACTTGTTAAGTGAGTAAGATAGCTCTCTCATCCAGATGTAAAATTTTTCACTAATGAAGAAAAATTACACCCGATTTTTTTGTGTGTTCTCCTTTTGTGCTTGATCAATTCAAGAATCCTTTTGTAAGTGTCTAATTCCATAGTTGATGAGTCTATGGTTAAAGTTTGAGAGGCTAATTGTAAAGAGGCTGTGAGAATTATGAGTAGGAACATTCATATGTGAGGAAGTGTTGAGTGTCTTCTGAAACAGGCGCAATCCTAATGGTCAAAGAAATGGTCAATTCTCATTGCACAGTGTAAATTTTTGCACAAATGAGGAGTCTAAATCTAAGTTGAGAGGTAAGCCATCTATGGCTAAAAGCATTTGCATAAAGGAGTTCTACTTTGGGAGAACCAAGCTTTAGAAGTTATAGGTGTCAAAGTCGACTGTTAAGAATTACAGTTTTAGACATAGGTGAATTGTTGAGGTTATTTCTCAAAATCTACTGAGTGTTTTGGAATGATTTAACTTGGAGGAGGTGTGCAAACTATAGGCAACACCTTATACAAAGTCTTATTAAAAACTTTACACATTTGATAAGTCAATAGATGAGTTATGTGCAGCAGACTTTCTGTGTAGACATCTTCTTCACAGTTTGTTCAAGATTTTGGTAGTTGAGTATTGATCCTCAAAATTGGTGAAGGTTTTAAGTTATTCTTGATATAGAGGTGCTCTAACTTCAAGGATAACTTGTTCTTTTGGAGATTAACACTCTCCATCGGTGGAATCAGAGCAAGAAGCATCAAAATTGAAGAAAGGAGGACCCCAACTACTGCAGTTATAAAGAATTGAACATTTGAAGATACAAAAGGTGAAAGCTTGAAAGTAAAGCTTGAGAAGTAGGTCAGAAGATATCAAGGAAGACAAAAGGAACTTCATTCGAAGCAAAGGTAAACTTATTTCTTATAAAGGTTGAAGAATTTAATATACAGGTGAAGAAAGGATGGGAGATTCTCTTCAGATAGAGAAATTGGATAGAGAGAACTATCCAGCATGGTCAATGAGGATGGAAGCTCATCTTATGAGCAAAGACTTGATAGGTTATATCAGAGATGAAGAGGAAAAGCCTCAGTTCAAAGATCCTAGTGTTCCAACTAGGGATAAATTGTCAGATTTGAAGACTTGGATGAAGAGAGATGCTCAAGCTAGGAGCATTATCTATATGGGAGTTAATGACTACTTGCTGCCTCACATTAGAGGTCTTGAAAGTGCAAGTGATATATGGAATGCTTTGGAGGAGCATTTCCAAAACACCACAAAGTCAAGGAAGGCATCCTTGTGGGAACCATTCATTTTGTCTACTGAATTATCACTAGATCATTTTACTCTTGACTTAAATCAATTGCTAGGACACATGCTAACCTTTGAGCAGGATGTCAAAGGAGAAAGTGATAAGAGTGCAGGTCAAGCAATGTATTCAAAGGATAAAAAGAAGAATAGCAAAGGGAAGCAACTAGCAAATGAAGATGAAGGTACAACTAGCCAAGCTAACTTCCTAAGAGGAAGAGGAGGTGGCAAAGGTAGAGGAAGAGGCAGAAGTAATAAAGATGGAGTCAAAGCTTGCTGGATTTGTGGTAAGACAAATCACTTAGCTCATGATTGTTGGCATAATACTCAAAATAATGGTGGATATAATCAGAACTTTAATTCAAGAGGAAGAGGTGACAGAAATCACAGAGGTAATTTCAGAGGTAGAGGTAGTAGAGGTTATTTTGGAAGAAATGCAGGTAGAGGATTCCAAAGTCAAGAATACAACAATACCTACTACAATTATGCTTTAGATCAGAAGGAGGATTCAACATTGATTATGAATGCAACTTGTGAAAGGCAAAGTCAAGACCAAAGAGTCTTCTACATTGACACAGGGTGTAGCAATCACCTGAGTGGCAACATAGCATTGATGACTGACTTGGAAAATGAGGTAACTAATCATGTAGTTCAAACAGGTGATAATACAAAGCACAATGTGAAGTCAATTGGATCAGTGAAGGCCAAGGATGGAAGTACTCTCTTGAGTAACGTTTTCTATGTTCCTACAATTCCAAAGAATCTGATAAGTGTAGGACAAATTGTTGAAAAAGGTTATGAAGTTAGGTTCACTAATGAAGGATTTTTTGTGGAAGACCCTAGCAATGGGTATAAACAAATTGTTTTAGGGAAGAAAGAAGGAAGATTGTTCACATTGAAGATTCAAGGTAATGTTGGTCATGCCTTGTTCACCTATGGAGGACTTAAGATCTCTGAGTTAGATCTTTGGCACAAAAGGCTTGGACATTTTAATGAAAGAGGTATTAAAGATACGATTAACAATGGTTCAGTGCTTGGATTGCCTAATGTTGCAGGTCAACATATGACATACAGATATGAGGCATGTCAATTAGGTAAGGCTCATAAGCAATCTTATTCCAAGCATGGTTTTATGTATTCAAAGAAGCTTGAGTTGGTACATAGAGATGTGTGGGGACCATCAAAGGATTTCAGTATCAATGGTTCAAGGTATTATGTGATTTATGTTGATGATGCTAACACATGGATCACTATCTATGTGATCAAAGATAAATAAGAGGTATTCAATACATTCAAGCATTATCATGTGTATGCGGAAAGAATCACACGTCAAAAGTTGAAGAGAATAAGGTCAAATGGAGGGGGAGAGTATTTCTCTAATGAGTTCAGTGATTACTTATGGAATGTAGGTATAAAAAGGGAGGTTACTTGTAGGTACTCTCCTCAACAAAATGGTGTAGCAGAAAGGAGGAATAGAACTCTTGTTGAGTTTGCAAGATCCATGATGAAGGAGAAAAATTGTCCCAATTATTTGTGGGCTGAGGCAGTAAATATAGCTACATATTTGGTCAATAGATTACCATGTAAAGCTTTGCAGGGTATGACACCATATGAGGCATGGTGGGGTAAGAGACCTACTCTAGATCATTGCAAAGTATTTGGATGTTTGGCATATGCATATGTGCCATCTCAATTGAGGCACAAATTGGAACCTAAAGCTGAAAAATATGTGCTCATTGGATATGATGATAAGCAGATGGGATATAGGTTGTGGAGTCCATCTACAAAACAATTCCTTGTGTCAAAAGATGTTACATTTGATGAGCAAGGTACTTGGTATGCAAGTACAATCAATATTTATGCAGGTGATGAAGAAGTTGTGAATCAAAAGAAAGTTAAATCAAATGTTCAAATATTTGATGAAGAGGAGAACAATGAAGTACAGGTTGAAGTTGAAGAAGTGCCAAGGTTTGATCCAGAATGTGATGAACCAGAAACATCAAGAAGTGGAGAACTCAGAAGGTCATCAAGACACAAATGGCAACCTACAAGGTATAGCTATGACACTTCTTTTTTGGCTATCAAAGATTATGCTTATATGATAAAGGCAGATGAAGATCCTTCTACATATAAAGAGGCAAAAGGTAAGGAAAATTGGGAGAAAGCTATGCAGGAAGAGTATGATGCATTGATGGAGAATGAGACATGGGATTTGGTTCCTAAACCAAATAGTCAGAAGATCATTGGATGCAAATGGGTTTACAAGACAAAGAGGTTTGTAGATGGAAGTGTGTCTAGGTATAAAGCTAGACTTGTTGTGAAAGGGTTTGCTCAGACATATGGTATAGATTATGATGAGACCTACAGTCCTGTGGCAAAGATGACAACCATCAGGACACTCATAGCTATTCTTGCATGCAAAGGCTGGAAATTATGTCAATTAGATGTGAAGAATGCTTTTCTAAATGGTTATATTTCAGATGATGTTTTCCTGGAGCAACCACAAGGATTCAGAGATGAAAGGTATCCAGATCATGTATGTAAGCTCAAGAGAGCTTTGTATGGTTTGAAGCAGGCCCCAAGGGCATGGAATTATAGACTTGTGAAGTTCTTGAAGGAACTCGGTTTTCAAGTATCTAAAGCAGATAGTAGCTTTCTTGTTAAAGAAAGTGATGATGGGTTCATTTACATGTGCATATATGTTGATGATATAATTCTTACAGGTACATATGAGAAAGGAATTCAAAGCCGAAAGACGCAAATGGAGAAAGAGTTCAAGATTAGTGACTTGGGAGACTTGTCATATTTCTTGGGCATAGCAACTACTCCAATGGAAGTGAATTACAAATTGAGCAGATATGGAGGATAAGAATTCAAGGACATGAAACTATATCAAAGTTTGGTTGGTAGTCTGATCGATGCTACATTAACTAGGCCTGACTTGTCATATGCAGTAGGAGTGTTGTCTCAATTTATGCATTGTCCTAGAAAAGAACATTGGGTTGCAGGACAAAGGGTCTTGAGGTACATTAAAGGTACACTCAAAGAAGGTTTGTATTATGGTTTTACATCAAATACAAACATCAAGATATATAGTGATACAGATTGGGCAGGTAATCCTGATGATAGGAGATCAACTTATGGATACTTGTGTTATGTGGGAGATAAGTTAATTTCATGGTGTTCAAAGAAGCAACATACAGTTGCTTTATCATCCATAGAGGCTGAGTACAAAGGTATGGTTGAAGCTGCAAAGGAAGTGATATGGCTTAAGACTCTTATGAAGAGTTTTGACATCATTCAGAGTACACCCACTATTCATGGAGATAACATGAGTTCATTGTATTTAGCTGCTAATCCTGTTTTTCATGCCAGGACTAAACACATTGAGATTCAGTATCATTTTCTAAGAGACAAGGTGATGGATAAGGAGATTGAAGTCATACATACTTCAACAAAAGATCAGATAGCTGATATGCTAACCAAAAGCTTGGATGGACCAAAGCTACAGAGGTTCAAAGACATGGCAAGTATAAAGAAGATAGAGAAAACCTCAATTGATGATTGAGGAGGAGCTGTTGGTGCAAGGCAATCAACAATTGAAGTTTTGATGAAGCTTTGAAGTTAAGGATTGAAGAAAAACGTCAAGATATGAAGCATGAAGAAAGTACACGTTAAGAGAATGAAGATGCATATACATATGTACATTAACTTAGAGTTAGCTCACTTATACTTTTGTATGGTTATGAGCTTGTACATATTTGCCTATATATACAAGGAAAAATGTCAGGGCAAATATGAGAGAGAACAAGAATTGAAGAGAATTAGAAGTCATTAGACATTTGTGAAGTGAGTAAGATAGCTCTCTTATCCAGATGTAAAATTTTTCAGTAATGAAGAAAAATTGCGCCCGATTTTTCTGTGTGTTCTCCTTCTGTGCTTGATCGATTCAAGAATCCTTTTGTAGGTGTCTAATTGCATAGTTGATGAGTCTATGGTTAAAGTTTGAGAGCCTAATTGTAAACATGTTGTGAGAATTATGAGTAGGAACATTCATATGTGAGGAAGTGTTGAGTGTCTTCTGAAATAGGCACAATCCAGATGGTAAAAAAAATGGTGAGTTCTCACTGCATAGTGTAAAGTTGGACAAATGAGGAGTCAAAATCTAAGTTGAGAGGTAAGCCATCTATGGCTAAAATAATTTTCCTAAATGGGTTCTAGTTTGGGAGAACCAAGCTTTAGAAGTTATAGGTGTCAAAGTCGACTGTTAAGAACTACAGTTTTAGACATAGGTGAATTGTTTAGGTCATTTCTCAAGATCTACTGAGTCTTTTGGAATGATTTAACTTGGTCTCTTTATGAGGTTTTTTCCCTCGGCTTGAATATACCCCTAGAACCCTAAAAATTACTTATCTTTTTACATTCACTTTTTAATACATTCAGTATTATGTATTAGTGTCCAAGCTGCTTCTTCCTCTTCTTCCTTGTGTTGTTTGCATGCTTTTGGAGACCTCAAACTCCAACAATAGGATTTAGCATTATTGAGGATAGCCATCTAAGCATCGTCTTAGCCATATCATCATTATCATCAAAGCATATAGCCTTATTACATAGAGACCATGAGATATGATTAAAAGATGTAATTTCCTAGTCCATCTTTGGATAGAAAAATAAGTCTTGGAAGTGATACTATTCTTAGGTCGAAGCATATAAATAGTCCACTTGCATGTTGTAGGCAAAACTTCTTTGGGTGCCTATCTTAATGCATCAACATAAGATTGCATTGCCCGAGCCTTCTTTCTCTACTTATTCTTTGTGTTCAATGGCTATGGAACTTGATGTGAAGTTTGATGGAGAGTGTTAATCTCCAAAAGAACAAGTTATCCTTGAAGTTAGAGAACCTCTATATCAAGAATAAATTAAAACCTTCACCAATTTTGAGGAACAATACTCAACTCCCAATATCTTGAACAAACTGTGAAGAAGATGTCTACACAGAAAGTCTGTTGCACATAACTCATTCACACACATCATTATCAAAATATTTCAACAAATCCCCCAAGGGAATGATGCAATGAACAAGGAGCTAGCACTCAGGTATAAGGAATTTCAAAACTATATGGAAAGAGATCAATCCATAAAAGGAACTAAGCCCAAAGCTTTGTGGAAAGCTTCAAACTTCTCCCTAACCAGAGCCTTTGCGAAGATGATTGCAATGCTATCTCGTGTGCGTGCATATTCCAAACTGATCTCTCCTACAAATAACCTCTTCCTAACATAATAATAATTCACCTGAATGTGCTTTTTGCGAGCATGGACCACATGATTCCTCGCAAATGTCGATGAAGATGGTGGTGGCAAAAGATTGGCCAACATCCAAATCAGCCAAAAGGCATCTGATCCACACACATTCAATAGTCACTATGAAAGATTTCCTATACTTAGCCTCATAACTAAACGGGCCATAGTAGGCTACTTCTTGCTCAACCAACATACACACGAGCTACCAAGCATGAAGCACAAAACACTAGTGGACACACAAGTTTCATAGCAACAAGCCCATCTAGAGTCAAAAAGAGCATGTAAATCTAGCAATAGTGATCCCCCCTTAGGATAAAACTATCCAAGTACTTGAGTACCACTCAAGTAGTGAACAATGCGCTTAACTATTTGCCAATGCTTGACACATGGGCAATGCATAAACTTGCTCATCTCTAAGATATCAAACCAAATATCAAGCCGAGTTATGCATAAGTAAATCAAGCATCCAATAGCTTATTGATAGAGAACAACATCAAATGCATCTCTAGCATCATGAAAACTCAACCATAAACCTATTTCCATGGGAGTGGCAATGGGTTTGCAATCTTCAAGGACAAAATGTTACAATAATGTGTTAATATATTTTGTTGTATGCAAAGCTATTCCCCCATAAACTTGCATAAACTGAATGCCCAAATAATGATGCAAATGCCCTAAATATGACATCCCAAAAGAGCATGCAAATCAACCTTAAATTCATAAATACGCTTTTCATTAGGACTAGGGAGCAACACGTCATAAACATACACAACAATGATGAGAAGTACATCATCTACACACTTAATATATAAGGTTCTCTCAGTTGGATTGTTCTCAAAACCATGTGCAATAAAGTAGGGATGTATCTTCTCATACTAAGCATGTGGTGCTTGTTTCAAACCATATAATGCCTTTTTCAACCTTCACACTTTGTTTTCATGTCCTTTCTACACAAAACCATAGGGCTAGTATACATACACTTCTTCATGTAAGTCACCATTGGGAAATGTAGTTTTACCATCCAATTGATGCACATTCCAACCATGATGAGCGGAAAGTGCACACATGCTATGAACAGTAGTCATTCGACATGTGGGTGCAAAGGTCTTGTCAAAATCAATTCCTCTCTCTTGAGCAAAACCTTTTACATGAAGCCTAGTCCTACACCTTTCAACTATTCCATTAGGTTTATGCTTCAACTTGTATACCCATTTAGAGCTAATGGCCTTTTTGCCAAGAGGAAAATCACATAAAGACAAGGTACCATTCTTCATAATAACATCATATTTTGATTCCATAGCAACCATCCAATTTTGTGAATTTTGTGCTTCATCAAAAGAAACAAGCTCATTCTCATCACAAAGACTAGAAGAAGCCATTGCATAGAAATATGATGCAAAAGAAGCATTCTAAGAGCTTGAATGAGTATGGTATGGCAGAGATGTATCTACTTTTCTATCTCACAAAGTTTGCACCAAGCATTTGGGCATAGCTTTTTCCTCCTCTATATCAGTCTTCTCATCTACAAGTGCATCATGTAAATCTACATCAGAAATGGAATGATTTGCATCATAATTTTATACCGTAAAGGCTAAGAGATTTCTTGATTTGGACAAGCACTTGTCTGCCCTCCTATAAAAAGAGGCAGCAAAGTGTCATACACATCCTTGGAGCTACCTCAAGTATCCTTAGTACATGAAAATAAAGGTTGCATTGCATCTTCCACAAAAACAACATCACGGCTAACCAACATGTGTTTAGTCTATGGGTGATAGAGATGTTAGCCTTTGCCTTCAAAACTGTACCCAACAAAAATACATCTAGCTACTTTATCATCCAATTTTCTATGTTGTGTTTCAGGCAGTAATGCATATGCCAAACAACCAAAGATATGCAGATGAGAAACAAGTGCCTTGTGAGCATTTTGTTGGTGCAATTCAAGCCATCACACTTGGCTTGGAACTTTGGAAACTTGTTTTGAAACCTTGAAAGCTTAATTCATTTGAAGAAAGGACCATGTGAACTTATGCTTATAAGTTCCTACTTCTTTACCCTTTGTAAAAGTCTAAAATGACTTGGCATATGTATGAGTACACCTACTTGATTAGTCGTGGAAATTTAGAGGACTTAATGGAGAGAATATCTCCCTACTTTTAGAGGAGATATTCTAGGGAGCCTTGGATTTGAATTTCAAAATTCAAATGATCACTCAACCTCTATAAAAGATGAAGGAAAAAAAGTCGCGAGTATGATCCTCAATTCAGCTCATTTCCCGAGGCATTTTACCATTGTATCTCTGTGTGTGTGAGTGCTACATCTTAGCCTACACCACAATACATCATTTAGCTATGCTTATCATGCTAATGAGATTGTACAATTACATCAATCAATAGATACATTCATACTTTTCAACTCTGTGTTTTTTTGAGTTATCTTCTCCAAGTCTGTCAACTTCCAAGAGACATATCTCAGTGCCTATTGAACCAAATCAAGTGATTCAAAGCTTGTTGGAACCAGCTCCAAGCATACTACATGGCTATAAAATTTGAAGGTCATTGGATCAGCCATCTCGGAGAAAGCTTGCTCGAAGTGGTCTCTGGTATTTCTCTGCACATCTCCTAAAAGGTCGGGGGTGACTCTAATTTTGCTAAACTTATTTCTCAGTGCATAGATTATCAATTTGAGTGATTCCACTTGCAAATGGTAGCTTGGTAAGCTAATTGAATAACTCTAGGAGGAATTGTTCCAATTGTAAGTGTGCTGGTTACACTGAGCAAAACTCTAAGCAGGTGTCAGTACTAAAATAGCAAGTTTTCTTGGATTTGTGAAGTATCAAGTAGTCTGTTTTGATTTGGTCATTACACACATCATTTGCAAAGTACATATATGATCTCTTGGTGTCATTTGGAAGTTAAGCAAGTGTACTAATCAACTCTGAAGCAAGGAGGGCTGGTACAAAGCAGGTCTAGCAGTACCAACTCAATCTTCTAGGTGTATCCAACCATTTCTCCCAACAGTGGTATCAGAGCAAATAAGGTAACATGGGAGATGGTTTTCCTTCATTCATTGACAAATTGGACAGGAACAATTACCAAGCTTGGTCTCTAAGGATGAAGATCTATCTACAAGGAAGAAGCTTATTTGGATTCATCTCAGGAGATGAAGAATTGCCCTCATTCAAAGCAAGAGGACTACCACCAAGGATGAACAAGAGAGGCTCAACACATGGTGTGCAAAAGATGCATTGGCAATGTCTTATCTTCTTACCCCTATATCTGATTTCCTTTTACCTCATATTAGGAACTGTAAGACTTCCCAAGAGACTTGGGAAACCCTGTCATCATACTTCTCTTCCAACACAAGGGCCAGGAAGAATCAACTGTGGATTGAATTCACAACCCTTAGGAAGCAGCCCAAGCAATCAGTCTCAGAGTATGTGACCAAGATTAAAGATGTGGCAGACCAATTTGCAAGCATTGGAGAGGAGATTGAAGAGGAACAAATAGTAAGGCAAATAACAAATGGACTCAAGGCAGATGATAAGTGGGAAAGCTTCACCACTGCAATGGATCTCTACATGGACATGCATACCCCAGATCTCACAACTCTCATGGGCCAACTATTCACACATGAAGCAAAGTTTACAAAGGCTGGAGATCAATCAAAAGGTAACAACCCCTCTGCTCTATATACTGATAAGAAGATTAAGGATAAAGGTAAAGGGAAGAAGCAAGAAGAAGAAGGCTCTACCTCCCAAGCTAACTATGTAGGGAGAGGTAGATCTTCAAGAGGTAGAGGCAGAGGAGGTAAGTCAGGTAGGGGGAGACCCTACAACTCATCACCATGCAACATTTGTGGATTATCTAACCATACCACAGATGAGTGCTACAGAAACTATAAGAATCAAAGAGGAAGAGGCTATCAAAGAGGTGGATACTCTCAAGGTAGAGGCAGGTTCAACCAACACCAAGGCTACAATGGATACAACAATCAGTACAACAACAATTACAACCACAACCATAATAATAACTACCAAGGTGGATTCAGAAATAGAAGGGATGACAACAACTACACAGAGGAGCAAGATGACTCCCTATTGATCATGAATATGACCTCCAAGGCAGGAACAAATGATGATCATTTATTTTATATTGATTCAGGGTGCTCTAACCATGTAGTTGGTAATGTGGCACTACTCTCTGATTTGGAAGAACCCAAGGGCAAACATCAGGTACAGACAGGTGATGATACTAAACACTCTGTTATAAAGATTGGAAATGTGAAAACTTGTGATGGTAATCAAAACCTATTGAGCAGGGTACTTTATGTACCAACCATTACAAAAAACCTAATGAGTGTTGGTCAGATTGTGGAGAAAGGTTTGCAGGTCAGGTTCAATCAACATGGAGCATATGTGGAGGACCCAAAACATGGATACAAAAGGATAGCCAAGGGAGAGAAATCAGGAAGATTATTTACTTTTGAGCTAGAAGACACCAAAAACATTGCTTTATACAATTACAAGGATCAAACACTTTCAGAGTTAGAAATATGGCACAAGAGGCTAGGCCACATAGGTGAAAGGACTTTGAAGCAAATGTGCAGGGATCAATGTGTGCTTGGGATACCTAATGTGTCCAAGCAACACATGATTTACAAGTGTGGTGCTTGTCAGCTTGGTAAGTCTCACAGGTTGCCCTATTCAAGGAAAGGCTTTATGCATGAAGACTACCTAGACTTGGTACACACAGATGTTTGGGGACCTAGCAAGGATCCCTCCATTTCAGGTTCAAGGTACTATGTGTCTTTTATTGATGATTATAGTAGATGGTATCATGTATCGTGGGTAATTACAAGAGTCTGGAAGAGAAAAGAGAGAGGAAACAGAGAATTGGGAGAAGCCAGGAAAGCCAATAGAGCTTAGAAAAGATGTAGGACCTAGGTGGTCAATGAACCTAAGATCAGGATGAGTGTTAGGTAGCCGAAAGAGCATCGTATCTTCAGTGGGAAGTGCAACACAACCAAGCCTTCACTCCATATATACTAACACATCTAGTGACTCTGAGGAGGAAAGATTCATGGCCTTAGAGGAAATGCATAGTTCAGTGCCTAGGGAAGGGTTTATGTCCATGGGAGAGGGATAGTATTAGATGTCCCTTTAGTATGTATTCACTAACCTGCAAGGGATACCTATCTACCTCGACAACCTAAATAGGTCACTTGTAAGGATGATAAGCATTACATAATTTGAAATAGTCCCAAGTCGGGCTATCAAGTACAAAGGTGGTGTCTACATGGACAACATAGGTCAGATCTACGTAGTAATAGAAAATCTGGACGAGATTAATGAGAGAGGAGAGTTAGAGGGACAAGGCACTTGTGGGAGAACCAATAATGGATACATACGGACTACCCCAAGGTTAAAGTCAGTGGTGACCCAAAAGTTAAGAGGGGATCTGATACCCCAAGATGACTATCTAGTGGATATATGGGAGATTATGAGAGGGAATCTAAAGTATTTCATGCTCCTACTATCCGAGACAAAGAGGAAAGATCACAAAATGAGACTTCATGTAACTTATCAGAACTCAAGAAAACTAAAGTACAATGTTCATTAATTATAGAAGAATTTCTATAATTGAAACACCGATTATGGAAACAATTGGCTGAACATTTGAAGTTTGAAGTGAGGGAGTCAGTCAAAAAGAGTGAAAGAGTAGAGGCTCCCCCCAACCATCCAAATCCCAATCGATAAAGTCAGTGAATTCAATGAAGGAGATGAAGGGAATACATGTCTACCCATCACTTTTAATGAATACACGACTAAAGCAATCTTAAACATCAAAGTGTGTGTATGCATAGCCACCAAAGAGATTTGGGAAAAATGGGGAAAGCCAGGCCTATGACCCACACAAATGAAACTCTAAGTAGCAAATGGTCATCTCGAGAGACCACTAGGAATCCTAGAAAAGGTTATTCTGACGACATGCAGAGTGGAATTTAAACATACGCTAGCCATATGCCAATTTGAAAAAGCTAGCAATTAGGAAATGATCTTAGGAAGACCATTCATGAGACAACTAAGAGTTATGAAAGATTGGGGAAGAGCTACATTGTACCTACAACATCAAGGTATGACTACAAAGATAGATTTACATACCTTTGCCTATCGAGATGTACCCCCATTACAATGGAAATCAGTCCATAGAGAAGAAGACGGTCTATCCATTCGTAGCACATGATCTAGTGATCAATCATGGATGAAAGAATATGTTCAGATATGGATGTGTAATGAAGCCAAAAGAGAGGAAAAGAAAGCACAAGTATGACCAATAGGACATGAGAACTTGAGAACTGTAGATGACCTAGCATACATGCCCGAAATATTTCCTGATGAAGCATTCCAATCGCATGGCTGGATGGAAATATTAGCCACTCTAGATGTATGTGTAAACAAGGAAATACTGACCATGAACGAATGTATAGATGAAGAGGGATACAATGTGAATCTCTACATGGTGATCCTCCAAGAAATGGAAGCAGGTGAATTATTAGAAAAGGAATGGAGAGAGGATTACAAGAGTATTGAAATGGAGCCAGGATTTTATTTAGAAGAACAATACTTAAACGAGATTAAAACCAATAATGGTGTAGAGGAACCAAGGTATTCATCATAGAAAAGTACCAAGAGAAATAGGACAATGAAGAAGTTCAAGTAGAACAACATCTTGATCAATTCAAGGTACCAGAACACTTCAAACGATATGAAATAGAAGAACAAAAAATAGCAATTCAAATGCCAAAAAGAGAAGCCTAGGAAGCAGAGGCATATGATAATAAAGAATAAACCAAGAAGGTAACATTAACTATGGAAGAGGACAAAGAGAGATGTACCTACATAGGGAAGGATGTTTCCCCAAAAGAGGAGCAAGAGTTGATGGAATTAATCATAGAATGTAGAGACGTATTCGATTGGACCTAGAAAGACCTTTAGGGAGTGGACCCTTCTATTTGCTCCCATAGAGTTCCAATGACCCTTGATGCAAAACCGTGAAAACAAAGACCATACACGTATAGTGATGTCTATTCTGCAAAAGTTAAGGAAGAAATCAACAAACTATTGGTCGTAGGATTCATCTACAAAATTGAACATACAGAATGGGTATCACCTCTAGTAGTACCACCCAATAAGAATGGAAAACTTAGGGTGTGCATTAATTTGAAAAAGGTTAATGCAACCACAATTCATGATAGTTACCCATTACCCATAACTGACCATCTCTTGGAAAGAGTAGCAGGCAAGGAAGTCTACAACTTCCTTGATGGATTCTCGGGTTATAACCAAGTAGCTATTGCTATAGAGGATCAATGTACAACTGCATTCACTACTGATTGGGGAGTATTGACCTTTCGAATTATGCCTTTTGGGCTCACGAATGCTCCTACAACTTTCCAAAGATTGATGTGTCATGTGTTCAAAGAATTCCTGAGAAAAATCATCGAAGTCTATGTGGATGACCTATACACATATTCCTCTAGAAGAACTGAACACATTCCTGAGCTACGAAAGATATTCGAGAGATGCAGACAATATAGAGTGTGCCTAAATCTCGAGAAATGTGCCTTTAGGGTAAGGCGAGGAAAGATTTTGGGAAATATTGTATCCAAGAATGGTATCTCTACTGATGATGATAAAATAAAGGTAATCTTGGATTTGCCTAGATCGAGAAACGCAAAGGAAGTACAAGCTTTTTATGGGACATTGTGGGTACTACCGATGGTTCATCCACGTGTATGCCATAACTGCAACCTTGTATGGGTTGTTGACACAATTCATATGGATGGAGTAATCTGAAAAGGCATTCAATGAGTTAAAGTGGCGATTAAGTTGAGCACCTAGTTTGAAAGTGCCCAACTGGGATAAACCATTCCATATCCATGTGGATGCATCTGATTTCACAATCGGATGCATACTAGCCCAGCTTGCAGATGAAGGAAAATTAGATCACCCTATTGCATATGCTAGTAGAAAACTAATCAAGCAGAAATAAACTATACCAATACTGAAAGAGAAGGCCTAGGAATGGTGTACACAGTCAAGAAATTCTGACATTACATCTTAGCTAATAAATTCAAGTTCTTCATTGACCACCAGACATTATTGTACTTGGTCAATAAACCTTGCAATATAGGAAGGCGAGGGAGATGGTTCCTATTAGTCATGAAATCTAATTTTGAAGTGATAGTAAAAAAAGGGAATACGCACACAAGATATGATCATTTATCAAGGATGACACATGGAGAGCTATCCAATGGAGTGGAAGATGATCTACTTAATAGATACTTGTTCAACTTAGAAGTATGTACAAAATGGGCAAAAAAATTGATCCCAGTTCTCACGCATGGAGCACACCACAGGATCGATAGGGACAGTAGAAAAGAGTTCATACGATCATGGAATCTACATATTGTGGCTGATAGTCTATATTAAAAAGAACCTAATGGCTTATTGTTAAGGTGTGTAGAAGATGAAGAACAAAAAAATCTACTCGAGCAAGCACATGTGAACCAATGGAAAATGCATAATGCATTAATGGAACTATGAGGGAGTTGAAAAGACTAGGTGTGTATTGGCCAAACATGCAAAAAGACACACATGAATATATGCTGAATTGCCAAGAATGCCAAGAGAATTCCCTTGATGACTATTCTTCCTTACATTTCTTCACTATAGTACCAGAGTGGAGTCAGGTATTAGTGAAATTTTTAAAATCATGAAATTACAAAGAAGGAGCCAACCTCGAAAGAAAGAGGGCATTAGAGGAACAAAGCAAACATTACACTATAATTGGGAAACAATTATTCAAGAGCAGAAAGGACAATCAATTACGGTTGTGTGTTCATGAGAGAGAATACTTGCCTATATTAGAGATGGCACATGCAGGCACTGTGGGAGGTCATTTTTTAGCTAAGAAGACTATAAAAATGATCCTCTTTGCAAGTCTATGGTGGTCAACTTTACATATGGATGTCAACATGTACGTGCAAAGCTATGAAGTATGCCAACAAACTAAATATCCTGAAAGAAGGGATGATATGCCTCTAAGAACAATGCTCTCTGCCATAGCTTTTTCAAAATGGGGTATTGATTTTATCAGATTGATAAATCCTCTTGCAAAAGGGTCCCATGTTGAATATATTATTGTGGCCATAGACTATCTAACAAAGTGGGCCGAACAAAAAGTGACTAGGAAAACAATGCACAAACCACAAATTAATTTCTAGTTGAAAATATCTTTATGCACTTTGGACTCCCGATAGAAATTGTCAGCAATAGAGGGACACATTTCATCAATGAGGTGATCGAATCCCTGATGAATGAATTTCTTGTGATTCATAATAAATCAGCTCCTTGTCATCCACGAGCCAATGGAAAAGCTAAGAGTTCCAATAAAGTATTGTGCACAGTGTTAACTAAAATAGTTAACAATGGAAGGTCAGATTAAAACATGGATGTGGACCACTATTGATAAATTGAATATCCACCAATAGAGTGGTGAACTTAGCCATGTTAGATGGAGATGTACTTCTTAACTTCATAAGTGGCTGTGGAGTCAAAAGGTACATGGAACCATTAACTAAAAGGATGTTAGCAAGGCTCTTAGGAGCGCAAAATTGAAAAAATGCAGAAGAAAGAATAAGGGAAGAATCTCGAATAGAATCACTAAAGCGAATTAGAAAAAGGAAAGAATGGATAAGATAAAGAGATGAAAGATATCTACTGGGAGAGAACCTATCCTCATGGCAAGCTATCGAGTAGGTAACATAGAAAAGCTAGAAAATTGTATCACTCGACCATACTTGAATCTAGGGATCGATATAAATGAATATCAATTAGTAGATGCATTGACACAAGGCCACATTAAGTTGCATGCAAACCTCACTAACCAATCACCTCAAGAACACCATTAATCCCACCAAAGCATATATGATAGGAACAGGAGGTCAAGTCATTGAATGTTAGGGAGAGGTTTCAATCTCCCTACATTTGGGGAAAACCACCATGAATCAAGATTTCTGGTGTGCAAAGACGAGGACCTCTTAGAAGAACTGGTACTAGGACAAGACTGGATTTTTGAAGATGAAGTCAGTATACATCTAGCCCAGGGATACATATCAGTTAAAGTAGGGCACAAAGAAGTCTTTAGTCTTCCAGAGGCTAGATTGCCCCAAATGGCTAGCACAATAGTACCTAGGGTGGTGATTCTAGAGAAGATAGGAGAAGAGATTCCTAGTGTTACTATGAATCAGGATTGTCCTAATCCCCACTTGTCTAGACCTTTTCATTTTTCGCATGATACTTTAGCCAATTCTTCCTTAGGGAGTGAAACTGAAAGAGTGAGTGATATTTCATCTAACCACATTAGCAAGAGAATTGAAAAACCTACATGGATGTCAACCACAAGGATACGAAAATGATTGAACTTGGAGCTACAATGGATTCAAAAGGATCAATTGCCACAACATTAAAGTGGGAAGAAAGAATAGACCGACCAACAATTAGGAACACAAAAGAATAGCTGCCATCCAAAATTTCCATGGAATAAATCTAGAATTCTACATGTATGGCTTCTAAAGCCATTGATGGAAGCTTAGAGATCACAATGACATATCTGGATTCTGAAAGAAATCAGGCAACAATCAAATCAAGAGATGGAAAAGCTGAATGAAGTGTCATATCAGCGGAATCAAGCAATTGAACCAATCATCAAGGATAGAAGAAAACCCCAAACGGCTACAACAGGAAAATTCCATACTGAGGACAAAAGAAGTTGAGGACTACATTCAAAAATGAAGAAAGGGCAATACAACAAAATCAAATGCTTGAAATTGGAATCCAATGTTAAAGTTGAGACCAAAGAACCAACAAGGAATCCACCCAGACCACCCATTGGACCATTTTTGCACTCAATATGAGTTCATTAATCAGAATCCAATGTTAAAGTTGAGACCAAAGAACCAACAAGGAATCCACCTAGACCACCCATTGGACCATTTTTGCACTCAAGATGAGTTCATTGCATGATAGGGCCACATTACTCGGCCATGCATTTGACACAAATATTCTTCAACAAAAATAGGGGTGCACTTTTCCTCCACAGGAATAGGATTTAGCATGTACTATTATAGGTTGAAATCAAATTTATGTAAATAAATAAATGCTTCGGCTATAAACTACTCTCTTGTTTTCTTTCAACCATAAAAATAAGAAAAACAAAAATATGGCGAGGTATCTTACTTGCCTCAACTTAGCAAGGGGGATACCGAGTCACGGAAACAAAGCATCACTACGCAAAAGTAGACTGAACAGAATGAGTTTATTCTCAAGACTAATTCTCTATTACATGATAAGTGCAGATGGCTTCTGAAGACTCTAAAGTAGGAGTCCAAGAAGAAGTGCTAGAATTCCCATTGAAGAGCATGACAAGAGCAAAAGAAAAATGGTTTTGAGAAGATTAGTTAGTGAGCGAGCATTTATTCCTAGTTACATTTAAGGTCATGGATATAGATCACCAATTCCCTATTATGTCATAGGATTTCATAGTCTTGCACTGAATCCCTTTGAGAATGGATGTCTTGACAAAAGCTGGAATTCATAAGTATTTTGAGCTCCCAATTTATAGGCCCGACTTCCAACAATGCACTCAAGTGATGAACACATTACATCTGGCACTCGATATGCCATCATTGCCCGAAGTGAAAGTTTTAAATGCCAAAAGAGAATGGACCACCATCAAATTCATGCATGCGCTAATAAAAGAAGCATTTGAAAGGACTAAAGATGGTATCACCGACTTGAAGGAAGAAATTCATGGTGCAAAAACAAGAACATTCTTGGATATCAACCGCATTGACATTTGAAGAGGTAGTTTGGGTGGTACACCAACACTTCTGATTTTCAAACATGCATCAATATACGACACCTCAAAAGATTGTGGTCCAACTATTGTCTCATGCAGTCAAACAAGTCGGTAAACAAATCAATTTGATGCCCTATATTCAAGAAAGATTATTTAAAGCCAAGAAACAATGGGACCACAAAAAGTTCCTTAATGGAAGTGTGGTATTAACGTTACTAATCTACCATGCCTTGAATATTAGGGAATATCTTAAGGAAATGCCTTCTTCAATGGGAATGGCTAAATATGCAAAAACAACTATGGTACCCAAGAAGAGAAAAAGTGTGAGCATTACATAAGAAGCTAGTATCAACTGACAACCAATAATGTGAGGAGCAAAAAGACTGAGGGAAGTGCTAAATGAGGAAGCAAACCCGACAACAAAAAGGATACATGTTCTTCTGAGGACTCAGTTGGAAAAACCTACACCTATCATAGAGGCAAAGTTACAAGAAGTGATGGAAAAGACTCATGAATTCATGGAAGGACAACTTAACCTGCCAGTACAAGGGCATCATTACCAATAGGCCAAACTGACATCTCATCATCTGGCACACAAAAGATTAACCAAGTTTCATCGATACAAAGAATTGGGGCTCATTAATTCAAGCTCATCATCTGAATCCCTAGAATGCAATGATCAATTGACTATGAATATGGATATCCACATTGAATCGAATGATGAAGGCAGATGGGAAGAACTAAATCAAGTAATGGACCAACATGAAGGAGAGAACAAAGAACAAGATCAAGAACGACATACTCAATTGGAACAAGAATCAAAAGAGGACCAACCAAGAGAGAACATACATAGTCAAAATTAATGACACGAAAAGGCTTGAATTCATGGAAGCCACTCTTGAAGGTCAACCTATGATGAAACACCCCAAGGAAGAGTGCATACATGAAGAAATCATTGAGCAAGAACAATTGATGCCCATCCGTGTGGTGGCAAAACCATCACCTATGGATGTAACCTTTCAAAGCAACACAACAAAGTCTAGCACGGTCAAAGAAAAAG
The DNA here is from genome assembly GCA_020310875.1 of Ceratopteris richardii. NCBI lineage: Eukaryota > Viridiplantae > Streptophyta > Polypodiopsida > Polypodiales > Pteridaceae > Ceratopteris > Ceratopteris richardii. The sequence continues at coordinate 163,747,742 of CM035408.1, read as the reverse complement.
AACATGGTTCACCTACAAATAAGAAAACCATTTAATGAGACAATGCACATTGAAAAAGGAAAGGATGTGAAAACAAGTGAAGAACCGAACATACCAAAAACATGGTTGAATGTGGATGTGGCACAACTCAAACCAGTAGTGAAACAAATGATACAAATGACCATGGACATGGAACAACACTTAATGGAAGCAGACAAAGATTATGATCAATCACAGGTTGAACAAGAATGATTCAAACTATTAAGTGAAGAACTAGCTGCTCAACTCCTGCAATCTCAACAAATGATCACCAAAAAAGAAGAGCAAGTCAAAGACATCACGGAAAGTTTCCACTAGCTCCCTGATGAAAATCAACAGCTCAAAGATCAAATCAAGGAGCTTTGTAACTGTCACATAATCCTAGTAGGAGATGGTTGAACCACACCCTACGAGAGAGGATTAGGAAGTAATCCTCAACCATGGCTTTTGGGGCAAGTGGTTAGCCCATCGCACTCCTAACCAAGAGGTTGTGAGTTCAATTCCCAACATTGGTATTAGAGCCTAGTTGAGAAATTGGGCAACATGGAGGTTCACGCCTCATTCATGGGCACTTGGAAAAAGCGCTTATTTGTGGTGAGTGTGAAACTGGCCTTAGATGAAGGTGCATGGGTGTTGGGCACCCACATAGGATGGGATAGGTCCAAATTTGGTCCATGTGCTGGAGTTTGAGGTTGGTGGAAGCACTCATGCATGGAAAGTGGGTCCAAGAGAGTCAAAAGGGTCCAGACGTGAGCATTGAGGGCAATGCTCAATCTAAGGGGAAAGGAATGTCACATAATCCTAGTAGGAGATGGTTGAACAATGCACTATGAGGGAGGATTAGGAAGTAATCCTCAACCATGGCTTTTGGGGCAAGTGGTTAGCCCATCGCACTCTAACTGGGAGGTTATTAGTTCAATTCCCAACACAAACTAATATGAGACAAGTGAAGCAGAAAAGGTACGATTAATCAGTAGAAGAACAATTCTAGAAACTCAAATAAAAATACATATGGATGAGGCAGATGCTCTACAGAACAAAAACAAAGAGTTAATGAACTCTTCTTTGCTAAATCAATCGTTCACTATGACCAAATTCATGAATGCAGACCTCGTGAAGCTATAGGCACAACTAGAAAAGTATGCTGATCAGCTAAAATAGGAATATGACTCATGACAACAATGGGAATCAAAATGCGTGCATGATACCCAAGAATTAAGGAATAAATGGAAAGTCGTAGAGTCATGGTACATAGAGCAATGCAAGGAGGACACCAACCAAATGGCTATTCTAAAATGAAAATAGAAAAAGAGCTTAGTGAAGCCACATAACAAATCAAGGAAAAAGATGCAATTATTGCAAAGCTAACAACTCAATTGGAAACACGAACCAACATGGGGACACCAGTAGATCCAAGCTCTCAGACAACTACTATGGGGAATGAGGTATGTCCTCCCTCTCCCCCCATCAATAACTCTCCAATACATATTGCAGAGGAGGCACACCCTATTGATCAAGCTAAACCACCCAGTGCAAAAATAGCCAAAACGAGCGGTCACTATTGGTGTCCAAGCTTAATGAACAATTTGAAGATACGATAGTGAAATTCATGAAGGAAGCAAAGATCAAGAGCAAAAATTTGGAACACATTCTCAAGCCTTTCAACATACCATATGGGTTACTCAAAGAAGAAACCATGCAGTACATCAAAAGAATAAGGCAAAAAGAACCAGATCATCAATTAAATTTTAGGGCTAACACTTTTTCTTATACCCAAGAAGAATTTGATAAAGCTGATCTGATTTGGAGAAGAAAATTTTTGGAACTAAATCCTATTTTGAGGGTGCAATCGGAAGATGCACAATACTTACTTTAAGTGAATCCTTCTTTTTGTCCAGTACCACGCAGAAGACCATGGGTGCAATTTTGGGAGGCATAGCATCAGGGAATAATCAATAATCAATGGCTTAATTATCCTCTATTACCAAGTCCACCACATAATTACTTACCAACCAAAGATTATATGGTGTGTACAATAGAATTTTGGCTTTTAGGATATGCAACAGTTCTAGATCTAGCAATCAAAATGAAAAATAAAGTGTTGAACATGTTGTTAATAGTTTTGAGAATATTCAAACATACAGAATATACATTCTTGAATTTCATCGACATTAACTAGGGCACATATGCCCTCATTTTTTATCTTTCTATCATGCCTAGCTAGCTTACAATAATGGCTATTTATTTGAGATAATGCTTCTACCAAGCCCTTACATGCACACTTTCAAAGAAGCATTCTTTATAGTTTTTTTTTTGAAATGGACTCTGAAATCTTTTTGAAAATGTCTTCCAATTTAAATGCTCGATTGTTGGAATACAAGCTAAGTTTCTTTGCCAGTCATAGACATGCACCAAACGATGGTGTTAAATAAGATCAATGGAAGGAATTAATGATACATGAAGCTAATCTGCTAAATCAAAGAGAGCAAACTGCCATTCAAACCTACTCGCATTTCCATTCAAATCCTATTGGGGATGATAGAGTTCAGGAGGAGGGACGTGTGGAGGGAGATTCAAGCAAAAGACGAAGAAGGAGAAAATCAAAATGGAAAATAGTTCAATAAAAGTCTCACCTCTGCCCAAAGTCTTGTAGGGGCATGCATCAAGCTACAACGCAAAAGGAGGTCCCAAAGGATGTAACAAAGAATTATAATAGGACATTTGAAGCATTACTCTCACTAAAAGAGATGCAATATTTACCAATGGGTGTATGTGTGGCAAATCAAATCAATACAACAACCCTGATGTATGAATATAAGGAATGTCAAGGGGATGGCGGAAGCATTGGACTCAAGTTTAGATAAGGTTACAAATTCTATAACAATCCGAGAGGCTTCCTCAACCACTAGGTGCATGCAATAGAAAGAAATTAACAAGCCAAAGATAATACATCGAACCCTGAGTTATGATCAGTTCCTTGACTCCTTGACAAAAGTTGAAGAAGTATACACTAACTCTAAATCTTTAAGGCCTCCACAGGTGCTAGTTGTGGACAACTACAAATATGCCATCAACACAATCAAGAACTAAATCCGACATGACAAGAAGCAAAGCCTGTCAAGGGACAACAGAGGCAAAGAGGGGGAGAGTGTTGGAGAGGAAATAAGCAAAGAAAAGCATGCCCCATAAAAGTTTTTCAAATTTATGCACAATTTTTCTTCTTCAAATTTCTAGGAAAGACATCATGAGCTATGTAAATGCACTAGAGGAGTCCTCTAGATGCATAAATCCTAAATGTTGTAACATAATCCTTGTAACATAGTAGGAATTTAGTGTTTTTCAATAAAAGTGCCTCTCTCTTGTGTGAAAGAAACATTTTTAGGGCACATGCATATACGCCAATTGATGACTCTTTGTAAGAACTTTTTGCCATTGTGTGTAATCAAGCTAAAATTTCAAATTTGCCTCTTCTCTGTTGAATATGTTATGCTCTAGGAGCTTGTCTCTGTGTTTGATGCTTGAAATGTCTGTTGAGAAGTGTTTTCTACCCGCTTCCCTCTTGATTTCATGGCTGTAATGCATGTGTGAAGCTTGGTGAGTTGTGGAGCTAAAGTAGTGTTTCCTACCAAATCACTATTTTGCTCATAACTTGAAGTATGTTTGTCAGATTTGATTGAAAATATGAGCATTAGATGCGTCTCATTGAGATCTTCAAAATAAACTTCCTATTGATCATATTCAGAGTTTGGAGCTAAGAGAAAAGTCCAAATTTGTGCTTACTACTGTCACAAGTATCACAACATGCATTTTTAGAAGATTAAGGAGTAGGAGAGGTAGTTGAAATGAAATACATGCATTGTAGTATTATCACTTCACATACCATCGTGTGTGCACATGTCTTAGTACACTTGATATTTCTAATTTCACAAATTGATAATTAAACATGTATTAATCCAACACTATATGTACTTGGGGGCAATTTAGGTATAGTCTCAGTTGACACAAGTCCATAAGACTCTATGACTTAGGTAAAGATTATGTGTAATCTCTACAAGTTGTCTGTCTTGACTAGAACATTTTTAATTAATGCCCCAAGGTATGTTGGTTATATTATTGCATAGATTAGAAGCTTAAGAAGTCTATTAGAGTGTCCAAGAAAGAAATACGCTGGTCTAGAGCAAGGTTTTTGCAAAGACCCTCTCATTTCTTCTATCTTCCATCACTCCTCACAGTGGTATGGTGATGGTTTCCCTTTCTAAATTGAAAAATTGGATCAAAGAAATGACTCAACATGGTATCTAAGGATGGAAGCATATTTTCAAGGAAGAAACCTTTATGTATACATCTCTGGAGATTATTTCATGCCTATGCTAAAGATGAAAGGAGAACCAACACAAGAGAAAGAAAGGTTGAACGCATGGTGTGCAAATGATGCTTTGGTTAGGTCATATATCCTAAAATTTATTTCTAATCTCTTACTTCCATACATTAGGAGTTGTAAGAAATCACAAGAGACTTGGAAGCTTTGGAAACATTCTTCTCTTCAAGAACCAAGGCAAGGAAGAACCAACTATGGATGGAGTTCACATCTCTCAAGAAGTAGCTCAAGAAAAATGTCACCGACTTTCTGACAAATCTAACAGATGTATCTAATAAATGAGGAAGCATTGGAGACATCATAAATGAGGAGAAAATTGTCAAATATTTCATCAATGGAATCCAAGTAGACGACAAGTGCCATGGACTTGTAAATGGACATGCAAGTACTAGATTTCAATATACTCATGGGACAAATCTTCACTCATGAAGCCAAAATTATGAAGAATGGTGAGACACAAAAAGATAATCAATCCTCTACCTCTTACACAAATAAAAGTATAATTAAAGATGTCAAAGGAAAAGGGAAGAAAATTGATGAATAAGCAAGTACCTTCCAAGCTAGCTTTGCAAGTAGAGATACAAGTTCAAGAGGAAGGGGTAGAGGTGGTAGATGAGGCAAGGGGAGATCTCAAAGCTCTTCACCTTGTGCCATATGTGGATTAACCAACTATATCAGTGAGCATTACTTTGAGAACCCAAGGAATTAGAGAAAAAGAGGATGTAACAGAGGGGGATATGGAGTTCCTAGAGGTAGATACAAAAATACTTATGGCTACAAGAACAAAAAATATTTTGGTGCATATTTTTATGATATGAAGAGCAATCATTTTTAGGAAACCATTTTGAGATGACACACATAGCTTGAGATACAATATTTCAAAGTTGGCTTGATGGTTGTTTGTTAAAATCTACAAATTCATGTTCCATCTTTGTGCCTGTGTGACTTGAGATTTAGAAATATGTGCTTGATTATAGGATCACCCATGCAACAAAAATAATACAAGAATATAGAACTATTACAAGAAGTCCTGCATCTCGAGAGTGTTAGGTGTGGATAACTAGACTAGACAACATATAAGATATCCCTAAATGTGAGATCATAGGTATGAAATGAGATATCTGAATTATAAGAACTCCCGTGAGGAAAACAAACTAGGTACAAGAAATAATTGTATTGGATCTTGTAATAAAAGATAGGGCAAGAGGCAATTTCCACAATACTAGACTAGAAAAGAGTAGAACAAGGATCAAGAATAGAATTGGAATTGGAACTTGGATACTTACTTGGGATCACGACTCCTTGAGCTCATAAGACTTACATTTGCAAGAATAACAGTATGGGTGGCCAAGACCTCCTTATATAGGTATTTAAGGGCCATTATGACTTGATGTTTTTTTCAATGATGTCAACAACTTGAAACAAGACCTTTGAATGTCACAATTAAGCAAATAGATAAACAAGCTTAGGGTTTTGCACCTTTTGGATGTGATGATAGCATGATTTTTTGCAAATTCTAAACCGATCATGATTATTGAGATTCACATGAAATCAGGATTTCAAGAGAGATTCTTTTATGTCCATGACATCACCTTCCCTTCAAGCGATGAATTCCACAAGGAGTGGCCATATGATCTTTAGATATTGTTGGACTTCAATCTTCATAACTTTCGATCTTTGTAGAACTCTTGGTGTATTGTACTAGAACACAATGATGATGCATAGCCATGATGAAATGGAAAAGGTTCTATAGTATACCTAGATCTAGAATCAATTACATGATTCTCATGATGGGATGTATTCATCTCTTGACTCTTATGATCAATCCTTTGATATGGGATGATGATTGTGGATGTCATAATTCCAATTTTTTTCTCCTTATTAGGATATTTGAATTCCATTTGATAATGGCCTCCACAATAAAAGAATAATGTCTTACTAATGTTTTCTTTCCTTTGGTGTAACCCACTTGACCATGATGTTATCCAACTACATGGGTCTTGGTTGAGATTATTCAAATTATAAAACTCTCATAAATCTAAGATGAACTTGAGATGGTTTCTTCAATGTCAATGCCATCCCCTCCCCCTCCAGCAATGAGTTCCATAAGGAGAAATTCTCTTTGCTAGCTTGAACTTCATTATGGTCTTCACAACATAGATCCTTCGATCTTATAGTGGTACATTGTGATATTTCCAAGATATTTGATGGAGAAGCTTGAGCAAGTGCACCTCCATGATTGAACTTGAACTTCTTCATGTCCTTTACCTTATGTTATCTTCATAATGTGTATGATTCATAGCATTTGTAATGATTTTCTAGGATTCAAGGATTATTGATTTGGATTCTTGAGAAATAGTATCTTAATGATTAAACGCCCCTACTTGTTGGACTTGGAAATCTTTGAATAATTTTTCTCACATTTAACTTCCTAATTAATAACATAATCCAAGGCATCTCCTTGAGACATGGATAGTACGAGTTACTTTACTGCATCTTTGAGTCTAGTTTGGAATTTATTAATTATGTGGTCTTCTTGATATATAGTTCCACAAAAAAGTATCTTCAAATCTCATGTGTAGTTTGAGACTAATCATCACCTTGTCGTAGCAATCATTTTTGTTCTTAGATGTCATATCAAATTCTTTATCGTAGATTGAATTGCCTAGCATATGGAATCCATGGTGCTAAGACTTGATGAAGGTAGTCTCACCAAAATGTAAAGAGAACACTATATTGTGCCCTCTAACTAGATTTTGAATAAGATTTCAAAAATATTCTTGTGATTATAGGATCACCCACGGAGGGGAAATAATACACGAATATAGAATTGTTATTGGAAGTCCCAAAACACAAGAATGGTAGGTACAGATATATATACTAGAGAGTATATAAGAGATCCCACAACTTAGGATCGTAGGTATGAAATGAGACATCCAAATTACAAGAAATATTTTGAGAAAGATTAACTAGGTACAAGAAATAGCTGGATAGGATCTCATACTACAAGATCATAAGAGACAAGAGAGGATATCTAAAATCCTAGAATAGATAAGAGTAGAACAAGCAACATGAGTAAAAGTGGAACTCGAACTTGGAAAGTATTGTTCAAGTTTGAGGTCTACGGAAGCACATGAACAACACAAGGAAGAAGAAGAAGTTTGGAGCACAACACACAATATTGAATGTATTACCACATGAATGTACAAAGATAAGTGACCCATTAGACTTATAGACATATATACAATCCCAAGTAAAAGAACCTGCTAAAGAAGGAAAAAAGTGCTCGATAGTCCTAGTGTGTTCACACACATCACTACCAAAATATATCAACAAATCCCCTCTCGGAATGATGTGGTGAAGAAGGAGCTGGCACTCATGTATAATGAAGTGCCAAGCTATGTGGAAGGAGATCAATCCACAAAGGGAAGTAAGCCCAAAGCTTTGCAGAAAGCTTCAAATGTATCCTAAGGTAGAGCCTTTGTGAAAAGATTTGCAATATTATCATGTGTGGGAACATATGCCAAACTAATCTCCCCAACAAAGAACCTCTCCTTGACAAAATGATAGTGCACCTCAATGTGCTTTGTGCAAGCATGGAACACAAGGTTCCTTGCAACTACCAATATGCTCTAGCTATCAATGAAGATGGTGGTGGTAGAAGACTGACCAACACCCAAATCAACCAAAAGATGTCTGAGCCACACACACTTAATAGTCATTGTGGAAGCTACCCTATACTCAACCTCACAACTAGAAGTGGTCACAATAGGCTGCCTCTTGCTCAACCAAGATATGCATGATCTACTAAGCATGAAGTAAAAGCCACTATTGGACACATGAGTGTCATAGCGACGAGCCCAGTCAAAGTCAGAAAAAGGCATGTAAACCTGATGGTAGTCATCCCCCTTGGGATAAAACAATCCACGTAGACAAGTAACACTCAAGTAACAAAAGATGTGCTTAAACGCCTACGAATGCTTGAAACATAGGCAATGCATAAACTTGCTCATTTGAGAGACATCAAACTAAATATCAAGCAAAGTTATGCATAAGTAAATCAAGTATCCAATAGCTTGTTGATAGAGAACAACATCAAATGCATCTCCAACATCATGAAGATTCAACATTAAACCTATTTCCATATGAGTGACAATAGTTTTGCAATCTTGAAGGCCAAAACACTGCAATAATGTGTCAATATATTTTGTTTAACATAGATATATTCCATCATCAACTTAAACTGAATGCTCAAATAATGATGCAAATGCCCCAAATCTCACATCTCAAAAGAGGCATGCAAATCAGCCTTAAAATGAGCAATATGTTTCTCATTAGGATGAGTGAGCAACATTTCATCAAGATAGACAACAATGATAAGAAATACATCATTTACACGCTTGACATATAAGGTGATCTTAGTTCGATTGTTCTCAAAACCATGCACAATCAAGTAGGCATGTATCTTTTCATACCAACCACATGGAGCTTGCTTCAAATCATATAATGCCTTTTTCAACCTACACACTTTATTTTCATGCCCTTTCTGCACAACACCATGGGGCTGAAATACATACACTTTCTTCATGTAAGTCGCCATTCAAAAGTGCATTTTTAATGTCCAGTTGATGTACATTACAACCATGATAAGTTGCAAGTGATCATATGCTAGGAACGGTGATCATTCAATATCTTGGAGCAAAGGTCTCATCAAAATTAATGCCTCTCTCTTGATCCTAACCTTTTTCAAAAAGCCTAGCCTTATATCAACCTTGCCATCTCCATGAGAGAATTGTTATTTCTTTTATCAAATCCATTTTGTTAAGATGTATATGACAATATATACTAATGTTTTATCCCACATTTAGCTAGAAACGCATTAAAATACATGTTTCGCCCCTAGTCAAAAAGGAGGGGACCAATTTTACATGCTAAGAGATTTTCAACCAAAACCAAAAATTATTTGAAGCAAATAAATACGTCTGAATTTGATTTCAATGGATACACCCATGCATGCCTAGAAAAATCATCAATAAAAGTAATGAAGTAAAACTAGTTCCCAAAACAAGGTTTCTGCATAGGACCACAATCATCATTGTGAAATAGCTGTTAAATTTTGAGTAGATCATACTACACCATCTTTTGGGAAGGAGGAACACTGCATTTTTCCCAAAATATAGACTTCAGAAACATTTTATTATGTGCCTCAAGTTTGGGCAAGGATGATACCATTTCAGATTTTTGTAGGCATAGCAAACTAGCAAAATGCGGATGAACAAAGGGTGCATGCCAAAGCTTTGCATCTCAAATAGCCTAAGAATCTTGAACTACACATTTTGAATCATTGAGAGATTTTGAATAGTCTATGAGATTATATAGCCCATGACATAAAATGCCAGAAGCAATAATAACATCCCCATTTGATAGATCATGAATCATACATATGTCATCAAAAAATTTGAGAACCAAGATGATCTTGCCTAATGCTTAAACTCATAATAGATTTTTCTTGATTTTGGACACAGACAAAGCATCTTACAATGTGAAAGAACTACCATCAGTAGCAGTCAAAATGATCTTACCAACTCCCATTACAAGATAAGGGGAGTTTTTAGCGCATATGATAGTATTTCCTATAGGGGAAGGCTCAATTTAATGGAAGAAACTACACTACAAGGTAATATGTTCATGAGAAGATGGGTCATAACTGCAAATAATAGTAAACACTCATTCTTCATTCTGCACAAGTTTAGCAGACTCTGTTTTAGGTGTAGAGGTCTCTACAACAACCACTCTAGCCTCTTTCTTCTTTGCCACTTTTGCAACCCCTTTTGGACAACTCTTTAAGATATGATCATTTCCTTTACAATATTTACAAAATTATTTTTGTTTTTTTGTTTTCTTCTAATCTTTATCTTCCTTTTTTACTGTGAAAAATTTGCAGATTTGTTTTACTAGTAGATAAGCTTCATTTACCTTTGACCTTCTAACTAGCTAAGAAACCTTGATTTGCAATAGGCATAATGGACCTGTTCTGCATAGACTGATTTTCCTACAATAAAATAGAGCTAACTCCTCAGATGTTAAGGCCTTTGGATTCCCTTTCATCATCAATTGAAGAGTAAAAGAAAATGTCTGATATGAATCTAGAAGACCATTAAGAACAAACTACATAAGTGAGCTATCTGGAAAGACTTCATCTGTAGAAATCAACTACTCTTTCATATGCTCACTCTCCAACTATTTTTTGAGGTAAGCACTACGAGGCTCATTTCTTGCCTGCTATAAAGTGGTAAATGTATCCCAAGCATCCTTTGCTTTTTTGCATGAGTGCATATGAGGGGTAATGACGTTTGATAGACAAAGCTATCAATGCAAGTGCCTGAGCATCTCTACCATCTCATTGAAGTTGCTCTACAATAGGTGCACTAGAAACCACAACACGAACAAGAATTTGAAGATCGTCATCTTCAACATGATTTGCACCTCCTTCAATAATTATATTCGCAGGTGTAGTAGGTTGTTTTTCAACAACATGCACAATATTCCACAATCCTTTTTCCAACAATACATGACACATCATATATGCCCATAACGGGTGATTAGTGCCATCCAACTTGTCCCCAACAACCAACATATAGATTACATCATTGCTTTCAGTCACGACCATTGACTAAAATACCGTCATGCAAAAAAATATCAAAATGTTGAACAAAACTACCTTGTTGAGCTCTGCAAAACCCGTAGTAGACTTTGAGCTACTTGTATTCGCAAATGGAAACCTATATATATGTTTTGCACAAAAGGACAAAATTGCCTACATAGGCACTATGAGAGTGCATTGGACATCGAAATGAGCTCAAATGGAAATTTCAACATCACATAGCAAAGCCGTTTTGAACCCCTAATTGCCTATGCTATGCTAACCAATTTTCTTGCAATTTTGAGCTCATAAGACTTGCATTCGGAAGAATAACTATACGGGTGATCAATCCCTCCATATATAGGTATCTAAGGGGGATTAAAAATTGACGATAGCATCCTTGATGTTGCAACTCCAACCATGACCTTTGCATATCAAAATAAACAAAACATATAGAAGATTTTAGTATTTTACCACGTTCCAGATGTGCATACAGTAGAAAGTTTTTATAAGAATAAAAAATGATCAAGGAATAGAGAGATATGGGCAAGGCTAAATTTCCCATAGAAAAGGTGTATTATCCTAGATTTTCTCGTAAGTTGTAGTAACACTTTTCCACCTTGGGATTGACTTCAAATAAGTGTTATTCACGTCCATTCTTTGTGGGAAAAAATATTAAATCATTCTAAACCATAATCAACCATATTAAAATTATCATCATATAATAAAGTATTATTTTCCACCTCTTTGAATAGATTCTGTGGACTTGCATCTTCCGATAGCTTTCCTCAAGTCCATATCATCTAAATGAACTAACAATCTCAATCAAAAAAATCTTGAAAGCATATGAGGATGATCCTTCCCTCATTTCTTGAAGATGGATGATGAGCCTTCCCTTACTCATGACTTCCTTCCCTTAGGGGGAGCTCCATCATGACGAGTGATGATCTACGGTTGATGAAAAACGCCTTGTCAAGAGCTTTGGTAAAGACAATCACATTCCCCTTCATGTTGCAATGATGTAAGATGATATATCCACTTTGTATCTTTTCTTTAATGAAGTGCTCCCCCACTCCAATGTGCTTGTTTTGTTTATGCATTACTTGATATTGGTAAGGATTCAGCGTAAAAATTATCACAACAAGTAGCTCTAGATTGGCTTTCTTCCAATTTATTTAAAGTATCTTTTGGACCAAGTAGCTTCACAAGCTGAGGTTGTGAGAGTTTTGTATTTAGCTTCTATAGAGGATACTTTGGTAGCACTTTGCTTTTTGGAACTCATCAAGTATCTCCATTTTCTAGGAATAATGCATTTTCGCTTCTGCTCTTTCTATCACTAAATCCATGAAGATTCAATGTATCTACTCCATAAAGATTTCCATGTAAAGTATCTTTCATATTTCATAAATCCATGAAGATTCAATGTATCTACTCCATAAACATTCCATCTGAAGTACCTTTCAAATTGCTTATTATCCTTTTTGTTGCATTCCAATGAAATACTTTAGGGGATTACATAGTGGGAAAAGGGGTTCAATGCAACATAGGTATTATGTCTTTTGATAGTCAAATATAATAAGAGATATTTTATGAGTTATTTATGCAAGATTTTATCATATGGAATACCATTCTCTTC
>CM035408.1:163672567-163730067 GCA_020310875.1 Ceratopteris richardii | reverse complement strand
CAACCTTTTACAATTCTTCATTCAGGTCAAGCTTTTTGAAGTGAAAATCCTTTTAATGTCTTCATAAAATACTCTAAACAGAACGTCCATCTTTTACGGACAATTATTACAATTGCAACGTCATCTAATATATGCAAAAGAAAGTGTAACCCGAATGGTCAAAAAATTGGTGGGTGTATATTTCTCTGCAAGGCATATGATTTCACTCAAATTTAGATGAGCCTTTGCAATGGGTTGGTCATCCGTCTCTTTAGGAGAAATCCATCCAATCAAATCAAGCAATTTGTATATAATACTTCAAATCTCAGGTAGAAAGTGTAACCCGAATGGTCGAAAATTTGGTGGGTGTATATTTCTCTACAAGGCATATGATTTCAGTCAAATTTAGATGAGCCTTTGCAATGGGTTGAACATCCTTCTTTTTAGAACAAATCCATCTAATCAAATCAAGCAATTTGTATATAATACTTCAAATCTCAGCTGTCAAATATCCCTTGATTGGGATTATATGAGCTGAAGAAACTTGTTCCAATCATGAATTTTCATGGAAGATAACTCTTCTTCTCAAGTAAAAGTATTCTTTATTGATCCCATACATCTAGTTGGATTTCAAAAAGAGAAAAGATTAATTTCTCTCTCTTTAATTCCTCTTGCAAAAACCATGGTGATCATGGAATTTAGTTATCATCCTAAATACAATCATTTGGACATGCAAAGATCTTGTGTAAGTCCATATCTTCTAATCTGAGTAAACTTTTTGCTTCCAATCTAGATGGTGGAACCTAATTTCCTATTGGTATTGTTTTCTCTCTAATAATGTAAGGAGAGGATTAACAATTGCATATGACCACCCATGCACTGCTTGTAAGTTCATAAATGGAAGGCATGTTTGAAGAGCAGAGATACTTAAATGTTTATATAATTGATGAAGCACTAACGACCATAACACATCTTTTCATGTTTCAATATCAGTAGTATGTTCATAATGATCATGATCTTAAATATGTTTATCTACATTAGTACTATCCTAGAAAGATCCATCTATCATGCCTCCCATTTCTTCATTCCATATTTCATTGTTGATTTCCGCATGATCTTGGTTGAAAAACATCAGACACTTTGGATCATGAATTTGCTCTACATCACTTGAGTGCAACAAGCCTCATCCTTGTATTTCATATCTTTCACCCAATGAAATATGAGTATCAAACTCTACATACTTCGACAAAATGCTTTCTAATTACTCTTCTCTTCCGTATAGTATGATGCTTACAATTACTTCAAGGACATACTATTTTGTCTTCCAAATGAGGCCAAGAATCACTACTACTAGATGTCATCTATACCTAAAATATCATACATTCTTAACTCTATCTTTGATTTTTTACTTCCACACATTAGGAAGTGCAAGACATCACAAGAGAGATGGAATTCTCTTCAAGTATTCTTTTCATCAAGCACCAAGGCAAGGAAGAACCTATTATGGATGGAGTTTACAACGTTCATGAAGATGCCCAAGTGGAGTATGATTGATTTTGTCACCAAGATGAAGGACCTTGGAGGACAACTTGGAAGCATTGGAGAAGTCATTGACGAAGAACAAATAGTAATGCAAGTAATCAATGGTATCAAGGCTAATGACAAATGTGAAGCCTTCACCATAGCTATGGACCTCTACATGGACATGCAAGTTCTTGATTTCAACACACTCATGGGACAATGATTAACATATAAGTTAAAGCTTATGAGGAATGGAAAAAGCTCAAAACATAATCAATCATATGGTCTCTATACAGATACAAATAAAAGCAAGGATAGCAAAGACAAGGGCAAGAAGTCTGATGATGAAGGTAGTACCTCTCAAGGAAACTTTGTACGTAGAGGTAGGGCTCAAGAGGAAGATGTAGAGGAGGTAGAAAACATAGGGGGAGAGCACAAGGCCTGTCTCCATGTGCCATATGTGGTCTAATAATCATATTACATGGAATTTTTTTAGGAATCCAAGGAACCAAAGAAGAAGAGGTTACAATGGAGGAGGCTATGGAAACTCAAGAGGAAGATCCAACAACTCTTATGAAGACAAGAAAAACTCATACAATAACTATCAATGTGGATACAAAGGATGGAGAGACTACAACAACTATACAGATCACCAAACTCAAGAAGGCTCAATTCTATTGTTGAACATGACTATGAAGGAAGGTAAAGCAGATGAACATGTGTGGAATAGGCATGAAGTCCAAACAGAAGATGACACAAGGCATCCCGTTGAGATAGGTAATGTGAAGACTTCAGATGGTAATATGAATTTACTAAGTAGAGTATTGTACGTACCAACTATCACTAAGAATTTCATCACTATAGAAAAAATTATTGAGAAGGATTGCAAGTCAGATTCACTAAGCATGCAACATTTGTTGAAGACCCATATTAGGGATTCAAAAGGATAGCAAGAGGAGAAATGTCAAGAAGTTTTTTCACATTTGAAAGCCAAGACACTAAAAACTATAACATTGCTCAATTATGGTAGTCAAACTCTATCAGAGTTGGAAATTTAGCACAAGAGATTAGCTCACATAGGGGAAAGAGCTCTGAAACAAATCAATAGGGATCAAAGTGTACTTGGCCTACCAAATATATCCAAACAACATATGATTTATAAATGTAGTGCTTGTCAATTTGGTAAGTCACATAGATAACCCTTCACCAAGAAAGGATACATACATGGAGACCTATTAGAGTTAGTCCATAAAAATATATGGGGACCAAGCAAAGAGCCTTCAATCTTTGACTCTTGGTATTATGTATCATTCATAGATGATTGTAGCATATGGACAATATTGTACTTCATGAAGAATTAAGATGAAGTGTTTTCATGTTTCAAAAAGTATTGAGCTCTTATGAAGAACCAAACATGTAAAACCCTAAAGAGTGTAAGGTTAGATGGAGGGGGAGAATATTTCTCCCATGATTGTGATTCTTATCTCCAAGAGAGAGGGACCGAAAGAGAAATCACCAACATGTATAGTCTTGAGCAAAATGGAGTGGCAGAGGGAAGGAATAGAACAATTGTGGAGGCTACAAGCTCAATGGTCAATGAGAACACTACAAGAATAATGGGGGCATAGGGATGCTGCAGGTTGATAAAAAAGCGGGTATCCTTGCTTATGTGATGCTTCTTTAAAAAAGCGTCGCATAAGAGACATTTAAGAAAAAAATTCCAAAAAATAAATTGAGGCTATCGCATATGCGATGATGCGCATCACTTATGCGATGCTAAGCTCTGGCATCAATAGAAGTATCAAAGCCTAGTAATGCTTCTAGCGATGAAGGAAAACTACCTAGGATGCTTGGGCATCACATAAATGACAATCCAAGAGTTGACAAAAAAAAGCCTTTTCCTGGCACATTTGTGCCGAGATCAAGCAAGCAAACGAAGATGAAGAGCGAGTGAGAGCGATTGTATTGGTTGTAAGCGAGTCCCGAGGTACGTACACATGCACATACACACACATACACACACATACATACACACATATGCATACACACACATGCATAGACACATGCACACATATGCATACGCACACATACATCCACATATATACACATATATACACATATATACACATATATACACATATATACACATATATACACATATATACACATACACATACACATACATACACACATATGCATACACACATACATACACATATATACACATATACACACATGATATTTGTTCATTATTTGCGTTGGCTCGTTGCATATGAGTATATAGCCAATCCATGAAAGAAGATATACTTGTATTCTCGTTACCATCCAAATTACATCTATATCTTTTGTTTCTCCATCTTTTACTTTGGAGTTTTTGAAGCTCTTGTTCATACTCACTAATGAATGCTTGCATGCATTTTCTATTATATGCTACAAAAGTAGAAACATCACCTTTTTCTTGTAATGTAAATTGAAATGGAACTCCCTTTATTCACTAACATAATACATGCACTCTTCAAGCATCCATCCCTTTTCCATAGATCCTTTTGGGTTTGCTCTTTGTCGCACATAACCTTTTAATATTACCATATATCGCTCAACCCAAAACATCCATCGAGTGTTTACAACACCTGCAATCTCTATTTCATCCATAAGATGTACTAATAAATGCCCCTACATATCAAGAAATGATGTTCGAAGCTCTTTTTCCATCAAACATAGTAGCTCTTTGCATTCATGTTTCTTTTGTGTGATCGAGTCTATTAAATAATATAGGAATTATTTAATAAATAAAACATAACAAATAATCTTATATATAAAATACAAAAGTATGATAATTATCTTATAAGCGATCCAAGACGATAGATCATGTTGCATACTCCTTTCGTTGTACATCCATTGATAACCAAAGGTAGGATGTGCTTCAAAATGTTATGCCACTACATGTTTCTTTAAGTGAGATAAGCTTCTATCATCCATAGTAAACATGTTTTGGAAAGATGGTCCATATCCTATAGGTCTTCGAATTGATTGAATCCTAATGTTGATAGTTTGTATCTCTTTTGTTGTAAGTATCCAAGGAGTAAGTTGTTTCTTTTCACCACAATGAGGACAAGCCTTATATCCCTTAGTAGATATTCTTGCATCATGACAGCCATAAAAATATAATTACATTAACTCACATACAATTTTATACATATTAAATAAGAAAAAGTACATCATTACCTGAACGGACACCATATCCTGGAAAATCATGTATAGTCGAAGTCATAATTCCGTGAACCATAAAGTTTCTCTGATTAGCTTTTCGATACATCAATGACATTAATACCTCTTTGTAACTCTTGGAGATTGTCAATGAGAGGAGCAAGATATATATTCATGTCTTTAACTTGTCTTTTTCCTAGGATTAAACCATGTTGACCATTTACTAGATTTCATAAAAAACTGATTAACACCATCTTATGCAACTCCTAAATTTAGATTGCATGGCTCTTGTGCAAAATCAGGCCATCTAGAATCAATACATTAAAAAGGTACACTCTCTACTAGAATTCTCATTACTCCATCACTACTTTTATGATCAAATCCCATGTCAAAAGCTTTGATAATTTATGGGTTTGAAACATATGTTTAATTCATCGATCCAATGGAAAATGTCTCAATACCTTTTTTGGGATTTTACCCTCTTTGTTCTTATATCAAGGAGACTATCATTTTGGACATGTCAAAGAGTCTGCATATTCACCTCTATAGATAAATAACTACATAAATAAATAGATAAATAAATAAATAGATAAATAAATAAATAAGTAGATAAATAGAAAATTATTAATTATACCTTAATACTTTCGAAACAAATACATTACCTCATCCAAAATGATTTTGAAGATTGAGAATAATTAAGCTTGCACTTAGTCATATCAAGCGACTTCCTTCATATATATGCTTTAGACATTCTTCACAAAGATATTTCTCATTTTTAGAAATATCAATGCTTTTGTTGTCATTTTGATACCAATCCTCAATAAAACTTTCCATTTCATCATCTTCATCATTATCGCAAAAATCTTGTACTTTATCTTCTTTTTAATATAGGTCTTTCAATCTTGCATATTCAATAGGATCACATTTGCGTAGCCTCCTCATGGAAGCTTATGATAAATGAGGTCTTACTGGCAACTTTGAATGGTGTGGTGGAAGATCATCAATGTCATACATAGGAATCTACACACATCAATAAAAATCATTAGTATTCCATAGATAAATGAAAACTAAACTTTAAACATAAATTCAAATAAGTAAGTTAATTTAAAAAGATTTTCAATCAACTAGAGTTTTCAATGCAACACAAGATAGGTGGATAGAAAGTTTTCATTGCTTTCTAGCTAAAAGGTGCTCTTGGAGGTCTACACCATCCATAATTCACTAATAATTCACCACCAACATGTAATGAAGTAATAGCATTGACAACTATGTATCCTCCTACATTTCTACTTATGTATGGTGATTTGTGACTATCTTCATGCTCCTCAAATGTGAAATTAATCATTGAATTATTATATCCTCAACTACTATTCATTAAACCTGCTATATTTCCATGCATGTATGGTCTTCCATAAATATATAATCTTTCATTTTCGGCATGTGTAATCCATCTAATAGCAAGAGAAGCTACATTCATGCATAGTCCATAAGTAGTCATGCTTTGAACATAATGTAAGTCGATTCCAATCTCCCCATCCATGTATAGGACCACAAAATAACATAAGAGTGACTTCAAAGTTCGGAGGCATATACAAATCCCCTACAATAAATAGACCACGACAAGCACTAGTAATAGTGGAAGGAGCAATCATATAGTGATTACCCCAAAAGTTAAAAACTTGTCCATCTAAAGGAAGTGGTCCTCCATTCCATCTTCCATATCTTCTTCTACCATATGTTTGTACTACTAAGGATGATCATGAGTTGGCAGTGGATAATGTTCAGACATTTCAGTCTATGAACCAGGAGGTAGAGGATTTCGAGAAACCTCTACTTGTAATTGATAAATGGCAAGTTCATGACATGTATGAGGTGTGTTATCATTATTAGTAGAAGAATCATCCTCATCATCATCGAGCAAATATTCATGTATATTAAGTATAATTTGATTTTTTATATGATTTTGAATTAAAATAATCACATTAGTTTATAGAAACAATACATACCCAAGATCTATCACATTGATCAGGAGGTGGTGCATGCTCAAAACTACCATATTCTACCTCATATTCAATACATTCCAATCGTGTTCTTTGATACCTAGCAAAAATTACACCAACATATAATATGCTCTTGATAGTAAAAATCATCATAATTCCTATTGGAGGACACATGTGAAGACATCATTGCATGGATAGGAGGTGGTGGAGTACCCTCTGATTGATCAAAATCCAATTATAATATAACGATAAAAAAACATATATTAGTCATGTGTGTATCTATCAAATATTAAAATTAAAATCTTGATATACTTATAATAAGTAGTCCTTGCACGATTAGGAGATGGTGATGGAGTTCCCTCTGATTGCTCAGAATCTGATTATGTAGCAAATAAAGGTACTAGATATTAATAATCTGATTATTTACATACATACACATTCACATTTACACATACACACATATTCACATATACACAAATACACATTATGACATATAAATACACATACAAAACTATAAATGTATGATGTGTGTACGTATGTATACATATGTGATGCATGTGTGTATGTGTTCATGTATTTATTATGTATGTGTGTATCTATATGTGCAGGTATATGTATGCATATATCTATTATGTATGCATGTGTATGTATATGTATGGGTATGTATGTGTAACTTTATGTATATATGTATGTGTATGCATGTATGTGTATGCATGTATATGTTTGTATATGTGTATGTGTGGGTATGTACGCATGTGTATGGGTATGTGTATGCATGTATGTGTGTGTATGTATGTATATATAAGTGTAGGTATCTATGTATAAGTTTATGCATATGTGTATGTGTATGTATGTATGTGTGTATAAGTGTAAGTATATATGTATGTGTGTGGGTATGTATGTACTATGTATGTGTTTGTATATGTATGTGTTTGTATATGTATGTGTTTGTATATGTATGTGTTTGTATATGTATGTGTGTGTGTATATGTGTATGTGTATGCATGTATCTGTGTATGTATGTGTATGTATATGTGTGGGTATGTATGTGTAAGTGTATGTATATATGTATGTGTATGCATGGATGTGTGTGTGTATATATGTATGTGTATGCATGTATGTGTGTGTGTATATATGTATGTGTATGGGGTTGTATTTACTATGTATGTGTATGTATGTATATGTGTATGTGTATGCATGTATGTGTGTGTGTATGTGTATGTGTGGATACTTATGTATGTATACGTGTATGTGTATGCATGTATGTAAATGTGTATGTGTATGTATATGTGTGGGTATGTGTAAGTGTATGTATACATGTATGTGTGTGGGTATGTATTTACTATGTATGTGTATGTGTATGCATGTATGTGTGTGTATGTGTATGTGTGGATATGTATGAATGTATAAGTGTATGTGTATGTGTATGCATGTATGTATATGTGTATGTGTATGTATATGTGTGGGTATGTATATATGTATGTGTATGGGTATGTATTTACTATGTATGTGTATGGGTATGTATTTACTATGTATGTGTATGTATGTATATGTGTATGAGTATGCATGTATGTGTGTGTATATGTGTAAGTGTATGTGTAAGTGTATGTGTATGAGTATGTGTATGTGTATGTGTATGCATGTATGTCTATGTGTATATTCATAAGTTTAAAGTTTTTTTTTATATGCTTCGTCTTTTTTTTTTTGTTTGAGATTGAATAATAGGAGATATTGTATGGTAGAACAAAATAAGAGAACACCTAACATACCCCCCAAGATGTGGGAGTATTTTCATAGATAGCTATGCCTTTAGGAATTATTTCCTAAGCAGAAGCTATATAAATTAATAGTTAATATTACAGTGATTTATAATTCTCATAAGTTTTAATATTTAATCTATGTTTTTTTTCATTAAATAAATGCAGGCGGCAACAAAGAAGAGAGTTGAGTCAGGTCATACATCATATTTAGGCCAATTGGGCCACCATGGTTTTCTAGCTACATTTGTAAGTAATATATTATTGAAACTATATTTTTTATTTTAGTTAAAATACTAATCCTTATTCTTTTTTAGTTGTTTTAATGTAGCGAAATGATTATGGTCAATATCCTATGAAAGAGGAAATCGATTTTGCTACACATTGTGGATATCGATGTATTAGTGAGTACATGCAAGATCATCCAAATGCTTTTATGAGTATTAGTAAATTTCATGTAATTATTTTATTTTTATTGATGTTTTATATATTTTATTAATATATATAACAACAATACAACAATATTATGGAGAGGTAGATATTGATGAGGTGGGAAGGCAGGCACAGGTGGGATGATCTCAATCGTCACA
This sequence comes from Ceratopteris richardii, assembly GCA_020310875.1. NCBI lineage: Eukaryota > Viridiplantae > Streptophyta > Polypodiopsida > Polypodiales > Pteridaceae > Ceratopteris > Ceratopteris richardii. The sequence continues at coordinate 163,721,013 of CM035408.1, read as the reverse complement.
AAGTGCTCACACCTCTACCCATGATGCCACTACAGATACATCAGATCATGCGGATGATCATGATGATGAGGATGATCATGACGATGATGATGATGATGATGATGATGATGATGATGATGATCACGATGATGATGACTGATATATTACATTCGATATATATTTTACATTGATATACTTACTTTTTTTATATCTCTATATTTTCTCATTTCAGTTATGTTTTGAATTGTGTCTATGATACTAATTAATGAAAAGTTTTGTTTTAATGATTTTTATTTTTGTTTATATTTTACTGTAGTGTGTGTATAAAATGTATGTATGCACATTTAGGTATATATCTATGTTTATGTAAGTGTGTCTATATGCATGTATATGCACGTATCTGTGTTTGAATCCATTTGGAACTCACCATAGGATTGCCAGATGTTGGCCAGTACTCTTCAGATATACATTGTGTGATATGATATATAGAGTCTCTATCCTGTTCAGTCCATTTTAACATTACTAAATGACCGAATTCAATAGAGCAGAGTTGTCGTATGCGCTGACCCATAGACTTTCCCGCTGCATCCATAACTGGAGCTCCATTATGGATATGATATATCTTCGATTCGTCATGATCATGTGCACCCCAAGGTGTACGTGGAGATCCCATCTGATGCAATATGAAGATCTCATCTCATCCAATGTATATATATGCACGCTTAAGCTTGTATACATATGCATTCATGTATACATGTGCATATTCATTCATGTATGCATATGCATTCATATATGCATATGCTTGCTTGTATGCATATGCTTGCTTGTATGCATATGCTTGCTTGTATGCATATGCATGCATGTATGTATATGACTATGCATTCATGTATGCATATGCATGTTTCTATGCATATGCATGCTTGTATGCATATGCGTGCTTGTATGCATATGTATTCATGTATGCATATGCATGCATGTATGCATATGCATGCATGTATGCATATGCATGCATGTATGCATATGCATGCATGTATGCATATGTATTCATGTATGCATATGCATTGTTGTATGCATATGCATTCATGTATGTATGCATATGCATGCATGTATGTATGCATATGCATGCATGTATGTATGCATATGCATGCATGTATGTATGCATATGCATGCATGTATGTATGCATATGCATTCTTGTATGCATATGCATATGCATATGCATATGCATATGCATATGCATTCTTGTATGCATATGCATTCTTGTATGCATATGCATTCTCTCTTTCTCTCATGTATGGATATGCATGCATGTATGCATATGCATGCATGCATGTATGCATATGCATTCTTGTATGCATATGCATTCTCTCTCTCTCTCTCTTATGTATGCATATGCATGCATGTATGCATATGCATGGATGCATGTATGCATATGCATGCATGTATGTATGCATATGCATTCATGTATGCATATCCATTCTTGTATGCATATGCATGCATGTATGTCTGCATATGCATTCTTGTATGCATATGCATGCATGTATGCATGCATGCATGTATGCATATGCATTCATGTATGCAAATGCATTCTTGTATGCATATGCATGCATGTATGCATATGCATGCATGTATGCATATGCATGCATGCATGCAGGTATGCATATGCATGCATGCAGGTATTCATATGCATGCATGCAGGCATCCATATGCATATGCATGCATGCATATGCATACATGCATGCATATGCATACATGCATTCTCTCTCTCTCTCACTCGAACACAAAAATAAAGAGAGAAGATATTAGAAAACAAAAATATAAAGAAAGATAAAAGAGTGATTTATGCATGCATGTATGCATATGCATGCATGCATGTATGTATGCATATGCATTCTTGTATGCCTATGCATGCATGTATGCATATGCATGCATGCATATGCATACATGCATTCTCTCTCTCTCTCACTCGAAAACAAAAATAAAGAGAGAAGATATTAGAAAACAAAAATATAAAGAAAGATAAAAGAGTGATATATGTCTTACTTACATTGATGTAATTTTTGAATCAAGGTTGTCAAAATACACTTGAAGTTCTCCTTCGTTGAATTTCCATAGATTTGATCTCAAAAATATCTTGCAAAACTAAAGAGAGAAGATATTAGAAAATCAAGAACATAAAGAAAGAAAACAGAGTGCTACAATATGTGCGATCTACTCACCAAAGCGTCAGATCTATAAAAATAGAGGTGTGTTTAGAGAGAGAGAGAGAGGGAAGGAGAGAGAGAGAGAGAGAGAGAATTGTTTGAATCACGGTCGTCAAAATCCACTTGAAGTTCTTCTTCGTCGAATTTCCAAAGATTGGATCCCAAAATCTCTTGCAAAACCAAACAAAGAACATATTAGTAAAGAAAAAACATAGAAAAAGAAAAAAGAGTGCTACAATATGTGCGATCTACTTACCAAAACTTGAGATCTATAAAGATAGAGGTTTGTTTAGAGAGAGAGAGGGAGAGAGAGGGAGGGAGAGAGAGGGAGAGAGAGTGAGAGAGAGAGAGGGAGAGAGAGAGAGAGAGAGATAGTGAGAGAGAGGGAGGGAGCAAGAGAGAGGGAGAGAGAGAGAGGGAATGGAGGGAGAGAGGGAGAGAGAGAGAGAGAGGATGACAAACAAAGATCTGCTGTTGGCACGGACAAACCCGAAAGTAGAAGATCTATATTCAAAACACTCAGAACGACAAATTTTGGGTTCGGGCCCGGTTAAAAAGAGAGTATCGGTATAAGCATCAGTATAAGCGTCGGTAGTTCCAGCAAATTACCGACGCGTATATTGACGCTTATACCGTCGCTTTTTTTCTGAGGCAAAGTGGCTTTCCCAAATTGTTCGAGGGTCATACCGACGCCGATAGCTGACCGTCGGTACACTGACCGTCGTCATTCCCTCGATATGTTGTAGTGAATTTGATGGTGAGAAGAAAATTGGAGAGGATCTTGAAGCATGGATTGAGGAACTTGAAAATTTCTTTGACCTGTGCGTATTTAGTGAGGAATCAAAAGCAACGGTGGCAATTCTGCATCTACGAGGAGTCGCAAAATTGTGGTGGAAATCATACATACAGAGAAGAACACGTGAAGGTCCGATCCTCTAGAATGAGTTTCGAGAGCAAGCAGAGAATCGTTATTGTTCTCCACATTATCAAATGGAAAAGAAAATGGAATTCTACTCTTTCAAGCAGTATGAGGATGATAGGTATAACTTGTCTGTTGAAGAATATAAGGAGAAATTTTTACGGTTACATAAGTATGCACTAGAAGTTTCTGGAGATGCCCTAAAAAGCAAGTTTATTGATAGGTTACATAAGTTTATTGAGGGTCGGGATGTGTAGATTTTCTTGATGTGGTTGCAAAAGCAGAGAACTTTGAGAAGATGGAGAAGTTTACCACGAAAAAGGCATCCAAATCAAGATTTATCTCAACAGGACATCGACCCCCAAGACCTATTTCAATAAATTAGAATGAACAGAGATCGACTAACTCTATTAATGGTCAAGGAGGAAAAACTAAGCCAAAGCAAACGGATACACTTAAGAAGCAAGAAGTTGTGCACTGGCAACGTGATTTTAATTTCTTGGAGCGGGCTAAAAGACTCCAACTTTGTTTTCGATGTGGAGAACAAGGACATCGCACTTTTGAATGTCCAAACAAGGCCATCAACCGTTCTATGCAAGCGAAGATAGCTCATCTACAAGAAGAAAACATGACAATTGAGGAAGCGGATGATCAAGGTAAGTGTTCTAGCCCTAGACTTCAATGCATGAAAACTTCTTCTCATTCAAGGGCATCGGTGATTAGGATTATGGGGGAACATATCCTCACGTAAGGTTAGTTTCTTGATTGACTCGGGTAGTACAAATTTGTTTCCTTTCACTTAAGATGACAGAAGCTTTAGGGTTGCATATTGAGATGCAGACTAAAAGACCTGTACAGATGGCTAATGGTAGGATACACTATACTCGAGGCTGTATTGAGAATCTTGATTTTATGTTAGGAGAACATAAGTTTTTGGGTATCCTCCATGTAATTGAAATGACAGAATGTGATGTAATCATCGGAATGGACTGGTTAGTTCATAATAGTGTCCTGATTGATTGTGAAAGCGGGATCCTTACTTTGAAAATAGAAGGGAAGGAACATCGTCTTGAAGGCAAGCGTAATTCAAGTTTTTCTCCTATTTCTGCAATAAAGTTGATTAGGGGTATTTGACAGGGTTGTGAGACATATTTGGTTTATGTGCATGACCTTCAGGAGAAGAAGAAACAAGAGGAAATACCTGAATATGTTAGAAAACTTTTAGATGAGTACGCAGATGTATTTCCTGATGATCTACCAGGCATGCCTCCTCCTAGGAAAATTGACCATGCTATAGACCTTTATCCAGGAAGTGAGCCTTATTCCAGAGCACCTTATAGGTTCAATATTGATGAATTGAAAGAGTTGAAGCTCCAACTGGATGATCTATTGAAGAAAGAGTTGATAAGACCTAGTGTTTCACCTTCGGGAGCACCTGTTTTGTTTCAAAAAAAGAAAGATGGTTCATACAGACTTTGTATCGACTATAGGGGATTGAACAAGAAAACCATTAAGAACAAGTATCCACTGCCACACATAGATGAACTATTGAGTCAATTGAGTGGTGCCACAGTATTCACTAAAATTGAATTAAGATCAAGATATCATCAAATTAGAGTAAAGTCTGAGGACATACCCAAAACCGCTTTTAGAACATGATATGGTCATTATGAGTTCACGGTTTTGCCTTTTGGATTGACAAATGCTCCTGCAACATTTATGTGTTTGATGAATAATGTGTTTCATGAATATCTCGATGAATTCATATTAGTTTTTCTTGACGATATTTTTGTGTATTCTAAGGATGATGATGAACATGCATTGCATCTCAGGAAGACTTTACAAAAACTAAGAGAGCATAAACTATATGGCAAGATGAGTAAATGTTTTTTTGCAAAAGGGGAAGTGACTTATTTGGGGAGAGTTGTTTCTAAGGAAGGGATTCATATAGATCCTGAGAAAGTTAAAAGCATAGTTGAGTGGCCTACACCCAAATGTGTGAGAGATGTGAGAAGCTTTCTTGGTTTGGCACAATATGAGAGGGCACACATTAGGAAGTTTTCTCGAATCGCAAATCCTCTTACATAATTGACAAAGAAAAATAGAGAGTTCACATGGAACGATGAGTGTCAAAATGCGTTTGAAGAATTAAAATAGAAAATTATCAAAAATTGTGTGCTAAAGATACCTGAGTTAGGGAAGCCTTTTATTGTTGTATGTGATGCTAGTGGAAGCCAAATCCGATGCATACTTTCACAAGAAGGGAGGGTACTGGCTTATGGGTCAAGGAAATTAAGGAAACATGAATTAAATTATACAACACATGACTTAGAAATGCTTGCAGTTGTTCATGCACTTAAACATTGGAGACGCTTATTGCTTGGAGTAAAGTTTGAATTGAGAACAGATCATCACAGCCTTAAATACATATTTACTCAACCTTTACTTAACAATAGACAAAAACGATGGATCCATTTGCTAAGTGAATATGATTTTGATATTAAATACTTAGCAAGAAAAGAAAACAAGGTGGCCGATGCTTTGAGTCGTAAACCCTTATGCAGCTCAATTTATATTTTCTCCTCTGATTTTGATATTGGAAAAGAATTAAAAGAAGATTTATTTTATGCTGCAATCTTGAAATTTTTGGGTATGAATCCAGGTTCTATGTTTCAAGGAAAATTTCATTTGAGAAATAATGATTTGTATTGTAATTCTCATTTATGTATTTCTTCAGAATCTATTTTGAAAGAAAAGATCGAATCTATTTTGAAAGAAAAGATCCTGCATGATTGTCATGAGGCACCTTTCTCTGCACACCCTGGTTTTTCTAGAACTTATGCAAAAGTGAAAGCTTCGTATTACTGGCCACGTATGAAATATGATACTAAGAGGTATGTGGAAGAATTTCTGAAATGTCAATAGGTTAAGGCCGAACTTAAAAGGGGTCCTGGCATGTTACAACCATTAGATGTGCCTGATCAAAAATGGGAATCCATCTCTATGGATTTCATAACAAAGTTGCTTGTGATCAAAAGTGGGCATGATACCATCTTTGTTGTTGTGGACCGTCTTACAAAGATGGCACATTTTCTTCCCATGAGGAAAACTGATACAGCTTTGCATGTTGCTAAACTTTTCATAAAAGAAATCTTTAGGTTACATGGTATACCCAAAAGTATAATTTCTGATAGGGATGCAAGGTTCACATCTAATTTTTGGAAAGCAACATTTCAATCCATAGGAACAGAATTACAGATGAGTATTGTATTTCATCCTCAAATTGACGGTGAGATCGAGAGGGTTAACAGGGTGCTTGAGGATATGTTACGCATGTATGTGGATGACAAGCAAAACAATTGGACTGAATATTTGCCTTTGGTTGAGTATTCATATAATAGTGCATGCCATTCCTCTATTAAGATGACACCTTTTGAAGCAATGTATGGTTATAATTGCTTGCTGCCACATTCACTTTTTAATTCACAGAATCAGGTTGAAATATCCAAAGAGATGCTTGAAAACATGGATTTGGAGCTAAATAAGGTAAGCAAAAACATGAGAGATGCACAGAAACGTCAAAAATTATATCATGATCTCAAAAAGAGACCCTTGGAATTTAGAACAAATGTTCTGGTTTTTTTGAAAGTGAGTCCTTCTAAATCAAATCTGGTTTTAGGCAAAGATCGTCGATTGTCTCCTCGTTATGTTGGTCCTTTCAAAATCTTAAAGAAGTTCGTTCTGTTGCATATTTACTTGATCTACCTAACACTTTGAAAATTCATCCAGTCTTCCATGTTGGATTACTTAAAAAGTATGTTCCTAATGCTGATCATGTTTTGCAAGACAAATCTAAGTTGAAGGAAGATGCCACTTTTGAGCTTGAACCAGAAGTTATAATGGATATGAGAATTAGACATCTTAGGAATCGTGAAATAGTGGAAATTTTAGTAAAGTGGTTTGCATATCCTATTGAAGATTCAACATGGGTTGGTTTAGATGAGTTTATGGAACATTATCCTTCTTTCCAACTTTGAGGACAGAGTTCTTAAAAGAGGGGGAGAATTGTAAGATGCCACATTGATTTTCCACCCAGAAAAAAAAAGATGTGTAGGTAATAATGAAATTTTATGTTTAGGATATTCTAATCATGTCTGCAAAATTTTATAGCAATAAGTTTTTACATTCTCTCTCTAGAAAGTTGTCGCATGAAATTTATGTGTTAATTTTGAGCATGAAGATGAAGGAATCTGAAAAAGTGTTGTATGAGAGAAAGGTAGAGTACTCTTAGTAGATAAACTTTACCTAATTGAATTTTTGTAGTTCCTATGTTTTATGTCTCATTTGTTCCCATGAAGATAGGTTAATGAAAAGATTTTTCATGTTTTTTCATCTCTCTCTAGAATGTTCGATTTTGCACGGCCCAAAAGTGATATCTAGAAGCAGATTTGGACCTGAGGCATCTCTAACACTATTGTACAGATTTAAGAACTGAATATTTTTGTCTTTCATAAGCTCAAGCTGATTCCTCATGTTTTTGAGTTACAGGGCTTGGAAAAGTGCCGTTTTCCAACACTTAAAAAAAAAAAGAGAAGCCTTCATTCATTCATCTTATTCATGTTCGCGGATTTAGAAAACACACATGGGTATATAGGTTATTTTTGGGTGATTGACGTGTGTGTGTGAGTGCGTTGCAAGGATCACCTCTATTTTTGGAGGTACGATTCTTGATGGTCGACATGAAAAGTAGATGCATGGGTGGTCTGGAAGTCTTGCATGAGACATGCGAAAAGACGCTATCTTGGAGCATGCAGATTCTAAAAGTGCGCGTCTAGGAAGGCGTGATTGGTCGTGCGCTGGCGAAAGGTGGAGATCCAAAAAGACGAAGACTGAGAGATAGAAAAGGAGGATGGTCATACAGTCATTACGATCGTTTTTTGGGTTTTGGAATTGCGATTGAGATTGAGATTGAGATTGAGATTGAGATTGAGATTGGGATTGAGATAGAGATTGAGATTGAGATTGTGATTGTGATTGAGATTGGGATTGAGATTGTGATTGTGATTGAGATTGGGATGGAGATCAGCTCGGGGGTGGTCGGGTGGATGAGGCTTCATATTGAAGCTATCTGATAGATTCTGTAACGCAGATCAGTACTACTTGTAAATCTGCACAGATAATAAAATTCTCTCTCTTCTTGTTCTACGTATACTCTGTTTTCCTTCTTTATATCTTGTGGTGTCGAGGCCTATTATTCTATGTGGGATTGTGATTCGAGATTAGGAGACTTGTTACAAGTCGTATCAGAGCAGATTCCGAGACAAGATGCACGCTTTGAAGAAGAAGATAGAAGAACAAGAGGAGCTTATCCGTGGATTGAATGCAGAATTACATAAAGAAAGATCCAACAAACAAAAAGAGGGTACTGCAAATGCTTCCACGGACCTCAATGATGAAGGTGGTAATGGTGCGGGCACATCGAACGAATGCAGAGCTAGACGGCAACGTGAACCCGAAGAGAACGATGATTCAGGTGAATCTGCACTTCAGCAAGTGTTTAAAAGAGCGAAATTAATTGAATCACAACAAAATATCGAGGGTATACCGATGCTGCTACCCAGGCAAATGAATGGGCGTGATTTCTTCGCGACGTCGGTGTTACAGTCGGTATAGGCGTCGGAAGGAAAGTGCCGGTATGGGTGCCGATATAAGCGTCGGTATAAGCGCCGGTATATGCGTCAAAAATACCGATGCTTATACTGACGTACCCGCTGGGTGTACCGACGCATATACCGACGTCCATACTGGAGCTACCGACGCGTATACCGACGACCATACCTGCACAAATTTTTTTGGGCAGAGTGTGTTGTCTTTTGCTACAGCATGATGTTGTTTAGCAAAAGACAATACACTCTGCCCAGCTGAGTACATGTGTTATGTACTCTAATGGCAACCAAAACATAAACTTATATGAGCAAAAATGAACAATGATTCATGTACACAAAGTCATATATTCCATAAATGAAAAATGTACATAAGTGTGGCAAAGCACTTCTATATAGGAATCGAATACAAAATGTGACAAAGCACTTCCATATAGGAATCGAATACAAAATTATGGTACATCATTGCCACATAGGAGTGTAATACAAGATTGTGGCAATGTGACAAAACACTTCCGTATAGGAATCGAATACAAAATTATGGTTCATCATTGTCGTATGCAAGTGTGATACAAAATTGTGGCATTGATCAAAATATTTACACCTACAATCCTGCAACAAAACATATGTATGAAATAAGACCACTTAACATGACATTTATAAACAACAAATAAAAACACGAAACCAAGATATAACTTTACCTAATCAAGAATATTCTCCCATGACACGATTGCACCGCGTCCCTCTAAGTCTTGTAACAGTGCAGTCAGTCCATGTCGATATCCATATGATTCTTTAGTTTGCATTGGAGCATGACACACTGCCAACTCCTATAGTAAATATGCAAAATGTTAGATGAATATACATAATGTACTTAACACAAACAACTTCAATAATTAACATCATACTTACAAATTGGTAGCGCATACTGTCATATCTGCCGCTACCTAAATGGGACGTTCCAACCGTATCTAAACGTGTGGCCGCCGCATCTCTCTGTTGACGATACCGATCAGGAGTATGTTGATGCTCATCCTGAATCGATTCCCATTCTTCCGCATCTAGCCATACAAGCTTCGGTAAGCCTGCTTTGAAAGCATCGCGAGCTTCCAATCGTCGATGAGACATCACCTCGCATGCTGTATGTTGAATCCATTCAGAACTCACAATAGGATTTCCAGGTGCTAGCCGGTACTCTTCATATATACATTGTGTGATATGATTTATAGAGTCTCTATCTTGTTCGGCCCATTTTAACATTAGTGAATGACCGAATTTGATAGAGCAGAGTTGTCGTATGCGCTGACGCATAGACTTTCCCACCGCATCCATAACTGGAGCTCCATTACGGATATGATATATCTTCGATTCGTCATGATCATGTGCACCCCAAGGTGTACGTGGAGATCCCATCTGATGCAATATGAAGATCTCATCTCATCTAATGTATATATATATGCATGCTTAAGCTTGTATACATATGCATTCATGTATACATATGCATATGCATTCATGTATGCATATGCTTGCTTGTATGCATATGCATGCATGTATGTATATGCATATGCATTCATGTATGCATATGCATTCTTGTATGCATATGCATGCTTCTATGCATATGCATGCTTCTATGCATATGCATGCTTCTATGCATATGCATGCTTCTATGCATATGTATTCATGTATGCATATGCATGCATGTATGTATGCATATGCATGCATGTATGTATGCATATGCATGCATGTATGTATGCATATGCATGCATGTATGTATGCATATGCATGCATGTATGTATGCATATGCATGCATGTATGTATGCATATGCATATGCATATGCATTCTTGTATGCATATGCATTTTTGTATGCATATGCATTCTCTCTCTCTCTCTCATGTATGCATATGCATGCATCATGTATGCATATGCATTCTTGTATGCATATGCATTCTTGTATGCATATGCATTCTCTCTCTCTCTCTCTCTCTCTCTCTCGCTCTCGCTCTCTCTCTCTCTCTCATGTATACATATGCATGCATGCACGTATGCATATGCATGCATGCAGGTATGCATATGCATGCATGGAGGTATGCATATGCATGCATGCAGGTATGCATATGCATGCATGCAGGTATGCATATGCATGCATGCACGTATGCATATGCATGCATGCACGTATGCATATGCATGCATTCATGTATGCATATGCATTCTTGTATGCATATGCATGCATGTATGTATGCATATGCATTCATGTATGCATATGCATTCGTGTATGCATGCATGTATGCATATGCATGCATGTATGCATATGCATGCATTCATGTATGCATATGCATTCTTGTATGCATATGCATTCTTGTATGCATATGCATGCATGCATGTATGCATATGGATGCATGTATGCATATGTATGCATGCATATGCATACATGTATTCTCTCTCTCTCTCTCACTCGAAAAGAAAAATAAAGAGAGAAGATATTAGAAAACAAAAATATAAAGAAAGATAAAAGAGTGATATATGCATGCATGTATGCATATGCATGCATGCATGTATGTATGCATATGCATTCATGTATGCATATGCATTCTTGTATGCATATGCATGCATGTATGCATATGCATGCATGCATGTATGCATATGCATGCATGCATGTATGCATATGCATGCATGCATGTATGCATATGCATATGCATATGCATACATGCATGCATGCATATGCATACATGCATGCATGCATATGCATACATGCATTCTCTCTCTCTCTCTCACTCGAAAACAAAAATAAAGAGAAAAGCTATTAGAAAACAAAAATATAAAGAAAGATAAAAGAGTGATATAGGTCTTACTTACATTGATGTAATTTTGGAATCAAGGTTGTCAAAATCCACTTGAAGTTCTCCTTCGTTGAACTTCCAAAGATTTGATCTCAAACTCTCTTGCAAAACTAAAGAGAGAAGATATTAGAAAAGAAAAAACATAAAGAAAGAAAACACACTGCTACAATATGTGCGATCTACTTACCAAAGCATCAGATCTATAAAAATAGAGGTGTGTTTAGAGAGAGAGAGGGAAGGAGAGAGAGAGAGAGTGAATTGTTTGAATCATGGTCGTCAAAATCCACTTGAAGTTCTTCTTCGTCGAATTTCCAAAGATTTGATCCCAAAATCTCTTGCAAAACCAAACAAAGAACATATTAGTAAAGAAAAAACATAGAAAAAGAAAAAAGAGTGCTACAATATGTGCGATCTACTTACCAAAACTTCATATCTATAAAGGTAGAGGTCAGTTTAGAGAGAGAGAGAGAGGGAGAGAGAGGGAGGGAGAGAGAGGGAGAGAGATTGAGAGAGAGAGAGGGAGAGAGAGAGAGAGAGATAGTGAGAGAGAGGGAGGGAGAGAGAGAGAGAGGGAGAGAGAGAGAGGGAAGGGAGGGAGAGAGGGAGAGAGAGAGAGAGGATGACAAACAGAGATCTGCTGTTGGCGCGCACAAACCCGAAAGCAGAAGATCTAGATTCAAAACGCTCAGAATGATGAATTTCGGGTTCATCCCGGTTGAAAAGAGAGTGTCGGTATATGCATCGGTATAAGCGTCGGTAGTTCAAGCAAATTAGCGACGCGTATACCGACGCGTATACCATCACTTTTTTTTCGAGGCAAAGCAGCTTTCCCAAATTGTGCGAGGGTCATACCGACGCCAACAGCTGACCGTCGGTATTTCCTCGATATGTTGTAGTGAATTTGATGGTGAGAAGAAAACTGGAGAGGATCTTAAAGCATGGATTGAGGAACTTGAAGATTTCTTTGACCTGCGTGTATTTAGTGAGGAATCAAAAGCAAAGGTGGAAATTCTGCATCTACGAGGAGTCGCAAAACTGTGGTGGAAATCATACATACAGACAAGAACACGTGAAGGTCCGATCCTCTGGAAAGGGTTTCGAGAGCAGGTAGATAATCGTTATTGTTCTCCACATTATCAGATGGAAAAGAAAATGGAATTCTACTCTTTCAAGGAGTATGAGGATGATAGGTATAACTTGTCCGTTGAAGAATATAAGGAGAAATTTTTGCGGTTACATAAGTATGCACTAGAAGTTTCTGGAGATGCCCTAAAAAGCAAGTTTATTGAGGGTTTGCAGGAAGAGCTTCGCTATCAAGTAAAGGGGTCCGGATGTATAGATTTTCTTGATGTGGTTGCAAAAGCAGAGAACTTTGAGAAGATGGAGAAGTTTACCACGAAAAAGGCATCCAAATCAAGGTTTATCTCAACAGGACATCAACCCCCAAGACCTATTTCAATAAATCAGAATGGACAGAGATGGACTAACTCTATTAATGGTCAAGGAGGAAAAACTAAGCCGAACCAAACGGATACACTTAAGAAGCAAGAAGTTGTGCACTGGCAACGTGATTCTGATTTCTTGGAGTGGGCTAAAAGACTCGAACTTTGTTTTTGATGTGGAGAATAAGGACATCGCACTTTCGAATGTCCAAACAAGGCCATCAACCGTTCTATGCAAGCAAAGATAGCTCATCTACAAGAAGAAAACATGACAATTGATGAAGCGGATGATCAAGGTAAGTGTTCTAGCCCTAGACTTCAATGCATGAAAACTTCTTCTCATTCAAGGGCATCGGTGATTAGGATTATGGGGGACATATCCTCACGTGAGGTTGTAATCATCGGAATGGACTGGTTAGTTCATAAGAGTGACGTGATTGATCGTGAAAACGGGATCCTTACTTTGAAAATAGAAGGGAAGGAACATCGTCTTGAAGGCAAGTGTAATTCAAGTTTTTCTCCTATTTCTGCAATAAAGTTGAGTAGGGGTATTCGACAAGGATGTGAGACATATTTGGTTTATGTGCATGACCTTCAAGAGAACAAGAAAGAAGAGGAAATACCTGAATATGTTAGAAAACTTTTAGATGAGTACGCAGATGTATTTCCTAATGATCTACCAGGCATGCCTCCTCCTAGGAAAATTGACCATGCTATAGACCTTTATCCAGGAAGTGAGCCTTATTCCAGAGCACCTTATAGGTTCAATATTGATGAATTGAAAGAGGTGAAGCTCGAACTGGATGATCTATTGAAGAAGGAGTTGATAAGACCTAGTGTTTCACCTTGGGAAGCACCTGTTTTGTTTCAAAAAAAGAAAGATGGTTCATACAGACTTTGTATCGACTATAGGGGATTGAACAAGAAAACCATTAAGAAGAAGTATCCATTGCCACACATAGATGAATTGAAAAATGCTACAGTATTCACTAAAATTGACTTAAGATCAGGATATCATCAAATTAGAGTAAAGTCTGAGGACATACCCAAAACTGCTTTTAGAACACGATATGGTCATTATGAGTTCACCGTTTTGCCTTTTGGATTGACAAATGCTCCTGCAACATTTATGTGTTTGATGAATAATGTGTTTCATGAATATCTCGATGAATTTATATTAGTTTTTCTTGACGATATTTTTGTGTATTCTAAGGATGATGATGAACATGCTTTGCATCTCAAGAAGACTTTAGAAAAACTAAGAGAGCATAAACTATATGGTAAGATGAGTAAATGTTTTTTTGCAAAAGGGGAAGTGACTTATTTGGGGAGAGTTGTTTCTAAGGAAGGGATTCATATAGATCCTGAGAAAGTTAAAAGCATAGTTGACTGGCCTACACCCAAATGTGTGAGAGATGTGAGAAGCTTCCTTGGTTTGGCACAATATGAGAGGGCACACATTAGGGAGTTTTCTCGAATTGCAAATCCTCTTACAGAATTGACAAAGAAAAATAGAGAGTTCACATGGAACGATGAGTGTCAAAATGCGTTTGACGAATTAAAACAGAAAATTATCAAAAATTGTGTGCTAAGGATACCTGAGTTAGGGAAGCCTTTTATTGATGCATTTGATGCTAGTGGAAGCCAAATTGGATGCGTACTTTCACAAGAAGGGAGGGTAGTGGCTTATGAGTCAAGGAAATTAAGGAAACATGAATTAAATTATACAAAACATGACTTAGAAATGCTTGCAGTTGTTCATGCACTTAAACATTGGAGACACTTATTCCTTGGAGTAAAGTTTGAATTGAGAACAGATCAATAGAGCCTTAAATACATATTTACTCAACCTTTAGTTAACAATAGACAAAAACAATGGATCCAATTGCTAAGTGAATATGATTTTGATATTAAATACTTAGCAGGAAAAGAAAACAAGGTGCTCGATGCTTTGAGTCATAAACCCTTATGCAGCTCAATTTCTATTTTATCCTCTGATTTTGATATTGAAAAAGAATTAAAAGAAGATTTATTTTATGCAACAATCTTGAAATTTTTGGGTATGAATCCAGGTTCTATGTTTCAGGGAAAATTTCATTTGAGAAATAATGATTTGTATTGTAATTCTCGTTTATGTATTTCTTCAGAATCTGTTTTGAAAGAAAAGATCCTGCATGACTGTCATGATGCACCTTTCTCTGCACACCCTGGTTTTTCTAGAACTTATGCAAAAGTGAAAGCTTCATATTACTCGCCACGTATGAAATATGATATTAAGAGGTATGTGGAAGAATTTCTGAAATGTCAACAGCTTAAGGCCGAACTTAAAAAGAGTCCTGGCATGTTACAACCATTAGATGTGCCTGATCAAAAATGGGAATCCATCTCTATGGATTTCATAACAAAGTTGCCTGTGACCAGAAGTGGGCATGATACCATCTTTCTTGTTGTGGACCGTCTTACAAAGATGGCACATTTCTTCCCATGAGGAAAACTGATACAGCTTTGCATGTTGCTAAACTTTTCATAAAAGAAATCTTTAGGTTACATGGTATACCCAAAAGTATAATTTCTGATAGGGATGCAAGGTTCATATCTATTATTTGGAAAGCAACATTTCAATCCATAGGAACAGAATTATGCATGAGTACTGCATTTGATCCTCAAACCGATGGTGAGATCGAGAGGGTTAACAGGGTGCTTGAGGATATGTTACGCGTGTATGTGAATGACAAGCAAAACAATTGGACTGAATATTTGCCTTTGGTTGAGTATGCATATAATAGTGCATGCCATTCCTCTATTAAGATGACACCTTTTGAAGCAGTGTATGGTTATAATTGCTTGCTGTCGCATTCACTTTTTAATTCACAAAATCAGGTTGAAATATCCAAAGAGATGCTTGAAAACATGGATTTGGAGCTAAATAAGGTAAGGAAAAACATGAGAGATGCACACAAATGTCAGAAATTATATCATGATCTCAAAAAGAGACCCTTGGAATTTAGAACAAATGATCTGGTTTTTTTGAAAGTGAATCCTTCTAAATCAAATCTGGTTTTAGGCAAAGATCGTCGATTGTCTCCTCGTTATGCTGGTCCTTTCAAAATCTTAAAGAAAGTTGGTTCTGTTGCATATTTAGTTCACCTACCTAACACTTTGAAAATTCATCCAGTCTTCCATATTGGATTACTTAAAAAGTATGTTCCTAATGCTGATCATGTTTTGCAGGACAAATCTAAGTTGAAGGAAGATGCCACTTTTGAGCTTGAACCAGAAGTTATAATGGATAGGAGAATTAGACATCTTAGGAATCGTGAAATAGTGGAAATTTTAGTAAAGTGGTTTGCATATCCTATTGAAGATTCAACATGGGTTGGTTTAGATGAGTTTATGGAACATTATCCTTCTTTTCAACTCTGAGGACAGAGTTCTTAAAAGAGGGGGAGAATTGTAAGATGCCACATTGATTTTCCACTCAGAAAAAAAAAAGATGTGTATGTAATAATGAAATTTTATATTTAGGATATTCTGATCATGTCTACAAAATTTTGTAGCAATAAGTTTTTACATTCTCTCTCTAGAAAGTTGTCGCATAAAATTTGTATGTTAATTTCGAGCATGAAGATGAAGGAATCTGAAAAAGTGTTGTATGAGAGAAAGGTAGAGTACTCTTAGAAGAAAAACTTTACCTGATTGAATTTTTTGTGGTTCCTATGTTTTATGTCTCATTTGGTCCCATGAAGATAGGTTAATGAAGATATTTTTCATGTTTTTTCATCTCTCTCTAGAATTTTCGATTTTGCAGGGCCCAAAAGTGATATCTGGAAGCAGATTTGGACCTGAAGCGTCTCTAACACATTTGTACAGATTTAAGAACTGAATATTTTTGTCTCTCACAAGCTCAAGCTGATTCCTCACCGTTTTTGAGTTACAGGGCTTGGAAAAGTGCCGTTTTCCAACACTTAAAAAAAAAAAGAGAAGCCTTCATTCATTCATCTTATTCATGTTCGCGGATTTAGAAAACGCACATGGGTATATAGGTTATTTTTGGGTGATTGACGTGTGTGTGTGAGTGCGTTGCAGGGATCACCTCTATTTTTGCAGGTACGATTCTTGATGGTGGAGATGAAAAGTAGATGCATGGGTGGTCTGGAAGTCTTGCATGAGACATGCAAAAAGACGCTATCTTGGAGCATGCAGATTCTAAAAGTGCGGGTCTAGGAAGGCGTGATTGGTCGTGCGCTGGCAAAAGGTGGAGATCCAAAAAGACGAAGACTGAGAGATAGAAAAGGAGGATGGTCATACAGTCATTACGATCGTTTTTCAGCTTCTGGAATTGCGATTGAGATTGAGATTGAGATTGAGATTGAGATTGGGATTGAGATTGAGATTGAGATTGTGATTGTGATTGTGATTGAGATTGGGATTGAGATTGTGATTGTGATTGAGATTGGGATTGAGATCAGCTCGGGGGTGGTCGGGTGGATGAGGCTTCACATTGAAGCTATCTGATCGATTTTATAACGCAGATCAATACTACTTGTAAATCTGCACAAATAATAAAATTCTCTCTCTTCTTGTTCTACGTATACTCTGTTTTCCTTCTTTATATCTTGTGGTGTCGAGGCCTATTATTCTGTGTGGGATTGTGATTCAAGATTAGGAGACTTGTTACATATACAAATGAAAACAATTTTGCTACCTTATTTCTTCACAAAGAGTGATGGATCTACATGACTCTGATTGTATCCACATTTTACCAAGTAGTCTACAAGTCTTTGGTTCCAAGATCCTTGGGCTTTCTAGAGTCCAAAAAGAGCCTTTTGAAGCCTGCATACATGATGTGTACACCTCTCATCTTGAAAGCCTTGGGCTTCTCCATGAAGACTAGCTCTTCAAGCTCTCCAATTTAAGAAAGCATTCTTCACATTCAACTAGTACATCTTCCAACCTTTTGAGACTGAAATTGTAATCAAATTCCTAATGGTAGACATTGTAGCTATTGGATTGAATGTTTCCTCAAAGCCTATGCCATATGTTTAAGCAAAACCTTTGACATCCAACCTCAGTTTATACATAGACATACTCCCATCTACATGCCTCTTGACCTTCTATAACCATTTGTTTCCAATGACTTTCATGTCCTTTGTTATTCACACCAATGAACAAGTATCATTTTCTTAAAGTGCCTTGAATTTCTCCTACATGAATTCAATACATTCCCTATGCTCATTTTATGCTTCAAAAAAGTTAGGTTCTTCACAAGCTATAACTTGATTCCTATAGGCATAGTGTCTTGCAATGAATGAATCATATATTAACCGCTGAACATGTTATTTAACCCTATTTCATGATCTTACTTCACTATTAGGTGGTAGGAATCTCCTTGTCCTTGTTTTAGAAGCTTTAAATCCTATACTTTGTTATTTCTCTACATTTGTCACTTGTAGAGTCCATGTCTGCCCATCAATGGTGTTCATTATTTGCCTTTTTCTTTTGTACTTTCATCACTTGAATAAACTTCATTACTTCCTCCCTTGCCAAGTTGATGTAGTAATCTCGTTTAATGGTGTGCTTGAAGTGGTTGGATCGCCTATCTCCATGCTTTTTTGTTTCTCTTTGAACTTCTTCTCAGCTTCATATGCATGGACAACCTATAACACATCTTTTCTACCATATCAAGGTAGCAAGTCATCAAATGTTACATCCCTAGACACCTTAAGCTCTTTTTTGCTATGGTTATAACATCTAAAACACTTTTTCTTTGAATAATATAGAAGAAATATACACCTATCGGCCTTTGAGTTTAAGTTGAGTCTTAATTCTTGAGGTATGCGAATAGAACACACACAACCAAATACTTTGAGATGTGAAAGGTTGGGTTTCTTACCACATCAATCTTCATAAGGTGTAACTCCATGTCTTCTTGAGGTTGGACACCTATTCATAAAGTATATGTCTCTATTTGTTGCATCAAGCTAATATGAATTAGGATCATTCATTTCATTTAACATAGCTCTAGCCATTTCTACTATATATCAATTTTTCCTCTATGCCATACCATTTTTTTGATGTGTATACCTACAATTAAATTGCCTTTTGATGCCATGTTCATGTAGAAAATCTAAAAATTCATTTGAAAACTACTCTCCCCCTCCATCTGATTTGATAGTCTTTATATACTTTGTTGTCTCCTTCTCTGCTAGGTTCTTGAACCTCTTGAAGTGGTAAAACACCTTTGACTTGACCTCATGCGATGCATCCAAAAAAAATCTCAAACGATGACCATCTATAAACTTCACAAAATATCTATGACCTCCAATATATGGCTCCCTTGTAGTTCCCCATACATATCATTGTATGAGATCTAACACCTCAATGCTCACATCTGCCCCTCTCTAGAATGGCAATCTCCTTTGTTTCCCTAATTGACAAGCATGACACAAGTGTTGCATATTATGTGATGTAAGATTAGGTACACAACTAACCAAGCCCTTCCTTTGAATGTACTTCATCCTTTGTAAGTTCATGTGGCTGATTCTTTTATGCCACAAGTCGATCTTTGCAATCTGTTTATTTGCAATTGACAAGTAGACAGTTTGAGGGGTTGATGGATTTACCTCCATGGTGAAGATTCTTCCTTACTTCTTTCCTAATTTTGCTATGAGATTAATGTCTTGCATGAGGTCTCCAAAAAAGCGTCCTTGATCATTAAACCTCACTTTATTCTTCTATGCAATATGTGCCCCAAACAAACATGCCATATACAAGCCATAAGTTGTTTAGTGACAACTAACATGTTCTTTCTGAGATACATATAATGGATAAAGTGAGCCAAATTTCCTAACTTTCGCAATAACCATATTACTCTTTGAAATGCAAAAGGACTCCATAAAACATCATTTTGTAGCTAATACATCAAGCTAACCAACGGGCATCAAACTGCTTGAAAATTCAGGCATATGGCATACATTATGCATGATAAAATATGAAGCAGTAGTAAATTGCATAAACACATCTCCAATTCCAACAAAATTACAATGGTAAGAATCATGAAGCCTCACTATAACAAGAGAAATTTTTGCATAACTAGTACCACTAAAAATTTGAAAATGTGACCGTGTCACATTTTTGGGAAATTTTTGGTAGAGTACCCCCATAAAAATAAATAGATGAGCAAACTATTCAAAGAAAAAATGTCAAACTTATAGCTTGCAAAATGGTATGCTTGGAGAAAGAAGCAATTAAGGGAACATAATCAACCTATGTATGGCTGAATAATGAAATCTCTAAAAAATCTAGTAGAGTCTTATTTGCAAAATGGAGCCTAAACACCAAATAAATATCAAATAGCCAATCAAAGAACCATAAGATTTCATGAATCTCTCACTGCATATCATTGCATTACGTAGTGCATGTATGGAGTGACAAAAAAAAGCCAACTAGGCTTATCACGAGCGAAAGTTGTTGCTCTAAAAGTATATTTACTGCTTAGTTGAATAGTTAATTTTGGAAAATTAAATAAAGGGCCTCTGCACTATCAGACCCCTAACCATCCCCAAGAACCCGAAACAAGATTAAAAGCGACTTGGCAGAAGTTCTTTTAACACTGGCACCATCTGTGGGAAGATGGAAAGAGATTGGGATTAATCAGTAAGGGAAGAGCAGTACGCAAGGCAAGCAGTGGAGAATAGTAACCGCTAGTTGAAGAAGTGATATATGCCGGTTACTCGTTTCGGCGAGTCCTATCCAAAGTATAGGAGAGATCAACATCCTTGGGCAATTCCAAATTTATTAGGGACACCCCCAGGTGGTAGATTCTGGTGCTAGCTCGGTGACACATGATGAGATTTCGGTGAATTCCAGTGTGAATCCGGTACTTTCTGGAGAGGGTACAGTGACGTCTGGTTGTGCAGAGATGCAGTGCGGAGTTAGTCCGACACTATCTGGTTAGAATTCGACCATTTTCGGTGTTAAGGTTGTATTACCAAGTGAGACTGTTTTCCGGTGAAAGGGTGACCTGGTTCGGTGAAAGTTTGACAAGTTCCGGTGGAAGTTCGGTACCATTTGGTGGGAATTTGAAATGTTTTGGTGATAGTGCGGTGCTACCTGGCGGACCCTTATTACATTCACCACTTTTTGGGGCAAGCTTACCTAATTTCGATACCAAAGCTGAGGAAATGCTACTTGATTTAGAGTTAAGTAAGAGATTCAACGACATGGTGAGCAGGCTGATAATACAGATTCTGAAGGACAAGAGACACCCCCTCAACATACAGATAACAACAATACTGCCCAAAATAGCACCATGAGTGGTTCACAATCACAACAGCAAACACCCCCACAGCCGCAACCACAGTTTCAGCAGCAGCCATAACCAGTCATTCCACTTCGACCGGTTCCGACCTGGGTGACATATACAAAATTTGGTGGATTTCCGGGGGATGACCCCGACGCACATGTTGAATCATCCACCGGATCCGGCGTACAAGGCCATTGTATTTCAGGCCACATTGGTTAATGAAGCAGCAAGGTGGTTGACTGAATATGATATTAATCATTTCGGTAATTATGATGATGTGAGAGACGCGTTCTTACAGAGGTTTCATTTGAAGAAGAACCCTGTAGAAATCTTTGACTATTTGCAAAACAATCGACAGAAACCACACTAGAGTGTACAGGAGTATGCAACACTGTTTAGAACTCACTTAAAGTAGCTGCCTCCGGCACATGCCAATCTGCCAGATGATGTCATAACACAATGGTTCATTAACGGGTTGAATCCACAGTTAAGTCAAGTCATGATCATTCGTTGTGTGGGCGGAATGAAATTGGACACTGTAATTGCGATGGCCTTACAGTTGGAGCACAAAGTTGGAGGTTTTACGGAGGACTTGGAATGGTTGAAAGCAAGTAAGAATGTAGCTGATGATCCGTCCAAACAGGTGTATTGTACTAAGTGCAAGAATCCAGGTCACACCAATTCTACATGTGCCCTCAACCAGATGTATTGTGCCATCTGTAACACAACACGACACTCAACAAAAACATGTGCACATAATGCAAAGGTGCAGGGTAGAGCGGTCGTAAATGCTATAATACAAGAATCAAGTCAGTCAGCCACCCATTACGTGCCACCACAATTGCGACCCAATCATCAGCAGGGATATAGGAACTATCGAGGACCGCGAAGTAACAACTTTAATCAAAATCGATGGCAGGCAGGTACATCGGAGGAAGGTACTTCCCTCCCACCCCCTCGGTGCCATTTTTGTGGCGAGGTTGGCCATATCCGTAGATTTTTCAAGGAAGTAGTAGAGTACGACAAAAGGAATAAGGAATGCCAAAATCCGATGACTAACATGGTTTATATTTCCCCAGTTGAGTCACAAGCAGTTGTAGTTCATATAAGATCAGGTAAACAGTTGCAACCAGCCGCCAAAGTTTTCGAGCCCAGAATTCGTGAGCAGCAGCGGATGTTTGCAAAGGCTAGTCAATGGACAGCTAAGGAGCCGACTGTGTTTCTTGACCCAATTCCGGTAACACAGGTTCCTCGGCCACAGGCAAGATCGAATGAACAAAATTTTGCCCCAACAACATTAGAATCACCACAAGAATCGGTGATAACCACAACCCAAACAGATCAGATATGGGACATCCTATCTAAGGCTTCAATCACACTCCCTTTGGGACAATTGCTCACCTTAGTTCTAGGAGTACGACAGCAATTCCAACAGCAGGTTAGTCCTGGACCTTCATGTACTCCGACGAGTGCGACCATACAACCGGAGATGGATTCTATGGTGGATCATTCAGTCCCATTGATCACCGTCTGGTATAAAAACCAGAAGATTAACCAAGTTTTAATTGATGGCGGTTTTGGTGTGAATATTGCAACAGCCGCACTCTGCAAGAAATTGGGTTGAACCCAAATTGAACCCGTATAATTTTTTGTGCGAATGGCAGACCAATCATGAGTCCATCCGGTGGGCTTAGTACGTAACATCCCGATAATCCTGCAGGGAACTACATTTAATATGACTTTCGTAGTCCTGGAGTTACCTGAATCTAGCCTTGACTACAACTTACTTTTCGGTCGACCATGGCTCAAGCAAGCCAAAGTTGTGCAGGATTGGTCAGCTCAAGAGTTAATTTTTAAGAACAATCACCGAGAATATGTAGTTGCACTGGATGTTATGCAACCCTGTGATCTACACGCACAGCCATATGTAGCAGAACCAGTCCATATGTTGGATGGGCTATCTGATGATGAGGAAGAGGCTTTCCTCAAGACCAATAAGGATCTGATCCCATTATGTACTGTGGATTTACAGTCCGTAGCAGAAAATTGGAGTCCGGTAGCTTGTACGGTCGTACCAATGATCGGAGAAGCAGAAGTCGATGATGGCCTAGCAATGGATGAAGCAACCTTACAACAATTGTTTCACCCAGCTAATAATTTGGTGAAACCGCGCAATTTTATGTACCGGAGGATCAATTAGTAACGTACAATTTGGGTGACACGGTCAACCCGAGACCAGTAAAAAACAGAATGAATCCTAATTATGCGGCACAGGTGAAAGCTGAACTTGATCGTTTATTGCAGGTGGGATTTATTGTACCAATTGAGCATGCTAAGTGGATTTCTCCAATAGTGATCGTCCCGAAGAAAAATAAACAGTTGCTTATCTGTGTTGACTACCAAAAACTCAATGTCGCCACTATACCGGATCCGTTTCCTCTCCCCTTTCTAGATACAATCTTTGATAGGGTAGCAGGTCACGAAATGTATTCTTTTCTGGATGGCTACAATGGATATAATCAAGTGAGGATGGCCGAACAGGATATACCGAAGACAACATTCATCACTAATTGGGGTGTCTATGCTTGCACTGTAATGTGGTTTGGTTTACGGAATGCCCCGAGTACATTCCAAAGATGTATGCAGGAAGTCTTTTCACCTTACTTGACCACGTTTATGCAAGTATATTTGGATGATTTTTCTTTATTTGGTGCCACTTAAGCACACCTGTATCATTTATGGTGTTGCTTTGAAAAGTGTCGGGAGTACCGATTATGTTTGAATCCTACCAAATCAGTTTTTGCAGTCTCCTGTGGAAAACTACTTGGTCATATCATTTCTAAACAAGGAATATAGGTCGATCCGGATAAAGTAGCGGCCGTGTTGGAGGCAACAGTCCCAAAGACACCGAAAGAAGTTATGTGCTTTCTTGGCCAAATTCGGTGGCATGGTAGACATTTACGGTGGTTAGCTCATTTAGCATATTGACGCAGGCCCCGATCCTGCAACCACCTGATTGGGAACGACTGTTCCATGTCTTTGTGGATGTGTCAGATATTGCGATTAGTAGTGTCCTCATGCAACAAATTGACAAACGGTTTCGGTCTTTGTACTATGCGAGCCGCTGATTAGCTCCTGCAAAGAGAAATTACTGTGTGACAGAACGAGAATGTCTTGGTTTGGTATACTCTGTTAAGAAATTTCGGCATTACTTGTTGGGCCGTAAATTTACTTTCCATGTGGATCATGTTGCACTGGTGTACTTGGTTCAGCAGCAGCATTTAGGTGGTACATTGGTAAGATGGGTTTTACTATTACAAGAGTTCGATTATGAAGTTATTCATCAGCCTGACACAGCACATGTCCTGGCAGATTTCCTATCTCGACTGGATTCCGGTGAGTCTCCGATAGGTGTTGATGACACTAGACCGGGAATTTACATCACCGAGACAACTCCTGAAGAATCTGCAAAACTTCCTGTGGCTCCTACATACTATGATACGTTAATGACTTTCCTCACTAACAGATGTCTTCCTCCTAATACTCCCACTGCTCTGCGCCGAAAAATTGCAGTCTACAGTCGACGATTCCGGTTGATTGTGGGTCAACTGTATTACATAGATCATACTGGTGTTTTACTTAGATACATTCCTCCACATAAGCGGAATCAGTTATTGCCATGGCTCATTCATTACCCTCTGGAGGACACTTTGCAGCTGATCTTACTCATCGAAAAATTCTACAAAGTGGGCTATGGTGGCCTATAATGTACAGAGATGTGGTTCAGTTTGTGCAGCAGAGTGATGTGTGTTAATGGTCTGGACAGCCCTTGCAGCGACACTTCTTTCCCCTGCAACCTATCTTACCTCTGGAGACTTTTCAGAAGTGGGTCTAGATTTTATTGGCCCAATAACACCACTAGTGACCCTCATCAACAATCGATACATATTGACTTGTACAGATTATGCCACTAGGTGGGCAGAAGCTTGGTCTTTACGTTCAACCACAGCTGTTTCGGTGGCCAAATGTTTGATGAAAGATGTCTTCCCTTGATATGGATTACCTCTGGAGATAGTGACAGACCAAGGAACACATTTTTCCAACAACTTAATGCAAGTACTGACTCAAACTTTTCAAATTATGCATAAATTCAGCTCACCATACTATCCACGTGCTAATGGTTTGGCTGAAAGTACCAATAAGACTCCGTTGAATATGCTTCGCAGATTGATTTTGGAATGTCCGAAATGTTGGGATCAACTCTTACCTACCGTATTATGGGCTTACCAGACTACGTACAAAGTGGCAACCCGGAACAACTCCATTTAAACTTGCTTATGGATTGGAAGCTATTGCACCAATGGAAGTAGTGATACCGAGTCTACGTGTTGCCTTAGCTCAGAAATTGATGCCAGACGAATCTTTGCCATTTCGGTTGGATACGCTCAGATCATTGGATGAACAACGCTGGGAAAGCTTTATGATTCTTCAAGAAGTTCAGCTTTTCCAAGCCCGTACTCATGATCATTTCCTCAAGAACCCTGTATTTACGGTTGGCCAACTTGTTTTATTCTATAATGCTAAAGCTAATCGCTCTGCCGGAAAATTTAAGTTACGGTGGTTCGGTCCATGCCGGATTGCTGAACAAGTGGGACCAGCAACTTTTCGGTTGGCGACCTTAACAAGTGTTTTCCTGCCAAAAGTGATTAATGGTTCTAAGCTTTGCCCATATCACCGGCCGTCTAATAACCTATGACGTATACTTAGTCTTTTTCGAGTATCACTTGTTTTTTGTTCTTTTTTATCCCCGTATTTCGGTTGACCATTGATTGTAATCTCCTCGTTTTGGTATCTAAATATGATTAATTGTCGCCCTGTGTTACTGTTTCTGATCATGCATTCATGCCGTAATCATGAAGGATATCTCTCCAATACTGCGCGATGATTAGGGTTTTTGCCGCCTAATGTTGTCCATGCTCTTACTTAATCTTGTTTTTTCCACTGATAGTCGCTATTGTGTTTTTGTGCTTGTGCATTCTTTGTATTTTGTATTCTCGTGTTTACTTGTGTGCCTTGGAAGCACTCGCGAATATCGCAACCTTCCTTGCAGGTCTCACTCCAGAAGTGAGTGAGTATTTGCGCACTCGTGGTCTGTTGGCCTTCGCTCAATTGCCTTGGCATTCAGTGGAGTGTCACCCATTCCATGCACAGATCATTTCTGCCATTGCCGCCACACTTGCTACAGAGCAGTGTTTGCCCATTGCTTGTTTACCATCTCATGTAGTCATTACTTTACCTACGTTTGCTGAAGCTTTTAGACTCCCTCGAGAAGGATTGGAGAATGGTCCACTTCTTTCCGTGGCCACCATGCAAGAATTCTTCCCCCGGCACTCATCTAATGAGTATGCCATTCTTTGCAGACCTGAACCACAACGTATAGCTCTGTAGTTTTTGGTAGCCACCCTGAATTTACAGAAACGCACATGGTATTGCTCGACCATTCTATTCGATGATCGATACCGCTTCCCGTGAGCCTGTAAATTTCACATCCTTCTATTTTCGGTGCATTCACCGTGAATGTGTAGCGCTTATTAAACAAATCACTAAGGGTGACCTTCCTCGTTCCTGTTTACCCCATATCCTCACTTTCCTCTTTCCGGTGATCCCAGCCGCGCAACCTCCTCCAACCGCTCCCTTCTTGTTACATGAAGAATCTACTCAAATGCTCGATGATGAGGATGATGACGATGAAGACCTGCTTCAACTATTTCGTCAAAAACGCAGATGCGTTAGCCCCTCTGAAAGTCAGGTGCAGGGATCCACTACCGGGCTCGACACTGAAGTCTTCCACGACACTAAAGTCTTCCACGACACTGCCACTTCCCTCCATGTCGAATCATCAGTTCCCTCTTCTCCACTCAACCAGCAGGAACACGGTGCACACCTGGAAGAATCCAAAGAAGTCTCTTCTCAGCCGGACTCTCATCAGCAAGATGAGGAAGCTGTGAAGGAGATCGTTGCTGAAACCATCACAGAAGTAATTGCTAATGTTGAGGCAGTGATCGCAAACACTGAGGCGACAAGTCAGAATGTGACCAAAATAGTCCGGGTGCCGAATACTATTATCCTCCTTCCTCCGCCAATTAACCTTGTTGAGCCCGTTGCAATGCCTACTAGTGCAATCGCCAATGTAATTCCCGACGCACCCACTCCTCCATCCTCTTCTCCCGACTACTCTCCACCACCCTCCCCTCATTTGTTGTCCGCCTCTTCATCCCAACCACTTCCTGCTATTCCTCCTCCGCCCGTTATGTTCAGCAAATTAGAATCTATGGGTCGCCTCCTGATCCAGATTTCTTAGCAATTACCTTTTCAAATGAAGCTGGTAACCAAGAATATCCGGCACGAATTGCAAGGCAAAGTAGATTTGCTTGAAGCAGACATTGCTCCGTTGCAGGAAGAAGCCAATGCAACCAAAGAAGAGAACCATGCTCTGCACGTTCAGCTTCAACAATACCAAGCACGGATAGTAGAGCAGGACAACTTGATTGCCCAACGAGATGTTGCTCTTACTGCGTTGAATGAAAAGATTGTTCTTTTAGACGCTCGCGCTGCAAAAATTGAGCAGTTAAAACAATTGGTGCAGGACAAAGAAGATGCTAGAATTGCTCTGGGCAACTTATTGGAAGAAACTCGTGAAGATCTCACCCTCGTGACACAAAAAGGGTAGGAAATGGCAGATTTGGCCATGCAGAATACTGAAGAATTAAAGACTGTATCTGCCAAACTCTTTCAAAGAGTCGTGAATTGGAAGTACAAACGGGCCGGACACTTCAAATAAAGGAGATGGAAGGCATTATGAAAGAGAGGGATGATTACTATAAAACCATCCAATATCAAGCCCAAGAGCTGGAACGCAGAGAAAAGCAACTAGGCATTCAAGCAGAAAGATTGTCGCGCATTGATGCCCAAATTGCAGATATGAAGCAGCAGAGAGATGCTGCATTAGCTAATGAATTTTATTTATAAGAAGCATTTTGCAGACGCAAACCGATGCACTGATGAGTCAGATTATTGCGGCAAGTTCAATCAGAACAGACGCACAACTAGTTGAACCAGACACATTGAAGATCATGCTGGATTCCCTGAAACAAAAGATCACCCAAACATTTAAATTAGCCAGAACACTGTACATACAAGGCATAGTTGATGAGCCTTAGATGTATTTTTCTTTTTTTTTGGGTTCAAGTCCATTGTGCGTCCCAGTGTAAGGTCACCAGAATTGGATTGTATTTTTCATATATCGCACGCACCGAAAAGGCGTAGCGAATAGATGTAACTTTTACCCTTTAATGAAAAGGCATTACGGTGATTCTTCGGCAAGGAGAGACGGGTTCGCTAGACTGTCTGTATGGGCGACCGTGCGGAGAAGATCATGTGTAGATTTACCGAATTACTGAGTACTATATTATGTTCATTGAATTGCCGTATTAAGTATTAACACAGTAATGTTACATTCACAGTAATAAGTCTGTGTGACTGTGTGATTGTTAACTCGTGTGATTAATTTTACTGTGTAAAAATAATCGTAACCGAAAAAAATAGTAATTGTGTAGCAGAAGTTGTTGCTCTGAAAGTATCTTTACTGCTTAGTTGAATAGTTAATTTGGGAAAATTAAATAAAGAGCCTCTGCACTGTCAGACCCCTAACCATCCCCAAGAACCCGAAACGATATTAAAAGCGACTTGACAGAAGTGCTTTTAACAGTGTTATATTCTATTTGGACCTACATTTTCTTACCATTTTTCTATTATAAACGTGGAGAGTGTTATATTCCGTTTAGACCTACATGTTTCTACCATTGGTTTATGTGTGTTGATCAAGTACCCTAGAAAGATCAAGGACCATAGCTTGGGGGAATCATGGCTCTGGCATGGGCCCTAGCTTTTATGAGGTTATTCCATCTTATAGTGGACATATGAGGAGGGTTTAGAGCTTATAGAGGACGCTAGATGTGAATGAGGGA
This sequence comes from Ceratopteris richardii, assembly GCA_020310875.1. Classification (NCBI taxonomy): domain Eukaryota; kingdom Viridiplantae; phylum Streptophyta; class Polypodiopsida; order Polypodiales; family Pteridaceae; genus Ceratopteris; species Ceratopteris richardii. The sequence goes on along the minus strand of CM035408.1, from coordinate 163,691,638 downwards.
AGGGCTATTTATGGTTGGAAGGAGAGCGGTAGGTAGCTACTTTGGTATCCCAAAACATTAATTTCTTTTTGCAATTTGTTAATTTATTCTTCTACTTCCTTGCATATGCAAATCTAATATTTCGATTTTTCATTTGTTTTTTCTTCTTCATTTTTTTTCTTTGTAAAAGTGTAACAACTTTCTGGCTACTTGTTTCTTCAAATACTTTCAATGTCTTAGCTAGGAAAGTAGGTCCAATTGGCTCGATTAAATACATTGCGTAGTTGGAATCTTTGATATTTCCTCTAGCCTTCTAGCCTTCATCTTTTTCATTACTTCTTTGTAAACATGCAAACCTTGATTTTAGGGTCTTGTGTGCCATTATGGGAGCATGTGTTAGGGATATTCTTGTAAATTGACTCATGTTTTTTATCCTAGATTTATGATTCCATTCAAATCCTAAGATGACATCTTACTTTAAAGGAATGGGTGTGTCTTTCAGAATCCACTCCCTCTCTCTACACTGCCCCTCGCAATGCTAGCCTTGGAAGCAAGCGTTTGGATACATCAATGAAAGACTTTGATTGAACAGAAAGAATCAAAGGTGAAGAAACTCAACTAAAAGTGCATATTTTTAGGGTTTCTTCTTTATTTAAGGGTAATGTTGGGAATTACTTGAACAGAAACTACAACATACTCGAGGTTTTTTTATGGGTGCACTATGTAATAGAAGGGACGAGTGTAGCTATATTTGGAAGAAAGATAATTTGCAATGAAAAGCACAAGATTGGCTGACTGATTCATATTTTTGGTATGCAAGTCAAAAAGAGGTATTTTTTTGAAGTCCTTTTATTTGTAGCAAAAGAGCGGGTTTTTTGTCTATATGAATTTGTGATGGCTATAGTAGCACGTATAGCAACTATTATATGAGTCTTGATTTGTTGTTTAATCAATAATAAACATTATAACATATATAACGATAGAAAAATCAATAATTCTCCACTTACACAAATATACACATGCCTACATACACACATACTCACATAGTTAAACACATACACATACACACACAAAGACATAAACATAAAAACTTAAATACACACATACACATAAACTCACATTGTTCAACACATATACATACATACACACATAGATACATACACACACACACACACACACACACACACACACATATATATATATATATATATATATATATATATATATATATATATATATATATATATATATATATATATATATATATATATATATATATATATATATATATATATATATATACTGACATACACACACATGCACAAAAAAGACATTAACATACACACCTACTTACATACATACATACATACATACATATAGATAGATACATCCACACATAGACACACGCACACCACATATACACAAAAATATACATGCATATGGGATGTCTTTTGCATATGAGAATGTCTCTTTTGTATAGAATGTTTCTTTGCAACTACAATACACTTTTTGAAACTAGATTTCCTTTTTAAGGTCGAAAGTATTTTTGCAGGTTATGGCTTACAACTCTCTTTTACCCATGGCCTATGAACCTTCGTTGCTTATGGAATGTATGTCTTATGGTTATTTTGCTAAGTTCCTTAGTCTAGAAGAATATTGCCTAAATGTTTCTTACATTATGGAATCACATATGGCATAATTACATACACAAAGACATACATACATACATATGTATATTTGTACATACATGTACACATACATACATACATACATACATACATACATACAAACATACATACATACATACATACATACATACATACATACATAAAAACATACATAAATACATACATACATACATAGATACATACATACATACATACATACATACATACATACATACATACATAAATAAATACATACATGCATGCATGCATACATACATACATACATACATACATACATACATACATGCGTACATACATACATATGTACATATGTACAAATTTATAGACATACATAAATATAGAAAAACACATAAGAATTAGCATTTTAGGATTTATTCAAGTATATAAAATAGGGTTTTAGGAAATATATAGGTTTAGATATTTACTCAAGAATAAATACATGAATGCATAAAAATGTAGGATATATATATATATATATATATATATATATATATATATATATATATATATATATATATATATATATATATATATATATATATATATATATATATATGTATGTGTGTGTGTGTGTGTGTGTGTACAACATACACACACACACACATATATATAAATAAATATATATATATATATATATATATATATATATATATATATATATATATATATATGTGTGTGTGTGTGTGTGTTGACCAAAAAGATGTTGCACACATCTACTTTACATTTATAGCTAACTGAAGAAAAAATTCATTTGATGAATTTATTTTCACCATACAATGAGAAATGATTCTAACAAGTCCAGGGAGTCACCTCGACTTTTCACAAACAAGAAGATGTGTAGAGAGAATTTAGTTTAGAGCTTCATATCTCAAGTTCTATTGAACCAATGCTAATGAAACTTGATATATGGATATGGGACACTATTATATAACTAACAAAAGTAAAAGTATAGGAAATGGATGTGTTTATAGAGAGAAATAGACAAATCAAGCTCACTATGAACATGATTGTAATGAACCTGGATAAAGAGAAAGTCTTACTCAAAGTAATGATTCAAAATGTGTATGTTATTGAACATATGATACATGGGAAGTGTAGAGGACTACGCCTTAATGGGATATCACAATATATGCTCAATGAAGTAGCTCAAGCTCTCTCGAATTAGTGACTCTACCTGTGACTAAGAAGTGGATACATTTATACTCATATTTGAATTTGAATTTAAATCTCACTCACCTAAAAGAGATCCTAAACTTTAGAGATGATATAACATTTATTCCTTTCACCAAGTAAGTCATGGATTTAGCTTCCTATCATCATGAGATTCCTCTTCTTCATTTAGTTTTTACAAATGATCACTGTAAAAAACACTTTTTACTTTTCACAAGCATGTGTTCTCATGATCATGACTACAGATAATTTGTGACAATAGTCCATGAATCCTAGGAAAGTTCTTAGGCTTGTTATCTGCACCAGAAGCTCTCCCTTAGGTCTAAGAAGCTAGATTCTTCATTCCCTCAAGATTTCTTGCAATCCCATCATTTATTTGAATCAATTTAACATGCTTCCATCAATTTCCTTTGTCATCATATCTCCACATCATTGATGAGTGGACACATATGAACGTTGAATGGCCTTGCTTGTAATCTTTTCCTTGACACAATGATAATGTACTCTATATGTTTATTCCTAGCATGAGAGATTGGGTTAGCAACAAGATCAAATGAACTCGCGTTATCCCCAAAAATATGAGGAATGGATGATTTAATACCTAAATTAGTATATAGAGTCTTAATCCGCATTGCTTCCTATGTAGCATTCACAAGTCCTCTATAGTTAGACTGTATTGATGAGAGTACTATAGTTTCCCTATATTGAGCCTCACAACTGGAAGTGGCCACAGTAGGCTGCTTCTTGCTAAACCAAGATATACATGAGCTACCAAGCCTGAAGAACCACTGGTGGACACACGAGTGTCATAGCAATCAACCCAATCATTGTCAAAAAAAGCATGTGAATCTGGTGGTAGTGATTCCCCTTGGGATAAAACAACCCAAGAAGCTGCATACCACTCATGTAGTGAAAGATGTGCTTAACTGCCTGCCAATGCTTGACACCTAGACAATGCATAAACCTGATCATCTATGAGATAGAAAACTGAATACTTGGCTGAGTAATGTATAAGTAAATCAAGCATTCAAGAGCCTACTGATAGAGAACAGCATCAAATGCATCTCTAGCATCATGAAGACTCATTAATTGTAAACTTATCTCCATAGGAGTGGCAATAGGCTTACACTCTTCAAGGCCAAAATGCTGCAATAATGTGTCAATATACTTTGGTTGACACAAAGCCATTCCACCATCAACTTACATAAATTGACTGCCCAAATAGTGATGCAAATGCCCCAAATCAGACATCTCAAATGAAGCATGCAAATCAGCCTTAAAATCAGCAATATGCATGCCATAAGGACCAGTGAGTAGCATGTCATCAACATGCACCACAATGATCAGAAGCACATCATCAGCACACTGAACATATAAGGTGATTTCAGTTGGGTTGTTCTCAAAACCATGTGCAATGAGACATATATTCCCTCCCCGATCCGAACGAAGGGTGCCTGTTTCGCATGCTCACAGATTTTCAGCCAAAACCAGAAACTGTTTGAAGTACATAAACACTTTGGACTTTGCCTTGAATGGATATACCCATGCATGCCTGGAAAAATCATAGATGAAGCTCACGAAGTAAAGATAGTTACCAAAAGAAGGTGTCTGCATAGGACCACATACATCACTACGTACAAGCTACAATTTCTGAGTAGCCCGAACTGAACTATCTTTAGGAAAGGAGGAAGGCTGCATTTTGCCCAAAATACAGCCTTCACAAACATGTTTTCGAGGTGCCTCAAGTTTTGGCCAAAGAGAACACCATTTCATATTTTTGTAGGCATAGCAAACTAGCAAATTCAGATGACCAAAGCGTGCATGCCAAAGCTTTGCATCTGACACAACCTAAGAATCATGTACTACACATGCCAATCATTTACAGATCTTTCATAGTCTATGATTTTATACAACCCCGACATAAAATGCTAGAAGCAATAATGTCATTGCCATTTGACAGATCATGAACTATACATCTGTCATCAATAAATTTCACAACCAAGCCAATCTTGGCTAATGTAGAAACTGATAGTACATTTTTCTTGATCCTTGGCATAAACAACATCTGACAAAGTGAAAGAACTACTATCAATAGGAGTCAAAATGATCTTACCAACTCCCATAACAGGATAGGAGGAGTTGTTGGTGCATGTAACGGTATTTCCTATATGGGTAGGCTCGAGTGAAGAGAAGAAACTATGCTACAAGGTAATATGTTTGGTTGCCCCACTATTAAAGTACCACATCTACTTAAATTAGTAGATGTGGACTACAATAAGATCTTTGAATACATACATACATAAATACATACATCACTACATACATACATGCATGCATGCATACATACATACATACATACATGTGTACATACATACATGTGTACATACATACATATGTACACATGTACAAATTTATAGACATACATAAATATAGATAAACTTATTTACTTACATATATACATACATAAAACATTAGGGTGTAAACATTTGTAAAAGTATATATACATAAACACCTAAGAATTAGCATTTTAGGATTTATTCAAGTATATAAAATAGGGTTTTAGGAAATATATATGTTTAGATATTTATACAAGAACAAATACATGCATGCATAAAAATGTAGGATGTATGTATATATATATGTATATATATATATATATATATATATATATATATATATATATATATATATATATATATATATATATATATATATATATATATATATATATATATATATATGTGTGTGTGTGTGTGTGTGTGTATATATATATACATATATATATATATATATATATATATATATATATATATATATATATATATATATATATATATATATATATATATATATATATATATATATATATATATATATATATATATATATATATATGTGTGTGTGTATGTGTGTGTGTGTATGTATATATGTGTGTGTGTGTGTGAGTGTAGGTGTATGTATGTGTACGTACGTACATATGTATGTATGTATGTGTGGTTGTATGTATGTATGTATGTATTATGAAGAGGTGATGGTATAAGTGTAGAGATGAGTTGGTGCCACAACAAACCTACTCTTCACCATCCAATGTGACTCAAGGGATGCTTAGTAGACTTTTTTAGCTTCCCAAAAATGCATAAGGAACTGTTAGGTAATTTGCAACATCATTATCAAAAGTTTGCACCAAAATAGATAAACTTCTATTTGAAAGGATTGTGAATAACCTTCATTTTTTGGGTAAGAAGGTCACAGACATATGTTCAAAGCTCACAACCTCGTATGAGTTGACCAAAAAGATGTTGCACACATCTAGTTTACATTTATAGCTAAGTGAAGAAATTCATTTGATGAATTTATTTTCACCATACAATGAGAAATGATTCTAACAAGTCCAGGGAGCCACCTCGACTTTTCACGAACAAGAAGGTGTGTAGACAGAATTTAGTTTAGAGCTTCATATCTCAAGTTCTATTGATCCAATGCTAATGAAACTTGATATATGGATATGGGACACTATTATATAACTAACACAAGTAAAAGTGTAGGAAATGGATGTGTTTATAGAGAGAAATAGAAAAATCAAATTTACCATGAACATGATTGTCATGAACCTGAATAAAGAGAAAGTCTTACTCAAAGTAATGATTCAAAATGTGTATGCTATTGAACATATGATACATGGAAAGTGTAGAGGACTACGCCTTAATGGGATATCACAATATATGCTCAATGAAGTAGCTCAAGCTCTCTCGAATTAGTGACTCTACCTGCGACTAAGAAGTGGATACATTTATACTCATATTTGAATTTGAATTTAAATCTCACTCACCTAAAAGAGATCCTAAACTTTAGGGATGATATAACATTTATTCCTTTCACCAAGTAAGTCACGGATTTAGCTTCCTATCATCATGAGATTCCTCTTCTTCATTTAGTTTTTACAAATGATCAATGTAAAAACACTTTTTAGTTTTCACAAGCATGTGTTCTCATGATCATGACTAGAGATAATTTGTGACAATATTCCATGAATCCTAGGAAAGTTCTTAGGCTTGTTATCTGCACCAAAAGCTCCCCCTTAGGCCTAAGAAGCTAGATTCTTCATTCCCTCAAGATTTCTTGCAATCCCATCATTTATTTGAATCAATTTAACATGCTTCCATCAATTTCCTTTGTCATCATATCTCCACATCATTGATGAGTGGACACATATAAGTTGAATCGCCTTGCTTGTAATCTTTTCCTTGACACAATGATAATGTACTCTATATGTTTATTCCTAGTATGATAGATTGGGTTAGCAACAAGATGCATGAACTCACATTATCCCCAAAAATATGAGGAATGGATGATTTAATACCTAAATCAGAATATAGAGTCTTAATTCGCATTGCTTCCTATGTAGCATTCACAAGTCCTCTATAGTCAGAATCTATTGATGAGAGTGCTATAGTTGCCCTATACTCAGCCTCACAACTGGAAGTGGCCATAGTAGCCTTCTTCTTGCTCAACCAAAATATACATGAGCTACCAAGCGTGAAGAACCACTGGTCGACACATGAGTGTCATAGGAATCAACCCAATCATTGTCAGAAAAAGCATGTGAATCTGGAAGTAGTGATTCCCCTTGGGATAAATCAACCCAAGAAGCCTCATACCACTCATGTAGCAAAAGATGCGCTTAATTGTGTGCCAATGCTTGACACCTAGGCAATGCATAAACCTGCTCATCTATGAGATAGCAAACTGAATACCTGGGTGAGTAATGTATAAGTAAATCAAGCATCCAAGAGCCTACTGATAGAGAACAACATCAAATGCATCTCTAGCATCATGAAGACTCAATCGTAAACCTATCTCCATAGGAGTGGCAATAGGCTTACAGTATTCAAGGCCAAAATGCTACAATAATGTGTCAATATATTTTGTTTGACACAAAGCCATTCCACCATCAACGTGCATAGATTGAATGCCCAAATAGTGATGCAAATGCCCCAAATCAGACATCTCAAATGAAGCATGCAAATCAGCCTTAAAATCAGCAATATGCATGTCATAAGGACCAGTGAGTAGCATGTCATCAGCATATACCACAATGATCAGAAGCACATCATCAGCACACTGAACATATAAGGTGATTTCAGTTGGGCTATTCTCAAAACCATGTGCAATGAGATAGGCATGTATCTTTTCATACCAAGCACGTGGTGCTTGCTTTATACCGTATAATATCTTCTTTAACCTGCACACCTAGTTTTCATGCCCTTTCTTCACAAATCCATGAAGCTAAAGAACATACACTTCTTCATGCAAGTCACCATTATAAAATGCTATTTTAATGTCCAACTGGTGTACATTCCTACCATGATGAGTTGCAAGTGCATAGATGCTACGAATAGTAGTCATTCGGCAAGTAGAAGCAAAGGTTTCATCAAAATCATTGCCTCTTTCCTACGCATAACCCTTTGCAACAACCCTAGCCTTATACCTCTCAACTATTCCATCGATTTTATGCTTTAGCTTGTATACCCACTTTGTGGCAATGGCCTTCTTGCTAGGAGGCAATTCACATATAGACGAGGTACCAATCTGAGTACAGTATGACAGAGGTGCATCTAATTTGCTATCATGCAAAGTCTGCACCATCCATTTTGGCATAGTTTTTGTCTACTTAATATCAAATCTCTCATCAACAAGTGCATCATGTAAATCTACATTAAAAATGGAATGATGTGCATCATCACATGAAACCTGCAAAGGTTGAGAAGTTGTCTCATTAGGACCATCACTAGATTGTCCACCTGTAAAGAGAGGCAGCAAAGTATCATACATGTCTTTGTAGCTAATATATGTCTCCTTAGTACATGAAAGTAAGGGCTGAATAGCATCTTCCACAAATACAACAGCATGACTAACTAGAATGTGTTTAGTCTATGGATGATATAGATGATAGCCTTTGCTTTTCAGAACTATAACCAACAAAAATACATTTTACTACTTTATCATCCAATTTTTTGTGATATTGTTAGGCAGTAATGCATATGCCAAACAACCAAAAACACACAGATGAGCAACAGATGGCTTGCGACCATGCAAAGCCTCATATGGAGTGATAGAGTGCAACGCTTTAGTGGGACACCTGTTAACTACATATGTTGCACACATAATAGCCTCAAGCGAGAAATTATGTGGTAAAGCCTGAATCTTGACCATACACCTTGCCATAACCATGAGTGACCTATTCTTCCATTCAACAACCCCATTTTTTTGAGGTGTATAAGGCATTGTACATTGATGTTTTATCCCACATTCAGCTAGAATGCATTAAAGTTAGAAGACATATATTCCCTCCCCGATCAGAATGGAGGGTGCCTGTTTTGCATGCTCATAGATTTTCAGCCAAAACCAGAAACTGGTTGAAGCACATAAACACTTTGGACTTTTACTTGAATGGATATACACATGCCTACCTGGAAAAATCATCCATGAAAGTCACGAAGTAAAGATAGTTCCCAAAAGAAGGTGTCTGCATAGGACCACATACATCACTATGTACAAGCTGCAATTTCTGAGTAGCCCGAACTGAACTATCTTTAGGAAAGGAGGAACGTTGCATTTTGCCCAAAATGCAGCCTTCATGAACATGTTTTCCAGGTGCCTCAAGTTTGGGCAAAGAGGACACCATTTCAGATTTTTGTAGGCATAACAAACTAGCAAAATTCAGATGACGAAAGCGTGCATGCCAAAGCTTTGCATCTGACATAACCTAAGAATCATGTACTACACATGCCAAATCATTTACAGATCTTTCATAGTCTATGATTTTATACAACCCCGACATAAAATGCTAGAAGCAATAATGACATTGCCATTTGATAGATCATGAACTATACATTTGTCATCAATAAATTTCACAACCAAGCCAATCTTGGCTAATGTAGAAACTGATAGTAGATTTTTCTTGATCCTTGGCATAAACAAAGCATCTGACAAAGTGAAAGAACTACTATTAGCAGTAGTCCAAATGATCTTACCAACTCCCATAACAGGATAGGAGGAGTTGTTGGTGCATGTAACAATATTTCCTATATGGGTAGGCTTGAGTGAAGAGAAGAAACTATGCTGCATGGTAATATGTTTGGTTGCCCCACTATTAAAGTACCAAACATCTAAGTCTACTGTAGACATGCACTGCTCATGCGAAGATGGATCAAAACTGCAAATAGTAGTAAACGTCCATTCTTCATCCTGTACAAGATTAGCAAACTCGGTTTTTGGTGTAGAGGCCTCTGCAACAACCATTCTTGCCTCTTTCTTCTTTGCCTCTTTCTTCTTTGCCTCTTTAGTAGCTAGTTTTGGACAGCTCTTAATGACATGATCATTTGCTTTATAGTATTTGCAAAACAATTTCTGCTTTTCTGATTTCTTCTCATCTTTGTCTTCCTTCTTTGAATGTGCAACATTTGCAGATTTCTACTTACTACTAGAAGAGCTCCATTTTCCTTTGCCCTTCTGGCTAGCCAAGAAAGCTTGATCTACAACACGCATAATAGACCTTTTTTGTCTAGACTGATCTTCCTGCAACAAAACAGAGACTAACTCCTCAGATGACAAGGCATTTTGATTGCCTTTCATCGTCAACCAAAGAGTAGATGCAAAACTCTGATATGAGTCAGGAAGACCATTCATAATGGTCTGCACAAGTGAACTATCTAGTATAACTTCATCAGCAAAAAGCAATTGTTCTTTCAAATCCTTGATCTTTGTGAGAAAATTGTCCATAGAATCACCTTCTTCATTCATGTGCTCACTCTCCAATTGTTTTCGAGGTAAGCAACACGAGCCTCATTCCTAGCCTGGTACAATGTGGTAAGTGTATCCCAAGCATCCTTAGTTGTTCTACAAGAGCGACTGTGAGGAATAATGGCATGTTTGAGAGACAAAGCTATCAATGCATGTCATGAGCATCTCTACCATCCCAACAAATTTGCTCTACAGTAGGTGCACTAGAAACAACATCACGAATCAAAATCTATAGAATATCATCATCTTCGACACCATCTTCCTCAGCTACAACACTTGTATTTGTAGTACCTATATTCGCAAGTGTAACACGACATCTTTCAACACCTTGCACAATATTCCATAGTCCTTTTGCGACCAATACATGATGCATCATATAAGCCCACAATGGGTAATTCGTACCATGCAACTTATCCTCAATAGCCAACATACAAAGTACATCACTACTTTCAGCCATGGCCACTGACTAAAATACCTTGATGCAGAAAAAGGAATGTATCTTAAAAAGTTGAACATAACTACCCAATTGAGTTCTACCTGAGACTTGTAGTAGACTTTGAGACGATTACACTGGTGAACCAAAACTAGTATATATCTTTGGCACAAAAAGATGAAATAGCATGCACAAGCATTGTGATAGTGCATTTGGAGGCCAAAACGAGCTCAGATGTATGCTTACCAAATTTCGTGCGATTCTGACACTGCAACCGGAGAGGTGTAGACAACACCCTAGATGAAGCAGCAACGTGCTCTAATACCAAATGTTGGAGTTAGACATCTTCAAAAGCACGTGAACAACACAAGGAAGAAGAAGAAGCTTGGAGCATAACACAAAATTCTGAATGTATTACCACTAGAATGTACAAACATAAGTAGCCCATTAGGGCAATAGGCATATATAATAACAGGGGGGAAAAAACCTCCTAAAGAGGAAAAAAAGTGCCTGAGCGGTCCTAGAGTGTTCACACACATCACTCCCTAAATATATCAACAATCATTATGAACATACTTTGAAACATGACAAGATGTAATAACGATCATTAGCTCTTATCCATTACATAAAGATGGAAATATCTCAGTTCTTCAAACATGCCTTTCATTTATGAAGTTATAAGCAAGGTATGGGTGGTCACATTTAGTTCTTAATCCTCTCCTTAGATTATTAAGAGAGAAAGTATTCCAAATACGAAATTAGGTCCTACCATCTAGATTGGAAGCAAAAATTTTACTCAAATTAGTAGATGTGGACTAAAACAAGATCTTTGCATGTCCAAATGATTATAATATTTAGGATAGTAATAAACTGCTATGATCACCATGGTTTTTGAAAGAGGAATTAAAGAGAACGACATCAATCTTTTCATTTTTCTAAATTCAACTAGATGTATGTGATCAATGAAAACTACCTTGGCTTGAGAAAAACAATTATCTTCCATGAAAACTCATGATTGGCACAAGTTTCTTCTGAGTTCATATAATTCCAATCAAGGGATAATTGACACCTAAGATTTGAAGTATTATATACAAATTGCTTGATTTTATTAGATGGATTTCTTCTAAAGAGATGGATGGCCAACCCATTACGAAGGCTCATCTAAATTTGATTGAAATCATATGCTTTGTAGAGAAATATATACCCACCATTTTTTTCTACCATTTGGATACACTTTCTTTTGCATATAGTAGATGAGTTTGCAATTGTAATAACTACCCATACAAGATGGATGTTCTATTTAGGGTGGTTTATGAAGACGTCAAAAGGATTTGTGCTTCAAAAATCTCAACCTGAATGAAGTATTGTAGAAGGTTGGTTAGTACCAGAGGCATTTGTTTTGACAATGAAATTCCTATCAATATCAGATTTCGAGATGCCATGTTTATGATCTCAAGTAGAAGATCCAAAAGTATTTGGAAAGGAGGCAAAAGTAATAGGCATCAAAAGCAAAATGATGCAACATTATGATTAAAAAAGTAATAGAATTTGTTATGTTAAATGCAAGCCCAATGAAAAAATAGTTTGATCTATATTGAAGATAAGAAGAAGGAGGTTAAGAATTATGTGCTTCTTTTTTGACATGATCAAGGGAAAGAGCTTTTCCTTATATAGACTACTTATCTATATTACCTGATTTTCCAACCAATGAATTGCTTCATGTAGTCATTTCTAAGGCTTGTGCATCATGTCAAGTCATATACGAGGATGAAAATTAGCTACTTTTGGGATGTGACTAAGATACAATGCATTATGGTTGTTTGAAAAACATTTTTGAACTGGGCAAAATGATAAAGGTCATACCATAGCGGATTTTGGTCTACGTGCGAGCTTCCTACAAACAAGGAGAGCAAAGGCATAAGAAACAAATGATCAAATCTCTAATTTAGAGTAGTGCGGTATGATCAAAGATAACCTGAAGATTTGTTTTCAGTGGTTCAATATATTTCTATTCAATGTGAAATAGTTTAAAAAGATCATTGTTGGCGAAATTCAACTATACGAAAAGATCCTAGTGGCTTTCTAAAAATAGATCATGATATACAAGAAAATTGTACCTGATAGATTTAATTCCTGATTCAAACATACATAGGCCTAGTTAGACCATCACTTCATTCTCAAGAATTAATATCACATGATTTTTTTGTGAAAATGAACATCTTTTGACAATGATACCCCATATGGGCCATTCCCTTCTGAACCAAGACATTGACCCAAAGAATTTTTCAATGAGCCTCATGTGCCTAAGGTCATTTTCCACCTTCTAAGCATCTAACCATGAGAGGGAAAGTGATGATGGCACCACTCCAAAGAGGGTAGAAAACATTCCTACTCTACTTCCACCCATCCCCACCCCTCATCGCCTACAATTGGGGAGGGGTTCTCCATGTGAAGGTTACTAAAGTCTAGGCTACTAAGAACAATCAAGCAAGGACCATTCCACATGTACGATCATCCAACCAAATTCCAATTATTAGCCTCCAAAATCCTTTGAGATCCGTAAAAAAACCTCGACATTACCATGGACCCTTAAGACACTACCTCAAGCAAGAAGACAAAGCTCTCAAAATGATTAAAGTAAACCACATCACCAAATCGAAAAGCACTAGGCGATCGACCCCTCCCCCCCCCCCCCCCCCCCATAACCCCAACATTCAAAAGGCGAATCCACCCTCCATCAAAGCAAGCCTAAGGTGCTCCAAGGGAAGCTTAAAGCTTAAGGTGCCCTTTCATGCCACAATGAGCACACCCAAGAAGAGATCGCACCAAACAATCACTATGCAACCCCCTCATTATGTAATCCTCATTGACAAGAGGAAGATTACTAGTCGCATTAGCACTACCCCATGTTGACATTGCGATTAATTCACCATGAGTCCTCAGACATGATCCGAACGAACAAGCTTAACGGAGAGCCAAAGAAGCGCAGAAAGTTCAAAGGTGACCATTATATTTGTCTAATTTAAGTCACATTGCATATTTTTCACCCGTAATTTTTTTCTTTAATATAAAGGAAGTTCGGCCTTAGCCTACTCTCTCGGACTTGAATTAAATAAAGGAAAAACACAAAAGAAGGGGACTAGTGCCCACGGGATCCCCCGAATCCCATAGAGCGGGGGAAGCATTTACAGAGTGTAGGTGGTTTTACAAGAAAAAGGTTAATCACCCATCCATCACCCACAAGCGGGGCCCACGTGGGTAAAGTGTGTTCTTGATCAAAAGGAAAACTTGATGACTCCTAAAAAAAGGGGGGGTTTGTTACAATTAACAATCCTTTTGCCAAGGAGGAACAATGAAAACTCAATCGACCAGAGTTTCGAGCATTCCGGAGAGTCGTGGAGCGACCACTCGCTTCTCCCAATAGAGATGGCTCCCACCTTATCTATTGCTGATGACTAATTTTCATTCCGATGATCTGCCATAGCCCTTGTGGTAGGCCTTGCAAGGCTTACATGGAGTTATAGAGGAGGCTGATAAACCTCGCATCCCCGTCATGTGGAGCCCACTTGGCTTTAAGCTTATTGTTGACATACTGTAGCTCTTTGTGATGTCTGAAGGGGGGGGGGGGTTCTAACAGTTAGCAATTCTTCTACCGAGAAGGAAAAAGGACTTCTCAATCGACCACTCCTTGGGGGTATTGCCAAAGTTTTGAGCACATCTTTCTCGCCAAATCTTCCAAAGGATCTCTCCCCTAATCGCATTCCACAACATCGCAGAGCAACCGATTGCTTCACCAATGAGGGCTTGCTTCCAATTGATTTGTTCTTGGAGTCCCAAAGAACAACCAAGAACCCTCCATAACCGAAGGGATTTCGGGCAGAGGTGCTTCCATTGTTTGACTCCCTTGTTCCAGAGTCTCTTGGCACTCAAGACATTCCAAGGCTCCATGTTTCTCATGCCTTGGATCGGGAACCAAATAGAATCGTTTGGTCTTATACCTACAGCCCACTTCCAATCTTCACTGATTCTGATGTGAGGTTTGAATGTGTTCCAGCTCAACCACAATGATCTTACCAGGATCGATCCTTTGGGTGAGACCGGAATCGGAGAGAATAGGAGGGTGAGGATGTCAAGGTTTTTCCATCCAGGGTAGCCTACCAAAGTAATCATGTTTGTGTTTCTAAAAATTAATTTGGCCCAAGAGGAATCTCTGTTGCACCATGCCTTAATCATCCACTTAGCCGCAAGTTTATTGGCCATGCTACCCATGTCCATAATACCCAAACCTCCATTCTCCTTTCGGCTAGTGCATATGGACCATTTGGTTTTAGGCACTCTCCTCCTGTTATGGTCCTCGATCCATAGAAAGTTCCTACAAGTACTTTCTAATTTGGCTAAATCTTGATTCTTCGGTCTCCAGCAAGAAAGAAAGTATATGATTGAGGATATGAGGAACGTGTTGATCACCATGACCCGGCCAGCAAGATTGATTTGCAAACCCCTCCAGTAGTTAAGTTCATTATTAAGTCTAGCGAGGACCCAAGCCCACCTTTGTTCCAGAGTAACACCGAATCCCAAGGGGATACCAAGGATACGAACGACCTGACCTGATTGAATGTTTTGGAATCCTTGCACAGTGAGGAGATTGGGTTGATTCCCTTTGATAGCCCTAAATGCAGTCTTGGTATGGTTAATTCTGGATCCAGAGGCCTCACAAAATGTGTCGAGGCACCACCAAAAGGTTTCTAAGCTGGTATCATCATTGTGAACAAAGACATTTGTGTCATCCGCAAATAGCCTAATGGTCATTTGCCCAGAGTTATGTGGCAAAGTGATGCCTCTTATATGACCAAGCTCCATCTGTTGCTCCACAAGTCGGCTCAGTCCTTCAGTGGCGATGGCAAAGAGTAGCGGGGCCAACGGGCAACCTTGCCTGATGGATCGTTTCAGTTTGATTGCCTTTGAAAGTTGTCCATTGACATTGACTTTGGTCGAAGCATTGCCGAGGAGAGTGGAGATCATCCTTAGGAATCTCTAACTACACCCGAGGTCTTTTAGCGATTGTAAAATATAGTCCCATTCCAATCTATCGTAGGCTTTGTCAAAGTCAATCTTGAGGAAGACAATGTCTTGATTAGATTCTTCAGCGTAGTCCAGAACTTCCCAGATATCAATGATGGCTTCCAATATTGACCTTCCCTTAATGAAGCCTTTTTGGTCCTTGCTAAGCCATTGGTCTAAATGACAGGATATCATGTTTGCAATGACTTTAGCAAGAATCTTATATCCGGTTTGAAGCATTGTGATAGGTCTCCAATTTTTAATTCTGTTCCTCTCCCCTTTTTTATGTATAAGTTTGATGATGCCATTGTTCAGAGAAGTGGGAAGGGTGCCGAACTCGAGTGCCTCAAGCCAAACAAGACGCTAGGGGGTGGCCACCACATATTTGAATGATTTAAAGAACTCATTAGTGAGCCCATCTGGCCCCGGGCTCTTGCCGTTCGGAAGCGAATCGATAACTTCCAGGATCTCTTGTTCAGAGATGGAGGCATCAAGCAGAGCGCTCAAGTTGCATGGGATTCTATGCGGGGAAGTCCAAGAGATGGTGGCCATACAATCCTGCCTATGGGGGGAGAGGGGGCAAGCACTACCCAAGAGACTCGTGAAGTGTGCTTCTATAATTCCAATGTTTTCTTCCGCTGATTTACATTCCGCCCCATCCTTGTCAAGCAGTAGTGGGATCTCCTCTCTAATTTGTTTTCTTCTGAGAATATTGCACATCTCTTTGGAAGGTCTGTCTGCCTTACCAGCCCACCATTCCTTAAAATAAATTTGAAGATTTCTCCTATTGATCTCCTCCTCGTATCTTAATCTTCCTCTGATAATTTACCCATTGTATATTTTTTACCGGTAATTTGGGATGCAATCATTTCTTCGAACAATTTTGCTTTCGTTTGTGTCTGTGTGTGTGCGCGCACGTGTGGACATATTAGTGTATCTCATCCTTGTTTACGATTGGTGGGCATGGAAACGACGAAAAGCAAAAGCACTTGACGAAAAAGCATGACGAAACAAGAAAAATCTCGCCGAATATCCCAACTTGCTTTTCGATCAGGCTGCTATAAAAGAGGTGTCGCCACTGAAGATTCACGCAATTCTACTTCGGGACGAAACGTAGACATCCAGAGTACAAAAACATGCAGAGGCTTCACTCTTTCAGAAGATCACTTGTCGGTGGATTGAGAAGTTCAGGGATAAGTTCTTCTCCAGGAGCTCTTTTCTTTAGAGCGTCTGGGGTCACATGTACACGAGCAATCTCCAATGCACACATTTCCTCGTTCAAAGGGTTAAATAGTGGCGGATCCTGGAGTGCTGGACCTCCTCCTGCGTGCTTGACGATTCAGAACAGAAAATTTATATCCTTTGTTGTTGACGGAAACGGGGGGCCGAGTTCAGGTCTTTCGAGGCGACACGAGGAGCAAAGAGTTATCGGGTATGTGCCTCTACATTTTCCGTACTTTTTCCAGAATTTTGTCGTGCACTATTGTGAGTGTGTATGCATGTGTTTGTGTGTGTGTGTGTGAGAGAGAGAGAGAGAGAGTGATGTCTTTTTTCAGGTATTCTCCAGATCAATTATTTGAAGTGGCATCTGCAGTAAATTCATACAAGGAGTTTATACCCTGGTGCCAGAAATCAAGGATTTTGAGGCGAAAAGGAGAGGAGATGTTTGAAGCAGAGCTAGAGATTGGATATGGGTTACTTACAGAACGATATCGTTCACAGGTGAAGCTGCATAAGCCAGCATTGATAGAGGTAAGCAACCGCATTTCCATATTCATCAGATCTTTCAAGTATTTCAGGTGTAAGATTTCATCGAGCAAGATAGAAGGAAGATCGATACATCTAAACTGCTGCTAATATTTGGATCTTTATATGTTGCGCAGACCTGTGTTCGCAGGGGAAACCTTTTCAGATACCTGAAAAATAGGTGGGAGTTTAGGGCTGGTCCCATCCCAGGATCCTGTGATATGCGTTTCCTCGTGGATTTCCAATTTTTGTCTCCTCTATACGCAAAGGTCAGTCAGAAAACGTCAAGCAGCTTATATGAACTCTAAGAATGTACAGATCAGTTTGTAGAATTCGTTAACACTCTAGTTAACTCTGTGTGATTATGTGTGTGCGTTTCGCTCTTTTCTCCTTTCTAACTATGCAGCTTTTGAGCAGGTTGCGGACATGTCATTTGAGGTGGTGATGGCACGCATCATGCGTTCGTTTGAAGAACGTTGCAGGAGTATGTATGGTCCGAGCGCAAAAGTGTACGGAGTTTCCGGTCCCTGCAAATATGCGAACGATCGAAACATGTTTTCATGATTTAGCAATTAGATCCCAGTTGTTTGCCCTCTTACAGAAATTCATTTTTGGATATTGTGTTGAACATATGGATTCCAATCACATTGTCATTCATATCCAATCGATGGAATAATATTGGATCGATGGAATAATATTGGAATAATATCTAAACACTATGTTGCTAGGATTCTGATGATTTTTAATGTATCCCTGAAATGAACCCATTTTTAAACGTGTCCACTAATTGGTATTATGTTTGTTATGCCTCTTTTTTTTCAATTCTATCACTCTTTATATATACGAAAATATAACATGGTCATTATTAAAAAAAAAGCATCTCAATAAACCGTTGAATCATTGGTGCTTTCTGCTGCTCATTGATGACAAGGGCGCATCTGGAAGGGAAGTGCCAAAAACCTTTACATTGATGCGCAATTTCGCATGCAATAATGGCGTAATTTCAATCAATGGCACTACATACTTGTTGATATCAATCAATGGCTATATTTGGTGCTTGAACCATTTCTAGAACATTGCTAGTATCAAATACTGGTTAATCTCTTCGAAAACGATAATAGCGATATTTAAAGTAGAATTTCGAGATTCTGACACTTGCAATCATAACATGATGGGCCACTAAGTACACAT
>CM035408.1:163322567-163667567 GCA_020310875.1 Ceratopteris richardii | reverse complement strand
ACATACACACATAGACACATACACAAACATAGATACATGCATACACATAAACACATACACACTCATAGACACACACACATACACATAGACACACACACACATACACACACACATAGACACATACACACATAATGATACATACACACACATACACATGCATACACACATACAAACACATATACACACACACATACACACACATATATGCATACACACACACATAGAGAGACATACTCACACATACACATACATGCATACATATATATATACATAATGCATATGAATATGCATACATACATCCATACATACATGCATACATACACATTCATAATGCATACACACACATATGCATACATAATGCATACACACACATATGCATACATACATGCATACACATACACACATAGACACATACACACACATAGACACATACACACACATAAACACATACACACTCATAGATGCACACACATACACATAGACACACACAAAGGCGAAACTCACTCTCATAAAAAGTCTTATGAGAGCAAGAGTTCCGTCTGATACTCTAGGGGCCATCATGCATGATTACTTAGAGATGTCTGATGAGGAGTTGGACTATACGATCCAGATGCTTACCTAGCGATCAGAGGAGGGCGCTTCTACGCCTCCACATGTAGGAAGAGAGCTATCTGCTCATAGATATGTTTTTTTTTCATAAACTTTGTAATGATATTATAACACATATTTTTATTTATTTTTATCTATCTATTTTCAGGACACCTATACCACCTCCAAATCGTGATAGCAGAGCAGAGTTGCCTATGAGGGCATGCATAGGCACCTTAGGACTAGAGTGCGATATAGAGCCAGAGGGGAACATTGTGTACATAGGGAATGGATTGGAGTTCAAGAGAAGAATGTGGGCACTATGCGACTCTTACATGCACCTTGTCCACTTACCGTGGAAGTAAGTAAAAATTTTACATATAAATTGAAATAAATATCTTATGTTTTATTTACATTATTTTTTTTATTTTTGTAGTGAGCATGATGAGAGGGATAAAAAATGCATACTTAGTTCACTTGAGATAGAGTTTGGGACAGGATGGTCGCTTAAGTGGTGTCTAAAAGAGATGCGAACACTTATGGCTCATCGTCGCAATAATGCACGGTATGCACTGCTTTTATATCTATATATGTGGATATGAGTATGTATGTTTATGCATGTATGTATGTATATGAGAGAGAGAGAGAGAAAAGAGTGAGACTAGAGGTACAAATACACGCATACACACACATATACATCATACATGCACATTTACACACATATACACATACATGCACATTTATACATACACACATGTACATGCACATTTTTACACACACATACACATGCATGCAGTTACACACATATAATGAATGCACATAGGCACATACACATACTCACATACACGTACACATACTCACATACACGTACACATACTCACATACACATACACATGCATAATCATATGTACACACACATAGACTCATATAATCATATTTACATGCATATATACATATACACATGCATATATACACACACACAACACATGCATATGCATAAATAAATAAATCCTATTTCAAAAATCCTAAATTGAAAACACTAATTTTGATATTAGGGTTTTAAAACCCTAATTTAAAAACTCTAATTCAACCTTTTAGCCATATGTTTGAAGTATATGTGCACATTGCATCTATTCCTCCGACGTCCTACTAGAGAGATGTCTCTCCTTCCAACCTTATGCCTCTATATATAGCTACTTGAATCAACGAGGATCATAATATATATAAAGATATATACACATCATGTAGATACACATACATAAATATAAAATGGATTAGATATATTATGCATCACACATACATGCCTAATGCAGACATAAATATATATATACATGC
Source organism: Ceratopteris richardii (assembly GCA_020310875.1). NCBI lineage: Eukaryota > Viridiplantae > Streptophyta > Polypodiopsida > Polypodiales > Pteridaceae > Ceratopteris > Ceratopteris richardii. The sequence continues at coordinate 163,665,644 of CM035408.1, read as the reverse complement.
ATACATATTTACATGTACACATTTACACATAGACATATATACATATATACATGTACACATCACATATAGATGCCTACATGCACACATAAACATATATATACATGCATACATATTTACATGTACATATTTACACATAGACACATATACATACATACATGTACACAATTATAAACACTTGCATATATTACATGAATACATGAATATTTTACATAAATGCATATGCATATATACACATATGCATATTTAACACATGTATACATATATCACACACATGCAAACACATACATATACATGAAATACATATATATTCATACTAACATATGTATACATATAATACATATGAATACACACACATGTGCATACATACATGTCAAAAATTTGCTCCTCGAAGGTAAAGCTATATATAAAATAATTAGGCATACCCCCAAGCTTCATGTTCTAACTTAAAAGAACATGATTTCATCTCTCTAGTAGGATTCATTGTTATTCAAGTTAATAAAAAAATCTATTATCTGATATCCATTCAGAAGCTTCAAGTTATTGATCGATAACTAGAGTAGAATTTACTATCTAATCTGCTCATATGTTTTCATTATTGCCATCATTTTGGTAAGACATCAATATAGTCTCATCTTCATTATCCTTATTAATTTCATTTATTTCTTCTATTGTTAAATCTATGTTCTAATGAATCACATCATCTATTGATGGATTAATATCTATTTCTGGTAATTCCTCTTCCTCATCAGTAGAATCAGCATGTAGAGAATTATCCTCTTCATCAAAAAGATTAGTATCATTATCACGTTGTTGAGCCCTGGCAGGTTGAAACCAGCAAAGTCAAGGTCACAGTTATGCATAAGCAAGAATGAAGTGTTAAAATTCAAGGGTCAAAGTGCACAGGTAGTGCACCTTCAATTGTCCATATAAAGGGTAACTTTTGATTGTTCACAGACAAGAGGTATTGCAGAAGTATTTTTGCTAATTCCCTTAAGGTCAAAGGGTGTTCAAAGTAATCGGGAAGTCCAGGTGAAACCCTCTTTGGGGCAAAAGTGACGAATTAAAAGAAAAAAATAAAGGCAATGCGGCTGTGTACGCGCATGTGGAAATATGGCCGCCCAATCAAATTTTTGTTTTGGTCTAAAGTCACTACAGGACAAAGTAGTGAGTCGTTGGCCGCCTCCTAACAAGACAATCTTGGGGACATCAAAGGAAGGCCAAGAGTCTAGTGCACCTAGGAGCGTACGGGACCAACACACTTCAAGAAGGAAAGAAAAGGCTATTCTACGGAGGGAGAGGAAGCAGAGAGGGTTTCAAGAGGAAGCAAGAAAGAGAAGTGGAGAGTCACTGGTGTGCAACGACACTAGGAAGTGGAAGTGAAGAGTGCAAGAAGGGTGGCTAAGGAAGGGTGCAAGGAGTGCGAAGCTAGACCCCACAGATCACAAGGTCTCTTACCGTGATCAGGCCGAAAAGGTATTCATCCCTCAGCTTGGTGGAAGCTTGGTGCAAGGTGTGCACAAGGAGAAGCTTGAAGCAAGTGAAGGACTGGTGCAGAAGAGGCCGGCTGCTGGAAGACTTTGGGATAATTGGTCTTTTGTGATTGAAGTATTAACTCGGATTGTACTAAATAGTGTAATTGTTCTGCTATAATCAAAACTCAAGATTCAAGGGTGCTTCTGCAGAAGTTTGTCAAGATTATTTCCTCTCTTGTTCTTTTCTTTTTCTCCTACAAACCCTCAAACTCCTTCTCGTCCAAGAATCCCCAACAAATTTGGCACGCCCGGTGGGACATCCAAGGAGATTTGAGCATAGGAGAAGATCTATTGCAATTGGAGAACAATATTCCAGTGTCGAAAGTAATACTCCAGTTGACTAAAGAGGTACATACTTATATCAGGTGTCTCATATTAAGTGGACTATGAACAGCTCATGACCGCAACCCGATCACAAACCTTGAGGGTCACGTGCAAGCAGACAAGAAGAAAGGCAGTCAGAAGATCATCGAGTCCACTTTTGTCAACTTCATCGGTAAGAAGCATGGCAGGACAGGTAGACCTAGAAACCTTACTCTCCAGATTAAATATAAAATTTCCCTCTTTCAGAGGTTTAACTCATGAGGATCCAGATGAGCACATTTGAAGATTTCTGGCATTATGCAAGACTAGAGGTCTAATGGGTAGGGAAGATGCCTTCTTGATACTCTTCCCTGCCACATTGGAAGGATTGGCAGACAAGTGGTTTAGCCAGTTTGCTGAAAACCACTTTACCTCTTGGGATTTGATGAAAGAGGCCTTCAAAAATCAGTTTCAGCATGGCAACACTGCGGAGATCATTATAGAAGAGCTAGAAAACTTGAGATTGGGTCCAGGAGAAAAGTTCCCAGAGTTAATGACCAGGGCCAAAGCACTAATGGCTAAACTACCAGATCCACCGCATGATTTCTTTGTCAAGAAGTGGTTAGCCAAACCCCTACCTGTGGTCACCCAATGCAAAATAAAAGAGTTAGTGTTACCTACCGCCTCTGTTGAGGAGTTCATCAATACGGCCACACGCTTGGAGCAGATAAGGCACCAGTATGGTGCAACTTCTTCCCAACCAACCTATGGTACAGAACTCGAGGACCCAGTGATCCAGTTAAGGGAGCTCGAGGGCTTGAAAAGGAATAAGCCCTACACAGAGGAGGAGACTGCTGTGGCTCAGCTGAGAAGGGAGATTGAAGCACTCAAGCTCCAAAAGGAAGAGGAGGTCCAAGCAGAAGAATTAGCTCAGCTGAGACAGGAATTGCAAGAACTCAAAGGAGGCGGTATCAAGAGTGGACTCTGGTGCTCCATGTGCAACAAGCAAGGGCACATAGTAAGTGAATGTCCTCTGCTAAACGTGACTTGTCAATTATGCAGGAAAGTTGGCCATGAGGCCCATGAATGCCAATCCAGGGGAATGCCTGCAACGACATACTGGACACAGGGAGGACCTCTGCCACCAGCAAATGTAATGGCAGCCGCAGCAAACCAAGGTAACAACTATAATCCTAGACCAAGGAATAATTTTGCAAATGGGCCTAGGAGGCCCATCATTTGTTTCAGATGTGGAGAGTGCGGGCACTACCAATCTAGGTGCACTCTCCCAGAAAATGCCCCTCCTTGCAGGAATTGTCCAGAGGCCAGGGATCACTATACAAACTGTTGTCCTAAGAATCAAACCTCTACTTCCCGACCCCATCTCTAAAGATCTCTGTATACAAGGAGGAAACATTACCTCAGGTCAATGAGCCCTCACCGTCTACCAGGGTGGTACAATTAGAAGAACTTGAATCTTTTACAGTGCAGACAAGAAGCAAGGGGAAGGCTCAAGTGGACGTAAGTCAAGAATCAATGATTAGGGGATTCAACAAAGACAAAGTTGCAGCTGAAGACAAAGCATAAGCAAGAATGAAGTGTTAAAATTCAAGGGTCAAAGTGCACAGGTAGTGCACCTTCAATTGTCCATATAAAGGGTAACTTTTGATTGTTCACGGACAAGAGGTATTGCAGAAGTATTTTTGCTAATTCCCTTAAGGTCAAAGGGTGTTCAAAGTAATTAGGAAGGTCCAGTTGAAACCCTCTTTGGGGCAAAAGTGATGAATTAAAAGGAAAAAATAAAGGCAATGCGGCTGTATACGCACATGTGGAAATATGGCCGCCCAATCAAATTTTTGTTTTGGTTTAAAGTCACTACAGGACAAAGTAGTGAGTCGTTGGCCGCCTCCTAACAAGACAATCTTGGGGACATCAAAGGAAGGCCAAGAGTCTAGTGCAGTTAGGAGCGTACGGGACCAACACACTTCAAGAAGCAAAGAAAAGGCTATTCTACGGAGGGAGAGGAAGCAGAGAGGGTTTCAAGAGGAAGCAAGAAAGAGAAGTGGAGAGTCACTGGTGTGCGACGACACTAGGAAGTGGAAGTGAAGAGTGCAAGAAGGGTGGCTAAGGAAGGGTGCAAGGAGTGCGAAGCTAGACCCCACAGATCACAAGGTCTCTTACCGTGATCAGGCCGACAAGGTATTCATCCCTCAGCTTGGTGGAAGCTTGGTGCAAGGTGTGCACAAGGAGAAGCTTGAAGCAAGTGAAGGACTGGTGCAGAAGAGGCCGGCTGCTGGAAGACTTTGGGATAATTGGTCTTTTGTGATTGAAGTATTAACTCGGATTGTACTAAACAGTGTAATTGTTCTGCTGTAATCAAAACTCAAGATTCAAGGGTGCTTCTGCCGAAGTTTGTCAAGATTATTTCCTCTCTTGTTCTTTTCTTTTTCTCCTACAAACCCTCAAACTCCTTCTAGTCCAAGAATCCCCAACAAATTTGGCACACCCGGTGGGACATCCAAGGAGATTTGAGCATAGGAGAAGATCTATTGCAATTGGAGAACAATATTCCAGTGTCGAAAGTAATACACCAGTTGACTAAAGAGGTACATACTTATATCAAGTGTCTCACATTAAGTGGACTATGAACAGCTCATGACCGCGACCCGGTCACAAACCTTGAGGGTCACGTGCAAGCAGACAAGAAGAAAGGCGGTCAGAAGATCATCAAGTCCACTTTCATCAACTTCATCGGTAAGAAGCATGGCAGGACAGGTAGACCTAGAAACCTTACTCTCCAGATTAAATATAAAATTTCCCTCTTTCAGAGGTTTAGCTCATGAGGATCCAGATGAGCACATTCAAAGACTTCTGGCATTATGCAAGACTTGAGGTCTAATGGGTAGGGAAGATGCCTTCTTGATACTCTTCCCTGCCACATTGGAAGGATTGGCAGACAAGTGGTTTAGCCAGTTTGCTGAAAACCACTTTACCTCTTGGGATTTGATGAAAGAGGCCTTCAAAAATCAGTTTCAGCATGGCAACACTGCGGAGATCATTATAGAAGAGCTAGAAAACTTAAGATTGGGTCCAGGAGAAAAGTTCCCAGAGTTTGTGACCAGGGCCAAAGCACTAATGGCTAAACTACCAGATCCACCGCATGATTTCTTTGTGAAGAAGTGGTTAGCCAAACCCCTACCTGTGGTCACCCAATGCAAAATAAAAGAGTTAGTGTTACCTACCGCCTTTGTTGATGAGTTCATCAATACGGCCACACGCTTGGAGCAGATAAGGCACCAGTATGGTGCAACTTCTTCCCAACCAACCTATGGTACAGAACTGGAGGACCTAGTGATCCAGTTAAGAAGGGAGCTGGAGGGCTTGAAAAGGAATAAGCCCTACACAGAGGAGGAGACTGCTGTGGCTCAGCTGAGAAGGGAGATTGAAGCAATCAAGCTCCAAAAGGAAGAGGAGGCCCAAGCAGAAGAATTAGCTCAGCCGAGACAGGAATTGCAAGAACTCAAAGGAGGCGGTATCAAGAGTGGACTCTGGTGCTCCATGTGCAGCAAGCAAGGGCACATAGTAAGTGAATGTCCTCTGCTAAATGTGACTTGTCAATTATGCAGGAAAGTTGGCCATGAGGCCCATGAATGCCAATCCAGGGGAATGCTTGCAACGACATACTGGACACAGGGAGCACCTCTGCCACCAGCAAATGTAATGGTAGCCGCAGCAAACCAAGGTAACAACTATAATCCTAGACCAAGGAATAATTTTGCAAATGGGCCTAGGAGGCCCATCATTTGTTTCAGATGTGGAGAGTGCGGGCACTACCAATCTAGGTGCACTCTCCCAGAAAATGCCCCTCCTTGCAGGAATTGTCCAGAGGCCAGGGATCACTATACAAACTATTGTCCTAAGAATCAAGCCTCTACTTTCGGACCCCATCTCCAAATGATCTCTATATACAAGGAGGAAACATTACCTCAGGTCAATGAGCCCTCACCGTCTACCAGGGTGGTACAATTAGAAGAACTTGAATCTTTTACAGTGTAGACAAGAAGCAAGGGGAAGGCTCAAGTGGACGTAAGTCAAGAATCGATGATTAGGGGATTCAACAAAGACAAAGTTGCAGCTGAAGACAAAGCATAAGCAAGAATGAAGTGTTAAAATTCAAGGATCAAAGTGCACAGGTAGTGCACCTTCAATTGTCCATATAAAGGGTAACTTTTGATTGTTCACAGACAAGAGGTATTGCAGAAGTATTTTTGCTAATTCCCTTAAGGTCAAAGGGTGTTCAAAGTAATTGGGAAGGTCCAGGTGAAACCCTCTTTGGGGCAAAAGTGACGAATTAAAAGGAAAAAATAAAGGCAATGCGGCTGTGTACGCACATGTGGAAATATGGCCGCCCAATCAAATTTTTGTTTTGGTCTAAAGTCACTACAGGACAAAGTAGTGAGTCGTTGGCCGCCTCCTAACAAGACAATCTTGGGGACATCAAAGGAAGGCCAAGAGTCTAGTGCAGTTAGGAGCGTACGGGACCAACACACTTCAAGAGGGAAAGAAAAGGCTATTCTACGGAGGGAGAGGAAGCAGAGAGGGTTTCAAGAGGAAGCAAGAAAGAGAAGTGGAGAGTCACTGGTGTGCGACGACACTAGGAAGTGGAAGTGAAGAGTGCAAGAAGGGTGGCTAAGGAAGGGTGCAAGGAGTGCGAAGCTAGACCCCACAGATCACAAGGTCTCTTACCGTGATCAGGCCGCAAAGGTATTCATCCCTCAGCTTGGTGGAAGCTGGGTGGAAGCTTGGTGCAAGGTGTGCACAAGGAGAAGCTTGAAGCAAGTGAAGGACTGGTGCAGAAGAGGCCGACTGCTGGAAGACTTTGGGATAATTGGTCTTTTGTGATTGAAGTATTAACTTGGATTGTACTAAACAGTGTAATTGTTCTGCTGTAATCAAAACTCAAGATTCAAGGGTGCTTCTGCAGAAGTTTGTCAAGATTATTTCCTCTCTTGTTCTTTTCTTTTTCTCCTACAAACCCTCAAACTCCTTCTCGTCCAAGAATCCCCAACACACATATAATGATTCTAATTTCTATTTCAGATGTTGATGTATCAGTATCTGATGTTGAATCATTAAGAGGACTTTCTTCGATCTCTCTAACAATAAACTATTCAAACAATGACCTACCTCTAGGTTGCACATGAATGACTTGCCACCAAGAATGAGCATCTGGATTTTTATAAAAAAATGCTTGTTCAATATGCCTAGGAAGAATATATGGTTCTTTAGTAGATCGCATTACCTTGGAACAATCAATTGCCCAAAACCTAGATAATGCCTTTCTTAATGTGGAATTATTACCTTTATACTCGGCTCGAAACCAATCAACCTGCAAAATGACCTATCAAAATATATAACAACAAAAACCCTTTATTAGGTGCTTAAAAAAATAACTAACTCTATCATAAAAAATATAAACTTTTTTCGACCTGTTTGAATGTACGAAATGAAATTTCGTAGATACCAACAATAGTTCCTACGTAACCAAGTTCGCCATCTACAAGGTTCGTGTCTTTTGAGCTAAGACGTGATAGTTGCTTGAACGAACGGACAATACTAGAATCCTCTGTTTTACCTAAAGAATCAATGGCTTTGATTCTAATATGCTGTCCAAAAGCCCACATATTAGTGAACATTCGAGCCTGCAAAATAAATTCAATTAGTAAATAGAAACTAACACATATATATGAAAAAAATAAAATATTATTTTAATAAAATTACCTTTCGTTCACAACCTATCATTAACTCTCTTTGCTCATCTGAGATTTCTTCATTATTTGTGTTGGCGCGTTGCAAACGACTATATAGTCAATCCGCACTACAAGAAATAGGGGGGCGTAGCGACGGCCCCGAGTTGAAAAAAAACGGTTGGGTACCGTCGCTTATGCCACGCTGGCGTCGCATAAGCGACGGTAAAGTTTTCAATTTTTTTTTTCTCGTGGCATTCGTTGCATAAGCGATGATAGCATCGCTTATGCGACGCTAAATTACAGCGTCGCAAATATCGTCACTAGTTAGCGATGGTATTTGTGATGTTGGCAAACTGAACAGCGTCGCATATGCAACGCTTTGGAATGTAAAAAAAAAAAAGATTTCTCCCGGCACATTTGTGCCGCGATTTGAAGCGAGAGCAAGAAGAGACCGAGAGAGAGAGAGAGAGAAAGAGAGAGAGGTGGAGAGAGAGAGAGAGAGACGCATCTACTTGAAGCAAGGTATGTGCACACACACCCACTTACACACACATACATATGCATACACACACACATATACACACATAGACACACACACACATACACATAGACACACACACACATACACACAAATACACACACATATACACACATACACAAATAATGTTGCATACACACATGCACACATAATGCATACACATGCACACACATATACACATACATATACACATACATATACACACACATACACACATACACACATACACACACACATACACACACACACATACACACACATATATGCATACACACACACATAGAGAGAGAGATGCACCCACATACACATACATCCATACATAATGCATATGCATATGTGTACATCCATACATCCTTACATGCATACACACACATATGCATACATAATGCATATGCATATGAGTACATACATACATACTTACATGCATACACACACATATGCACACATAGACACATACACACACATAGACACATACACACACATAAACACATACACACATACACACACATAGACACATACACACACATAAACACATACACACACATACACACACATATGCATACATAATGCATATACACACATACACACACATATGCATACATATATGCATACACATACACACATAGACACATACACACACATAGTCACATACACACACATAAACACATACACACTCATAGACACACACACATACACATAGACGTACACACACATACACACACATATACACACGCACACATACACACATAGACACATACACACATTATGATGCAGTCACACACATACACATGCATACACACATAGACACACATATACACACACACACATACACACATACACACACATAGAGAGACATACACACACATACACATACGTGCATACATATGCATACATAATGCATATCCATATGCATACATACATACTTACATGCATACATACACATACATAATGCATACACACACATATGCATACATAATGCATACACACATATGCATACATAATGCATACACACACCTATGCATACATACATGCATACACATACAGACATAGACACATACACACACATAGACACATACACACACATACACACTCATAGACGCGTAGCGACACATACACATAGACACACACACATACCCACACACATATACACAAGCACATACACACATAATGATGCATATACACACATACACATGCATACACGTACATATGCATACATACATGCATACACATACACACATAGACACATACACACACATAGACACACACACACACATAAACACATACACACTCATAGATACACACACATACACATAGGCACACACACATACACACACACATAGACACATACACACATACACATGCATACACACACATACACATGCATGCACACATACAGACACATATACACACACATACACACATACACACACATATATGTATACACACACACATAGACATAGAGAGACATACACACATATACACATACATGCATACATATGCATACATATGCATACATAATGCATATGCATACATATGCATACATAATGCATATGCATACATATGCATACATAATGCATATGCATACATATGCATACATAATGCATATGCATATGCATACAATGTACATACATACTTACATGCATACATAATGCACATGCATAGATACATACACACACATAGACACATACCCACACATAAACACATACATACTCATAGATACACACATATACACATAGACACACACACACATACACACACATATACACACACGTACACACATAATGATGCATACTACACATGCATACACACACACAGACACATATACACACACATACACACACATATATGCATACACACACACAGAGAGACATACACACACATACACATACATGCATACATATGCCTACATAATGCATATGCATATGCATACATACATACTTACATGCATACATAATGCACATGCTTACATACACATACGTAATGCATACACACACATATGCATGCATAATGCATACACACACATACACACATATGCATACATAATGCACATGCATAGATACATACACACACATAGACACATACACACATAGACACATACACACATAGCCACATACACCCATAAACACATACATACTCATAGATACACACATATACATATAGACACACAATTGCACACATATACACGCACATACACACATAATGATGCATACTACACATGCATACACACATACAGACACATATACACACACATACACACACATAGAGAGACATACACACACATACACATACATGCATACATATGCATACATAATGCATATGCATATGCATACATACATACTTACATGAATACATAATGCCCATGCTTACATACACATACATAATGCATACACACACATATGCACACATATGCATACATAATGCATACACACACATACACACATATGCATACATAATGCATATGCATATGCATACATACATACTTACATGCATACGTAATGCACATGCTTACATACACATACATAATGCATACACACACATATGCATACATAATGCATACACACACATATGCATACATAATGCATACACACACATACACAATATGCATACATACATGCATACACATACACACATAGACACATACACACACATAGACACATACACACACATAAACACATACACACTCATAGACGCATAGCGACACATACACATAGACACATACACATACAAACACACATATACACACACACATATACACACATACAAACATACACACATACACACATACACACATAATGATGCATACACACACATACATATGCATACACACACATATGCATACATACATGCATACACATACACACATAGACACATACACACACATAGATACATACATACACATAAACACATACACACTCATAGACACACACACATACACATAGACACACACACACATATACACACACAGATACACACATAGATGCATACACACATAATGATGCATACACACACATACACATGCATACACACACATATGCATACATACATGCATACACATACACACATAGACACATACACACTAGACACATACACATACATAAATACATACATACACATAAACACATACGCACTCATAGACACACATACATACACATAGACACACACACACACATATACACACACACACAAACACACATCCACATACACACATAATGATGCATACACACACATACACATGCATACACACATACAAACACATGTATACACACACATACACACATATATGCATACACACACATAGAGAGACATACTCACACATACACATACATGTATATATAAACATACATAATGCATATGCATACATACAAACATACATACATACATGCATACATACACATACATAATGCATACACACACATATGCATACATAACGCATACACACACATACACACATATCCATACATACATGCATACACATACACACATAGACACATACACACACATAGACACATATACACACATAAACACATACACACTCATAGATGCACACACATACACATAGACACACACACATATACACACACACACATACACACATAGACACATACACGCATAATGATGCATACACACACATACACATGCATACACACATACACACATACACACACACATACACACACATACATACACACACATGCATACATACACATTCTTAATGCATACACACATACATATGTACACGTATATATATATATTGATTTCTAACCATTTTGTTTTATATATGTTAGGTATTATGGATCCCAGTACAAAGAGAAAGGCGAAACGCACTCTCATAAAAAGTCTTATGAGAGCAAGAGTTCCGTCTGATCCTCTAGGGACCATAATGCATGATTACTGAGAGATGTCTGATGAGGAGCTAGACTATACGATCCAGGTGCTTACCCAGCGATGTGACGAGGGCTCTTCTACGGCTACACATGCAAGAAGAGAGCTATCTGCTCATAGCTATGTTTTTTTTTCATAAACTTTTTTAATGATATTATAACACATATTATTATTTATTTTTATCTATCTATTTTCAGGACACCTATACCACCTCCAGCATGTGATAGCAGAGCAGAGTTGCCTATGAGGACATGCATAGGCACCTTAGGACTAGAGTGCGATATAGAGCCAGAGGGGAACATTGTGTACATAGGGAATGGATTGGAGTTCAAGAGAAGGATGCGGGCACTATGCGACTCTTACCTGCACTTTGTCCACTTACCATGGAAGTAAGTAAAAATTTTACATATAAATTGAAATAAATATCTTATGTTTTATTAACATTATGTTTTTTTGTTGTAGTGAGCATGATGAGAGGGATAAAAAATCGTACTTAGTTCACTTGAGACAGAGTTTGGGAGAGGATGGTCGCTTAAGTGGTGTCTAAAAGAGATGCGGACATAAATGCACACATAAATATATATATACATACTAACATATTTACATGTACACATTTACACATAGACATATATACATATATACATGTACACATCACATATACATACCTACATGCACACATAAACATATATATACATGCATACATATTTACATGTACATATTTACACATAGACACATATACATATATACATGTACACAATTATAAACACTTGCATATATTACATGAATACATGAATATTTTACATAAATGCATATGCATATATACACATATGCATATTTAACACATGTATACCTATACCGCACACATGCAAACACATACATATACATGAAATACATATATATGCATACTAACATATGTATACATATAATACACATGAATACACACACATATGCATACATACATGATAAAAATATGCTCCTCGAAGATAAAGCTATATATAAAATAATTAGGCATACCCTCGAGCTTCATGTTCTAACTTAGAAGAACATGATTTCATCTCTCTAGTAGGATCCATCGTTATTCAAGTTAATAAAAAAATCTATTATCTTATATCCATTCAGAAACTTCAAGTTATTGATCGATAACTAGAGTAGAATTTTCTATCTAATCTGCTCATATGTTTTCATTATTGCCATCATTTTGGTAAGACATCAATATAGTCTCATCTCCATTATCCTTATGATTTCATTTATTTCTTCTATTGTTAAATCTATGTTCTCATGAATCACATCATCTATTGATGGATTAATATCTATTTCTGGTATTCCTCTTCCTCATCAGTAGAATCAACATGTAGAGAACTATCCTCTTCATCAAAAAGATTAGTATCATTATCACGTATAATGATTCTAATTTCTATTTCAGATGTTGATGTATCAGTATCTCATGCTGAAACATCAAGAGGACTTTCTTCAATCTCTCTAACAATAAATTGTTCAAACAATGACCTACCTCTAGGTTGCACATGAATGACTTGCCACCAAGGATGAGCATCCGGGTTTTTATAAAAAAACGCTTGTTCAATATGCCTAGGAAGAATATATGGTTCTTTAGTAGATCGCATTACCTTGGAAGAATGAATTGCCCAAAACCCAGATAATTCCTTTCTTAATGTGGAATTACTACCTTTATACTCCGCTCGAAACCAGTCAACCTTCAAAATGACCTATCATAATATATAACAATAAGAACCCATTATTAGGTGCTTAAAAAAATAACTAACTCTATAAAAAAATATAAACGTTTTTCTAGCTGTTTGAGTGTACAAAATGAAATTTCGTAGATACCAACAATAGTTCCTATGTAACCAAGTTTGCTATCTATAAGGTTAGTGTCTTTTGAGCTAGCACGTGATAATTGCTTGAAAGAAGCAACAATACTAGAATCCTCTGTTTTACATAAAGAATCAATGGCTTTGATTCTAATATGCTATCCAAAAGCCCACATATTAGTGAACATTCGAGCCTAGAAAATAAATTCAATTAGTAAATAGAAAGTAACATACATATATGAAAAAAATAAAATATTATTTTAATAAAATTACCTTTCGTTCACAACCTATCATTAACTCTCTTTGCTCATCTGAGATTTCTTCATTATTTGCATTGGCGCATTGCAAACGACTATATAGCCTTTTACTTTGGAGATTTTGAAGTTCCTCGTACTCGCTAAGGAATGCTTGTATGCATTCGCTATTATATGCTACAAAAGTAGAAACATCATTTTTTTCTTGAAATGTAAATAAGAATGGAACCCCCTTACCTGATAATACCTCATCTGTTATTTTTGAAGAAGACTCGTTGGTCCATGCACGTGGAGCTTCTTCATGAACTCTTTCAAGGTACTCACTAACGTAATACATGCACTCTTCAAGCATCCAACCCTTTCACTCTTTGTCGCACATAACCTTTTAATATTCCCATAAATCACCCAAAACATCCATCGAGTGTTGACAACACCTGCAGTCTCTATTTCATCTACAAGATGGACTAATAAATGAACCTAAATATCAAAAAATGAAGTAGGAAGTTCTTTCTCCATCAAACATAGTAGCTCTTTGTATTCACATTTTTTTTGTGGGATCGAGTTTTTGTCAATCTCTTTGGATGTAATCCACCTATACATATCATAAAAACAATTATAAAGAAGTTAATTAAAAAATAAAAGATATCCAATATTCATACATATTAAATATAAAAGTATCATAATTACCTTATAAGTGATCAAAGACGATAGATCACATCTCATACTCCTTTCGTTGTACATCGATCGATAACCAAAGGTAAAATATGTTTCAAAAAGTTATGCCAGTCATGGGTCTTTAACCCAGATAAGCTCTTATCATCCATAGGAAACATGTTTTGAAAAGATGCTCCATATCCTATAGGAGTCTTAATCCATTGAATTCTATTGTTGATAGTTTGTATCTCTTTTGTTGTAAGTACCCAAGGAGCAGGTGCATAAGTCGTTTCTTGTCGATGTGTATCAAAAACTGACCATAACTTTGGTTTGGATTTTTGATCTTTCAAATCATTCCTTGATGTTGTGGTATCTTTTAGTCCAAGAAGATGTTGCCATAGTGAATAACCAATATTTTTTAATATATGCATAGGATCAAGAAGATGACATACTTTTAACTCTTTCCAATACTCCAAAGAATACCATATTGATATGTTCTCTGCGAGTGCCAATTTTCCTTTACCTCTCTTCACATACTCAATATCTGAATTATCACTGAAGATTTCTGATTCTGGATCTATGAGAGGTCCATCTGTCCATTTCTTATACCAATCCATAGGGGTCATAGGTTTTGCACACTGACCTGTTTCAAGCTTTCCATTAAAATGTATCGCTTCTCTTTTAGATCTTAATGGATGATCATCAGGCAAGAATCCTCGATGTCGAAGATAAATATTTTTGTTGAGATTCTTACTATAGATTGATCTCAACCAATCACCACAATATGGACAAGCTTTATAACCCTTAGTAGATATTCTTACATCATGAAATTGATAAAAATATAATTAGATTAAATCATATTTATTTACATGCATATTGAATAAAAAAATTACATCAATACCTGAACAAACACCATATCCTTGAAAATCGTGAATAGTCCAAGCCACAATACCATGAACTGTAATATGTCTTTCATTGATGCTTTTCGATACATCAATGACATTACTACCTCTCCATAACTCTTGAAGATCGTCAATGAGAGGAGCAAGATATATATTCATATCTTTAACTTGTCTTTTGCCTGGGATTAAAAGTGAAAGCATTAGATGTTCCTTTTTAATGCTAAGATATGGCGGAAGATTGTAGTTTATGACTACCACTGGCCATGTTGACCATTTACTAGATTTCATGGAGAATGGATTAACCTCATCTAATGCAACTCCTAACTTTAGATTCTGTGGATTTTGTGCAAATTCAGGCCATGTAGAATCAATATGCTGAAAAGGAACACTATCATGAGGAATTCTGATTATTCCATCAGTACTTCTCTGATCATGTCCCCAAGTCAAAAGCTTTGATGATTCGGGGCTTTGAAACATATGTCTAATCCGTGGAGCCAATGGAAAATGTCTCAATACCTTTTTTGGGATTTTACCTTCTTCGCCCTTATATTGAGGAGATTGACATTTGGGACATGTCAAAGAGTCTGCATATTCACCTCTATATAAAATACAATCGTTAGGACATGCATGTATACATTGATAATCTATACCAAGATTGTTGATTAACTTCTTCGTTTCATTATGTGAGGTAGGAAGAATATTCTGACTTGGTAAAAACTTTTTAGATAATAACCTGTAAGTTTATCAAAAAAAGATATATTAAAAAAAGTAAATAAATAAATATACATATATATATATATACACACACACACATATATATATATATATATATATATATATATATATATATATACATATATATATATATATATATATATATATATATATATATATATATATATATATATATATATATATATATATATACATATAATTTTATATATGTGTATGCTTATGTGCATCTTTCAAAATATTCGCAAAAAATTTGATTGTTTTGGATGGCAGGATACGATTGTTTGTTTTGGAGGATATGAAGTATGTACCTTCATTGAATGATTTGTCGATTCTATCATATGTTCAGTTTGAAAGTGTGAGAAGCGGGTTTATAATTGCTATTCAAAGAATTTGGCACTGTTTATAGGCCATACGATGGTGACCTAGATGAATCGCATGCACAGAGTTTACTCAAGATAGAGCAACCTGATTATAAGGGACTAGTGCCAGCAGGATTCCTCGGGTATGCAGTAAACCTCTTGCATGTCAATGATGAGCATCTGAACTTTAGGATACAAAGTGTAAATCATGGTGTTGAGAGGATCACTTTTATACAGCTTGTTCAAAGAACTTCAGATTTATGACACTGAAGTTTTTTGAACAAGTTGTATAAAGTTGATCCTCTCAAGCCACCATGATTTCCACTTTGTATCCTAAAGTTCAGATGCTCATCATTGACATGCAAGAGGTTTACTGCATACACGAGGAATCATACTGGCACTAGTCCATTATAATCAGATTGCTCTATCTTGAGTAACCTCTCTGCATGCGATTCATCCAGGTCACCATTGTATGGCCTATAAAGAGTGCCAAATTCTTTGAATAGCAATTATAAATCCGCTTCTCACACTTTCAAATTGAACATATGATAGAATCCACAAATCATTCAATGAAGGTACATACTTCATGTCCTCCAAAACAAACAATCGTCTCTTGCCATCCAAACAATCAAATTTTTTGCGAATATTTTGAAAGATGCATTAATAGTTTTGAAATATGTGCGGATAAAAAGTGTCCATTCAATTCAAGTTCTTGTTCTTACCTTATCTAAAGTAAGAATAAAAACCTACATTGAATGGACACTTTTTGTTCGCCCATCCTTTAAAATTATTTTTCCATCCTTCAAAATGTGTGTATATGTGTGTGTATGTTTATATCTGTGTGTATGTTTATATCTGTGTGTATGTTTATATGTGTGTATGCATTCATGTATATTATGTGTATGTTTATATATGCATGTATATATATATATATATATATATATATATATATATATATATATATATATATATATATATATATATATATATATATATATATATATATATATATATATATATATATATATTTATGCATATACATATAAATAGATAGAAAATTGAAAATTATACCTTAATGGTGTCGAAACAGATACATTACTCCATCCAAAACGATTTTGAAGATTGAGAATAAGTAATCTCGCACTTAGTCGTGTCAAACGCCTTCCTTCATATGCATTCTTTAGACATTCCTCTCGAAGATATTTCTCATTTTTAGAAATATCAATGCTCTCACTGTCATTTTGATACCAATCCTCAATAAAATCTGCCATGCCATCATCTTCATCATTGTCACACAAATCTTGTACTTTATCGTCTTTTGAATATAGATCTTTCAACTTTGCATATTGCACTAGATTACTTTTGCATAGCCTCCTCATGGAAGCTTCTGATAAATGAGGTCTTACTGATTGCGAATGCTTTGGAGGAATATCATCAACATCATACGTTGGAATCTACACATATAAATAAAATTCATTAGTATTCCATAAATGAATAAAAAGTAAAATTTAAATATAAAAATAAGTATATAACTTATTAAATATGGATAGAAAAATTTTATTCTCTCTAGCTAAAAGGTGCTCTTGGAGGTCTACGCCATCCATAATTCACTAATAGTTCATCACCGGCATGTAATGTAGTAATAGCATGGACAACTATGTATCTTGATACATCTCTACTCATGTATGGTGATTCATGACTATTTTCACGCTCCTCAAATGTGCAACTAGTCCTTGAACTATTATGTAACCCTCGACTACTATTTATTAAACCTGCTATATTTCCATGTGTGTAAGGTCTTCCATCAATATATAATCTTTCTTTTTCTGCATGTAAAATCCTTCTACTAGTAAGGGATGTTGCGTTCAAGCATATTCGATAAGTACTCATGCTTTGAACATAACGTGAAAGTCGATGCCAATCTCCCCATCCATATATAAGACCATAAAATGACAAAAGACTGATTTCAGAGTTCGGAGGCACATACAAATCCTCTACAATAAAGAGACCATGACCAGCATTAGTAATAGTGGATGGAGCAATCATATAGCGATTACCCCAAAAGTTGAAAACCTCTCCATCTAAAGGAAGTGGTCCTCTATTCCATCCTCCATATCTTCTTCTATCATATGTTTGTACTAAAGAACGATCACGAGCTGGCAATGGATAATCTCCAACTGTTTCAGTCTCTCAACCAAGAGGTAGAGGATTTCTAGAAACCTCTGCTTGTAATTGATGAACAGCAAGTCCATGACGTGTACGAGGTATATTAACATTATGAGAAAAATTATCATCATCATCATCATCGAGCAAGTATTCCTGTATATCAACAATAATTTGATTTTGTATATGGTTTTTAAATAAAATAATGACATTAATATATATAGAAAATACATACCCAAGCATTATCACGTTGACCAGGTGATGGTCCACACTCAGAAGTACCATACTCTACCTCATGCTCAATACATTCCAATTGTGGTCTTCGATACGTGCCATAACAAGAGTTACACCAACATATAATATGCTCTTGATAGTAAAATTCATCATAATTCCTATCGGAGGACACATGTGAAGTCGTTGCATGGGTAGGAGGTGGTGGAGTACCCTCTGATTGATCAAAATGTGTGTTTATGTTATATGTATATATATGTGTATATGTGTACATATATGTATGCATATATGTTTGCATGTATATGTGTATGTGGGTATGTGTATGTGCATGTGTGTGTATATATGTGTATGTATTCTGATTTTTTTTTCTGTTTGAGATTAAATTAACAGGAGATATTGTATGGTGGAAAAAAATAAGAGGCGAGATAACATACCACCTAAGTTGTGGTAGTTTTTTCATAGACAGCTTATCTTTGTACATTCTAGTGGTAATACATTCAGTATTGTGTGTTGTGCTCTAAGCTTCTTCTTCTTCCTTGTGTTGTTCGTGTGCTTCCGTAGACATCGAACTCCAAAAGGAGTAGGTGGTGCTTGATCCATTTGCATGATCTTGATGTGTCCTTTTGCTTCCCTTGGTCTTTGAAACCCTTGAGATCCTTTCATGAGGTCCTTTGGGTGTTATACATTTGATCTTCTTATGATCATGCATTGAGCAATGCCTTGTATGTGTAGATCTTGAGTCCTTCTTCACTTTAGTGGCATCTTGTAACTTGATCTTGGCCTTGTAGTGGGTTTTGTGTCATATTTTTGAGAGAGTACCTATGTAATTCTATGCTTTATAAGAAACACTATTGAGAGGTCATGTGAGAGAAAACGTGTATAGAACCATAGGGAAGGTCTCTGTCTTTATGATAGAGTAGTTTGCATCCTTATTAGATGGCCCATAAAGGTTCTTGAACTTAACAAAAGTTCATAAACCATTATGTTCATGCATATAGTGATATTGTAAGGACTTTGAACTAGGTCGTAAATGCAACAAGACTTTAGCTTAACATATTGTCGAAAGTAGCAAAGGGGAAATGCTTTCAATGAACCTCGCTATAGATTTGGGTTAACCTAATCTTCCTTGACATCTGAATGAGATTTTGTCTTGGCAATGACTTGATGAGTCTCTAAGTTAGGAAGTCCTTCAACTTTGAGTCACATCCTTTTCCTTTATGGTTAGCTAACATCATTGCTTATGTAAAACACCAATTTCCTTGATTTCGGTATGGATCTAGCTACATAGCAACATCACTTTTGCATATGCCACTTCTCTCTCTCTCTCTCTCTCTCTCTCTCTCTCTCTCTCTCTCTCTCTCTCTCTCTCTCTCTCTCTCTCTCTCTCTCTCTCACACACACACACACACACACACACACAATTCTTCACTAAGCCACTTGCATTGAGAAGATTATCTTGCCCATTTCTCCTCTATCTTCTCAAATATGGTAGACAAAGAGCACATCATTAGCTCTTACGTTAGTGCAATCTCAAGCTTTAGATCAAACATTGATTTTTCTCTTTCTATATATCCATTTTGGTGTAGAGGTGTTGTAGAGCTATGTGATGATCTCTTCTTATTGCCATTCATGTATAGTGTTTCAGCCCTTTCTTCTAAACAAGAGCACTCTCACGTATAGAACACTTTGTCTACCAAGTTTCCATGGATTAATCTACTCATTATCACTCCAATATTTGGAAGCTATTTGTGTGGAGTACTTGAAAGTAAGGAAAATCTTGTTGACTTTTTACGTTTTAACCATGGCATTTCTCTCTGTTGGGAATGCCAAGCACACTTTGATCCCTGCATATTTGCTTCAGAGTTCTTTCTACTATGTGTCCTAGCCTTTTGTGCCATATTTCTAACTGAGATAATGTTTGATCTCTATAATTGAATAGTGCTATGTTCCTTGTGTTTTCAATCTCAAATGTGAATAATCTACTAGACTTCTCACCTTTAGCAATCCTTTTGAAGCCTTGTTGAGGGTCTTCCATATATGCTCCATGCTTAGTGAATCTGACTTGTAAACCTTTCTCAACAATCTACCCAACACTAATTAGGTTTTTGGTTATAGTTGGCACATACAGAACTTTACTCAAAAGGTTCATGCTACCATCAGATGTTTTGACATTTCCAATTTGCTTGACTGAGTATTTAGTATCATCACCTGTCTATACTTCATGCTTCCCTTTGGGTTCTTCAAGATCAGCTAATAGAGCTACATCTCCAGCCACATGATTGGAACAACCTGAATCAATATAGAAAAGATGTTCATCATCTTTACCTTGCTTAGATGTCATGTTCATGATCAGTAATGAATCTTCTTGATCTTCAGTATAGTTGTTGTAGTCCCTTCTTCCTCTAAAATCATCTTCATAATTGTTGTTGTTGTAGCCTTGATTCTAGTTATGGTTGTAGTTGACTCCTCCACTGTTGTACCTGCCTCTGGATTGTCCATAGCTACCTCTATGGAAGCCTCTTCCCCTTTGATTCCTATTATTCCTAAAGCATTCTTCTGTGGTGTGGTTGGTAAGACCACAAATGTTGCAAGGTGGACTATTGTAGGATCTTGGTGTAGCTCAAGTATAAGCACCACCTCCTTTACTTGTCAATCCGTGGAGACGTGAGGACCGGTATGGAGACCGTGATCAAGTGAAGGCACAAGTGTGTGAGTGAAAGCACACAAACATGCACACACATACACACATGTGCACAAGGTAAGATCAAAGAGAGGAACAATGGAAAGCTTCGATTGCACAAGAAATCTCTTACAAAAGCTCTATTCTCTAACAAGATAACCCCAAAAATGAGCTCTCTAGCTCTTTTTATAGTTTTTGGACTAGTTTTGGCCCTGTCCAGACCTACTGTCCGACCTAGTAAAAAATTCGGTTCCAGGGCTTATTTGAGGGCTCAAACAAAGTCTAAAAACCAGTTTCTGTTCGCCATTTTAAGCGTCTCGAAGTTTGGTACAGGTCTAGCAGAACTCGTCTTGGCAGTTCTGTTCAACTTTTTGAGATACAGTCAATTTTTTGCATCAAGGTATTTTAGTCACCGGCCATGGCTGAAAGCAGTGATGTATTCCGTATGTTTGCTGTTGAGGATAAGTTGGATGGTACCAACTACCCATTATGGGCTTATATGATGCGACATGTATTGGTTGCAAAAGGATTGTGGAACATTGTGCAGGGTGTTGAAAGACGTCTTGTTACACCTGTAACAACAGGTACTGCAAATACAGGTGTTGGAGCTGATGAAGATGGTGTCGAAGATGATATTGTGCAGATTCCTGTTCGTGCTGCTGTTTCTGTTGCACCTACTATAGAGCAGATTCGTTGGGATGGCAGAGATGCCCAGGCACATGCATTGATAGCTTTTTCTGTCAAACGTGTACAGTGTCGTATACACCTCAACAGAATGGAGTTGCTGAACGGAAGAACAGGTCTCTCATGGAGATGGCGAGGTGTATGGTCAAGAGTCAGGTTTTACCTCATAGTTTCTGGCTTGAAGCTGTCATGTGTGCAGCATATGTACTGAACAGGTGTCCCACTAAAGCACTACAGTCCATCACTCCATATGAGGCTTGGCATGACCGCAAGCCATCTGTTGCACATCTGCGTGTTTTTGGTTGTTTGGCATATGCACTAGTGCCTGATAAACATCACAGAAAATTGGATGATAAGACAATAAAATGTAATTTTGTTGGGTACAGTTCTGAAAGTAAAGGCTATCGTCTGTATCATCCACAGACTAAACGCATTCTGGTTAGCTGTGATGTCTTTGTGGAAGATGCTATTCAGCCATTGCTTTCATGTACTAAGGAGACATTTGTTAGCTCCAAAGACATGTATGATACTTTGATGCCTCTTTTTACAGGTGGACAGTCTAGTGTTGGTCCTAATGAGGCAACTTCTCAGCCTTTGCAGGTTTCATATGATGATGCAGATCATTCCATTTCTGATGCAAATTTACATGATGCACTTGTTGATGAGAGAGCTGATATTGAGCAGGCAAAAATTATGCCAAAATGGCTGGTGCAGACTTTGCGTGACAGCAAATTAGATGCACCTTTGTCATATCGTACTCGTTTAGGCTCTCATAGTGCCTCCTTTGCATCAGATTGCTATGTTATGGCTGCGTCTAGTCTCTGTGATGAGAATGAGCCTGTTTCTTTTGATGAAGCACATAATTCAGAAAATTGGATGGCTGCTATGCAATCTGAATATGATGCTATAATGAAGAACGGTACATGGTCTTTATGTGACTTGCCTCCTGGCAAGAAGGCCATTGGCACTAAGTGGATATACAAGCTTAATCGTAAACCTAATGGTACAATTGACAGGCATAAGGCTAGGCTTGTTGCAAAGGGTTATGCACAGGAAAGAGGCATTGATTTTGATGAGACCTTTGCACCTACATGCCGTATGACTACTGTTCGGAGTATTTGTGCACTTGCAGCCCATCATGGTTGGAATGTACATCCGTTGGACATTAAAACAGCATTTCTGAATGGTGACTTGCATGAAGAAGTGTATGTTTTTCAGCCCTGTGGCTTTGTGCAGAAAGGGCATGAAAACTAGGTGTGCAGGTTAAAGAAGGCATTATATGGTTTAAAGCAAGCACCACGTGCTTGGTATGAGAAGATACATGCCTATCTGGTTGCACATGGTTTTGAGAACAGTCCAACTGAAAGCACCTTATATGTTAAGCGTGCTAATGATGTGCTTCTGATCATTGTTGTCTATGTTGACGACATGCTACTCACTGGTCCTATTGAGAAGCATATTGTTGATTTCAAGGCTGATTTGCATGCCTCATTTGAGATGTCTGATTTGGGGCATTTGCATCACTATTTGGGCATTCAGTTTATGCAAGTTGATGGTGGAATGGCTTTGTGTCAAACGAAATATATTGACACATTATTGAACCGTTTTGGCCTTGAAGACTGTAAGCCTATTGCCACTCCTATGGAGACAGGTTTACGATTGAGTCTTCATGATGTTGGAGATGCATTTGATGCTGTTTTCTATATGCAGGCTGTTGGATGCTTGATTTACTTATGCATTACTCGGCCAGATATTCAATTTGTTGTCTCACAGATGAGCAGGTCTATGCATTGCCCAGGAGTCACGCATTGGAAGGCAGTTACTTGAGTGGTACTCGGCTACTTGGGTTGTTTTATCCCAAGGGGGGATCACTACCGCCAGATTTGCATGCTTTTTCTGACTCAGATTGGGCTGGTTGCTATGACACTCGTGTGTCCACTAGTGGTTTTTGTTTCATGCTTGGTACCTCATGTATATCTTGGTTGAGCAAGAAGCAGCCTACTGTGGCCACTTCCAATTGTGAGGCTGAGTATAGGGCAGCTTTCACAGCGACGTTGAGTGTGTGTGGCTCAGACGCCTAATGGCTGATTTGGGTGTTGGCCAGTCTTATGCCACCACCATCTTCACTCACAGTCAGAGCGCATTGGCAGTTGCGAGGAACCCTGTGTTCCATGCTCGCACTAAGCACATTGAGGTGCATTATCACTATGTCAGGGAGAGGTTCTCTACTGGGGAGATCAGCTTGGCATATGTGCCCACGCAGGAGAACATTGAAGACCTTTTCACAAAGGCTCTGCCTAGGGAGAAGTTTGAAGCTTTCCGCAAAGCTTTGGGCTTACTTCCTTTTGTGGAGTGATTTCCGCATAGCTTGGCACTTCCTTATACATGAGTGCAAGCTCCTTGTTCACCGCATCACTCCCAAGGGGGATTTGTTGATATATTTAGGTAGTCATGTGTGTGAACACACTAGGACCGCCGGGGCACTTTTTTCCCTCTTTAGGAGGTTTTTTTCCCTTGGCTTGTATATACGCCTATTGCCCTAATGGGCTACTTATCTTTGTACATTCTCTAGTAATACATTCAGTATTGTGTGTTTATGCTCCAAGCTTCTTCTTCCTTGTGTTGTTGGCATGCTTCCACAGACGTCTAACTCCAACAGAGTGTTGGCACTCAAGGTCAAACACAAAGCATGGGAGTGCATCAAAGAAGTGGACACACAAGAAGAGGGAGCATGTAGGGAGCTCGAAGAAGTATATGTCACATTTTTAGAAGAAATCCCTATAAAAACAATGATTTTGATCACCAAAACCCATTGTAAATACCATTTCATATTTTTTCTAGTTCATTGTTCAAATCGAGGAGTCCTTGAGCTTGAGGAATATTAGAAGTATCTGCCTACCAAATTTCATAAGTTTTAGACTCCATTTGAGCCCTCAAATAAGCCCTAGAAACTAATTTTTAACTAGGCCAAACACTAGGTTTGGACAAGGCCAAAACTCATCAAAAAAACTATAAAAAGAGCTAGAGAGCTCATTTTTCAGGTTTTCTTGGTAGAGATTCAAGTTTTTGTAATACAGTTGCAATGTAATGTAAAGCACTCCAAGGTTCCTCTCTTTGTTCTTGCCTTGTGTGTGCATGCGTGTGTGTATGTGTGTGCATGCTTGTGTGCTTCTCACTCATGCACTTGTGCCTTCACTTGCTCTTGGTCGTCATACCTCCATAGATTGGCATTTATGAGGTGGATCTCCTCATGTTGGTACTCACCATTTTGCTAGAGTAACATTTTTTCTATTAAACTTTTTGAGATATAGTCAATTTTCTACATTAGGGTATTTGCAGATAAGTTGGATGGTACTAATTACCCATTGTGGACATATATGATAGGTCATGTATTGGTGGCAAAAGGTTTGTGGAATATTGTACAGGGTGTTGAAAAACATCCTGCTACACCTACAAATACAACTATTGAAGGTGATGTAGATGGTGTTGAAGATGATGATTTTCAATTTCCTGGTCATGCTCGATTCTCGCATTGTAACGTGGCCATATGTATGCTTAATTGGGGAATGCATTGTAAAAAGTATGGTGCAAAAAATTGGGTCTTGAGCAAAATGCTCAAGGGTATGTTGATGAAGAGGTTTCCTAATCTATCATTGTTATAGTGTTGTCAAAGTAGGGGATTCTTACCATGGTGAAAGGTTGATTGATATTCATCTCTTCATGTTGTACTCCCATCATGGTAATTGACCATTGGCATGTCTTTCATTGTTGATGGATGTCCTTGTTGATGGTTCACTGATGAAATTCTTTGAGCGCATGGTCCTGTCCCTTCCTTTTGTTTCCTCTCTTTCTCTCTCTCTCTTTTCTTGAACAATGTCTCAAAACAAGAAGAAAGAGGTTAGTATCAATAAAATAGTTTACATATGTCAAATGTGTTGCATGTGCCTGGGATTCTCAACTATGTCTATGCACGTCCTTGTAAGGTGGCCCTATATTAATTCATATTGTGGAAATGCATGACCTAAATGGTGCAAAAGACGAGGTTATGCCAAGAGCACATGGTTTTCACACATCAAGGCTTTCGATGTTACTTACAGATGTTGATGCAATCTTTGTTTGGAGGTATCCATTGGATCTTGAATGATGCAATCAGTCAATGATTGAATGACAATTGATCATTCGTCCTTATAGGGATCTATTTTGGATAGTGTTCAGCTGCATATAGATCATTTTTGGCCTCTTCATCTTTGGATGGTTTCTTAAATTTTGTATCCCTCATGGTTGGCTTTTTGCTTCTATGGGGGCTATTGGAGCTTTTGGCTTCCGAACCCATACCCTTGTTGCTTGTCTTCTTACTATTGTCAAAGAGATCAATGGATCTTCTTTTGATCTCTCTGCTTGTATCTGACCCTTACTTTTCCTTGGTTTCTTTGTTGAGACTTTTCTCATGAGTGAGAGCCTAGGGTTTTGCGTATATAAGAGGTCCTTGGGTACCCACATGTAATCGCACTTGTTGAGCTGCAGCTAATTTTGTCGGAGACCTTGTGGTTGAGCTTGTTCTAGTCACTTGGTTCTTCTTTTGTCATGGTTGGCTGGCTTGGATGGGAATTGTTGGGGCAAAGCTAGTGGTTGCTTGCCTTTCATCACCCATATTTGTTTAGTCTTGAAATTTGGTTCATGTTTCGTCTTTTTGCACGAGGAGCAAGGTTGTGTAGTGAAGGGGACTCCTTTTTGCCATCTGGTTGCAGTTATCCTCCTCTGCTTAGCAAAATTGACTGTTCCAATTGTGATGTTGACACTTTTCGAAGAGAAGGGGGTTCTAGCACTTTCATGACCTACCCATCAATAGGTCAATAATGGTGCACATTGTACCATGTAATGCCTGCAAAGTGTGGGGTACTGGAATCAAAAAGTGTCCCTACCTTGCAATTCAACTATTAGGCATTGCTTTTGAACGCAGACCTGAAGTGAGTGCTACTGTAGGTTTAAGTCAATTGCATGATTGTACAACCAATCGTGCCCTAATAGCATATGTTTGATCATGTCCTCATCATGGCAAACTAGCATCTTTACTATCAAAGGGACATCCATCTTGGTGCACTGGGATTGACATCTAGGCATTGTCGCCTTATCTTATTTCGCCTAATGCACTCTCTAGCCTTTGCACGCGCTTCTTCTCTAACCCTTAACTCTTCTTCTTTTCGTTTCTTAGCAGTGTTGAGTCTCATTAGCATATCCTCTTTAAGAGGTTCTTGATATAACTTGACTAGACATCCACTAATATAGCTTGGCAAGATGTCACCTTCTAGAGTGGCCAATTGAACCCCACCACCAGTGGAAATTCTATCAATGATCATGGGTCCATATCCTCGTTTTTCCAATTTATGGGCATGCTACTTTAGTGTATAAACCAACACTAGGTATCCCTCTTTCAATCCTTTATCCTTGATGTGTGCATCAAAGTATGCCTTTTGTCTTTTTCTTTGCAGAATAGATGCCTACTGCTGTTCGTAGCCTGGTCTCACCTAAGCATTCTAGATCAAATATCCTAGAGGACGACTCATGTCCATTCCACTCGTGCTCTTGTGCTACTTTTAAAGTCGGGATCAAGAAGCGTAATGGTAACACAATATTCTATTCGAAGTCCATCTGAAATGGGGTGGCATTGAGTATTGTTTTGTAGGCAACTCGGTAAGGCCAAATAGCATGATGACGTTGTTTATCCCAATTAGAGCATTTATTATTTACCAGTTTTGTCAATACATTTCATAAGATCTCATTTGTGCTCTTGACTTGTCCATTAGCTTGTGGATGATAGGGGATAGACCTCTTATGTATCACAAAGAATTCTTGGAAAAGGTTTTCAATTACTTCGTTCAAGAAGTGCATACCTTTGTCACTTACTAACTGTATTGGTAACCCGTATCTGGTGAACACATTCTTGAATAAGAACTTAGCCATCATTTGAGCATTGTTCTTTGTTGTGGATTTTACTTCTACCCACTTTTAAAGGAAATTTATTGCTACAATTATGTACTCTACATGGGAGTTTCTAGCTTGGGGGGTTAATAGGACCTACAAAGTCTATACCCCACTTCAAGAATGTGCATCCTCCCATCATTGGTCTCAAAGGCATCTCATCTTTTTTTATTGGATATTAAACATGTTGGCATGTGTCACATTTCTTCACATAGTTATGTGCATCCATACGAAGAGTGGGCCACCAAAGTCCTGAGAATAGAATGGTCTTGATTTCTTGGTCAGATGTTAAGTTCCCACATGCAACCCCACTGTGTAGTTTCTAAGATTGTCAAATAGTATGATTTTAAGTAACCATCTTTGCCTCTTTGGTATAGGTTGTCTCTTATTAAGGCATAGTCGTGAGCCTCTTGTTCCAGCTTCATTTTCTTGCTAGACTAGCCTTGCTGGGTAGTGTTTTGGATCTCATAAATTTTGCCAATGGAGCACTCCATTCTAGAATTAACGACACGTGATAAAGGGTAGAATACTCCATTGGGGACCTCTTCTAGCACACCAGACAATTCTTAATCCTCTCATATTTCTATGTCCATACTAGGCCAATACACTCCTAACATTTTAGATTCTGCAATGTTCATTGTTTAGAATAGTGATTTCCTAGCAATCCTTCATGGTTTTGTTGCAACCAACTGATATGTTCATCCTCCTTGACACAGACTAAGGCTCCACTTCTTTCCCATACTCTCTCTAGATTAGGATCCTTCTTAGACACTTTGTTTTGATGAAGTTTTCATGAATTAAAAGCAATTTGCACTCCATGCTGACTATGTTTGGAAATGTGGATCTCAGGAGGATTCATGCACTTATGTTGCATATAGGAAGGTAGAAATCTTGCATCATTGGTATCAGAGCATGAAAACATCTAAAACAATTAAAAGGGAATGTAAAGGAAGAAAAAGAGAAATTTGAAGATGTAATGAAGTCAAGACTTCATACTGCAAGATGGAAGTACATGCATCCACAACAAGAGGGAGAGCAATCACATGCATATGTTCTAGTATACACGTGCATGCACACACACACACAATACAAAAGATGCAAGGTGATCCAAGAAGTGATCTATTGCTCTAGAAATGGGTACAAAGATCATTAAAGACTAAAATCTAACAAGAAAACTCTAAGGAATGAGAGTTCTTTCACTTTTGTAGATTTTAAAAGATCCCTATCCACACTCTAATGCCTGAACTAGTTTGGAAAATTACTATTTGAGGGCTATTTGGAGCTTGAAATAAAGTAAAAAAACTATGAAAATTGGTATGAAGAATCTGCTCATGACCGTGAAGCTCAATCATTACTCAAGTTCTACATAATGGGCTAGATTACTACTAAAAATAGGATTTTATGCCAAAAATGAGTATTTTTACAAGTATTTTGGGCATAACATGAGCAATTTTTTTTTTTTGAGGAAGGTTCAAAATTTGAAGAAGTCAGTAGACCCCTTTTTTCTTTAGTTCCATGCTTTTAATCTCCTTTGCTCATAGTCTTTACCCTTTGTTTAAGATTTGATTGCTTTCACTTTGACTTTTTGGTCACTTTTTAAGCTTCCTCCAACACTCTCTCCTCCTTGCTTTCTACAGTTCTCAACAAACCTTTTGTTGGGCATATGTGATGAATATAGACATGGATGCATAGAATTCAAGTGCTTTAAGTTGGTGTTGTACTGAGTAGTTGGCACCTAACAAAACCTTGTAAATAGGTAGATTGCAACTTCAAACTAATCTCTCGAGTAGAGGGCCTCTCCTTGACAACATAATTAGAATCTTTGTAACTAATAATGGATGTATTTCCTCACCAAAGCATAGACACTTGTCCTTAGTGCCACTCAGATGTCTTAACATAGATGCAAAATATTGTAGATAGGCTGATCTTTTTTTTCCAAAAGGAAATATGGCAATTGCCTACTCTCCCAAACTTTAATTAATAGAAGTAATAATTGTACAAGTGAATGGGCCTAGTATCCATGGGACCCTTGTGTCATGAGGAAGGAGATAAGGAAGAGATCTCTCTCTCTCTCACACACACACACACTCACAATCAAAGAGGAGCACACACTCAAATTGAGGCAAGGAAGAATGATCTTCTTCTTCTTCTTCTATTACATAAAAGGAATGTACAAGAATGACTTAAAAACAAGAATACAACAAGTCCAGTATATAAAGATAAGTACATAAGGAAAAATATAATGTCTGTGAATGAGTGAGCTGGCAAGAAACAAATGTGCCATCACTCTCGGTAGATAAATCTAGTACAGCTCAATGAAATATCCCTGACATATACGGGTGTGACCACTATACATGTCAGAGAAATGAAAAACTAATACGTGTCATCCTCGATCATCACATGTTGAGCTTGATATCTCAACACTCCCCCTCAATCTCAATGTCATATCCTCTAATCCAAGAATCTTCCGAAAATTCTTCAGCTTCTCTGCTCTAAGTGCTTTAGTGAAAATATCAGCAACCTGCTCATCTATTCTCACATAAATAAGATCAATAGCACCTGCTAATACCTTCTCTCTGATGAAGTGATAATGTACCTTTATATGCTTTGTTCTAGCATGAAAAATAGGATTCTGTGCTAATTGTATGCTGCTAAGATTATCACAATATATGGTGATAGGCTTTTGCACTTCCACACCTAAATCCGCAAGTAGCATCTTTAGCCATGATGCTCACATGTTGCGATTGTAGCACCTCTATACTCAGCCTCTGTACTCAAAAAAGCAACAGTGGGTTGCTTCTTACTGCTCCATGTAATAGCTGCACTCCAAATGAGAATATAAAACCACTAGTAGATCTTCTATCTAGAATGCTACCAGTCCAATCTACATTCGTGTATCCATGAACCTGCAAATCTACACCAGCTTCATAAAACAATGCATAATCCAAAGTAGTATCTAACTTGAAATTCTGATCTAATGGCATAGAAATTGGCTTGCAACGAGCCATACTTGTTTTGAAGATGCAATTGGAAATGCAGATTGGGAAAAAGCTATGGATGAAGAGATGGCTGTACTTTATGGAAATGAAACATGGAAGCTGGTTCCATTGCCATAAGGAAAGAAACCCATAGGCTACAAGTGGGTTTCAAGGTAAAGAACAATGTTGATGGTAGCATAAGCAGGTACAAAGCATGATTGGTAAGAAAAGGATATGCACAGATATATGGCATTGATTATGAGGAAACATTCATCCCTGTAGCTAAAATATCTACTGACAGAACACTTGTTGCATTAGTTATAGCAAAAGGATGGACTTTGCATTAGATGCATGCAAAGAATGCTTTCCTACATGATGAGTTACAGGAAGAAGTATACATGGAGCATCCACAAGGATATGAAGATTCAAAGCATCCAGAATATGTTTTCAGGTTGCAAAAGGCTTTTTATGGGCTAAAGCAAGCTCCTTGTGCATGGCATGCAAGGAATGCTGATTACTTAACCACCATTGGATTTTCTATATGTGATGCAAAGCACTCGCTATATGCAAGGAAGGGTGATGATGGCATAACAATTGTGGCTATTTATGTTGATGACTTGATTGTAGGTGGTGATAATGAAGAAAGCATTAAAGAGGTAAAGCAAATTCTTATGCAGGAATTCGACATGAAAGATCTTGGCGTGCTACGCTATTTCTTAGGCATTGAGTTCATACATACAGAAATAGGTATATATATGTCACAAAGGCAATTGCCTTGATTATGCTGCTAAAGGTTTAGCATCTTTTATTACCTTGGTCATGTAGGCACAATGACGAGCCATATGACTATCATACATCAATCGTTGTATTGAATTTCGCATCCTCCCAGATCTTCTTGGTCTTGGGTCACTTCTCCTTGTATCATCTGCATGTGCCCTTCTTACTCTTGGAGTCTTCAAAGAGGGCAATCCAAGTTCCTCATCGACTCTTTTTTGAACCGCTTGAATCTCCATCAATATCTTCAAAACCTGTACATGTTTCACTACCAATACAAAACATTTCCTTACCTTTCTTGGATGTATTTGATGAATTTGCTAGATTGAAATTTCCACGCAATCTTCCACTTCATGGATTTGAGTTAGAACTATTGCTTGGTCATTCATCGAGTTCACTCAAAACTTGAGATTCTACACTTGATTTTTCAATTTTTTCTTTGTCATTTGGTTCAAGATTCAGTCCTTCTTTGGCATCTGCATAGAAGCTTGACATTTCATCAAATACCACATCTTTGCTCACCTTCACCTGTCGTGTGAGTGGGTTATAACATTTATATCCCTTTTGCTTAAGGGAGTATCCAATGAAGATACATTTTTCTGCTTTTGGATCAAGCTTCATCTTCAACTCATCTAGAACATGTACATATGCAATACAACCAAAAACTTTCGTATGTGATAAGTTTGGCTTTTTATTTGTGAACTTCTCTTTAGGTGTAACTTGATGTACAACAACAGTTGGAGTTTTGTTCATGATGTATACAACCATATGCACAACTTCTGCCCAATAACAATGAGGCATATTCTTCTCAACCATCAAGGCTCTTGCTATTTCTGCAATATGTCTATTTTTGCATTCAAAAATGCCATTCTATTGTGGTGTGTACCTGCATGAAAACTGTCGTCGAATTCCATGACTTTTTAGAAAACTATTGAACTCATTTGACATGTATTCACCTCCTCCATCAGATCTTAATGTGTGAATATACTTCCCTGTTTGCTTTTCCACCATAGCTTTAAAATTCTAGAAGTGAGTGAATACCTCACTCTTCTCTTTCATGAAATATATCCACACTTTTCATGTATGTCCATCAATGAAAGTAATATAAAGCTTGCAACTGCCCATAGATATGGTCATTGCAGGACCCCAAACATTTGTATTTACTATTTTTAGCACATTGTCACTAATATGCTTGTAATCCACAAAGGATGATCTTGACTGTTTACCAAATTGACATGTTGCACATACCTTTTGCATCTCTACAACCTTGAAATTTGGTAGTCCATGTACAATCTCCTTTGACTGCATCAATTTCAGCCTTTGCAAGTTTGCATGTCCAATCCATTTGTGCTATCTCTATATCTGCAATAACTCTTGCACCTTTTGCAAATATGGCTGCATTCATTTCAGGAATTTTCACATATAAGGTGAACATCCTACCCACTTTGTTTCCTCTGGCAATCAATTGTCCACCCTGTTTGTACTCTTCTACATATAACCCATCAACATTGAACCTAAGTTGTAATCCTTGGTCAACCATTTGTCCAACAAAAACTAGATTCTTTGTTATATTTGGAACATGCAGCACATCAGCAAGATGTTTTACTTTTCTGTCCTCCACAGATAGTGCTATGTTTCATGTATGCTTGATAGGGTGTGATGTGTCATCACCTGTTTCAACATATCCAGGAACTGGCAATTTCTGCAAGCTACTAAACCATTCCACATGACTGGTCATGTGAATTGAAGCACCTGAATCAACATACCAGACATTACCATTCGATTTCGAAACATCAGCAGACATTGTATTCATCATGTGATATTGGACCATGAATAGCTTCTCAGAATCATCTACACTTGTGGATGCATAGTTGTTTTGCTGCCTTCTGCGATTTTGATTCTTCAACCTGCAATCACGTTCAAAGTGTCCAGGTTTACCACAATTCCAACATCCTTTACTTTCATTACCTGAATCATTTCTTTGGAAATTTCTTCGGCCTCTTTGGCATCCCTTGCCTCAAAACTATCATCTACCTCCTGCATGATCCTGATGTTGACTTTGGTCTTGATTACTGTTTCCTCTTCCACTTCCAAAACCTCTACCTTTGCCTCTTCCTCTGCCAGAGTAGAATACCTGCTCAAAACTAGGTTTTCATTAGGAGTTTGAATCCTCACCAAGATTCTTTTCTTCAATAATCAACATGGACATCAAATCAGCAGAATTTGGAATATTTTCCCTGGTCTATATAGAAGTCCTGAACTG
The DNA here is from genome assembly GCA_020310875.1 of Ceratopteris richardii. Lineage (NCBI taxonomy): Eukaryota > Viridiplantae > Streptophyta > Polypodiopsida > Polypodiales > Pteridaceae > Ceratopteris > Ceratopteris richardii. Next base: position 163,631,154 of record CM035408.1, on the reverse strand, counting down.
CTTATATATAGTTCCTAGACCATGAAGGCACACTTCCACCTTATCATCATCATTATCTACATTCACGCCAATAGATGCAAGTGACTCACATATGCTTTTGATTTTCAAGGTGTAGTCACTTATCGACATGCTCTTTTTCTCCAAAGTATGCAACTCATTTTTGAGTTGCAATTTTTGTGCCTTTGTATTGGTTTCATACAAAGTGACCAAACTGTTCCAACTTGAAGGCTCTTTCGGAGTCTTTGCATCCTGTATGTGTCCAATCATGCTATCCTGTATACTAGCAAATAGCCAATACATTAGCTTTCGTGCTCCTTGATTCCATTCCTCATATGCTCTTAACTGGTCTGCAGTTCGATTCCTTTCCAGTAACTGTAGAGCATTTTGGTTCTCTCGATGTACTTCCAATAGCCTTTTCCCATCAGGAAATTTGTCATTTTGAATCTCCAAGCATAGAAGTTATTCTTATTCAGCTTATCGCTCATAAGCTGACTCATTCCATTTGTGTTTGCCATTTTTGTGGTAATTCATAACACTGCAAAACACTACAAGCAGCACTTCTGCTTGAACACTGTCGCAATATAAAGTGACAATTCTATCTCAGAAAAACATAGTTTTTGTGTATCAACAGAACACGGAATCACTTGAAATTCTGGATCTGGAATATATGAGTGTTTGCAAACAAGAAATTTCACAAACTGAGCTATTTTTTCTATAGGCCCCACCTTGTGGGCTCGAAACCGAGGTCGAGATGGCTCCGAAACTCTGATATGACAAAAACGAGTGATCCTAAAGGGATAACTCATTGAGATCTTCTACCTTCACGCCAATTTTTGTAGCAATCTGAGGTCGTTTGTGAATCGCGCTTTCTCCATGCCTTCTCGCATACTCCACCATCGGCCTTCTCCACGAGCTCTCCATAGCCACACTGGCTCTGATACCATGTCATGAGGAAGGAGATAAGGAAGAGAGCTCACACACACACACGCACTCATAATCAAAGAGGAGCATACACTCAAATTGAGGCAAGGAAGAATGATCTTCTTCGTCTTCTTCTATTACATAAAAGGAATGTACAAGAATGACCTAAAAACAAGAATACAACAAGTGCAATATATAAAGATCACTACATAAGTAAAAATCTAATGTCCGCAAATGAGTGAGTTGGCAAGAAACAAATGTGCCATCACACTCAGTAGATAAATCTAGTACATCTGAATGAAGTGTCCTTCACATATACCGACATGACCACTATACATGTCAAAAAAATGAAAAACTAATACATGTCATCCTCGATCATCACATTTTGAGCTTGATATCTCAACAACTTGGAATCCCACAAAGCAGGGTTGCTTACACATTACTAGAGAACTCTATAAAGAAGGTTGATAAATATCTCATCCCCCTCATGTGGGGCCCAATTAGTTTTGATCTTGTTGCTCTCGAGGAAAAACACTCTATGATGTCTAAAAGGTACGGGCTTCTTACACCTGGATAGTTTTTGCCTAAAAGGAAAAGAGACTTTTTGATTGACCATTCTTTAGGAGCTTGAGATTTGATGGCAATTTGTAAGCACTCCCGAGTAGTGTTCATTCTTTAAGGGTAGACATGTATTTTCAAATGCAATCTCAGACTAACCAGTGCACTTCTTTGAGAAGGGCAATTTTTTAAGTTTGCTCTTCAATTGATGGGTGATAAAAAGAATGCCCTTCATCATAAAAAAACATGCATAAAATCATGTGTTGTACAAAGTTCGACATGCATATATACAACAGACAAATTTCTTCAATTGTGTGCACCGTCATATTTGGGATCCTTTCGAGCTTCAAGGTTTCATCAAGGAACATGATTTTTTTCTATGTAGCTTAAAAGGGCCGAAACTGAGAAGCCTTTAGAAATCTATACACATGCGCACACATGTAGAGAATGTGTCAAATGAAATGCTTAATATAATGCTTACAAAGATAGCTTGTATATCTCGGTCGATCGATGGTTCTTTCACTTCATGCATGATAGAGATTCATTCCGTAAAATTTCACAATGCTTATATTGAATTCTTTATAGTGCACATCCACACACACATATGTATGTATATGTGTATATATATATGTGTTGTACATGTAAATATCCTTGTACGTACGTAGGCATGTGCACACATACTCAAAACAAGTATATATGTGTTTGAACGTGTTTGTATATGCGTAAACACACACTCAAAACACACATAATGCTATATATATATATATATATATATATATATATATATATATATATATATATATATATATATATATATATATATATATATATATATATAGATATAAGAATGTATCAAATGAAATATCCCTTTTCATCAGAAGAGAAAGCTATATAATGAAAAATATATATATGAGAATGTATCAAATGAAATATCCCTTTTCATCATGTGTGCTTATGGATCCTAGCTAGCTTGCAACCTAACATGTTGGAACTTGGCATCTCCATCAATCCCACATCTTAATTGATCAAGCTTGCACGTGGCCTCCACATGTAGAGATAATATATGCAGAACCTGTAGAAATTCACTGGACCTACAAACATTGCCTCCACATGCAGAGATAATATATGTAGAACCTGTAGAAATTCACTGAACCTACAGATAGCTACATTGGAAATCAATATCCTTGTAAGTATGTAGGCATGTGCAAACATACCCAAAACACGTATATATGTTTTTGAACGTGTTTGCATATACGTATACACACACTCAAAACACAAATAATGCTTAATATATACAAAACAATAAAAGAGAATGTATCAAATGAAATATTCCTTTTCATCATCCGAAGAGAAAGCTAGTAGACAGATATGTGTGCTTATGGATCCTAGCCTTGCAACCTAACATGTTTGCATCTTAATTAAACAAGCTTGCACGTGGCCTCCACATGTAGAGATAATATATGCAAAACTTGCAGATACATTCACTGTAGACATATGTAGAACCTACAGACACCTACATTGGAAATAAAGCAATGACATGCACAACGCGCTTCTGTACAGAAAATCCTTAGTACAACAGGATGTACATATGTATATCATTTGAGCAAGAAATAGAGCGAAAGGAATAGACAAGTCATTAAACTTACTGTTTATAGCTCGCAAAGTGATGAACGAAATATGCGGATAGCAACCTCGACACTAGATTTCGAGCTTCAAAGACGCAGATTTCGAGCTTCAAAGACGCTCAAGTCTGGACTCTACAGGTAGCAATGGCACACTTCTGAATTGTGGGTCTAAGCAATAAAAACACTCTGAGCGCATGCCCAAAAACTCTTGGAAGTTGGATGACTTCCCAAGAAGCACCAAAGGATAGGAAAAATAGGCACCCTCAAGGCTCACACATTGTACAATGCACACCTTGCCAAATAAACCGAATCTGAAGTCTTCCCAGTGAAGCTTGCTCTATGCGCATTGCGCATAGACATAACTTGTGAACAGTTATGATTCGTGAACTTGGAGGGTTGATCCGATAGACATGGTGAAGCCTGAATAAATATTATATAAATTGAATTGTGCAAGAATTTCATTATTTTCAACGATGATGTCATTGTGTTGCAAACAGAGATGAAGATGGTCGTCTGCAGGCTACAATGTAAGATTCAGAAACTTGGAGCCCAGACATGATGAGTCACGACACCTATGACCTGATTCAAGGTTACATTGAATCCTTCATCTTTGGAAATCACTTTGGCAAACTGAAACCGTGCCCTGATTTAAAGTTGGAACATTCTAAGGACGTGCAAACCATGGGCAAACACATCGCGGTTAGACGTCCCACAACTTGAAACATGAGCAGCTCAAGGAACACGCAGGCGATAGGCTACAACAGGCTTCTCGAGGTTAAAATGTGCTTAGAAGTTAGAACTTAGGCAGTTTAGCTTAGCAATTGCAATTTGCAACTTGCACACCAGAGCATACGTCAGAGCAACAAAGTGAGGAAGAACGACACATGAAAAATCTTGTGTACAGTCCATTTATTTTAGTAGTAAGAAGAAGATGAAGGATGATGACGTTTGTTCCGTGGTTCGTCTTTCGGATTATCTTTTCCGTGCTTCCGATCTTTCAACTCCTACAGATGAGCAACAGGAAGATTACATAAACAATGATTTCGTTTCTTCTTATGTGTCGTTATCCGGCAGGCAAACTGTTCTGAGCGTTCCCAATTGTTTATGTAGCAAGAACTAAAGGAAGAAGAAAACTTTGGAAGATACAGAATCTACGTGATGCTGGAGAAGCAGTGGAGAGCCTAGTGAGTTTTAGTAAAGAGCAATTTGCATGTCCTCCCTATAACCTGAATTCTTGCAGACATACGTCCAAGGATTGCTGGAGTCAGGCGAACCGATGGCTGTGCTGTCGCTACTCCAGATTCTGGTGGAATCGACAAAATTTTGTGGAGCATCCGACTGGCTGCAACAAGTTAGGAGCACCGGTTGTGTGCGATACATTAACCTGTTTAAGAGTTAGTAGTTAACGCCTTTGTTCCACCAATCCATTGTCGTCTAGTCCGGTTAGGATACCTGGCTTTCACCCAGGCGACCCGGGTTCAAATCCCGGCAATGGAAAATAGACTTTTACCTTTTTAGATTTTGCTGTTATACCCTGGAGTCACTTGAGTACCTGGAACTACTTTGCTCTACCATTCCGGCAATCCAAACAGTCAAGGAGTGATAATTTGTTTTTCCTGTTCTATTTGGAATTTGTTGCGTTGCTGGAAGCCACAGAGAAATCTACCTTCATCTGCCATTCAGAGAGAGAGAGAGAGAGAGGATTTCTGGCATGTGTGATATAGAATCATTACCTAGCCATCACAATCCTTATTTATTTATGTATGTTAACTTTTTTGCGCTTTTATTTTTTCAGACACTTTTGTACTTGCCCACACAAGAATTACTTGTAAATCCTTGTGAAATGAAGGCCCGCAATGGTTTGCAAATTTCACTTTGGTATGTTGCACACAGTACGAGACCGTTTTTCGATGGATGTATGCATTAGTTCAGTTCTCTTATTTGTAACACCATTTTGAGATCGAGCTAAACCTCAAGGTTAAGGCTGAGAGGGGCCTCTTCGTTTTGAAGAAAAAACTGACAAATTAAGAGGAAGGAGAAGTAGAAAAAGTGTGCCTGAAGCGGGTAGGGGAGGATCCATAAGAGGAGATCGTATACCCCACATGTTGGAATCTATTTCTGCTGTTTAGGGTTTCTTTCGCTACTGGAAGCAGATTTCCTCTTAGTATTTAGAGAGAAGTCTACCCTGATCTGCGACTATTTTGTTGGAGGAAGACAGAGCAAGGCCTAAAAAAAAAAGACACGTTGGAAGTTTTCTCCACACTTGGAAGAACGTCTGGCATGTGTGATACAACTTATTATCCAGCCCTTTTTTTTTTTTAATGGAGGTTCGGCCAAGGCCTACTCCTTTGGGCTTTAACTTTGAAATTGCCAGTGTACAAGGAAGGGCATAGTACCCATGGGACCCTCTTTATCCCACAAGAACAGGGGTTTACATAGCTGGGTTAAACGGCAGCCACAACTACCGCAGGGCAAGATAAACGGTGGCAACATCAGCCACATGATACATTATTCCAGGATAACATGTCCCTCACAAGTGCTGCCAGCAGGGGTTGAACCCTCACCCCCGCCTCAAGAGGCGAGAGGCCCAACCACCAAAAGAGCGGCTCGGACATATTATCCAGCCATTGCAATGGTTGTTTGTTTTCTTATCTAATGGTTTTGCATGTATTTAGTAATTTCTCTAGATAATGGTTTTGCATGTATTTAGTAATTTCTCGCGGAAGCTTTTTGGGAAAATCTGACCTATTTCCGGTCAATGGAATTTTTAATTCTTTCCTTCCATCGATGAATTCACTAGCTTGCGAATTTAGCAACGAGACTTTGTTTCGGTGGATAAATAAAATAACTTGCTATTATTTTGTTCCTTGTTGTACATCACTTTGAGAGCGAGTCAAACAAGGTCAAGGTCTTTGGCACCTTTGCCTAAAAATAACAACTAAAAGAAAAGAGAAGTTAAGAGGTCTTTGAAGAGGGTACGAGAGGAGCTATTAGAGAAGGCATTCAAAAAAATATAGTACTTCTAGCTATTGCATACCTTTTCCACAATTTCATGGGAAATACTTCTACCTTGATGCAAACCATTCTTTTTTTTCAAGGGATGCAAACTATCTTTGGAAGGGCCAGAATACCTTGGTGAAAGCTCATAATGATTTGGTTTTTGCAAGAAAGATTTCTCTCTTTATGAAAAGTCTTGGAATCTTCTTCTATAAACATGAAAATGCTTAGCCTTATCGCTTGTTTAGTGAGACTTTGCTTTAATTATATGAAGGTTTGCTTGGAAATCAACTAGGACATCCAAACCATTGTCAAATTTTACTCTTACAGTATTGGGAAAAATGGGGTTTGTGATAATTAATCTCAAACAAAGGTGTATGAGTTACTTCATGAGGTTCTCATTATAAACAAATGTTGTTGATGGAAAATAAATAATTAGCATTAATTTACTTCTTAGACATAGGCTCTAGGCATACTATCTAAATCTCTCTTTGACTCTCAAATTTAGCATGTATATGAGGGTGGTTCTTAATGGTAATATGCCTATAGAAATTCAAGTTTATTAGATACACATTTCTTAATTTCAATATATTTGACATTCCCACATGGAACTATGGATTGTTGATAGTATTGAGAGTTGCATGCTCCACCCTTTTGTCCAAAGGTTCTTTGATTCTCATGCAAGCACACATATCTCACATGCAAGGAGATTTTCCCTCTACTCCATATAAGGAGGGCCTCACATTCACTTTAGCCCATTATCAAGGGTGTGCATTCTCTCCTCATGGAGTCTACACACTCATAGAGTTCTTCATGTAAGTTGTTTCCATTGATTTAATTCACGATGTTCTCTTACTTTTTGTTTCTTTCACCATAGCTTGATAGAATTATGGTTACTAGTAGATTAGGAGTACTCCTTTTATTTCAAACATGGCATCAGAGCATAAGTATTGTTTTATAACATTTCCTTTTGACTTTATGTCCTCATCTTTTTCATCATTAACATAGATCCACTTTTGTTCCCATCCCTCTCTCCCCATTATGATTCCTTTATTCACAATGAGTAGGAATTTTCCATTTCTTTCGGTATATCTCACACATGTTTTTTCCCTCTTATTCATGACTTGAGAGTTCTATTCACAAATAAAAGTGCTTTTGAGAACCTACAAGGAAGTTCTAAAGGATTTTCAATTTTCATTACTCTTCTAACATTCATGCAGGTGCATTTCAAATGATCACATTGATTCTTAGAACTATCTTCCATGGAAACAGAGAGAAGAGAATATTGTGATGATGTGTTGGTTCTCATCCAACATTTCATTTGGCTTCGCATAATCTTGAGGAAAGAAAAGATTGCTATCTCATCAGAGATTTTCATGTCATCATTTCAAATAGATCACAAAAATTTCACTTAACATTTTCAGTAGCTATGTGGTTGTAATGGCTATCGTGAGCACCAATCAACACATTTGAATCATCACACCTGAAAATGTATCACTTACGAAGTTTTTCCCTGCTCTATGGAATCACAATATCTTTGTGTTTCTATGTGTGTCTTCCTTATTTGCATTCTAGGTCCAAGTTTTCATGAGGTTATTGTTGAAAGAGTAAACTAAACCTTCTTATGATTATTTTCATTGACTTCTCCTTTGCATGCTTCCCTTAAGACTATGGCTAGAAATGAATGGATAGTCAGCTTGAAAGGGTGCATAATGTGTTATGAAGCAGGATCATTAGGACCAACATGCACTTGAGAGATGACTCTACTATCGAACCGTATGCCTCTATATATAGCTCCTTGAACTAATGATGGACACTGACCACATGTGCATGCACAATCTCTACCACTATTTTAGCACCTTCCACTAGAGTCCAATAGTGATGGGTGTACTTGCCACTCGATTTAAGTTTCTTTGGACTCAAGTAAGCTCACATGAACTTGAGTTAGAAGGCTCTAGAGCTCTTTAGGCAAAACTTTCTCCCCATGCTCCCCATGGAGGTTGAACCAAAGACCTCCTTTCCAACCTTGAAACTTAACCACTAGGCTAAGTGGGTTACTTGTTTTAGGGAGCACATGAACCTATGCTTAAGTCTAATCTCGAGATCTATGGACTTACATGAGAATGACCAAACGATTTCCGATCAGATCTTTCTGAACCAATCAGATGCTTATGTCATAGAATTGCGTTGTAACATTCTAACCCCATTGGGAAAGATGTTTGTCCTTGAAAATAGTTCTATATATGATAAACTATAGGCATATTCTCAAGCCTCATGTTCTAGTCTAGAAGAACATATTTTTATCTCTTTGGTGGGATTCACCTTATACTCTAAATGAATAGAGGGAGAATCTATTGAGTGGTCCTTGCCCAAATGATTTAAATCACCATTTAACTTTGCACTTGACAAGCTCAACCTGGTGTGAAAGATCCCAATTAGCTACATGCCACCCTTGTCCCAACCTTAAATAGCCCTTGCCCATTGCTATATCTAGAGTCTTCTCTAAGGTCCAAACACCCCTCATGGCCACTCAAAAAAGATGGAATAACCTTGAAGACTCATGCTAGAGCCTTGGCTCCCTTGAACTATGGTCCTTCACTTGGCTAGGGTCCTTGATCAAATGCAAGTAGACCAATGGTAGACCATGGAGATCTAAATAAATCTATATCACTATGCAAATCAGGGAATGAATAATAAGGGTGGATTAAAAAAAATCCCTAGCCATTTCACTGTTTATTCTTTCGTGTTATCTAGGCATTTAACATGTAAAATATGGAATCAAGGTACTATTCCATTACTCAGCATCACTAGTGCATGGATCTAGCAACTCAGGTGGAATATTCATCCCTATCAGGACTGTACAAACTTCTGTTTCATTTGAATTTGGCTTGGAAATCAAACTAGAAGTTTGGATGACCCACACATCTATTGTTTTCTTTTGTATAATCTCTTAATACTCCTTACTTAGAATGCAATTCTTATGCATTAATTTGAGTCAAGAGGTTGATCTCAGCAAGTTACACTATGAACTGGGTGTTTCTTTTCAACTAACTTAGTCTTTCTAATCTTGATTGAAAGGATCAGTTTGAAATCCTACTGCTTAAGAAATTTATGAACTATTATGATACAAATACTTCAACTTGAAGTGTTTCATAATTCAAGTAAGATCATGCTTTGTCATACTTGAATTTTAAATGAAGATGATCAAAGTTAATTACTTCATGATCATCATACTTGATCTTGAAGTGTCTTTTCAGATGGGGTGTTTAACCTTCGTGAATTTAAACTTCTCCTTTTAAGTTTTAAATTCCTTGAGGATCCAATCTTTACTTATAACATCTTTCCTATATCAATCTGAGTGTACAATTCAGTGTCCCACCCTATTTTATATTCACATTGACATGTAGCTGATACTTAACCTTAATTCCAAAGATATCTTTATAGAGTGTTGGGTGTGTGTAGAAGTGTGAGAGACACACGAGAAGCACACACAAGGAGCACAAACGCAGCAAGACACACAGAGAAGACAGATGGCTGGAATAGCTCTCTCTATTGACGATGATATGAACTGAAGTAAGAGCTGAATAATATCCCTAAGTACAGAGTACCACCACATACGAGTGAATAATGTATGTGGTAACATGGGAAAAAAACCTCTAGCCAGCACTAGAGTAAAAAGTGCCCATGTAAAGGGAAAAGTTTCACATCAAAGTTACTCGAGGAACACATAAGTGTAACAAACTCCCTGGAGCGAACGATGTGAACACATACAAGGAGTGAAAGATCAGGCCCCACAAGGTAATAAGCCTAAAGCTTTGCGAAAAGCTTCAAACTTTTCTCGTGGAAGAGCTTTGGTGACTATGTCTGCCACATTATCTTGTGTAGGCACATATACCAAATCAATATCTTTTGCATGAAGGCACTCTCTCACATAGTTATAATGCATCTCAATATGTTTGGTCCGTGCATGAAACACTGGGTTTTGTGCAACAACCAATGCACTCTAACTATCAGTGAGAATATGCGTAGCAGCATCAATCTCCATGCAAAGATCCATCAACAAGCATCTCAACCATATACACTCCACTGTAGTTGTGAAAATTGCCATGTACTCAGCTTCACAACTCGATGTCACCATGTTGAAGCTCAAGGTCAAGGACAAAGCATGGAAGCACATCAAAGAAGTGGACATAGAAGAAGAGAGAGCAAGTAGGGAGCTCCAAGAAGTGTATGTCAAATTTTCAGAAGAATCCCCTACAAAAATAGTGATTTTCATCACTAGAAACCATTGTAAATACCATTATCTATTTTTAGTAACTCCATTTTGTTCAAGCCGAGGAGTCCTCGAGCTTGAGGAGTATTAGAAGTACCATCGTACCAATTTTCATAATTTTTAGACTTCGTTTGAGCCCTCAAATAAGCCCTGGAACCTAATTTTTAACTAGGCCGGACACTAGGTCTGGACAGGGCCAAAACTAGTCAAAAAACTATAAAAAGAGCTAGAGAGCTCATTTTTGAGGTTAGCTGGTGAGAGAATAGAACTTTTGTAAGAGAACTCTTTTGCATTCTAAGCTTTCCATTGTTCCTCTCTTTGATCTTACTTTGTGCGCGTGTGTGCGTATGTGTGTGCATGTTTGTGTGCTTTCACTCACGCACTTGTGCCTTCACTTGCTCGTGGTCTTCATACCGGTCCTCACGTCTCCGCGGATTGACAAGTAAAGGAGGTGGTGCTTACGCTTGAGCTACACCAAATTTTGGCGCCGTTGCCGGGGAGAGAGCTTCGAGGACGAGCGTTGTGATGGTAAGATCGTAGATTTGCGACGTTGGAAGGTAAAAAAACTATCATTTCAGTTCATTTTCTGTTTTTTCCTCTTCATCTTCATCATCATCATCATCTCCACCTTCTTCCATCTTCTTCTTCATAGAAATTTCTTGTTTTTTAGTGCATTTTCACCATTTTCATTCCATTTTTCATGCATTATTGTGTGTGAAGGAGTTAGGAGGTGCAAGGGAGAGCAAGCGCTGTATTTTTTTCATGATTTTCTGCTCATACGGAGCTCGCCATAGCCGGCGCTCAGAAATTTGAATTTCCCGCCAAAAAACGCGATTCTGTGATGAAAATCGCGATTCTGTGAAAATTCAAAATTTTTTGAAAAATCACGATTTTCAGTTTCCCGCCTAAAAGTTGGTTGAAAAGAATCGCGATTCTGTGTTTTTCAAAAAAAAAAAAAAAAAACACGATTCTCTGCTCAAAATCGCGATTCTCACCAATCACGATTTTCAGCAAAAACACGATTTTGTGAAAAACACGACTTTCTGCTCAAAATCGCGATTTTCAAAAAACACGATTCTCTGCTCAAAATCGCGATTCTCACCAATCACGATTTTCAGCAAAAACACGATTTTGTGAAAAACACGATTCTCTGCTCAAAATCGCGATTTTCAAAAAACACGATTCTCTGCTCAAAATCGCGATTCTCACCAATCACGATTTTCAGCAAAAACACGATTTTGTGAAAAACACGACTTTCTGCTCAAAATCGCGATTCTCACAAATCACGATTTTCAGCCAAAAATACAATTTTGAGAAAAACACGATTCTGTGGGACAAAATCGCGATTTTCAAGTCAAAAACACGATTTTGAGAAAACACGAATTTTTGCTCAAAATCGCGATTTTCAATTCACGATTTTCTGCTCAAAATCGCGATTTTTATGTCAAAAACACGATTCTGAGAAAACACGATTTTCAGTCAAAAACACGATTTTGTGAATCATGATTCTCTGAGTCAAAATCGCGATTTTCAGAAACACGATTTTGTGATCAACATCGCGATTCTCTGAAACACGATTTTGTGATCAACATCGCGATTCTCTGAAACACGATTTTGTGATCAACATCGCGATTCTCTGAAACACGATTTTGTGATCAACATCGCGATTCTCTGAAACACGATTTTGTGATCAACATCGCGATTTTCAGAAACACGATTTTGTGATCAACATCGCGATTTTCAGAAACACGAGTTTGTGATCAACATCGCGATTTTCAAATCACGATTTTCTGCTCAACATCGCGATTTTCAGAAACACGAGTTTGTGATCAACATCGCGATTTTCAAATCACGATTTTCTGCTCAACATCGCGATTTTCAAATCACGATTTTCTGCTCAAAATCGCGATTTTCAAAAACACGATTCTGTGCTCAACATCGCGATTTTTTTGACTTCACAGCATCGCGATTTTCAGAAAGATCACAAAATCGCGATTTTCTCCAAAGGTCCTGTTTGCCTGTTTTGACCCCCAGGAGCCTGATTTGGCATAACTTTTTCATCCAAAGTCCATTTTTTGAGCTCTATAGCTTGTTGGAAAGCTCGTTTCAAATCCTACACGATCTCAACTGTTTTTTTCAAGAATAATGCGTTGATTTTGAGATAGGATAATTTGAAGTTGACCCTCAGGTGGGACTAGGGAACCAAGGGGACTCCAAAGAATTTTGAACCATACCAAGGGGAAATTTTGGACTCCTGACTAAAGCTTATGAACCTGAGATCTGGTAGACACTTAGGCAAGGATAAACAAAGCATTAGATCTTCTGAGGCTAGTGTCAACCATACATCCAAGTCTTGGGCACAACAACTAAGTGGTCATCTTTTACTCACATCAGACACAAGTGATTCAGAAATGTCTTTTAGTATGGGAAAACCTGCAGGTGGCTCAGGGACTGCCCATCTACAAACACCGGAAGGTCCCTATAAGACACAGTTGGAATATATTCGGACCAACCAATTAGGTGCTCGCATCTATGAGGATGGTCTGAGGCGATCAGTGGTCCAACTCAAAAATCCAGATCAATCCTTTGGACTTGAACACCCGGTGGTCAAGTTCGAAGAGGGTTCATACATTGATAAGGAAGGAACCATGTATGTGGTTACCAACCAACCAGATAGGACCGATGAGTTTGGAAATATCATTCATGAGAATGAGATAGGAGACCTAGAACAAGGAAATGTAGGACAAGGACCCCAGACTCCTAGAGGTAAGTCAGTTTTGACCCGAGTGATCACTCCGGACTGGATCCCTCAAGACAACAAAAGCATAGAACTATTTTTGAATAGAGAAACAGAGGAAGCCTTTTGGAGGTTCAAGCCAGATCAACCTAGCCAATTGGGCATAGTTATCATCTATGAATTCAAAGATCCTGAGATACCAGGCAAAGTTGTCTACCTGGATAACACATCAGAGAAAATTTTCTTGGTAACGGAACATGATAGACATGCATATACATGGAAGAATGACATGATTTTCCCCCCACCAAGATCCAATGTTTCCCATGGCCTCCAAGGGGTAGGATCATCCCAGGCTCATGAAGCCCAGAGAGAAAGAACTAGAGAGAGACCTGAGGTAAGTTTTGCACACACCGTGGGCAGGAATAGGTCAGGATTTGAAAATGAAAGACCTGAAAGAGAGAGACATGAAGCACATAGGCAACAAAGAGATGAACAGGATTTTCCATTGCCTAGACCCCGGGAGTACCCAAGAACCCTTAAACCCAGTCACGTGATCAAGGCAATGAAGAACTATTTCGATGGGACAGGGGATCCTTATGATCATGTGGCCGAGTACAAACAAGTGCTGAGAGCCGAACAAATTGAGGACTGGTTCACCCAGTACGAGGCATTTGGTTTGACCCTTAAAGGCACGGCCTTAGCTTGGTTTCAACCATTGAGTAGAAGCAGCTATCGCGATATAGATCAACTGCTAGACGAATTCATTGTAGAATTTTCCAAGAGTGGTATCAGGCATAACACATCGTCCCTGATCCATAGTTTCAAGCAGACACCCCAAGAAACAGTGCGGCTAGCAGGTAGAAGGTTCAGACAGTACCTAGAAAGATGCCCTGCTCCAGAGCTACCCACACCAGCCAAACAAGTGGCTTTGTTTTTAGATGGCTTATTGAGCACAAAGTTAAGATCCTATGTATACTTGAAAGATCCTAGATCCATAGAAGAGTGTGTGCGGACGTGCATAGACATAGAAGATAACTTGGGTGAGGAGTTAGGATTGGCCAAACTCTACAAAGATTCGGATAGTTCTACTAGTCATACTTCAAAGATCTCCACAGAAATAGAAGAGATAGCTGAGCAAGTTGCCAAGAAGCTGGGAGTCCAAAATAAACAAACACAGGGAGTCACTTCATTGAATCGGTGCTATACTTGCGGAGGTGACCACATGGCTAACGTATGCCCAATGCAAAACCAAAACATTAGAGAAAGGAATGCTCCATATTGCACTATTGAGAGAAAATACACAAACCACACGGCTCAAGATTGTCCCTACAATAGGCAGGCTGTTAGACAAAATTATCAGCAACCTTACCCACAAGGTAGGTATCAGAATCAATACCAACAGCCATATTACAGACCACAACAGCAATATCAGGTACCATATAGGCCACAACCTGTCTTGGTAAACCAACCACCAGCTCCAGCCAACGTGATTCCAGTCAAGTATGCTGTGGGAGAGGAAAATCCAAATAGAGCTTTGGTGCCACTAACCCCATTGATACCAGATAATGACTCTCATGCTCATAGTTCAGACTACTCCCATGAAGGTAGTCCACATGCTTATTATACAGAGTCACCTGAACATAGTGAGATTTACTCGTATCAATATGAGGCACCACCTATGGAGCAAAATTGGGAGCCAGAATACTCCAAGGTCATGTACACAAATCCTAACCCTAGGCCCCAGTTGAGACAAATGAGACCACAAGCCCCTAGAGGATCTTGTTTCAGATGTCATGGTGACCATTTCATTCGTGACTGTCCCCACCCACCATCTCCGAGTCAAGGACAGGCTATCACAATACAGGCTTTTTGTCCTGATTGTGGCAAAGACCATCTCCCCAGAGATTGTCCAAGAAACCCCTCTAGTGCACCCAAGATTACACCCATTAATGTGGTAGGCTTAGTGGCAGATCCAAGTTCAAGTAGTAGCAATGTGGCTCCTATACAAGCTGTCACTAGAGCACAAGCCTTAAAACAGGATAAACCAGTAGAACAATCAGAGCCGAGTGAATCGGGAGAGCCTAGTAAGAGGAAAACAAGAACATGGAAGGATACCAGAGAGAAGGCCAATCGCAAGTGGAATAAAAAGTTATCGGAACTAGAAGAAGGCTTAAAAGAAGCGAAAACAAAAATAGAAGACATTGCATCTCAAAGCCCTTCGCATGCCGAAACTCCATCCACTCCACCTCATCCCACCCCACCACCCACTGTAAATAGACCGCAACCAGGGTCTGTTCTTGCAGATCCAACCCCAGAAGGCTTGGACATGATGTTCAAGGCCTACCAGGCTCGACTTCAAGAAGGGCCTACAGCGGCAAACCTAGACAAGAGTTACCCTAGAGCAGATTTAGAGATTGAACGGATGAAAATGTGCATGAAAATGGTAGAACAAGCTCAAGCCATACTTGAGACTAGTCAAAAGTTCAATCAGACAAACTCTATCAAATCGGATTTGCATTTCCAGGGCTTACTAGAACGATTAGAGCAGTTGGTAAACAAACCACAAGTTTCTCTACCTCCACAGGCTCAACCAGTTATTGAAAGAGGAAGCTCACCACCAAGGGGAGCTTATGTTCCTAATTCCACGGATGCTGGAATACCTCCTTCTATTCAACAGTACTCTCAAGAGTTCTTGCGGGAAATACAAGAGGAGAAATGGGCCAAGGAGAAGGGTAATTCCCCTCCTATTCCTGAGATTGATGAACTTCATGATCAATTTCCCCAAGACATTCCATCTATTTACGAAGATGAAGCAGAACAAGAAGACGAAAGATTAGATTTTGAATCTAATACCTTAGAAGAACTGCCTCAATTTCCAGGCCCATGGGAATCTGAATCACTCCAGATTAGAGCTCCCACAATACTAGTAAGAAATGAAGACTCAGTGGTTCCAAGGAACACGGATGTCGTGAAGAACACTAAGGTTCAGTGTCATCTCACTGTAGAAGAGTTGCTCAAAGCAAAACCTGAGTTATGGAATCATGTGAAGGATCAGGTCCCAGAACTTGAGTCCAATATGCCAAAAGTAGGCTCTAAGCAAAGGGTACCAGAGATACCTCTAGACAAAATAGGGGACATGTGTGAGGGTGAAGAAGGTAATACTTATCTTCCAATCACCTACCAAGGTTACACAACCAAAGCAATCATAGATTCAGGTGCTGGTGTTGCTATTGCGACCACCTCCTTGTGGAAGCAATGGGGCAAGCCCACATTAAGACCAACTAGAATGAAGCTTCAAATGGCTGATGGTCATTTTGAAAGACCTCTAGGATTGCTAGAAGGGATCACTCTAACCACTTGTGGTGTAGAGTTTGAGCACACATTTGCTATATGTGACTTTGAGAAAAATAATGTCTTTGAGATGATCCTAGGAAGACCCTTCCTACGACAATTGCAAATAGTACAGGATTGGGGAACTAACTCCTTGTACTTACAGCACTTAGGGGTCACCACTAAGGTCAATTTGAAGGATTACACCTTCAGAGATGTACCACCCCTACAGTGGAATTCTATCCACAAAGCAAAAGAAGATTCCATCTCTGTGCATTCTGAAAGTTCACCTGATCCATCATGGCTGCATGAAGATACTCATTTGTGGATGTGCAAGGTTGCAAAGGAAGAGGAAAAACGTTTAAAGGCAAGAGAAGAAGGAACTTCGTTAGGAGATAGACCAGTTAGAGACCCAGCCTACACACCGATGATCTTTCCAGATGAGGAGTTTGAGCCTCATGGCTGGCCAGAAATCTTAGCCACCATGGACATTGCTGTCAATGAGGAACAGTGGACACCTCATTGTGATGAGGAGGGTTATGATATCTCAGTGTTCATGTGTCAACCCTTGCTAGAAGAATGTGACCCTAGTGATGTCATAGAAGAGGAAGAGAATGACGACGATCTAGAGTCTATTGTGATGGATAGTTGCTTTAACTCAGAGCAGCACTATTTAGAAGATATAGGAGTGTTCACCCAGAAAGAAGAAGAACCTCTCACAAGTATTAAAACAGTAAACTCAAAGGATGGAAGTGAGAGTAGTCAAAAGAAAAAGAAAAGAAAAGCAGTGAAACAAGAAAAGGAGGAATCATTGTTTGAAGTACCAGAAAACTTCAAGAAATATGAAGTTGACGACCGCAAAATTTTGGTACGAATGCCTAAGAGAGAGGCCATCATAGGAGAATCATATGATAATAAAGAAAAGACCAAGAAGATTGTAGTGACCATTGAAGAGAACGAAGAGAGATGCATATATATAGGAGATGACCTAAGTGCAAGAGAAGAAATGGAGCTCATAGCTCTATTAAGGGAATATAGGGATGTGTTTGCATGGCACTATAGAGACTTGAAAGGGGTAGATCCAAGAATTTGCTCTCATACTATCCCCATGACTGCTGATGCTAAGCCCACCAAACAGAAGCCCTACACATATAATGATACCTATGCAGCCAAAATCAAAGAAGAAATTGATAGGTTGATTGAGGCTGGATTCATCTATGAGATTGAGCATACCGAATGGGTGTCCCCCATTGTTGTGGTACCCAAGAAGAACGGGAAGTTGCGAGTGTGTATTAACCTTAAAAAAGTTAATGCCGCTACGATTAGAGATAGTTATCCACTTCCAATCACAGAACACCTATTGGAGCGTGTTGCAGGCAAGGAAGTTTATAGCTTCCTTGATGGATTTTCAGGTTACAATCAAGTAGCCATTGCCCCAGAAGATCAACACAAAACAGCTTTTGCTACAGAGTGGGGAATCTTTGCATTTCGGGTGATGCCATTTGGGCTCACCAATGCACCTGCAACATTCCAAAGGCTCATGTGTCATGTCTTCAAAGAGTTCTTGCGAAAGAGCTTAGAAGTGTATGTGGATGATTTATGTGCTCATTCCCAAGAAAGAAGGGTTCACATCCCTGAACTCAGACAAATCTTCAACAAGTGTAGAGAATATCGAGTGTGTCTGAACCCAGAAAAGTGTGTGTTCATGGTGCGTCAAGGTAAAATCCTCGGTCATATTGTTTCTAAGAATGGAATCTCAACGGATGAAGATAAGGTACGAGCCATAGCGGAGCTGCCAAGGCCAAGGAATGTTAAAGAGGTACAAGCCTTTATGGGCCATTGTGGATATTACCGTAGGTTTATCCACATGTACGTGATCATAGCTAGACCCCTTTATGCCTTGTTGTCTAATTTTGAGTGGAACGACGAATGCGAGAATTCTTTCAATGAACTGAAGAAACGTTTGTGCACAGCACCAATACTGACCACTCCTGATTGGAATAAACCATTCCATGTGCATGTGGATGCATCCAATCATGCCATAGGATGTGTGCTGGCACAACCCACAGGTGAAGGGAATTTAGATTTGCCCATAGCATATGCTAGTAGACAACTAAACCCAGCCGAAAGAAATTATACCACAACCGAGCGAGAAGGGTTAGGCATGGTATATGCTGTAAAGAAGTTTAGACACTATTTATTGGCCAACAAGTTCAAGTTCTTCACTGATCATCAAGCTTTGTTATATTTGGTCAATAAACCTTGCAATACTGGACGCTTAGTAAGATGGTTCCTCTTACTAATGGAGTATGACTTTGAAGTTGTTGTCAGGAAAGGTAGAACCCACCTTCGGGCAGATCACCTTTCTCGCATTACTTCAGGAGAGTCACCACAAGGAGTGTCTGATGAACTACCTGATGCTTATCTGTTCAATTTGGAAGTTGTTCCTAAATGGGCAAATAAGTTGGTACCAGTTCTAACCTTCGGCCCTGCAAATAAGAATGTGAAAACATCACAAGAAGAAATTGTAAAATCACAAAAATATCACATATTGGCAGGAAGCATGTACAAACAAGATACTGAGGGTGTATTAGCTTGTTGTGTCGAGGATGATGAACATAGTAGTTGGTTGCAGCAAGCTCATGAGGGATTGCTAGGAAATCACTATTCTAAACAACGAACATTGCAGAATTTGAAACGTTTAGGAGTGTATTGGCCTAGCATGGACAAAGAAATACATGAGTGGATCAAGAATTGTCCAATGTGTAGAGAGAAACCACCAGTGGAGCATGCGACCCTTTATCAAGTATCATTAATTCCAGATTGGAGTACTCCATTGGTAGAGTTTATGAGATCGGGAAGATTACCCAAAGAGGCCAGTCTAGCAAGAAGACGAAATATGGAGCAAGAGGCTCAAGGCTATGCCTTAGTAGGAGAAAACCTATACCGAAGAGGTAAAGATGGTTACTTAAGACTGTGCGTTCATGAATCAGACTATTTAAGGGTCTTAGAGACTGCACACAGTGGTGTTGCAGGTGGACATTTTGGCCCTGACCGAGTGATTAAAACCATTCTATTCTCAGGACTTTGGTGGCCCACTCTTCATATGGATGCACATACCTATGTGAAGAAATGTGACACATGCCAACGTGCACAATATCCAGTGAGAAAAGACGAGATGCCCTTGAGGCCAATGATGGGAGGACGTGCATTTTCGAAGTGGGGCATAGACTTCATAGGTCCTATTAACCCCCCAGCTAGAAACTCCCATGCAGAATACATCATTGTAGCCACAGATTACCTTACAAAGTGGGTAGAAGTCAAAGCCACAACAAAGAATGATGCTCAGACTACGGCTAAGTTCTTATTCGAGAATGTGTTCACGAGATATGGACTACCAATAGAGTTGGTGAGCGATAGAGGCACACACTTCTTGAATGAAGTCATTGAAAATCTTCTCCAAGAATTCTTGGTGATACATAAGAAATCCGCCCCCTATCATCCACAAGCCAACGGACAAGCCAAGAGTACCAATAAGATCCTCTGTAACGTATTGACAAAATTGGTAAATAATAAACGCTCTGATTGGGACAAACAACTTCATCATGCTGTTTGGGCTTATCGAGTTGCCTACAAAACGGTACTCAACGCCACCCCATTTCAGATGGTCTTCGGACAGAACGCTGTGCTACCATTAGATTTCTTAATCCCTGCCTTAAAAGTAGCACAAGAGTATGAGTGGAATGGGCATGAATTGTCCTCTAGGATCTTTGATCTCGAACGCTTGGGTGAAACGAGGCTACGAGCGGCAGCAGGCATCTACGCTGCAAAGAAGAGGCAAAAGGCATACTTTGATGCACACATCAAGGATAAGGGATTGAAAGAGGGAGATCTAGTGTTGGTATACACACTAAAACAACATGCCCGTAAGTTGGAAAAAAGAGGTTATGGACCCATGATCATTAATAGAATTTCCACTAGTGGTGCAGTTCAGTTGGCCACTCTAGAAGGAGATATCTTGCCAAACTATATTAGTGGCTGTAGAGTCAAGCTATATCAAGAACCTCTTACTGAGGATATGCTAATGAGACTCAACACTGCGAAGAAGCGAAAAGAAGAAGAGTTAAGAGTGAGAGAAGAAGCACAGGAAGAGGCCAGAGAGCGTATTAGGCAAAATAAGTTAAGGCGATTAGGCCTAGATGTCAACTCAAAAGCCCCAAAATACCACATGGATATGTGTCAAAAGTCAGGCATTGCGACTTCTCAGGTCATTGACCGAAGACCCTTTGTGACCATAGAGATAGGACAAGGGAAGGGTGCAAGGACGGTGAAAGCATTGATTGACTCAGGTGCAGCAAGTAGTGCAGTTAAACTTTCCTACTGCCAAGACTTGGGGTTGAACATCAATCCCATAGAAGCTTATCTCATAGGATTGGGAGGTGTGGAAACCCCTTGTTTGGGCGAGGTGGAACTTCCCATCTACCTTCAAGATGTTCCAATGAAAGTCAAAGCGCTAGTATGTCAAGATGAGAACCTTACAGAACCACTTGTCTTGGGTCAAGATTGGATCTATGACCATGCAGTTAACTTAAACCTAAGAAGTCAAATTCTTCAAGTTTGGGTACATGAACAATGCATTACATTAGAATTAGAGAACTGCATGCTCCTAGATCATGGCACCACACACTCTCTTAGTTCTTCCAAGACTAATCATATGAAAGAAGATGTTGTATGTGTCAAAAGCTCTATGATGCAGAAGGAGTCAGTCGTGGAAGACCAGGTTCGAAGGCGGGTGGATCTTTCTTCTTCTCCAAAGACTCAAGTAGCCACAGTAGTGAGCCCACCACACAAGCAAACACCACCGTTCACGACAACTGCTACATCAAATAGAAAGACACCATTCGGTAAAAAAGCGGTTCCGGGCATGAAGCAGATCTGGGTACGCAAAGGAGAGCAACCACCAGCCTTACCCCCACAAATCCCATCCATGCACACTAACCAAGCCAGAAGATGAAGGAAGCAGCTCAGACAAGCTCCATCACAAGATATCCAACAAGTTTGGGTGCCTAAGAAGTTAGCTGCAGCTCAACAAGGGCAATTACAGATGTGGGTACCTAAGAAGATCCTACACCCACAACAACCTTTGTTCTCCCACATGCAAAAGGTTTCAACAAAGAGGCCAAAAAGAGAAAAGGGTAAGAACCACGTACAGAGACCAAAGGAAGATCAAATCAGCTCTTCAACATTAGTAGGAAGACATGCAAAAAGGATATGGGTTTGGAAGCCAAAAGTGCAAGTAGCCTCCACCGAACCAAAGCATCAACCACACTGGATACCACAGTTCAGAAAGCATCCAAAGAGAAAGACGCCTGAAGTGACCTCTACAGTGCCAAATGATGTTCTAAAATGGACTCCAATAAGGAGGATTACATCAGTTCGAGACTCAATGGATACCTCCACTAAGGCCGGCATCAACCTCCACAAATAACATCGAAAGCCTCGAACGAGCAACAACCATGTGCTCCTTGCACAACCCTGTCTTTTGCACCATTCAGGTCATGCATTTCCAAAGTATGCATTAATATAGGGCCACATTACACGGCCGTGCATAGACACACTTGAGAATCCCATGCACAAGAGCACAGTGACATATGTCGAACATTTCTATTGATACTAACTTTTGTGTTCTTGTTTTGTGATATCCTGTTCCTCAAAAAAAAAAAAAAAAAAAAAAAGAGAGAAGTGGGAGAGAGCTTGTTCCCAGTGTGTCTCAGCCAAGAGTGAGATTATTGCTGCCTTATCTGGTAGAGGAAAAGCATTTGGCATGAACATGGCATCTACAGCTATGATTTTCTCTTACCATGAAGAGCTTGAAGGTCCGCAACTTGCGTGATGCTTAACTACTTCATGTACCAGAGCATCCAAGGAGATATCTGCAAAAGGTAGTTCTGGAGGAGAAGACTCCTGCATATGGTGAGCTAAAGAGTATATGTGAAACACAGCTTGGTGTAGTTACCCGATGTTGCTTGCCAAGGAATATAAAGCAATTCAATTCTCAGTATTTCCTGAACCAGTATGGAACAGTAGCACTGGTGAATGGTCTATGTCAATCAGCATGGTAATCTCTTAGAAACCGGCACGTGTCCAATATTCCTCTGAGTGTCAATATAGGGAAGTGAACGTGCATGAGCCCAAGCTCAGAAATGCACATTGTTAGTGACAAATGTTGCTTTGAAAAGAGGAGAGGGGATCCACCACTCAAAAGATCTCATCAGTGGACAATCAACATGGACATTCATCAACAAGGTTCCATCCCAAAGGCCGAGTGTACAACACGAAGAGGCAAACATCCATCAACCTTCGCCATGGTAAGTATCTTTACTCTGGAAACACCATAACCATGATAGTTTAGGAAACCTCTTCGTCAACATACCCTTGAGCACTTAGCTCAAGACCCGCAATTTTTGCACCATACTTCTTCCAATGCATTTTCCAAGTAAGCATGCGTAGGGCTACATTACAAGGCCGTGCACAAGGCACATACTTTTTTCAACCCATGCACGAACACACTTACCCATCACTCAATATGGGTTATGAGTACTTGGCTTGACTACTATGAAGATCAACTTTGGAAGATCTAGAAAACATCAACGGAGACTCACAACGACACAGTCATGCTGGAATACAAGGCAGAAGCACATACCAAGAGACTACAACCTGCAAAGACTCACAAGTGATAGATGAAGAACGTCGGACGACTTGTGTTCATACAGAAGGGACACTCCCTCTCAAGGCACTACTTGGAACAATCACTACAACAAGGGTCTGTCAGGGACGACAGACTCGAGAGGGGGGGGAGTGTTGAAGCTCAAGGTCAAGGACAAAGCATGGAAGCACATCAAAGAAGTGGACATAGAAGAAGAGAGAGCAAGTAGGGAGCTCCAAGAAGTGTATGTCAAATTTTCAGAAGAATCCCCTACAAAAATAGTGATTTTCATCACTAGAAACCATTGTAAATACCATTATCTATTTTTAGTAACTCCATTTTGTTCAAGCCGAGGAGTCCTCGAGCTTGAGGAGTATTAGAAGTACCATCGTACCAATTTTCATAATTTTTAGACTTCGTTTGAGCCCTCAAATAAGCCCTGGAACCTAATTTTTAACTAGGCCGGACACTAGGTCTGGACAGGGCCAAAACTAGTCAAAAAACTATAAAAAGAGCTAGAGAGCTCATTTTTGAGGTTAGCTGGTGAGAGAATAGAACTTTTGTAAGAGAACTCTTTTGCATTCTAAGCTTTCCATTGTTCCTCTCTTTGATCTTACTTTGTGCGCGTGTGTGCGTATGTGTGTGCATGTTTGTGTGCTTTCACTCACGCACTTGTGCCTTCACTTGCTCGTGGTCTTCATACCGGTCCTCACGTCTCCGCGGATTGACAAGTAAAGGAGGTGGTGCTTACGCTTGAGCTACACACCACTATAGGTTTCTTCTTACTCAACCAAGATATGCATGAGTCTCCAAGGAAAAAAGCAATTACCACTAGTGGACATGCGAGTATCATAACAACCAGCCCAATCGCTATCTGTAAAAGCATGCAAGCATGGCTGAATTGTTGGTGCAATTAAAACCAAGCCTACATACTTGGTTAATTAGCTCATACATGATCTATTATGCAAGGCTTATATAATCAACCACTTGTAAAAAGTTCTTCACATCATTACCTTTGTAAAAGTGGTACACATCCATGTGGAGTTAGGAAGCTCTAAATCACGAATCATTTGGTTGTTGAATGATGAGGGAACCTATCCTATATTTTAGGATTCACTTTTTAGGTAGATCTTTGAATTTGAATTTAAACTTTGTCTCCAAGTACAACCATAAAAAGGGGATCAAAAGACCCACATGTAATCCCGAGCCCATGAGATCATTTTGAGTGAGGTTCATTGTGAAGTGAGAGATTATCTCATAAATCATTCACCTCTCACACATTGAGCAGCGTATGATTGCCAATGAAATTGTATTTGTATATGATTTAATACATATATGATCATCACATTCCCATTTCACTTCTCCGTTTTAACTTCATCACAACCGTGATCATCTCACAGCTTGTTCTCAGTGCATACTTGATAATTTGTCATGATTTAAAGCATTGAAGATTCAACATACTATATGTTACATGCCTACAAAATTTTGTTGGCATAGCTTCTCAAGATCGTGAGATATTAACATATCTTTGCTCATTGGTCTATTGCCTGTTGCACCCCGTAAAAGTCGGGATGGTCTTATGATTTGCTAAACATCTTTCTCTGTGTGTAGTCCATCATTTTTTATGAAATCACTCATGATTGATAGCTTACTAAGTTAATTAGAGTTCCCCAGAAGTAATTAAGCCAATTGTTGTTGTGCTCAGAGAACTGTTCAAAACATTGAACAGGTGTAGGAAAAAAATAGTAAGTTTTTTACTCTTGGATCAACTCCTACCTATCTGTTTTGATCCATTGATTAGTGGATCATATTCCAAGGAACACATATGATTATTTGTGATCATTAGCTAGATAAAGAGGCCCACTACACTCTCTAGAAATCATTCTTAGTAGGTGTGAATCAAGATCTAACAAAACCACTTCATCTCTTGTGACTATCCACCATCTCCTCCAACAGTGGTATCAGAGCAATAACAAGCAAGATGGGAGATGGATTTCCATCATTCATTGACAAATTGGACAGAAACAACTACTAAGCAAGGTCACTTAGGATGCAAGCCTACCTTTAAGGGAGAAGTATATATGGATACATCTCAGGAGATGAAGAAATGCCAATCTTCAGGAGCAAACATCAACCTACAAGGGAAGAGCAAGAAAGGTTGACCACATGGTGTGCAAAGGATGCTCTTGCCAGGTCATATCTACTAAAATCAATCTTTGATTTCTTGTTACCATATATTAGGAATTGCAAGAACCCCTAAGAGACTTGAGAAGTGCTCTCATCATATTTCTCATCAAATACAAGAGCTAGGAAGAATCAATTATGGACGGAATTTACAACCCTAAAGAAACAACCAAAGCAAGGAGTGGTTGATTATGTAACCAAGATGAAAGATGTAGTTGACCAACTTGTAAGCATTGGAGAGGAGATAGAAGAACACATAGTAAGGTAGATCATTAATGGAATCAAGACTGATGATAAGTGGGAATCCTTCACCACAACAATGGACCTCTACATGGATATGCAAATACCTGACCTCAACACCTTGATGGGGCAACTCTTCACCCATGAGACAAAGCTCAACAAGAATGTTAACAACTCTAGAGGTAACCAATCTTCTGCCCTTTATATAGATAAGAATAAAGCTAAGGATAAATGTAAAAGCAAGAAGAATGAATAAGAGGCTAGTACCTCTCAAGATAATTATGCAGGAAGAGGAAGAGGTGCTAGAGGAAGGGCAGAGGAGGAAAGCAAGGCAGGGGGAGATCTGTTGGAACTCAAGGTCAAGCACAAAGCATGGAAACACATCAAATAAGTGGACATACAAGAAGGAGGAGCAGGTAGGGAGCTCCAAGAAGTACATGTCAAATTTTCAGAAGAATCCCATACAAAAACAGTGATTTTCATCACTAAAAACCATTGTGAATACCATTTTCTATTTTTGTAACTCCATTTTGTTCAAGCTAAGGAGTCCTTGAGCTTGAGGAGTCTTCATCCTACCAATTTTCATAATTTTTAGACTTCGTTTGAGCCCTCAAATAAGCCTTGGAACCTAATTTTTAACTAGGTCGAACACTACGTCTGGACAGGGCCAAAACTAGTCCAAAAACTATAAAAAGAGCTAGAGAGCTCATTTTTGGGGTTAGCTTGTTAGAGAATAGAGCTTTTGTAAGAGATTTCTTGTGCAATCAAAGCTTTCCATTGTTCCTCTCTTTGATCTTACCTTGTGCGCGTGTGTGTGTATGTGTGTGCATGTTTGTGTGCTTTCACTCACGCACTTGTGCCTTCACTTGCTCACAGTCTCCATACCGGGCCTCACGTCTCCGCGGATTGTACAAGTAAAGGAGGTGGTGCTTACGCTTGAGCTACACCAAATTTTGGCGACGTTGCCAGGGAGAGAACTTTGAGGACAAGCTTTATGATGGTAAGATCGTAGATTTGCGACGTTGGAAGGTAACAAAACTATCATTTCTGTTCATTTTCTGATTTTTCTTCTTCATCTTCATCATCACCATCATCAACATCTTCATCCATCTTCATCTTCATAGAAATTTCTTGGTTTTTAGTGCATTTTCACCATTTTCATACCATTTTTCATGCATTATTGTGTGAGAGGGAGTTAGGAGGTGCAAGGGAGAGCAAGCACCTGTGTTTTTTCATGATTTTCTGCACATATGGAGCTCGCCATTGCTCAGCGCTTAGAAATTTGAATTTCCCACCAAAAAACACGATTTTGACTGAAAATCACGATTTTCATAAAATTCATTTTTTTTCAAAAAAATGCGATTTTCTATTTCCCGCCTAAAAGCTCTCTGAAAAGAACACGATTTTGAGATCATTCTTAGAATCACGATTCTTTGGTTGTGCTCAAAATCACGATTCTCTAAGATTCTCAAAAACACGATTCTGAGGCAAAATCACGATTTTTAGACAAAGACATGATTTTGGGAAAACACAATTCTCTGTTGGTCCAAAATCGCGATTTTCAAAAAACACAACGTTCAGAAAACACGATTTTCAGTGGGCTCAAAATCGCGATTTTCACAAATCATGATTTTCAACCAAAAACACGATTGTGGGAAAAAACACGATTCTCTGTTGGTCCAAAATCACGATTTTCAAAAACACGACCTTCATCCCAAAATCGCAATTTTCACGATTTCAGAAAACATGATTTTCACTGAGATACAAAATCGCGATTTTCAGATCATGATTTTCAAGAACACGATTTTCAATCAAAATCGCAATTTTTTTGTCACTCTCAAAATCGCGATTTTCAAGCCAAAAACACAATTTTGACCAAACATGATTTTCATTCAAAATCGCGATTTTCATTCAACATCGCGATTTTCATTCAAAAACAGGATTTTGAGAAAACATGATTTTCATTCAAAATCGCGATTTTGTGATCATTCTCAAAATTGCATTTTTCATGATTCTCACTCAAAATCGCATTTTTCGGGCATTGCTCAAAATCGCGATTTTCATAATTGCTCAGCATCGCGATTTTCATGATTTCACAAAATCATGATTTTCACGGTTGCTCAGCATCGTGATTTTCATAATTTCACAAAATCGCGATTTTCATAAGAGTACAGCATCACGATTTTCATAATTTTACAAAATCGTGATTTTCATAAGAGTCCAGCATCGCGATTTTTAGACCCCTCAAAATCGCAATTTTCACACAAAATCGTGATTTTTCCAAAAGTTCCTGTTTGCCTGTTTTGACCCTCAGGAGCCTGATTTGACATAAGTTTTTCATCAAAAGTCCATTTTTTGAGCTCTATAGCTCGTTGGAAATCTCGTTTCGAATCCCACTTGGCCTCAACTATCTTTTATAAGAATAATAAGTTGATTTTCAGATAGACTATTTGAAGTTGACCTTTAGGTGGGGTGGAAAGCCAAGGGAGAGAAAAATTGTTTCATGGGAAAGAAAAAAGCAAATGAGAGAAGAAAAGGGGCTAAGATTGAAAAAATGGAGGGAGATAAACATGAAATGCATGAAATAATCTCACATAAGGGTGAAACATCTAGAGAAAAAAATGCACGGAGTCAAGGGAAGGGGTGAAATATCTAAGGGAGTAGGATCCTTATTTGCAACAAGAGAATATAACTATACTTTTGTGCACATAAGAATAGGACATGACCATAGAAGGATGAGTGTTTTTATCAATCATAATTGTGAGTGGAATTTAATTCATATTGACCATTATTTTTGAGAACATTCAACCAACAACTCATTCTTCTATCCTCATGGATGGGGAACATTATGATTGCATGGGTCAAGTTGTGTTGCCGGTTATGGTGGATGATATGCGATTTTCAAAAACATTCTTTGTCATGGATGCTATAGATGAAGTTTTGATCATTGGCACTCAAAGGTTTGTTACAAAAAATCATCAAGAATTTGAGGTGCCTTGTCCATCTATTACACCCACTTCTACATGTATGTCTATTGAAAATCCTAATGATTATCCGCAGTGTAAGAATTGTGGACATAATCATCTTTTCAAAGATTGTGCTTTTAATGCACAATATTGTCTTTCCACTCATGCACTTGTATCTAATCCTTCTTTGAGTAAATCGCAATAGATCTTGGCGAATGGAGAAATGGAGGACTCCAAGTGTTTGGGGGATGTGGAAGGGCCTTCTCTTCTTGTAAACTGCATCACTATTTGGGCATCCAATTTATGCAAGTTGATGGTGGAATGGCTTTGTGTCAAACAAAATATATTGACACATTATTGCAGCATTTTGGCCTTGGAGACTGTAAGCCTATTGCCACTCCTATGGAGATAGGTTTATGATTCAGTCTTCATGATGTTGGAGATGCATTTGATGTTGTTCTCTATCAGTAGGCTGTTGAATGCTTGATTTACTTATGCATTACTTGGCTAGATATTCAGTTTGTTGTCTCATAGATGAGCAGGTTTATGCATTTCCTAGGTGTCAAGCATTGGCAGGCGGTTAAGCGCATCTTTCGCTACTTGAGTAGTACCCAGCTACTTGGATTGTTTTATCCCAAGAGGGGATCACTACCACCACATTTGCATGCTTTTTCTGACAGTGATTGGGCTGGTTGTTATGACACTCGTGTGTCCACTAGTGACTTTTGCTTCATGCTTGGTAGCTCATGTATATCTTGGTTGAGCAAGAAGCAGCCTACTGTGGCCACTTTCAATTGTGAGGCTGAGTACAGGGCAGCTTTCACAGCGACTCTTGAGTGTGTGTGGCTTAGACGCCTTATGGTTGATTTGGGTGTTGGTCAGTCTTTTGCCACCACCATCTTCATTGACAGTCACAGTGCATTGGCAGTTGCGAGGAACCCTGTGTTCCATGCTCGCACTAAGCACATTGAGGTGCATTATCATTATGTCAGGGAGAGGTTCTCTGCTACGGAGATTAGCTTGGCATATGTGCCCATGCAGGAGAACATTGCTGACCTTTTTACAAAGGCTCTATCGAGGGAGAAGTTTGAAGCTTTCTGCAAAGCTTTGGGCATACTTCCTTTTGTGGATTGATTCCACATAGCTTGGCACTTCCTTATACATGAATGCCAGCTTCTTGTTCACCGCATCACTCCCAAGGGGAATTTTTTGATATATTTAGGTAGTGATGTGTGTGAACACTCTAAGAACAACGGGACACTTTTTCCCTCATTAGGAGGTTTTTTCCCCCGGCCTGTATATACATCTATTCCCATAACAGGCTACTTATCTTTGTACATTCTAGTGGTAATACATTTAGTATTGTGTGTTGTGCTCCAAGCTTCTTCTTCTTCTTCCTTGTGGTGTTCGCATGCTTTTGTAGACATTTCACTCCAACAAGGTGTTGATGAGACCCTAGATGAAGCGGCAACCTACTCTGATACCAATTGTTTGAGTTTGAGGTTTGTGGAAGCACATGAATAACACAAGTAAGAAGAAGAAGCTTGGGTCACAACACAACATTGAATGAATTACCAAGTGAATGTACAAAGATAAATAACCTGTTAGGGTTGTAGGCATGTATAGAGGAGAAAACCTCTTAAAGAGGGAAAAAGTGTCCCAACGATCCTAAGTGTGTTCACACACATCACTAACAAAGTATATCAACACTTAAAGATAGCCATTAAGGAAATACTTTTCAGATCAAGTTGATAGATGGGCCATTGAAAATGAGCACTTAAGGGAAGGATTACTAGAATGTTTTTTGAACCTTACAGTAGGGGCAAAGGTTTCCTCATAGTTGATCTCATGATTTTGCTTATATCCTTTTGCAACTAAACATGCTTTGTATTTTTCCAAAGTTCCATTTAACTTGTATGTGATTTTATAAGGCCACTTGTCTCCTATGACTTGATGATTGGATGGCTTGGATACAAGTGTCCAATTACTTCTAATGAATTGCATCCATGTCAGTCTTCATTTCTTCTTCCCATCCTACTTGGCCATGAGCTTCCTTAACGATAGAAGGTTCTGGAATTTGTTGCATCCGATGCATAAGAGCATAGTTAACATAATAAGTTTGCTCTCTTTACTTCTTTTCAATTAGTCTTTGAGGACTTTTAGGTTTTTGGGAAGTATTTGCTTCTGAATTTTTCTTGGAAATGATTGCGTGCCCCTCTAAAGTATAGATGGATGGACTAGAACTTGAGATTGGATGTTTGGTTGAATACTTAGAGACTCATCAAAGACTACATCATTGGAGATAGTGATGGAATGATTTTCCATGTCATACAATCTATATACTTTAGATTATTCACTATGCCCGATGACGATATGTTTCTTGGACTTGGATGATAGCTTTTGCCATTCTTCTTTAGGCACATGGAAAAATTCATCACTTCCAAATACTCTGAAGGAGTTGACATTTGGATTTCTTCCAAAGTAGGTTTCAAATGGTGTTGGATTATGAAGTGTGCTTGTAAAGCCTCTGTTGATTATGTGTACAAATTTAGCCCAAAAATTGAAAGATAAAGCCATTTTATGAAGCATGTTCATGTCATCTCCATAAAATTTCATATATTGCTTTTTGCTACCCCATTATGTGATGGAATATGAAGTTGTGTGCCTTAACATTTGATACTCTTCTATTTCAAGAAATTGTCAAAGTCATGATTTATAATCTCACCATCACCATCTGATTTGATAGCCTTGATTGATGTGGAATATGTTTCATTCTCAACTTGGTAGATCCACTTAATAAATTTGGAGAAGGTATCCGCTTTTGACTTGAGGAAATGCATGTTGGAGTTAAACGTCTATGGAAGCATGCAAACAACACAAGGAAGAAGAAGAAGCTTGGAGCACAACACACAATACTGAATTTATTAGCACTAGAATGTACAAACATAAGTAGCCCATTAGGGCAATAGGCATATATACAAGCCGGGGGAAAAAACCTCCTAAAGAGGGAAAAAAGTGCCCTGGTGGTCCTAGAGTGATCACACATATCACTACATAAATATATCAACAAATCCCCCCTAGGAGTGATGCGATGAAGAAGGAGTTGGCACTCATGTATAAGGAAGTTCCAAGCTATGTGGAAATCACTCCACAAAAGGAAGTAAGCCCAAAGCTTTGCTGAAAGCTTCAAACTTCTCGCTAGGCAGAGCCTTCGTGAAAAGGTCTGCAATGTTCTCCTACGTGGGCACATATGCCAAGCTGATCTCCCCAGCAGAGAACCTCTCCCTGAAATAATGATAATGCACCTCAATGTGCTTAGTCCGAGCATGGAACACAGGGTTCCTCGCAACTCCCAATGTGCTCTGACTGTCAGTGAAGATGGTGGTGGCAGAAGACTGACCAACACCCAAATCAGCCATAAGGCATTTGAGCCACACACACACACTCAACAATCACTGTAAAAGCTGCCCTATACTCAGCCTCACAACTAGAAGTGGCCATAGTAGGCTGTTTCTTGCTCAATCAAGATATACATGAGCTACCAAGCATGAAGCAAAAGCCACGAGTGGACACACGAGTGTCAGAGCAACCAACCCAATCAGAGTCAAAAAAAGTATGCAAATCTGGCGGTAGTGATCCCCCCTTGGGATAAAAGAACCCAAGAAGATGAGAACCACTCAAGTAGCGAAAGATGCGCTTAACCACCTACCAATGCTTGACTCCTGGGGAATGCATAAAGCTGCTCATCTGTGAGACAGCAAACTGAATATCTGACCAAGTAATGCATAAGTAAATCAAACATCCAATCTCCTGCTGATAGAGAACAACATCAAATGCATCTCCAACATCATGAAGACTCAATCGTAAACCTGTCTCCATAGGAGTGGCAACAGGCGTATAGTCTTCAAGGCCAAAATGCTGTAATAATGTATCAATATATTTCGTTTGACACAAAGCCATTCCACCATCAACTTGCATAAACTGAATCCCTAAATAGTGATGCAAATGCCCCAAATCACACATCTCAAATGAGGCATGCAAATTAGCCTTAAAATCAACAATAATGCTGTAATAATGTATCAATATATTTCGTTTGACACAAAGCCATTCCACCATCAACTTGCATAAACTGAATCCCTAAATAGTGATGCAAATGCCCCAAATCATACATCTCAAATGAGGCATGCAAATCAGCCTTAAAATCAGCAATATGCTTCTTAATAGGACCAGTGAGCAGCATGTCATCAACATAGACAATAATGATCAGAAGCACATCATTAGCACGCTTAACATATAAGGTGCTCTCAGTTGGACTCTTTTGAAAACCATGTGCAATCAGATAGCCATGTATCTTCTCATATCATGCACGTGGTGCTTGCTTAAAACCATATAATGCCTTCTTTAACCTGCACACCTGGTTTTCATGCCCTTTCTGCACAAAGCCACGTGGCTGAAAAACGTACACTTCTTCTTGCAAGTCACCATTCAGAAATGTAGTCTTAATGTCCAACTGATGTACATTCCAACCATGATGGGCTGCAAGTGCATAGATGCTCCAAACAATAGTCATACGGCATGTAGTGATGGAGAGTGTTAATCTCCAAAAGAACAAGTTAACCTTGAATTTAGATCACCTCTATATCAAGATTAACTTTAGACTCCACCAAACTTAGAGATCATTCACCAATTTATCAGAAAATTGATTATTCTGAAAAATTCAGCTTCTTCAGAAAAGTCTGCTGCAGATTAATCACTCATTGACTAATCAATCCTGTAAAGTTTTTGATAAAACTTTGCACAACACTTCGCCTTAAGGTTGCGCAACTTTACCAAGTTAAATCTCTCAAAAAGATTGAGTATATACTGAGAAATGTGTGAAACATTTTACCTATGTCTGAAAGAGCTTCTCTGCAATGGCGACTTTGACACCTGCAATTTCTTAGCACTGGTTCTCCCAACTCTGAACCCGTTTGATCAAGATCTTTTAGCCATAGATGGCTTACCTTCCAACTTAGATTTTAAGCCCTCATTTGTGTAAAACTTTACACTGTGGACTGAGCAATGATCATTTCATTGAAGATGAAATGTGCGCCAGATTTTACGACTCTTAGAACATTCTTACATATGAATGTTCCTAATCAAAATTCTCTCAGCCTGATTACAATTAACCTCTCAAATTCTAGCCATAGATAGATTAGCTATGGACTTAGACACGTGCAGAAGGATTTCTCAAAAGATTAAACACAGAAGGAGCAGACTGCTAAACATCGGGCGCAAGTTTCTTGATTTCTTCAGAAAAATTTACATACAAGTGAGGATGGATGATTCACTCACTTCCAATGTGTCTAATGACACTAATTTCTCTCTCCCTATTCTCTAATCTTCTTCTGCTCACTTTTCCCGACATTTTCCAACATATTTATATATGAATATATACAAGTGTATGACTAAACAAAGATATAAGTCAGCTAATGTACATATGTGTACATATCTTTGGATTTTCTGAACATGTCCTTCCTTCAACCATCTGACTTTGTTTTCTTCTTGACTCCTTGACTTCATTCCTCTATAATTCTTCAATTGATGATTGTCATGCACCAACAGCTCCCCCTCAATCATTAATTGAGGTTCTTCTCTATCTTCTTTACTCCAGCCATATCCTTGAATCTTTGTAGTTTTGGTCCATCTAGACTTTTTGTCATCATATCTGCAACTTGATCTTTTGTGGGAGTGTGTATGACTTCAATCTCCTTCTCAATGACCTTCTCTCTTAGAAAATGATACTGTATTTCAATATGCTTAGTTCTAGCATGAAATACAGGATTAGCTGCCAAGTATAATGAACTCATATTGTCTCCACAAATAATAGGAGTACTCTGAATCACATCAAAAACTTTCAAAAGTGTCTTTAGCCATATTACCTCTTTTGCAGCTTCCACCATACCTTTATATTCTGCTTCTGTAGATGACAAAGCAACTGTATGTTGCTTCTTGGAACACCATGAAATCAATTTGTCTCCTACATAGCACAAGTATCCATGTGTTGATCTTCTATCATCCACATTACCTACCCAATCTGCATCACTATATATCTTCACTCTTGTATCAGAAGTAAATCCATAGTACAACCCTTCTCTGAGTGTACCCTTGATGTACCTAAGTACTCTTTGTCCTGCAATCCAATGTTCCTTTCTAGGACAATGCATAAATTGTGAAAGCACACCAACTGCATATGACAAATCAGGCCTTGTTAATGTAGCATAAATCAAGCTACCAACCAAACTTTGATAGAGTTTCATATCTCTGAACTCTTCTCCTCCAAACCTAGACAATTTATGGTTCACTTCCAAAGGTGTAGGTGCAACCCTGCAATCTTCCATTTTAAATTTGGTTAGCAAATTTTTAAGATACCTTTCTTGGGTCACATATACTCCATGTTGAGTATAAGAGATCTCCATTCCCAAGAAGAATGATAGATTCCCCAAATCACTGATTTTAAACTCTTTCTCCATCTGCTTCTTGATCATTTGTATTCCCTTATCATCTGTTCCTGTAAGTATTATGTCATCAACATAAATACAAACATAAATGAACCCATCTTCACTTGCTTTGACTAGCAAGCTACTATCTGCCTTTGATGCTTGAAATCCAAGATCATTCAAGAATTTTACAAGCCTATAATTCCAAGCCCTTGGGGCTTGCTTTAACCCATACAAAGCTCTCTTGAGCTTACACACATGATTTGGACTCACTTGATCTTTGAACCCTTCTGGTTGCTCCATGTAGACTTCATCTGAAATGTAACCATTCAAGAAAGCATTTTTTACATCTAATTGAGATAACTTCCAACCTTTGCAAGCAGCAATTGCTATGAGTGTCCTCATGGTTGTCATCTTTGCCACAGGACTATAAGTCTCATCATAGTCCACTCCATATGTCTGTGCATACCCTTTCACAACAAGTCTAGCTTTGTACCTAGACACACTTCCATCTGCAAATCTCTTTGTTTTGTAAACCCACTTACATCCAATGATCTTCTGACTATTAGGTTTAGGAACCAAATCCCATGTTTGATTCTCTATCAATGCATCATACTCCTCTTGCATAGCATCTTCCCAATTCTTTTTCCCTTTGGCCTCTTCATATGTAGAAGGGTCTTCATCTGCTTTTACCAAATAAGCATAATCTTTAGTAGTTAAGAATGAAGTGTCATAGCTATACCTTGTAGGTTGCCATTTGTGCCTAGATGACCTCCTAACTTCTGCACTTCTTGAAGTTTCTGGTTCATCACATTCTGGATCAAACCTTGGCCTCTCTTCAACTTCAACCTACACTTCATTGTTCTCACTTTCATCAAGTAATTGAATCTTTGCTTTACCTTTTCTTTGATCCACTACTTCTTCATCATCTACATGTACATTATATTTACATGCATACCAAGTACCTTGCTCATCAAATGTAACATCCTTGGATACAAGGAATTGCTTTGTGGATGGACTCCACAACCTGTGTCCCATTTGCTTATCATCATAACCAATGAATACATACTTTTCTGCCTTAGGTTCCAACTTATGCCTCAATTGAGATGGCACATATGCATATGCCAAGCACCCAAATATTCTGCAATGATCCAAGGTAGGTTTCTTACCCCACCAAGCTTCATATGGTGTCATACCTTGCAAAGCTTTGCAAGGCAATCTATTGACCAAATAAGTAGCTGTGTTTACAGCCTCTGCCCACAAATAATTTGGGCAATTCTTCTCTTTCATCATGGACCTTGCAAATTCAACAAGTGTCCTGTTTCTTCTTTCTGCTACCCCATTTTGTTGAGGAGAGTACCTGCAAGTGACTTCTCTCTTTATACCTACATTCCACAAATAATCATTGAACTCATTTGAAAAATACTCTCCCCCTCCATCTGACCTTAGTCTCTTCAATTTTTGACCTGTAATCCTTTCTGCATATGCATGATAGTGTTTAAATGTATTAAACACTTCTGACTTTTCTTTAATCACATAAATTGTGATCCACCTGGTAGCATCATCAACATATATGACATAATATCTTGAACCATTTATAGTAAAGTCCTTTGAAGGACCCCACACATCTGTATGCACCAATTCAAGTCTTTCTGAATACATAAACCCATGCTTGGAATAGGATTGCTTATGAGCCTTACCTAATTGACATGCCTCACATCTGTATGTCATGTGTTGACCTGCAATGTTAGGCATTCCAAGCACTGAATCATTGTTAATCATTTCTTTGATACCTCTTTCATTAAAGTGTCCAAGTCTTTTGTGCCAAAGATCCAATTCTGACACCTTCTGCTCTCCATATGTGAACATAGCATGTCCAACATTTCCTTGTACCTTCAATGTGAAGAGCCTTCCTTCTTTCTTTCCTGCAATAACTTGTTTATACCCTTGACTAGGGTCTTCCACATAAACTCCATCATTGGTAAACCTTACCTCATAACCTTTTTCCACAATTTGACCTACACTGATCAAATTCTTTGGAATTGTGGGAACATAAAGTACCTTACTCAGAAGAGTGCTCCCATCCTTAGCTTTGACTGAACCAATTGACTTTACCTTATGCTTTGTATTATCACCTGTCTGAACTGTATGATTAATTGCATTATGATCTAGATCAGTCATCAAAGCAATATTTCCACTCAAATGATTAGTACATCCTGAATCAATATAAAACACTCTCATGTCCTCATGTGAAGTTTCACATGTATTCATAATGAGAGTCGAGTCCTCCTTTTGATCTGATGCATAGTTGTAGTAGGTGTTATTATAGGATTGACTTTGGAAGTTTCTTCCACCACCTCTTCCAAAAGAATTCCTACCACCTCTACTTCTGAAGTTTCCTCTCTGAAATCTACCACCTCTTGCTCTTTGATTAAAGTTCTGATAATTACCATTGTTTTGATTATTATGCCAACAATCATGAGATAGATGATTGGTCTTACCACATATCCAACAAGCTCTTGCATTCTCTTTGTTGTTTCTGCCTCTTCCTCTACTTCTGCCATTTCCTCTTCCTCTTATGAAGTTTGCTTGTGTTGAGCCCATAAATGTCATGTTGGTCAAAGTCAACTGCAGTCAAAGTCAACAGGTCAAAGTCAATAGGTCAAAGTCAACAAGGTCAAGGTCAAAGTCAACAGGTGCAAAGTCAAAGTGAGTAAGTGCAGGTGTCAAAGTGCACAGGTAGTGCACAATGAATTGTCCACAAAGGGTAAATTGGAGAAAATAGGTTGCAGGTTGCAGAGGTACTTTCTCTAATTTCCCTAAGGTTCAAAGTGTGTTTTAAAGTGTTTTGGAAGGTTCAGGTGAACCCCCCTTATGTGCAAAAGTGAAGAATTAAAAGGAAATGTGAAGGCATGTGAAGCGGCAAAGTGTACGCACAGGTGAAAGTATGGCCCCCCATTAAAATTTTTGGTTTTAGACTAAAGTCACTACAGGACAAAACAGGGAGTAGTTGGCTGCCACTTGTGAGAGCAATCTTGGGACATCAAAGTGAGCACCAAGATTCACTTGCAGTTAGGAGCGTACGTGATCGACACACTCAAATCAAGGCAAGAGCCATTCTTGGACCAAGGTTAGAGTAAGCAAGAGAGCATAGGCTAAGTGGAGCAAGAGAGAGAAGTGCAAGAGTCACCAGAGTACGTCGCACAGAAGTGGAAGTGCAAGGTGCATAGAGAGTGACCAAGGATTTTGGTGCAGAGAAGTGCTAAGCTATAGTTCCCCCAAGTATCTCAAGGTCCTTTGGCAGTGTACGCTTGCCGACAGCAGGTATTCACTCCTCCCCCTTTGTGGAAGCTTGGTGCAAGGTGTGCACAAGGAGAAGCTTGAAGCAGGTGGAGGTCTGTTGCAGAGGAGGTCGGCAGCAAGAGGACATTGGGATATTGGATATTTTGTAATTGGGCACTCTGTGGGATTGTGCACAGAGGTATTGGTGTATCTTGTATTTCAAACATTGTACTTTTCTTACTGTAATCAAACGGCAGAAACTTCCAAGGTGTATTTTCTCTTTTGGTCTTTTCATTTTCTCCTACAAACCCTCAAACTCCTTCTTGTCAAAGAATCCCCCAACAAATTTGGCACGCCCGGTGGGACTTCCAAGGAGCTTTGAGCATAGGAGGCTATATATTGCCATTGGAGGACAATATTCCAGTGTCGACAACATTACTCCAGTGGGCCAAAAGGTGCATACTTTTATCAAGTGTCTCATTTTAAGTGGACTATGCATAGCTCATGACCGCGACCCGGTCACAAACCTTGAGAATCAAGTGCAAGCAGACAAGAAGAAAGACGAACAGAAGATCATCGAGTCCACTTTCATCGACTTCATCGGTAGGAAGCATGGCAGGACAGGTGGACCTAGAAATCTTGCTCTCCAGATTAAACATAAAATTTCCCTCCTTCAGGGGTTTAGCCCAGGAGGACCCAGATGAGCACATTCGACGATTTCTTGCATTATGTAAGACTAGGGGGCTAATGGGTAGGGAAGATGCTTTCTTGATACTCTTCCCAGCCACATTGGAAGGACTGGCAGACAAGTGGTTCAGCCAGTTTGCTGAAAACCACTTTACCACTTGGGATTTGATGAAGGATGCTTTTAGAAATCAATTCCAGCAGGGGAACACAGCAGAGATTATCATAGAAGAGCTAGAGAACTTGAGATTGGGTCCAGGAGAAAAGTTCCCAGAATTTGTGACCAGAGCCAAAGCACTAATGGCCAAACTACCAGATCCACCCCATGATTTTTTTGTCAAGAAATGGTTAGCCAAGCCCCTACCAGTAGCCACTCAATGCAAAATAAAGGAATTAGTATTACCTACATCCTCCATAGAGGAGTTCATCACCACGGCTACAAGACTGGAGCAAATAAGGCACCAATATGGGACAACTTCTTCACCACCAACATATGGTACAGAGATGGAGGATCCAGTGACCCAGCTGAGGAGGGAGTTGGAGGGCTTAAAGAGAAATAAGCCCTACAAAGAGGAGGAGACTGCTGTGGCTCAATTGAGAAGGGAGATTGAAGCACTCAAGCTCCAAAAGGAAGAGGAAGCCCAGGCAGAGGAATTAGCTCAACTGCGACAGGAGTTGCAGGAGCTCAAAGGAGGAGGCATCAAGAGTGGTCTTTGGTGTTCCATGTGCAGTAAACAAGGGCATATAGTAAGTGAGTGCCCTCTGTTAAGTGTAACTTGCCAATTATGCAGGAAGGTTGGCCATGAGGCCCATGAATGCCAATCAAGGGGAATGCCTGCAACGACATACTGGACCCAAGGAGGACCCCCAACAACCACAAATGTGATGGCTGCACAAAATCAAGGTAACAACTATAACCCTAGACAGAGGAATAATTTTGGAAATGGGCCTAGGAGGCCAATAATCTGTTTTAGGTGTGGAGAATGTGGGCACTACCAAAGTAGGTGCACCCTACCAGAGAATGCACCTCCTTGCAGGAACTGCCCTGAGGCCAGAGACCATTATACATATGGTTGTCCTAAGAATCAAGCCTCTTCATCAGGGCCCCATATCCAAATGATTTCTGTGCAGGAAGAAGAAATGGCAAATCAAGTTAAGGTGCCATCACCATCTACCAGGGTGGTGCAGTTAGAGGAAATTGACTCTTTTACTGTGCAGACAAGAAGCAAGGGGAAGGCTCTAGTGGACATGGGTCAAGAATCATTGATTAATGGATTAAACAGAGACAAAGGTGTGTCCGAAGACCTAGCCACCACAAGTGCAGACACAAGGCAAAAGGAAAATTGCACAGGTACCAGTGATGCCATTGGACATGCATTCAGCAGGGCTCATGAGGAGTTGGATAAGTCAAATGGAGCCCAAGCTCTTAAGGAATCAGAAGCCTCCAGACTGCTCAAGTCCATGAAAAAGGAGGTTAGTATTTTTGATTTAATAAAGATGGATGGGAAGTTCAGGTCAGAACTCTTGCAGATAATTGATGAAGCTTCCACTACAAGTTTGGTGGCAAAGACTGTTGTTGTACATGAAGGAAAAATTGTAAGGGAAGCACCCCTTACAGATTATAAAAGTCCTCGGCTGACAGTATCTATCAAGGGTCATGAATTTAAAGGAGTTATTGTGGATGGTGGTTCTGGCATTAACTTGATGCCTGAACATACAATGAAAAGAATTGGACTCCACCCTTCAAGGCCTGCAAATTTCACTGTCACTTTGGCAGATCAGAGCAAAGTAAGGCCCTTGGGAGTAATCCCAAAAGTTCCACTTGAAGTACAAGGTAATTTATTCATCCTGGATTTTGTGGTTTTAAGATTACCCCAGGTTGAAGGAGGATTTCCTCTCTTAATTGGACGACCATGGCTGAGGCACGCAAGTGTCATTCATGATTGGGGCAAGGATACTATGTGGGTACAAAAGAGAGGGCAAAAGCTGACACAGATTTATTTAGAAGAGGGCCCAGATAATCAAGGAAACACTAGCATGATGCAAACAGTTGGCATATGCCTGGAACCAGAATTGGAAGATCAACCCCAAATAGATTTTGAAGAAGAAGAGGATATTCTAAATTGGCTCCAAGCAGGCAACTCTTCCTCTTGTTTTGGAGTTTTCATTAATAATTGTTGTACAATTGAAGGTTATGATGAAGATAAGGAAAAAGTCCAGGTTGATGGATTGGGAGAGCCCATTACAAACCACAGAAGGGGCAAGAAGACAACCCTCAAATGCATTTTTGAGGAGGATATGACTACTACAGAAAATGA
The DNA here is from genome assembly GCA_020310875.1 of Ceratopteris richardii. Taxonomy (NCBI): domain Eukaryota; kingdom Viridiplantae; phylum Streptophyta; class Polypodiopsida; order Polypodiales; family Pteridaceae; genus Ceratopteris; species Ceratopteris richardii. The sequence continues at coordinate 163,589,854 of CM035408.1, read as the reverse complement.
AGTTAATAAAGCTAAAGGCAAGGTAAAAGATTCTAGTGAAGAGTGTTCTTTTCCAATTCAAGAAATACCTGCAGGATGGATGCAGGATAAGGAAGAACAGATTGAAATCCAAAACACCCCTGCTTATGAAGCAATGCAAGAAAAGCTAGAAGACAAAGACAAGGAAGGAGAGGAGAAGGAAGATACTCTGGTAGAGAGAAATCCTGTCCAAGAAATACAATTAGGCAATCAAGACAATGATCGGCCAGTTTTGGTGGCCACTTGGCTGTGGAGCCACCCAGGGCTCCTGGAAAAGGTAAAATCATTCTTGACCCAATATATAGATGTTTTTGCTTGGCATTATAAAGACTTAGAAGGAGTGCCTGCAACTTATGGAGAGCACAGAATCCCTCTGGTCGATGGAGCAAAACCTATAAGAGGGAAGAGTTATAGACTTAACCCAAAATATGCTGAAGCTGTCTATGTGGAAATCCAGAAGATGGAGGATGCAGGAATCATCATTCCTGTAGAACACTCAGAGTGGCTCTCCCCTATGGTTATAGTACCCAAGAAGAATACTAATAAAATCAGGATTTGTGTTGATTTTAGAGCACTCAATAAGGTGACCATTCCAGATGGTTTCCCAATGCCTTTTGCAGAACAGGTCATTGAAGAAGTAGCTGGGCATGCCTTATATAGCTTTATGGATGGATTCAGTGGCTATAATCAAATATCAATACACCCAGAGGATCGAGAAAAGACTGCTTTTATCACACCTTGGGGAACATATGTGTATGTAAAAATGCCATTTGGGCTTAGAAATGCCCCAGCCACCTTTAACAGAACGGTCAATCTCATCTTTGGCCCCCTATTGCTGGAATCACTTAGAATCTTCATGGATGACTTCTCTTCGTTTTCAGGATCTCACAAAGAAACTCCTCTAGATTGTTTGGACCACCACTTGAGACAGCTGCAGAATGTTTTCAAAAGATGCAGGGAGACTAAGTTAAAGCTCAATCCAAACAAGTGTCATTTTCTTGTGACAGAAGGAACTCTCTTAGGACATGTGGTGTCAGCTAAAGGTATGGCCCCGGATCCTGACAAAATCATTTCTATCTTAAAGTTGCCTAAACCTAAATCCCCTAAAGAGATCCAGAGTTTTTTGGGGCATACTGGATACCATAGAAGGTTTATTAAAATGTATGCAGAGATAGCTAGACCTCTGGCTAGACTTACGGGTAAGGAAGTGCCTTTTAAATGGGAAGAAGAGGAGGAAAAAGCATATCAAGCATTGCGGTCAAGGTTAGTGTCTGCTCCCATCTTGATCACACTTGAGTGGTCAAAAATATTTCACATACATGTAGATGCCAGTGCCTATGCAGTGGGGGCCGTTTTGACACAACCTAGTGAAGAATTTAAGATGGATAGACCAATTCAGTATGCCAGTAGAATTTTGACTAAGGCTGAAAGGAATTACAGCACCACAGAAAGGGAAGCCTTGGCAATGGTTTTTGCTGTCCAAAAATTTCGTCATTACTTGTTGGGAGTAAAATTTGTTATTATAACAGATCACCAACCACTGAAATATTTGCTCAACAAACCACAAGCCACTGGTAGAATATGGAGGTGGTTATTGTTGTTCCAAGAATTTGATTTTTCTATGGTCCACAGACCAGGTAAAGAAAATGTTATGGCGGATCACCTTTCCAGAATCAATATGAGGGAGCAAGTTAGTGGAATCAATGATGATTTTCCAGATGCTCATCTGTTTGCTGTCCAGGCTCAAGGTTGGTATTATGATATCAAGAATTTCATTAAAACAGGGATGTATCCAGAAAAGGCTAGTGCTGTGCAAAGGAAGAGATTGCTACTCAAGAGCAGACCATATACCTTCCTTGAAGATAAACTCTACAGACAGGGCAAGGATGACAGGATGAGGAAATGCTTAGAGGAAGATGAAGTGAGGGAAATACTGCAATTTGCACATGAAGGAACAGGTGGTGGGCACCTTCCAGGGCATATCATGAGCCAGAGAATACTAGATGCTGGTCTATGGTGGCCTACACTCTTTAAGGATGCAGATGATTGGAGAAAAACATGTGATGTGTGTCAGAGGTGTGGACCTAAGCCAACAAAGCAGAGGCATAACCCCTTAGTTGTTTCCAATTCCTGGCAACCATTTGAGAAGTGGGGGCTGGATTTCGTAGGGCCCATCTACCCTCCGGCAATTCCAAAAAGAGAGAAATATCTCTTAATAGCTACAGATTATGCGACCAAATGGGCTGAAGCTATTGCTTCCCCCGACTGCACTGCTCAAACTGTTGCTGATTTTATCTACACTAGCATCATTTGCAGGTTTGGATGTCCACTTGAAATTGGTACAGATCAAGGTACACATTTTGTCAATAAGGTCCTGCAGGAAATTTTCACCAGGTATAAAATTCTACATAGGACCTCTTGTGCTTATTACCCAAGAGCCAATGGACAGGATGAATCGACAAATAAGGTTTTAATTTCAATGTTAACAAAAGAGTGTCTGTTACAGCCCACTTCATGGGGCATTGCTTATCAAGGTACACTATGGGCATACAGGTTAGCATACAAAGAGGCCACCGGATATTCTCCTTTCCAACTGGTTTATGGCATATTGCCCATTGAGCCCTTTGAATTTTTACATGGCTCACCTAAGATAGCATACATGCAGGGCAAAAAAGACTGTGATGTCTCTCAGAGAATAGGGGCACTACATAAAGTGGAGGAGATTCGTCTCCTAGCAACAAAACAATTGACCGAGACTCAGATGAAGAGGAAAGAGGCACATGATCGACACCTGTGGAACAACAACATTGAAGCAGGCATGTTGGTTCTTCTCCATAGACCTAACCTTCATACACAACTGAGAGGAAAATGGCTTCCAAATTGGGAAGGACCTTATAGAGTCAAAACAATGCTAAACTTGGGTGCTGTGGAGTTAGAGACGCTGAAAGGAGAGGCCTTGCCACTGGTCAACATTTCAAGGCTGAAGGCCTATCATCAACACACTTAAAGACGTATGGCTCACCTGGAACTGCCAAATATGTCCAGGTTGTACATAACTTTCTCATCATATTTTGCTCAGTTTTAGTAGTTTTCCTTATCAATTTCATCTTTGTTATTGGTGTTTTTAGGAAACCTAGAAGATATTTCAAAACCACTGCCAAGCAAGCTCTTTTTTGGAAATTTTCTAGCAATTTTAGCATTTTTCTAGCAATTTTTATCCCTTTCTGATGTCTTTTTATTGCCCAATTTGAGGAATAAATGGAGGGTCTCTGTGGTTTGATGAAGGATTTTAGGCTCAACATGTAGAAAATTTCATCAAAATTTTTTCAGAATTTTTTTAGAATTTTTTGGCCAATTTTTGGCATTTTTTCAGATTTTTCCTTGATTTTTCTCTAAATTGGGCTATTTATAAAATAAATAAATAAATATATATTTTAAAAAAAAAAAAAAAAAAAGAGCCCCCTAGGGAATTTGCGGGTTCCCCAAAAAAAAAAAAAAAAAAAAAAAAAAAAAAAAACCCCAGCCCCCCCCCCCCTTCCCCCCTGTCCCCCCCCCCCTCCCCCCCTTTGCCCCCCCCCTCCCCCCCCCCCCTCCCACCCTTCCCCCCCCCCCCTCCCCCCTCCCCCCCCCTCCCCCCCCCCCCCCCCCTTTTCCCCCCCCCCCCTTCCCCCCCCCCCCCTCCCCCCCCCCCCCGCCCGCCCGCCCGCCCCCCCCGCCCGCCCGCCCCCCCGCCCGCCCGCCCGCCCGCCCACCCCCCCCTCCCCCCCCCCCCTCCCCCCCCCCCCCCGCCCGCCCGCCCCCCCCGCCCGCCCGCCCGCCCGCCCGCCCGCCCCCCCGCCCGCCCGCCCGCCCGCCCCCCCCCCCCCTCCCACCCTCCACCCCCCCCCCCCCTTCCCCCCCCCCCCTCCCCCCTTCCCCCCCCCCCCCCCCTTTCCCCACCCCCCCCTCCCCCCCCCCTCCCCCCCCCTCCCCCCCCCCCCCCCCCCGCCCGCCCGCCCCCCCGCCCGCCCCCCCCCCCCCACCCCACCGACCACCCCCCCCCTCCCCCCCCCCCCCCCCGCCCGCCCGCCCGCCCCATTCTGACAGCCCCCCCCCCCCGCCCCCGTTCTGACAGCCCCCCCTCTCCCCCCCCATTCTGACAGCCCCGCCCCCCCCCCCTCCCCCCCCCGCCCCCGCCCCCCCCCCCCCCCCGCCCCCGTTCTGACAGCCCCCCCCCCCCCCCCCCCGTTCTGACAGCCCCCCCCCCCCCACCCCACCGACCACCCCCCCCCCCCTCCCCCCCCCCCCCCGCCCGCCCCCCGTTCTGACAGCCCCCCCCCCTATTTTCTTTTTATTATTATTTATTTTTTTATTTATTTTATTTTATTTTATTTTTTTATTAAATTTTATCTTTTATTTATTTTATTTTATTTTATTTTCTTCTTTATTTTATTTTCTGTCTGAGCGTTGAAAACGAAAGAAAAAAAAAAAAAAAAAAGAGCGATCATTTTTATTTTTATTTTATTTTACTTTATTTTTTTTATTTTTTCATGGCTCAAAGCTATTGGCTCTGGATTGTGCCTCGGTTGGCCGTTTTTTACAAAAATGGAGTCATTTTCATGTTTTTTGGCACCTATGAACTCAGTTTTTGAATTTCTTTTTACAAATTCCCACTTTTTGTATGACTTTTGGTCTGAAACCACATGTTTTGAACACCTTTATCACATGTTTTTATTTCACAACATTGTCCAAATGATCTATTCTCACCTTGTCTTACCTTATGTTTAATAATCTCCCATATGTACCCTCTGTAGCCCTCCGGTTTGTTCACATTAGCCTCCTCCCGACCCCTGATTCCTACTCCCCATCCCTCCCTTTACCAATATGCCCAGCCACATCCTTTCCCCTCCCTACCCCATCCATATTCGCACCCTCAGCCCTCCCTTCCCCTTCCTTTCTCCCCTTCCATTGCCCCCCCTTTTTGCTTTTCCATTCCAAAATCCCACTTTTGGTTCTTCTCTGGGGCTTGTTCTCTCCTGTTTTGGTGGAATTGGTTGCTGCTCAGATGTCCTATTCAAGTTTTTGCGGCTATATCTTCATCGTGATCAAAGTTTAGCTATCGCTCTCCGGGACGGAGAGCACATTAGGTGGTGGGCAACTGTTGAGCCCATAAATGTCATGTTGGTCAAAGTCAACTGCAGTCAAAGTCAACAGGTCAAAGTCAACAGGTCAAAGTCAACAAGGTCAAGGTCAAAGTCAACAGGTGCAAAGTCAAAGTGAGTAAGTGCAGGTGTCAAAGTGCACAGGTAGTGCACAATGAATTGTCCACAAAGGGTAAATTGGAGAAAATAGGTTGCAGGTTGCAGAGGTACTTTCTCTAATTTCCCTAAGGTTCAAAGTGTGTTTTAAAGTGTTTTGGAAGGTTCAGGTGAACCCCCCTTATGTGCAAAAGTGAAGAATTAAAAGGAAATGTGAAGGCATGTGAAGCGGCAAAGTGTACGCACAGGTGAAAGTATGGCCCCCCATTAAAATTTTTGGTTTTAGACTAAAGTCACTACAGGACAAAACAGGGAGTAGTTGGCTGCCACTTGTGAGAGCAATCTTGGGACATCAAAGTGAGCACCAAGATTCACTTGCAGTTAGGAGCGTACGTGATTGACACACTCAAATCAAGGCAAGAGCCATTCTTGGACCAAGGTTAGAGTAAGCAAGAGAGCATAGGCTAAGTGGAGCAAGAGAGAGAAGTGCAAGAGTCACCAGAGTACGTCGCACAGAAGTGGAAGTGCAAGGTGCATAGAGAGTGACCAAGGATTTTGGTGCAGAGAAGTGCTAAGCTATAGTTCCCCCAAGTATCTCAAGGTCCTTTGGCAGTGTACGCTTGCCGACAGCAGGTATTCACTCCTCCCCCTTTGTGGAAGCTTGGTGCAAGGTGTGCACAAGGAGAAGCTTGAAGCAGGTGGAGGTCTGTTGCAGAGGAGGTCGGCAGCAAGAGGACATTGGGATATTGGATATTTTGTAATTGGGCACTCTGTGGGATTGTGCACAGAGGTATTGGTGTATCTTGTATTTCAAACATTGTACTTTTCTTACTGTAATCAAACGGCAGAAACTTCCAAGGTGTATTTTCTCTTTTGGTCTTTTCATTTTCTCCTACAAACCCTCAAACTCCTTCTTGTCAAAGAATCCCCCAACAGCTTGGTTTGAAGTACCTTCTTCTTCACCTGATTGTTGCTTCCCTTTGTTGGCTTTCTTCTTGTCTTTAGAATACATTGCATGACCTGCACTCTTATCAACATCTCCTTTGACATCATTCTCAAAAGTTAGCATATGACCTAACAATTGATTCAAATCAGGAGTAAAGTGATCTAATGAAAGTTCTGTAGATAAAATGAAAGGCTTCCACTTCTCATCTCCTCTTAGCCCTGTGAGTATTTGTCTTACCAATTTGTCTTCTTCAATATCTTCATCCACTGCACCTAAAGAATCTGCAATGTCCTTCATCTTTGTCACATAATCAGAGATTGATTGTGAGGCCTTCTTCTTGAAGGTAGTAAACTCTGCCCATAGTGAAGCCTTCCTTGATTTGGTTGTATTTTGGAAATGCTCTTCCAAAGCATTCCAAATGTCACATGCACTTTCAAGTCCTCTAATGTGAGGAAGCAAATAGTCATTGACTGCCATGTAGATGATGCTTCTTGCTTGAGCATCCTTCTTCATCCAATTCTTCAAATCTGCAAGCTCCTCCCTAGTTGGAACACTAGGATCTCTGAATTCTGGCTTTTCTTCATCTCCTGTGATGTATCCTATCAGGTCTTTGCTCATAAGATGAGCTTCCATCCTCATAGACCATGCAGGATAGTTCTCTCTATCCAACTTTTCAATTTGGAGACTATCTCCCATCTTTACTTTACCTGTAGCTTCAAATCTTTAACCTTTACAGATAATGAATGTACCTTTACTTCGAATGTTGCTCCTTCTGATCCTTTTGATGCTCTTTGTATGTCTTCCTTCAATCTTTCTTCACACTTTAACCTTTTGCACCTTCGAAATGTAAAGTTTTGTATTTCTGCAGTAGTTGGAGTCTCCTTCACTTCAATTTTGACACAACCTGCTCTGATACCACTGATGGAGAGTGTTAATCTCCAAAAGAACAAGTTAACCTTGAATTTAGATCACCTCTATATCAAGATTAACTTTAGACTCCACCAAACTTAGAGATCATTCACCAATTTATCAGAAAATTGATTATTCTGAAAAATTCAGCTTCTTCAGAAAAGTCTGCTGCAGATTAATCACTCATTGACTAATCAATCCTGTAAAGTTTTTGATAAAACTTTGCACAACACTTCGCCTTAAGGTTGCGCAACTTTACCAAGTTAAATCTCTCAAAAAGATTGAGTATATACTGAGAAATGTGTGAAACATTTTACCTATGTCTGAAAGAGCTTCTCTGCAATGGCAACTTTGACACCTGCAATTTCTTAGCACTGGTTCTCCCAACTCTGAACCCGTTTGATCAAGATCTTTTAGCCATAGATGGCTTACCTTCCAACTTAGATTTTAAGCCCTCATTTTTGTAAAACTTTACACTGTGGACTGAGCAATGATCATTTCATTGAAGATGAAATGTGCGCCAGATTTTACGACTCTTAGAACATTCTTACATATGAATGTTCCTAATCAAAATTCTCTCAGCCTGATTACAATTAACCTCTCAAATTCTAGCCATAGATAGATTAGCTATGGACTTAGACACGTGCAGAAGGATTTCTCAAAAGATTAAACACAGAAGGAGCAGACTGCTAAACATCGGGCGCAAGTTTCTCGATTTCTTCAGAAAAATTTACATACAAGTGAGGATGGATGATTCACTCACTTCCAATGTGTCTAATGACACTAATTTCTCTCTCCCTATTCTCTAATCTTCTTCTGCTCACTTTTCCCGACATTTTCCAACATATTTATATATGAATATATACAAGTGTATGACTAAACAAAGATATAAGTCAGCTAATGTACATATGTGTACATATCTTTGGATTTTCTGAACATGTCCTTCCTTCAACCATCTGACTTTGTTTTCTTCTTGACTCCTTGACTTCATTCCTCTATAATTCTTCAATTGATGATTGTCATGCACCAACATGTAGGTGCAAAGGTCTCATCAAAATCAATGCCTCTTTCCTGTGCATAACCCTTTGCAACAAGCCTAGCTTGTCAACTGTACCATTAGATCTACGCTTGAGCTTGTATACACACTTAGGGCCAATTGCCTTCTTGCCAAGAGGCAAGTCACATAGAGACCAAGTACCATTCTTCATTATTGCATGGTATTCAGATTGCATAGCAGCCATCCAATTTTCTGAATTTTGTGCTCCATCAAATGAAATAGGCTCAATCTCATCATAGAGACTAGATGCAGCCATAGCATATCAATTTGATGCAAAAGAGGCACTATAAGAGCCTGATCGAGTACCATATGATAGAGGTGCATCTAATTTGCTGTCACGCACTGTCTACACCAACCATTTTGGCATAGGTCTTGCTTGCTCAATATCAGCTCTCTCATCAATAAGTGCATCATGTAAATCTGCAGCAGAAATGGAATGATCCACATCATCACATGAAACCTGAAAGGCTAAGAAGTTGCCTCATTAGGAGCAACACTAGACTGTCCACTTGTAAAAAGAGGCAGCAAAGTATCATACATGTCTTTGGAGCTAACAGATGTCTCCTTAGTACATGAAAGCAATGGCTGAATAGCCTCTTCCACAAAAACAACATCACGGTTAACCAGAATGCATTTAGTATGTGGATAATGCAGACGATAGCCTTTATTTTCGAAACTATACCCAACAAAAATACATTTTAGTACTTTATCATCCAATTTTCTACGATGTTGTTTGGGCACTGATGCATATGCCAAACAACCAAAAACACGCAGATGAGCAACATATGGCTTGCTGTCATGCCAAGCCTCATATGGAGTGATAGACTGCAACACTTTAGTGGGACACCTGTTAAGTACATATGCTACACACATGACATCCTCAAGCTAGAAACTATGTGGTAAAGCCTGACTCTTGACCATACACCTTGCCATCTCCATGAGTGACCTGTTCTTTTGTTTAGCAACTCCATTCTGTTGAGGTGTATACGGCACTGTACACTGGTGTTTTATCCCACATTCAGCAATAAAAGCATTAAAATCAGAAGACATATATTCCCCCACTCGATCAGAATGGACGGTGCCCATGTTACATGCTGACAGATTTTCAGCCAAAACCAAAAACTGTTTGAAGCACATGAACACTTCGGACTTTGCCTTCAATGGATATACCCATGCATGCTTAGAAAAATCATTGATGAAAGTCACGAAGTAAAGATAATTTCCAAAAGAAGGTGTCTACATAGGACTACAGATATCACAATGTACAAGCTACAATTTCTGAGTAGCTCAAACTGAACCATCTTCTGGAAAGGATGAATGCTGCATTTTTCTCAAAATACAGCCTTCACAAACATGTTTTCGAGGTGCCTCAAGTTTGGGCAAAGAGGACACAAGTTCAGATTTCTGCAGGCATAGCAAACTAGCAAAATTCAGATGACCAAAGCATGCATGCCAAAGCTTTGCATCTGACATAGCCTGAGAATCATGTACTACACATGCCGAATCATTTACAGATCTTTCATAGTCTATGGGCTTATACAACCCACGAAATAAAATGCCAGAAGCAATAATCACGTCGCCATTTGATAGATCATGAATTGTACATCTGTCATCAACAAATTTCACAACCAAGCCAATCTTGGCTAATGCAAAAACTGATAACAGATTTTTCTTTATTCCTAACACAAACAAAGCATCTGACAAAGTGAAAGAACTGTCATCAACAGTAGTCAAAATGATCTTACTAACTCCCATAACAGGATAAGAGGAGTTGTTGGTGCATGTAACAGTATTCCCTATAGGGGCAGGCTCGAGTGAAGAGAAGAAACTGTGCTATGAGGTAATATGTTTGGTCGCCCCACTATCAAAGTACCAAACATCTCAATCTACTGTAGACATGCATTGCTCATGAGAAGATGGGTCAAAACTCCAAACAGTAGTAAACACCCATTCTTCTTCTTGCACAAGATTAGCAGACTCTGCTTTTGGTGTAGAGGCCTCTCCAACAACCATTCTAGCCTCTTTCTTCTTTGCCTCTTTAGTAGCCAGTTTTGGATAGTTCTTTATGATATTATCATTTCCTTTACAATACTTGCAAAAAAAATTTTGCTTTTCTGATTTCTTTTCATCTTTGTCTTCCCTCTTCGATTTTGCAAAATTAGCAGATTTTGCTTAATAGTTGAAGAGCTTCATTTTCCTTTGCCCTTCTGACTAGCCAGGAAAGCTTGATCTGCAACATGCATAATGGACCTATTCTGCCTGGACTGATCCTCCTGCAACAAAACAGAAGCTAACTCCTCAAAAGACAAGGCATTTGGATTGCCTTTCATCATCGACCGAAGACTAGAAGCAAAACTCTGATATGAATCAAGATGACCATTCAGAATTGTCTACACAAGTGAGCTAACTGGTATAACCTCATCAACAGAAATCAAATGTTCCTTAAATCTTTGATCTTTGTTAGAAAACTATCCATAGAATCACCTTCATTCATGTGCTCACTCTCCAACTATTTTCGGAGGTAAGCAACACGAGCCTCATTCCTAGCTTGGTACAATGTGGTAAGTGTATCCCAAGCATCCTTAGATGTTCTGCAAGAGAAAATGTGAGGAATAATGGAAGGTTTGATAGACAAAGCTATCAATGCATGTGTTTGGGCATCTTTGCCATCGGAATAAATCTGCTCTGCAGTAGGTGCAACAGAAACCATAGCACGAACACGAATATGCAGAATATGATAAATCATCTTTGACACCTTCTGCATCAGCTTGAGTACTTGCAGTTGTAACAGTTGCAGATGTGATATGACGTTTTTCAACACTCTGCATAATGTTCCACAGTCCTTTTGCAACCAATACATGTCGCATCATATAAGCCTATAATGGGTAGTTGGTACCATCCAAGTTACCCTCAACAGCTAACATACGGAATACATCACTGCTTTCAGCCATGGCTAGTGACTAAAATACCTTGATGCAAAAAATTGACTGTGTCTCAAAAAGTTGAAGAGAACTACCTAGACAAATTCTGCTACACTTGTAATAGACTTCGAGACGCTTATACTGGCGAACCGAAACTGGTATATACCTTTGGCACAAAAAGACAAAATAGCCTGTACAAGTGCTGTGATAGTGTGTTCGGAGGCCGAAATGAGCTCAAATCGCGATTTTGGCACCATGCAGCAAAGCAGTTTTGATCTTGAAAACACGTTCGTATGCTCACCAAAATTCGTGCGATTCTGAGACTGCAACCGGAGGAGTGTCGACGATGCCCTAGATGAAGCGACGATCTGCTCTGATACCAATTGTTGGAGTTAGACGCCTGCGGAAGCATGCGAACAACACAAGGAAGAAGAAGAAGCTTGGAGCACAACACACAATACTGAATTTATTACCACTAGAATGTAACAAAGATAAGTAGCCCATTAGGGCAATAGGCATATATACAAACCGGGGGAAAAAACCTCCTAAAGAGGGAAAAAAGTGCCCTGGCGGTCCTAGAGTGATCACACACATCACTACCTAAATATATCAACAATACACCCAAATATATATTGTGTGGTCATCTACTAAGAGAAAGAAGTAAAGTGACCCACTCAAAGACGGTGTATTCATAGGTCCACAAAGATCCATGTGGACAAGGGCTAGAGGATTCCATGCTTGAGTGGAAGCCTCTTTTGGTGCCAAAGCCCTATGGTGTTTGCCTTGAGTGCAAGCTTGGCAAACATATTGAACTTGACAAATATTTGGCAAACCTTTAACTAATCGACATGATGATATCTTGGTAAGATTTGGCAAACCTTTAACTAATCGATATGATATAAGATAGGATATATGTCCATATATTTGATGCCAAAGTGTGGAGAGTGATTCCTTAGTTAGGAAGCATGAGAGCTTGTATAACGCTTTATGTTCTATGCCTTGGCCTATAATATCTTAAGCCTTCATAGCCATAAGATACCTAGAGTCTCATGGGAGATTTGTTGGGGTGGGTTGGGAATTTTGTGTCGTACTAAAATATCTCAAAACCTTGTTGCTAAATGGATATTTAGAGCTATTAATCGTGATGATGTTTGGGTTTGTTTTATCAAAAGAAATCTTCATAAATTCCACCTTAAAGGTAATAAAGCTTCGAAAGAGTCTTCCTTGTGGGATATTGTCATCTCTTCCCATACCTACTCCCATGTTGGGAGCCCTCTTTGTTGCAAGATGTGGTCGTCTTGGATGGAGATAAAAAAGATAGGTTCCCTAAACCCTCATTTTTTAGTAACCCTAACTTTTTCATTCATGAATTTGTCTGGATAGGGTGGCTACTCTCTCTAGAGGACCAATATAATTGGCGTTAAAGAGCATAAATGCAAAAATTCTAGTTTCCACACCTAGAAAGACCTTACTGCAAATGGTGAGTTGTTGTGTACATTTGGTTGAGCAAAAACCAACAGATCTTCAACAATGGAAGGAAGAACTACAACTTCTCCTTTTATCAAGGGGTTAAAAAGATCAATCAATAGTACTTGTGGCATAAAAAATGCCATTCCAAATGATTCTTTTATGTTTATTGTATGTAAAAAGTCCCCCCCAATCAATAGAGGGAGTCTATCTTCATACTACCTGGTCAAATTTGAAATGATTTAATGATTGTAACATCCTTGCCTCCTAGATCATTGTGGATTTGCCCATTGTAAGGTGATTGTGATGTATTCACCGTTCTAGTCTTGTTTGTGGGCTCCTGCCCCTTGCACACTTGTACATTCCTTTTATTAATTTACACCTCTTACTTTGTCTGCTAAAAAAAACATTCCTTCATTAATATAATTTTCTATTTTTGTTGTACAAAAAAGGGAAACTGGAAGATGCGTGGGCCTTCGGGGCTAAGCGGTTATAATGTACCACAAGACTCGAGAGTATAAGTTTGGACCAAGTTCTGTGTGTTTGGAGAGTGGGCCGGGCCAGTGGAGTAATGCGTGGTTATAATGTACCACGAGACTCGAGAGTATAAGTTTGGACCAAGTTCCATCTCGATAGAATCAAGCTCCATCTCGACCTGGTCGAGGTGAAAGACATGAAAGGGTTCTCCTAGTCTAATCTCCAATTGGGGGACTCTCTGAGGAAAGCAAGACTTGATAGATGTTATATGGGATAAAATCAAGCTCCACCTCAACCTGGTCGAGGTGAAAGACATGAAGGGGTTCTCATAGTCTAATCTCCAATTGGGGGACTCTCTAAGGAAAGCAAGACTTGATAGATGTTACATCGACCAAAACACCATCCTCCAATTCCTTCGATTTCCCAACACATGGACCTGACTATCTCGGACCATTACCCGATTACTCTTTCTTTCAAACTGATTCCCATGCTCCGAAAAGCTCCTTGGTTTCATGCTTGTCAGACATCGTTTTCCCTCCCCTCTGTCCACCAAGAAATTTCCACAATGTGGGCGGAGGCCTTTGCCTACTGCAATGAACCGGCTAAGTGCTAGAGAAGCACAGTGGAAAGGACTCGACAAATTCTGATAAGGACTCATAAGGCTACAAGAGATATTCGGAAAAAAAAGAAGAGAAACAGTATATCGGAGGCTCTCACGACTTGAAGAAGAGGTGAACAAAGGTAACTTGCAATGCCAACAAGGTCTTCTGAAAATCCGGGGAAGACTAAGATTCGAGGAGGAGGTTCAAAGGAAAAATCTTCAAATATTTTTCAAAGATTGATGGGCGGGGAAGGCCGACAAACCATCGAAAGAGATGTGTAACATCCTCAAAAGGAAAGAAGCTAGGGAATCCATCCCCTTCTTGGTCGATAACAATGGGATCGAATGTAGCATGGAATTTGAGAACAGATCTATCATCATCAAGCACTTTACCCATCTTCTTGGGGTCTCAACTCCTCTTTCCCCACACACGCGTGACTGCATGGCAACCATCTCAAGGGTTGCTCAATCTAGAATCCCACAGAACATGAATTCTCTGCTGGATGCTAACATTTGAGAGAACGAAATTATCGAGGTTATTGATGCTCTTCCCAATGGAAAAAGTCCGGGTCCTAATGGCCTCAGCAATGAGTTTTTCAAGTCATTCAAGCATGTGGTGGCCACCCCGCTGCGTCTGGTGTGGCAAGAGGCTCTTTCCTTTGGTGCCCTCCCTGACTGTCTTAATAATGGTGTCATCAAGTTAATTCATAAAAGGGGAGATAAGAACATAATTGAAAACTGGCGGCCGATTACCATGCTCCAAACTGGATACAAGATAATTGCCAAAGTTATCACCAACAAAAGTTATCACCAACAGAATCTCTTGTCATTTAAAGTCATGGCTTTGTGAGGACCAGAAAGGTTTTATCAAAGGTAGATCTATACTTGAAGCAATTGTTGATATTTGGGAAGGCCTTGTGTTTGCTGAGGAGTCTGCACAAGATCTGGTATTCATTAAGATCGACTTCGACAAAGCATATGATAGATTGGAATGGGACTTTATTCTTCAATCACTGAAAGACCTTGGATGCAGCCAAAAGTTCACGAAGATGGTTTTCACTCTTCTTGGAAATGCTTCAACGAGAATAAATATCAACAATAAGCTCTCTCAGGCCATACGTTTAAAAAGATCTATCAGGCAAGGTTGCCCACAAGCTCCACTACTCTTCACTATCGCCTCGGATGGCCTCAGTCGCCTATTAAAGCATCACATGGACGCTGGCATTCTCAAGGGTCTTTCCCTTCCTCAAGATCACGGCCAAATGATTGCGAGACTCTTTGCCGATGACATGAATGCCTTTGTACATTACCATATGAACAACATTGAGGTGTTCTGGACTTGTCTCGACACCTTTTGTGTGGTGTCAGGTTCAAAAATCAACCATGCTAAAACTGCTTTCAGAGCAATCCGGGGACCTCCACCCCAATTGCTATTAGATCAGGGGTGTCAAATTCTCCCTAGAGGTCAAGTCTTCCGTCTCCTTGGTATTCTGATGGGCTTCGATATCTCAATGGACCAACGGTGAAACTGGGTGCTATCCAAACTTGATAGCAAACTAAATCATTGGAAAGGTATGCAGGTTAACTTGGCAGGGCGTGCAATGGTTGTTAACACATTTATGCTTTCTACGACTATTTACTTCGTCTCGTGTTGGAGACCTAAGGAGAAAGAGTTGGCCAAAGTGGAAAGAATCTGCAGAAACTTCCTATGGACTGGGGACCCCAACAGGAGGGGGATTCCCAAAATCAAATGGGAAACTTGCATTAGCTCGAAAGACTCGGGGGGCTTGGGCATTTTGGATATCGCTGGGTTGGCTGACAAGTTGGCGGCAAAGTGGTTTATCAAGGCTTGGAGCAATAGTGAGTCCCCAAAATCAAATGGGAAACTTGCATTAGCTCGAAAGACTCGGGGGGCTTAGGCATTTTGGATATCGCTGGGTTGGTTGACAAGTTGGCGGCAAAGTGGTTTATCAAGGCTTGGAGCAATAGTGATTCCTCTTGGGCTAAATTGATCTTCAGAAACATGAAAGACCCTACCTTAGTTGGCCATCCTGGTTGGAAAGACTTAGGGCTCCTCACGCTTTTGTTCTCCCCCCACCCGGTGTCCCGCAAAGGCTCTAGCCTCGTGTGTTCCTTATGGAGGAGTTGGAACAAGGCCAAACAATTCATTAGAATCAGTGATGAGTGGAAGTGGGCAGTTGGGATAAGACAAAATGACTCTATCAGGGTCCCGATCATCTGCATTAGGGGGGTGGAATCTTGGAACCTCCAAACTGCTAAGCGGCTATGGAACAAGGGGTTCAAATAGTGGAAACATCTCTAGAAACAAGAGACCGGCCAGTGGATCAGGTTCGAAGACTTGGACCCGATACATAGAGTCACCCTCGAGGAATGGACTCTTCTTCAAGGCAGGTGTTTAGCTTGGGACCACTCAACTACCCGCCTTCTCTGCGGACAGGATCTTTCTTGCTAGAGGGCCTCAAATGGAGCAATGGTAAAAAACTATCCAGAATCCCCAACTTCAAAGAGAACTTAGATGTTCATCACACCCTTAACAAGAGGTGGTGCCTTTCTTGGACCAAACTTTGATGGAAACTAAAGTTCATGTCTATTTGGCACCCCCTAATTGAGATCAAAAAGTCCGTTCTCATGTGGCAGATCTTGCATAAGGGTATCTGGTCCAATGCAAGGGCTAACAAAGTTTGTGGTGTGCCTCCATGGTGCAAGCGTTTCCATCGATGCATCGAAGATTTAGTTCACCTTTTCTTCGATTGCCCCAAGTCCTGTGTTATCTGGCATCACGTGACGCGGGTATTGAGACTCACGAACCAAATCAATTGGCAATAGGCGCTGTTGGGTGAGGCGGTTGGCTGTTCATCAAAGCTGTGGAATGCCATCATTGGTGAGACTCCTCAGAAGATTTGGAGGGAGCGATGTGCTGTCAATTTTGGCCAAACTCCAAAGGAATGGTCGATTGAGAAATCCTTGTTTCTTCTAGGTAAAAGAATCTCCCAAGATAAGAGATCCCCGCCATTTAGACATCATTGTATTTATCTCCTCAAAATTAACAAGTTGAAACCCAAATGGGTCCCACATGAGGGTGATGGTAGATTTGTCCACCTCATTTGTAATGCCCTCTAGCTTACCGAACTTGTCCCCTGCATTGTGGGATTTGGGGGGTCCCATGGGCACTAGTCCCATTCACTTGTAACTTTTCTCCTTTATTTTAATTAAACTCCGAGAGAATAGGCCAAGGCCGAACTTCCTTTAAAAAAAAAAAAAAAAAAAAAAAGGGCTTGGACCAAGTTCTCTGCGTCTTCTTCCTAGGCACTTGGAGAGTGATGGGCCACTGGAGTAATGCACGGTTATAATGTACCACGAGACTCGAGAGTATAAGTTTGGATCAAGTTGTCCCAAGCTGCTTGGTTGGGTGGTTGGGCCTTTCACCTCTTGAGGCCGGGGCGAGGGTTCAACCCCCATCGAGAACATGTAAGGGACATGTTATCATGGAAACCTTGTATCTTGTGGTTGATGTGCCATCGTTTGCCCTGCTTCACGGTAGATGTGACCGCAGTCTCACCTAGCTATGTAAACCCCTATTCTTGTGGGATAAGGGGGTCCCATGGGTACTATGTCCTTCTTTGTAGAGTTGCAATTTCAAAGTTAAACCCTCGAGGAGCAGGCCTCGGCTGAACCTCCATTAAAAAAAAAAGTTTGGATCAAGTTCTCTGCGACTACTTCGTAGCCACTTGGAGAGGGCTACTGGAGTCGCCAGTCGCGACCGGAGGCGTCGGCAGAAATCTATCCTTCCTGGTTGGTAATGGCTGCTCCTCAACAGTGGACGGCGTCGGCTTACGCCCTTCGGCCAAGATTTGTGGGGGGCGACTCCTAGTATTTGGGATCGCCTTGTACGTCCTTGGAGGACATGAAGATCGGCTAAACATCCGAGATTCTTCGCATCTTTGTTATGATCGCCGGTGAAGTGACGTTTTTTTTCGAATCGGATCGCCCCAGAATGAGAATTCTCTCCGAGTTGTTTATCATCACTGACTCAACTTTTGGCGTAGCGGTTGTCGGTTGATGGCGTCCTTCCAAAGTTCCAGTGGTTGAGGCAATGAGGCCCTCATGCAGCTTGATAGCCTCCATTGGCTGTGGGACTATTTCGAGGTTCATGCACGGTCGAGGGACTAAGGCTGGGATTTGCGAGCTCCCGGGGGTTTTGGGGGGGGGGGGGGGGGTTCTCTCCAAGCAGATCTGAATGGTCTCTTCCAACGAGATTAAATAGGGAACGTATTATAATTCAGTCTTTGTTGGGCGATAGTGATGCCAACATGAAGAGTTAAGATTTGTCTTTGAGTGAGATCTTCTTCGAGCAAGCTTGTGTCGGAAGCCTATTTTGAGGCTTTCTTGTAGTCTTAGTTCAAAAGGTGCAAGGTATGGAGCTTTCCATCAAGGGGTCTAGAGTTAAAAGATGGATGTTGAGGAACCCCATGGAAGGTCGACTGGAAACCACACATAATCCATCCCATTTCCACATTGGAAACTCTCTCCTTGGTGAAGGATAACATGTAGATCACCCTCAATACCTCGAGTGAGGGTTAAAATTGATGAATCTATTAAATTACTTATTTGAACAAGCAATCCCTTAAGTCGTACACCTTAGACCTATACAATTCATTATCTCTTTGATGGTGAAAAAATCATTGCATCTAGAATGCTATGTCTTGGACTGTATAAGCCCACAATTTTTAGAAAATCTGTGAATGATTTTGCATGTGCATTTGAAGATTACAAGGATATTTCAAATGCAAAACTTTGGCATGCATGTTCCAATCATTTGAATTTTGTTAGTTTGTTTTGCGTGAAAAAATTATGAAATGGTGCCCTGCTCAATTTCTTAAGGCACCTTCTAAGCACATTTAGAAGGACTATATTTTGGGTAAAATGCAACATTCTTCATTTGCCCAAGATGGTACAATAAGAGCTTAATGAAAATCGTAGCTTCTTCATAGTGATGTATATGGTCCCATGCAAACAGCTTCCTTTGGGAATTACCTTTACTTCGTGACTTTTATAGATGATCTCTCGTGGCATGCATGGGTGTATCCATTGAAATCAAAGTCCTACTTATGGTTGAAAAATTTTCAACATGCAAAATGGGTGCCCTCCCTTTTGATTGAGGGGAGGAGTATATGTCTTCTGATTTTTAAGCATTTTTTATCAACCATGGAATAACAAAATAGTGTACAATACCATATACACCTCAATAGAATGGAGCTTGTTAAGAGAAAAATAAGTCTCTCATGGAAATGAGGAGATGTATGGTCAAAAGTTAGGGTTTACCACATAGCTTCTAGATTGAAGCTATTACGTGTGTAACATATGTAGTTAACAACTATCCCACTAAAGCATTACAATGTATCACTCTTTTGAGGTTTGGCATGGTTGCAAGCCATCTATGGCTCATCTACGTGTTTTTGCTTGTTTGGCATATGCATTAGTGTGTGCGCAACAATGCAAAAAAAAATGGATGATAAGGATGTGAAATGAATTTTTCTTGGGTAGAGTTCTGAAAGTAAAGGTGATAATCATTCATATCATCTATTGACTAAAAGGATTCTCACTAGTAGAGATGTGGTACTACTTGTGGACGATGTAGTTCAACCCCTACTTTCATGTACAAAGGATACATCAGGTAGCTCAAACAATGTGTATGACACTATGTTTCCTTTGTTCACTAGTGGGCAGTTAAGTGTATCTTTTATGAGGCAATTTCTTAGCCTATGCAAGTATCCAATGAGCATACATATCATTCTATTTTTTTATGCTTATATACAATGTACTCATTGATGAGAGAGCTAACATTGAAGATGCTAACACCATGCTTAAATGGTTGGTGCAAACTTTGAGAGATAGCAAATTAGATTGCATCTTTGCCATATCGTGTACACATTCAGGCTCCCATAGTTCCTCTTTTGCATTAGATTGGTATGCAATGGCTATTTCTAGTTTTTTTGATGAATGAGCCTATCAATTTTGATGAAGAATGTAATTTAGAAATTTGGATGGTTGTTATGCAATCAAAATATTGTGCTATTATGAAGAATGGTACTTGATCTTTATGTGATTTGCATCCTGGAAAAAAATCCATTGACATTAAATGGGTCTATGTATTGAAATGCAAGCCTCATGGTAGTATTGATCACTATAGGGGTAGGCTTGTATCCAAAGGTTATGTTCAAGAGAAGGGCATTGATTTCAATGAGACCTTTGCCCCTATGTGTTACATGACAACAAGTTGTGTTAGACATTGATCCACAGGGATCATTCCATTTGATCCACAAGGATCATTCCATTTGATCCACAAGGATCAATCCATGTGTGTGAGGGACAAGGGCCAGCTAGCCAAGGTCCCAAGCTCGGGGGATACCCTTAGGTATGTTGATAGTAATGGGAAGTACTTGGGTAGTAATGTGAATAAGTGTTGCATGATGGCCACATGTTCACACTAGACTATTCCGGATCATTGCTATGTTTAGAGTACATCGTTGCTATTTTTAGAGTACAAGAGGGTATATATGGATGGGAGGTGAGTCACACACACATCATTCAAGTCTCTTTCTAACAATTGGTATTAGAGTGTCTCTTTATAACAATTGGTATCAGAGCTTGGTGTTCTCGGATTCTGTTCGTGTTTGTTTTCAGCACGCTGCTATGTTTTTTTTGGGGATGATCTTTGCTCTTCATCCGTTGGGAGAGTTTGGAGATCACCGCCGTCGTGGAGTTCTATTGAAATGCTGGAAAGAAGTTAGTTATTGAGCCCACATGAGCATCCCCTACAGAAGGGATGTGCACACACACACCGCCCAAAGTTTCCATGTGCCCTCCGCATGCGTGAGTGCGGTCCTCCATCCATGTTTCAAAGAAAGAGCGAGAGGGTTGCCCGTTTCTTCAGGCTGTTGGCCGTGTGACTTTTCAGTCGTTGGGCTCATGAGAGAGATCACTCTCTTTGAATTTGAAGAGAGACTATTCTTTGCATGCATATATAGTGTTTCTGGGCTAAACGTGATATGTGGCATTAACTTGCTGCTGTGCGTGCATTTTTGGTTGGTGAGGGTACCTAAACAGAGCATAATCGAATGTTCTTGTTGAAGCCATAGCTATAAGCTTTGTGTTGTGTAACAAACTACTAAAGACTAACTACCTAGCAAAACCACCAAGGTGAAGAGAGAGCACGTCTCCACCCATCCAACTCCACCCATATATATACCTCTAGTCCAAGGGGGTGCATGTCCTTGAGATTGGCCAAGTGTCCAGCCAAGTGTCCCTCATGTGGACACTTTCCTAAGGGTGATCACATGCCTTCTAATTTCCCAAGGTCTATCACATGCCTTCTAAATCAAATGAGGATTCTTCTTTCACGTACACACAAGGTGGCTCCTAGAGAAGCTTCTCCCAAGACTAAGGTTTCCACACCTTATGATAAATCAAGCCTAAGGTTCTAACCATTCAATTGGGAGCTCATATGAATAAATACCTCAAGGGTTAAAACCAAGGGTTTCACCCAAAGGTTCAAGGCATGTTCCAAGGGTAATTCAAGGGTTAGACCAAAGCAAACATACATCATATTCTAACCTTTAGAATCCATATGTTTAACCCTCTAAACCCATGAATTATACAACATTCTTCCCCCCTTTAACATTTTCGTCCTCGAAAATGTGTGTAGGTATAATATGTAAAGTATTCCCCCGTGCAACATGATCTATACTCTGAGCATGGTCATCTCTCTCTTTAGATTCATTTCCGGTAATCAGATAAGGGCTAATCCCTACCTTATTCCAAAAAGAAATGAATCAAAATCCCTACCCAAACACTTTCTCTTAGTCCTCCTGAATGTACATGCATGCCTTGTACCTATGGACTAGTGAAAAGGGTGGACTTCTTTGGTGGTCTTTTTCTTTTGGCACTTTCACAAACCTTGAGCTCCATAAAATAATATATTTCAGTACACTTGTACTTCCCTGGAAATTTATATTGTTAGGAGTCTATGATAGATATCTTCAAAGGGTCAGATACTAGATTCATCGTCCACTTTTAACAGAAAGGAGAGGAATCTTCAGATATTCTAAACTTAACTTATTCTTTTATAATCTTTCAAATACAAATATACTTTATTTGTATTTGCCAGGACTTAGCTAAAGATATGAACTTAGCAAAGTGGGTCTAGTGAGTCCCTGTCAAAACATGCTCAATAAAATAAGGAGAAATACTATCTTCTCATTTCTTGGAAACTTAGGTGGACGTATTTCAATCATCTAGGTTTTCTTGAAACATAAAGTTCAAGTATTCCGAATGATAATATACCCAATTTTGAAAGTTCATGTCTACAAGTGGATCCTTATCTTAATCATCTTTGATTTTCCCAAGATTTATTCTCAAAATAGAATTTAATCCTTTTGACATTCAAGACTTAGATCCAAAGATGACTTTAGGAATTTGGAATTATCAGGTATCTCTACCTTGTTCTTTGTTAGCCAGTTCTTTCCAATGAGAATTAGTACTAACTATCTTGAACCGATTCTGGTTCATACTTGAGATAGTTATGTATACTAATCTTGAAGATCATCAAAGCTTTACAAAGAGCTTACTAAACCAATTCCTTCAAATCCTCAAAATAATTGAGGAATAAAGCTTTATCAAGTCATCAAGATATCCTCTAGATTTTCTATTGGATGGGGTTGAGATTATTCAAGTTTTTCAGCTTCAGTTCCAAGGACTTGCAAGAAAGATACCTGTTTCTAGGCATCATATCTCAGATCTTACTTGAATAGGCTTGACTTACTTTTGGAGTTTAACTTCGTAAACTCCCAAAATTCTTTACCCTCTTACTTATCCAAATTTATTGCTCCACATAAAATTTGGTTATGCATTTTATTAAAAAAATGCATCTGCTTAAGAGGATAAAGGATAGCCTTTTCTAGGGTACATGTCATGTTCATTCTATTTACCCTTTTGCTCATACAACTAGGTATATTAAATTGGTTCAAGGAGGTACATTTCTACACCTTATAATGAACCTAAGACCTTAATCTAATTGGTCTTATCTTTAAGGCTTATCCCGATGTTTCCTATTGGATCTTGAGTCTATTTCCTCTCTAGCCATCAGAGAAAACTCTCAGTGCGAGTTAGTTCTCACTGTCCCATACCAGGGAGTTCTTCCTCCAATCCATAGAACTACATCCTTAACCATTCCACATTCTTTGCCCTTATTTTTTCAATGCTCTCTAATCATTTACCATGATCATGAATTCCATCTTGGAACTCCTTGGCATCATTTTCATGAGAGCAAAGACTAAGGTTTCTAATGTCAATTAATTCAAAGGTCTATTTAGGTTGACCTTTGAACTTTACTTGGAGTCAAACAAAAAAAAGGATTTGATCTTTTTGACCAATGTAGGACTCTTGGATTATCCAATCATAAAGGTTTGGATATTTTTTGACCAAGTTAGGTCACTTGGCTTTCTCAAAATTCTTATAGCTAATTTAATATGAGACAAGATTAAGTCTTTTCTCCTTTAGATCCCTTTTTCAATTATTTACCCATGGGATTTTCTTGGGATCTACAACTCATACCTTCATGAGTTGATATCTTAGCTTAAGTCTTCAACATCATGTTGATGTTCTTCAAACCATTAACCATTCTCCTTTTAGGGATTAATAATTATATGTCACCGTTTTGACTTAAGCAAGTTGTCATGCTTAGTGATCCATACTTTGGATCCATCTTTATCCATTCTCAAATACCCTGCTCTAAATATGCTTCAAGTATTTGGCTAGCTTACCTTAGTTTACTTGCCAAAATGGAATTCTTTAATGAATTCCCTTCTTACATATTTGGTTCTTACTGTGTTTGAGATTTAACTCAAACACACTTAGATACTTGGACATCCAATGTACTCCTTAACTTTCATGAAAGATTTAAGGAATATCTTTTGCTTAGAAGTATCTTATTGATGATACCTTTCTTCCCCCCTTTAAAGAGTTTTCGTCCTCGAAAACTGTAGGAAATTGATGATCTTTTAATTTCCTGTCCAAATGGGAGGTTCATTTATGCTAAATTCTTCACTCAAAAAGCTCTCCAATATCCTTGAGCTTAAGATTCCATTATCCTTAAGTTCAGTGTCCCATACCACTGAACTCACTTAAGTGACAGTGTAAACCTAGATGTCCCATACCATCCGATTTACAATCCCACCTTAGTGTAGACAACTTTAGCTCTTACTCAAGGATTAAACTCCATTTTTTTAAGTCTTATCAAATATAATCAAAATCTTTGTAAGTTACATTCTTACAGAGTCTTGATTTGTTCTTTGAAAAGACTTTGAGCTTTCATTGAACTATTTCCTTGATTAGATGCAATCAAAGGTATCTTTTTTTATGTCATTTGATAATAGAGCTAGTATTCTCATACTAGATATTATCTATTGACATAACTAGGCATCTGTATCAAAGGCTATAGTCAATCATAAGCTTTGTCAAATGGTTACCGTTTTCACCATCTTGATAAATTGTTTCTTACTCATAGAGCACATTTTGGAGTAGAGTTCTTAAGAGTTTCTTTCAAGCCTTTAATCTTCCTCTTCTCTAGATATGCTTAATGAGTTACAACTCTTCTTTCTTGAAGCAATTTTTCTCAAAGCTTCAAATGGATCCTTCCTCTTGTCAATGAAGGAAGAAGCTTATTGGGGAAGAAATGAATGCTTAAAAGGCTAAAATGGTTCAACCATTTTTTCCCTAATATGTCATTTGAGGACATTCTCTTCCCCCTTTTAGTGTGATCATTGTCCTCAATGCTCAGATGTTGAAGTTCCTCTGAACTTCTTAACATCGTCCACAATGAAAAATTTATCCCATGTATGTAGGGTCTCATATAAGCTTCTAGTTTCTCCTTTGGATTTTTCAAACAAAATTCTTATTACTACCATTTATGGTTTAATAAGAAGAAAAACTTGTTGGATTTGAAGCTTAAGTGCTTGGCCTTGCTGATCAGGCATGCCATGGGTATTATGGAACTTGGGGATCCATAAGTAGGACTCGAAGTTTAAAGTTCCTCTTCCTAAGTTAAATTTTGTTGGCTTTTGAATTAAGCCAACATATAAAAAGCATAAAAGTTAATGGGCATAATCTCAACACACCATTAAACTTTTATGCTTTTGACTTCATATGAAGAAGTCATTTTTCTATCTTAAACCTTAAACTTACAATACTTGATTTCTCTCTCATGTCCCATTAACCCATGCATATGTGATTCAATTCATGGATACATAGTGTATGGACAAAACATATACATCTTTGTTTGAAGATGCTTAGCATGCATAAGGTTCATGTATTGAACCCCTCTTTAAAGCATGCATGTAATTCACATTTAGAACTCCATTTAATGCATGAATACATGCTTGTGTTTTCCATTCATGTTCATACCATACTATGATGGGCATTCCATTTCCATTCTTTGACAACATTCATGTGGTGACTCCATTATGTGCTAATGAGAAACCTTTTTCTATTCAATTATGCCTTCAATGCATATTTTCAAATGAATCATTCTATGCACCATTCAATAAGCATTAGGACTTGAATTTCATTTGAGATGCATTCTTGAATGCATTATTCTAGTATGGCAAGAACAATTTGAAAGTAACACTTACCTTCATGAAAGCTACGTTCATCCTTTTTGTACTTGCATAGTGGGGCCATCTTTGATATTGCAAGCTTGGACAATCATAATTCTTCAAAATTCCATTGTTCTAGCTTGGGCATATTTACTTGTATGACCGATGATGCATTTAACCTTACAAAAACTCTTAATAGTGCCTAAATGCATGCTTGTAGTCATATATCAATTGCATTTATATTTGCCACATCATATATGAGATGAATTCAATGCATATTAGTATATGTCACATATCCTATAATAATTATAGCCATGTTTCTAGGAAGATAGATTCCATCCTTTCCACTTCATGTTCTCTTCAGACATAGAATGCATGCAAGAGTTTGTTAAAATATCTCATACATATGCCTATCTAACTATGAGTAAAGAGTATAACTTGAATATTGAAAAAACAAAAATAAGAATGAATACAATACTTCCCTAGGATCAATGGATTGAAGAATTCCCATGATTTCTCCATTGTTCTATTCTCTTTCTCTTCTTGGCTTAAATTGTTGATATGAGAACATATTCGTTAAGTTTTGGTATGATATCTAGCCTTGCAAAGAAAGCGAAGAATATGCACTCTTTCGTGAGTCATAGTTCTAGTATACTTCTACTATATCCAAGAGAGGGAGAGAACTCTTGACATATTCTATATGCATGTACTGAACACATTCATGAACGTGCACGCGCTGCGTGAGGGGGTGGCAGTATTCATCCCACATGCACAAACTTTTACGAAAAGAATGGCTTCATATAGTGAGTTGGAAGGCAATAGACACTACATGAACTCATGGCGAAGTGCTCAACTTTCTCTCACCTGCGTGAGGTGCCCGGTTGTACCTGCCCGCCAGTGAGCTGCGCGATATTATGGACGAGTCCCTCCAGGTAGCTCTGCATCACATGGTAACTCCTACAGGTGGGGTCACATGGATGACCTTTTGGCCCCCCTCTCAAAAGAGAGACACTCGTGTGAACTATGCACACATCCTGGGCGAAGATAGAGAAAAATAATTGCTGACGAAGTCGGAGACTGCCGAGTATTGCTCTCATGTTGGTTGGCTCTTAATACCAATGTTGTGTAACAAACTACTAAAGACTAACTACTTAGCAAAACCACCAAGGTGAAGAGAGAGCACGTCTCCACCCATCCAACTCCACCCATATATATACCTCTAGTCCAAGGGGGTGCATGTCCTTGAGATTGGCCAAGTGTCCAGCCAAGTGTCCCTCATGTGGACACTTTCCCAAGGGTGATCACATGCCTTCTAATTTCCCAAGGTCTATCACATGCCTTCTAAATCAAATGAGGATTCTTCTTTCACATACACACAAGGTGGCTCCCAGAGAAGCTTCTCCCAAGACTAAGGTTTCCACACCTTAGGATAAATCAAGCTTAAGGTTCTAACCATTCAATTGGGAGCTCATATGAATAAATACCTCAAGGGTTAAAACCAAGGGTTTCACCCAAAGGTTCAAGGCATGTTCCAAGGGTAATTCAAGGGTTAGACCAAAGCAAACATACATCATATTCTAACCTTTAGAATCCATATGTTTAACCCTCTAAACCCATGAATTATACAACACTTTGCTTATTAGCTAATTTGACCCACTTCTCTCCACTCTATTAGCCATATCTTGAGCATATCTCCTCCAAATCCTCACTTTTTTGTTGCTATGGAAAGCTTTCTCAGACTTCTTTCTAGAAAGTGACTGCAATCCATAGTTTGGCTTCAGTTCTTTTTCAGAGTTTTGAGTTTGTCGTTTACCTTCAACAATCCTCTTTCGAGCATCGTTCTGAAGCACAACTTATTGGGAGTGACTTGGAAAGCTATTTTGACGGAGTGTGGACCATCTTCAGCACTTGCACACACCTGGCAATTATTTTTTTGAACCTCTAGATAAGTATCTTGTCAATATCTATGCATTTTTGTTCTCTTTCTGCATCATATTGCATATAGGACATGCAATTTTGCATAGTACCTAGACTAGACACATAAGAGACGTGGATTCATATTGTGCGGTGCATGTATTCTTCTTTGCAGGGACATGGATGTATTTTTTGCAGGTTAGCGAGGAGAAAAATATAAATTTGTCAGGGTGTGTAATCCCCTTTCGGTGTACTTGTAGTTATATTGTGTCGGCTGGCATTGCAAAATTTGTCAGACATGTAATCCCCTTTCGATCTATTTGTAGATAGATTGTGCCTGCTAGCACCATTATCATGGAAATTGCTTGTCGTAATCTTCCCAATTTTTAAAATTGCACCATTTTGTTATAATTTTTAGAAAATAAGTATGCATATGCATTCAAGCATATAGAACATACTAAAATTTTCTTATTTCTTCATGTTCCATTCAGCAAAGGCTTGTGATTTGTTATTTTCCACTACCACTTACTTGTTTGAGTGTTCATAGAACATCCAAATTATATAATGATCAAGATGAATGATTAGTAACAGTTTCATCAAAGAATCATATAAGCTTGTGGATATCTAGTAGATATAACTATTTCGGAAAGATTAGTTCAATTATAAGACCAAGGACAAATGTTGCCAAGGTCATTTGAATGAGGAACTTAATAGTTTCATAGCTAAGAATTATAGGATGTCTAGTTAGAACCTAGAATAGAGGCTAGTTCATCCTCAAAGATTCCATGACCTAGAAGAATGCAAGTGGCATTTTGATCAAAAGGAATAAAGTCAAGATTTGAAACATGTAAAGTAATGCATTTAGAAAGAGATGAGAAATTTTCAAGTGAAAAGAATTGCCTTTTTGCAAAAAGGACAAAGTGAGACAAGGGCTAGTTTTACCAAGGTCTCATGAGTTAGAAACTTAGAGGTAAGAGGTCTCAAGGTAAATTAAAACCTTAGAAGAGAACTCTAAGAACACCTACAAGTTTAGGATGCTTATAAATTAAGTATCTAGTTCATAAGTAGTTACTATAATTACATAGCCATGAGTTCTCGTGCACATTTCTATGTGTATAGAACAAGGAAGTTTATTTCACCAGAAGTATAGACTGCAAATTTGTGGAAAAAAAAGAACCAATCAAGTTTGATTAGAATGCCATAGTTAACAATAGTAAAAGAAAATTCATGTAAGAACTTCCTACATTTGGAGGTTGAGACATAGACTTTAGAGTTTTTAGCTTTATAGAAGGAATCATACCTTGATTCTATAATAGTTTAATATGAGCAGATGGGGTAGTTCCATTTATCTATCTACCTAAGGATGAAGAATAGAGATCCTATGTGGACTAATTTTCATTAAGCATGCAAGGCAATTCTATAGGCCAAGAACTCCAGAGTGACCAAGATACACAGAAAGGGCAGGTTTGCAGAGAGCAAAAAAGGCAAGTATGTGGGTCAAATATTCAAGAGTGGCCAAGATATACAGAAAGGCAAGGTTTGCAAAGAGTAAACAAGGCAAGGCCAAAATCTAAGTCCCTAGCAGGGAGTGAGACAAGGTTATATAGCAAGGCATGGTTTGCATTTATTAGACAAGGCAAGGTTGTCTCCAGTAGGGAGTGATTATATAACAATGCAAGGTGTACAAGTAAGTTATTTCCAAATGGAAGACAAGTTGAGAAGCACGTAGAAAGGATGGGAGATACCATATGTGCATTTTTGCGGGTTTAAGGCAGCTACGAGAAATTGCAGCGCTCTAGTTCGAGATGACAAAGTATGGCAAACTCATTAGATGAGTTTCGGGGAAAAAGCTCTTTCATGGTCGTGTTAAAACAGGATTAAGTATTATCTGTTTAAAGTTTACTTCAAGTCTGGGTTCTTGGGATGTTTAGGGGTCTGTAAACAGAGGCACTATTTGTATTTTCCCAAATCTAGAGATTTTGTGTATCCACTTACAGACTTGCACACATCAGCTTTCGAATATATTTACTAAATACTTCAATAATGTCGCAAACTCACTATGTAACTTCTACACTTATCGTGTTAACTCATCAATCATTAATACTTCATTAAGACTTAACTTAATTTTTAAGCTTAATCAACTGTATTAACGAAGACTCAGATTTACACAAGATTTCGGCAACAACGTTCTACTGCAGGCTCTTGCCCAGACGAACAGTCCGGCGACGACAATGCCTTTTGCTTCATGTGACTCTTTCATTAATTTGTCAAGTGTTACAACTGTTGCGCTATGCCTTATGCGTGCGACTTTTCAAGGTATATATTACAAAAATTTAGGATGCAGAATTAGGAGTTCCTTTCTAGCGGCTTACACTGGCACCCAAAATTGGTAAGTACACAGTCAAGGTTCATCTATGATGCCCTGGATATACATAGTGCGAGCTAATTTGAAGGTACAGGTAATCTTTTGCTTTAGGGAATCTAACATATCCTTCAAAATTGTAGGTTCTATCAGTTGTGCATCAGTCCTAACGGAATTGGCAGCGGTGACCTGGCTTATTAGTAACTCTTTCTTTGTCTACAAAAATGATTGCTGGAGATAAAATTCGTTGGCCAGTGCAACATCTCTGCGCAGCTTTATGTCAGCTACCTTTGTATCAATACGAGAGAGCCTGTCCGCCTAAACTCCCAATTGCTTTTCTCTTCTCTCAAGTTCCTAAGCTTGAAACTGCATTATTTTGTAGAAGTCTTCTCTCTCCTTTTGCACACCTGCAAGTTCCTTCTTCAACTGGAGGGTCTTGACAATCTCCGCAGTAAACTCTTGATCTCTCTGGAACAACCGCTCAATGACATTATGCAATTCAGCTTCAGCTTTAAGTACATTGGCGGGCAACGACTACGAAGCCTCTTCTAAAACGCTAAGTGCATCCCTCATACTATGGAGCTCATTGCCTAATGCTATCATGGCATCCTTCTTATATCATTAACTTCTTGCTTCAATTCTGCAATTTCGGTGTCCCGTTGAGCAATGATAGTCTTTTGCGGTTAATTGATCTTGCAGTTTGTTGTATTTGAGTATGCAATGAATGATTCTCGGCTTTGGCCTCAAGTGTTTCTTCCTGGAGGGGTGCGATGTCAGCTTCCAAGAGATCCACATTACTCTGCAGTTTTTGTCGAAGTGACTGTTGGGCCATCTTCATCTGAAGAGGAAATTGTTGGGAGAATTGAATGAGTAATTGGCCCATGGATGCCAATTCAGTGAACATTATTGCTGGAGGAAGAGAAGGAGGAGGCTGCGATGGTGGGGCAGCAAGCAGGTGAGGTGATGATGGGGGAGAGTAATCGGGAGAGGAGAGGAGATTAGCCAATGCCTCATGAATGGCAGTTGAAGGCGTAGCGGGAGGAACTTCAGCAGCATCAGGAATGGTGGTTGGAGGAGGAAGAGGAAGAAGGGAGGTTGGGACGAATACAATTCTAGTTTCATGTTGAGGGACCGACAAAGCGACTTCGATAACTGCTTCTTCAGTACCGGTCGATTGATTGACTGTATCTGCTTGGTCGTCTGCATCTCGTGGAGAAGGAGGACGACATTCACTAACAATTGTAGCTTCTATTGTCTCCTTCAAAGGCTCAGCATCCAATTGCTCTGGTTCATTTTCCGGTTGGACTTCAGTGAATTCTTCCATGATCACGTGTGGCTCTTGCTGCTGGCTAGGAGAAGAGCATGCCGATGTGCCCTGTAAAGTGGTGGATGTATCATGAAGGAGTTCAACTTCTTGAACTGCGGTTGAACCCTACACCTGGCTTTGTGATGGGCTAATTTGTCTATGTTTTCATTGGAAGAAGTGTAGCAAATCTTCATCATCGTCATCTTCTAGCATCTGTGTAGATTCCTCATGTAATAACACGGTATCCGTTGGAGGTGTTTGCGCTGCTTGTATCACCAGAAGGAGAAGGGTAAGGAGGTGGGGTAATCGGGTACGAGGCATCTCATGCTTGGATAGTTGTTTGGTAACTGCTAGGCATTTACGATGAATGCACCAAAGTAAAAAGGACGTGAAATCGACCCCCTCTCGTGAGGTAGTATCAATCATCGAGTAGAAAGGACGGGAGATACCATACGTGCATTTTTGCAGGTTTAAGGCAGTTACGAGAAATTGTAGCGTGGTGCGCTCTGGTTCGGGACGACAAAGTATGGCAAACTCATTAGATGAGTGCCGAGGAAAAAGCTCTTTCATGGTCGCCATCGGAAGAAGCGGTCCATCGACGAAGCCTTCCTGAGGGAGACAAAACCCCTCAACGACAGTGTTGAGCGTAACTACGACACGTGGGTTTAGGCATGTTAATGGCCAGCACTGCTCTGTAGCAGGCATGGTAGCTATGGCAGAGATAATCTGCACACAGAAGGGATGACACTCCACTGAATGCCACGGCAATTCAGCGAAGGCCAAGAGTCCTTGAGCACGCAGGAACTCACTCACATCCGGAGTGAGACCCGCACGGAAGGTCATGATATTCACAAGAGCTTCCATGGCGCACTCAGAAACAAGCACAAACACAAAACACACAAGGGTCGCAAACACACAAAGGCACAATAGCGACTAACAGTAGGAAGAACACAAGAAAAATTAGGCGGTAAGAACCCTAATCATAACGCAATATTGGAAATATTCCAACATAATGGTGGCATGCATGCATTAATAGAATTGGCAACACAGAGGTGGCTACTAATCATGGTTAGATAAGAAAACAGAAGGATTACGGTCAGTTGGTCACCCGAAACACCGAGAGCAGAAAAGAAAGTCGATGGAAAAGAGTGGCAAGCGAAAAGGAATAAAAATATCGAGGACACCTCATGAGGTGGTAGACGGCAGAGTATAGGGTCAAAGCTTCGAACCATTAATCACTTTAGGGAGAAGGTGGCCAGTTAAGGTGGATAACTGAAAAGTTGCGGGTCCCACTTGTTTAGCAATACGGTATGGACCAAACTAGCGCAGTTTAAATTTTTCGGCGGATCTATTTGAATTAGCATTATAGAAGAGTACTAATTGGTTTATCGTAAACACAGGGGTTTTGGGGAAACGATCATGGATTTTGGATTGCCTAAGCTGCACTTCTTGCAGCACCATGAAACTTTCAAGACGTTGTTCATCCAGAGACCGTAAAGCCTCCAATCGAAACGGAAAAGATTCTTTCGATAATAGCTTCCATTTGAGGGCCACCCGCAAGCTAGGAACCACCAGTTCCATGGGAGCAATCGCTTCCAATCCATATGCCAACTTGAAAGGAGTGGTTCCAGTCGCCACTTTGTATGTGGTACGATAAGCCCATAATACAGTAGGTAGGAATTGATCCCACTTTCAGGGCATTCCCATACCAATTTCTTTAAGATGTTCAGCAGGGATTTATTTGTACTCTCCGCTAGTCCATTCACTTGTTGTAATACAGGGAGCTGAACTTATGCACAATCCTGAAAGTATTAGTAAGCACTTGCATTAAGGTATTTGCAAAGTGTGTACCTTGATCAGTTACTATCTCCAAAGGTAACCCATAGTGTGGGAAAATATACTTCATCAAACATTTAGCTACCGAGACAGTTGTAGCTGACTGAAGAGCCTATTATTGGTGAGAATGTATCTGTTATTGGTGACTATTGTCGGAGGTGTAATTGGCCCTATAAAATCCAAACCCCATTTCTGAAAGCGTTCAAGAGGCACCACGGGTTGGAGTGGAGAGATGTCGCTGTAAGGGTTGACCGAAACGCTGACACGCATCACACTGCCGGACGTACTAGGTTACATCACGGTACATCGTAGGCCACCATAAACCACTCTATAGGATCTTCCGGTGTGTCAGGTCAACTGCAAAGTGTCCTCCGGTGGGGGCAGAATGAGCCATTGTAATTACAGAAGCAATTTCATGTGGGGAAACACATCTGAGCAACACGCCCGAGTGATCCATATAATATAGCTGCCCTACAATTAGGTGAAATCGTTGACTATACATGGCTAATCTTTGTTGAACAGCTGAAGAGGTCATGCCAGGCGGACAACCACTAGTCAAGAATAGAAGCAAAGTGTCGTAGTAAGAAGAGGGTACCGGCAATTCTGCCTAATCATCCGATACCATCTCTGGTGCATAAATAGCGGGTGTTGTATCATCAACTCCTACCGGTAGTTCACTGGAATCCAATCGAGAGAGAAAGTCAGCCAGCGCATGTGCTGACCCTGATCGATGTACAACGGAATAGTCAAACTCTTGAAGCAACAATACCCAACGGGCTAACCGGCCTCCCAGATGTTGTTGGCTCACAAGGTACACCAATGCGGCATGATCTACATGGAAAGTGAAACGTCATCCCAACAAATAATGCCGAAATTTCTTCACCGAATACACTAAGCCGAGACATTCATGTTCAGTGACTGAGTAATTACGCTCTACCAAAGCCAATCTGCGGCTTGCATAATAGACTAGACGAAAAACCATTTATCTATCTGCTGCATCAATACACTACCAATGGCAATATCAGAAGCATCCACAAAGACGTAAAATGGAAGTTCCCAATTTGGCGCTTGGAGAATAGGTGCTTGCATTAACAGCGATTTCAAGCGGTTGAAAGACAACTAATAAGCTTTAGTCCATTCAAATTGGCAAGGATTACTAGTGATTAGTCGATTGAGGGGTGTGGCTAGATGAGCAAGCCATCGCAAGTGTCGTCCATGCCACCAGATTTGTCCCAAGAAACTTCTTTGGGTGTCTTCGGAGCAGGTGCCTCCAGCACGACCTTCACCTTATCTGGATCAACTTGAATCCCTTGTTTTGAAATAATGTGTCCCAGTAACTTGCCACAGGATACAGAGAATATAGATTTATTTAGATTCAAACACAACCGGTATTCTCGACACTTCAAAAAACAGCACCGTAAATGGTACAGATGCGCCGAAGCATCACCAGATAAAGAGAAATCATCCAAATACACTCATAAAGGTGGTGAGATAAGGAGAGAAAATTTCTTACATACAACGTTGAAATGTACTTGGAGCATTCCGCAGACCAAACCACATTACTATACACGCATAGACACCCTAGTTTATAATAAATGCGGTCTTTGGAATATCATGTTCCACCATTTGGACTTGGTTATATCCACTATATCCATCTAAAAAGGAGTACATCTCTCCTCCTGCCACATCATCTAGCATTGTATCCAAAAACGACAGAGGGAATGGATCAGGTACGGTAGCTGCATTTAGTTTCCGGTAGTCTACACATATCCGTAATTGCTTATTCTTCTTAGGAACTATGACAATAGGAGAAATCCACTCCGCATGCTCGATAGGCACAATAAACCCAACCTTCAACAATCGATCCAATTCCGCTTTAACCTGGGCCGCATAATTAGGATTCATCGTATAGCTTGGTTGTTTAATAGGGTGGGCATCTGGTTTCAGTACCACCCTGTGTTGATAAATCCGCGGGTCCAACCCCTTCATATCCCGGTAATCCCATGCAAACACATCAGAGAACTCTCGTAGCAACTGCAACAAATTATCCTAAAGGTCTCATATAGTCCCACCTTTATTTTTACTAGTCGTGGGTTGGTGTGATTACCTGAATTGCAGGTAACCAATTGATCTTCCGATATGTAGAACTGTCGGGGCATCTCCACATCATCTCCAGACTGAAGTAATTATTGGAGCATCGTATCATCCAAGGTCTGTCCTGTACTTGGCTCGTGCTCACCAGTCAATGGTACCACCGAACAGGCTATCGGACTCCAGTTATCTGCCATTGTTTGTAAATCTACAGTGCCAAGTGCCATCAAATCCTTGTTGGCTGTAAGAAAAGCTTCCTCTTCATCGTCGGAGAGACCAT
Organism: Ceratopteris richardii; assembly: GCA_020310875.1. Classification (NCBI taxonomy): domain Eukaryota; kingdom Viridiplantae; phylum Streptophyta; class Polypodiopsida; order Polypodiales; family Pteridaceae; genus Ceratopteris; species Ceratopteris richardii. Next base: position 163,554,760 of record CM035408.1, on the reverse strand, counting down.
CCAACATGTGTACAGGCTCCGCTAGATATGGTCGTGCATGTGAGTCACAAGGTTTCATATCATCCAATGGAACAACATATTTCCGGTGGTTATTTTTAAAAGCTAATTCATGTGCTGACCAGTCTTGCACTACCTTAGCTTGTTTGAGCCACGGACGTCCAGAGAGCAGATTGTAGTTCAGGCTAGATTCTAGTAAATCTAGCACAACAAAGGTCATTTTGAAAACGGCCCCTTGTAGAGTAATGGGAATATCACGCACCAAGCCCACCGGATGGACTCGAGATTGATTATCCATCCATACAAAGAATTGAACAGGTTCAATTTGTGTCCACCCCATCCGTTTGCAAAGTGCTGTTGTTGCTATGTTTACCCCAGATCCACCATCAATTAAGAGTTGTGTAATTTTATGGTTTTTGTACCATACCATAATAAGGGGTACCATATGGTCCACCATTGGGTCCAATTCCGGTTGGATTGTGGCTATTGCGAGAGCACTCGAGGATCCTGGACTGACCTGCTATTGGAATTGTTGACGCACTCTAGGGACCAAAGCCAATAGTTGACCCAAGGGCAATGTAATTGATGCCTTAGACAGAACATCCCACACCGAATCTATTTTGGTTGTTTTCAGTACGGTCTTCGGTAGGGACTCCGATATGGACTCTGGTACTGTGTGAGTCAAATTTCGCCCTACTGGTAGTTTTGGTGGTATGCTTTGCTGCGTCACCGGAATTGGATCAGGGAAAATATCTTGTTCCTTCGTATCCCACTTGCTTGCTTTTGTAAACACAATTTGTTGTTCACGAATTCTAGGTTCAAAAATCTCTACAGCTGGTTGTAATTGTTTTCTGGAACGTGTTTGGACCATTGTTGCTTGCATGTCTACTATCGAAATATACACCATATTCGCCATTGGATGTTGTCGTTCCTTCTTCTTTTTGTCGTACTCGGCCGCATCTTTACAGAACCTTCGGATATGCCCAATTTCACCACAAAAATGACATTTAGGGGATGGAGGAGATGCACTTTCTCTGGATGGACCTGCATTCCACCGAGCTTGTCCGAAATTATTTGATCGTCCTCCTCGATAATTCTTGTATCCCTGATACTGGGTATTCCTCATCTGTGGTAGTACCTAATGGCTGGCCGGTTGCCCTTGTTCTTGAATGATGGCATTAACAGCTGCTCTATTTTGTACTTTTGCATTATCTAGACAAGTCTCTGTGGTGTGGTCTGTTGTATGGCAAATGGCACAATACATTTGATTCAACGCGCATGTTGAGCTGCTATGCCCTGGATTTTTGCATTTGGTACAGTATATCTGTTTCAACGGATCCTCGTTGGATTGCGTGGATGCTTTCAACCGCTCTATATCTTCGGTGAATCCACCCATTTTGTTTTCTAATTGTAACGCCATAGCGATGATGGCATTCAAAGTCATTCCACCCACACATCGTATGATCATGATCTGTTTCAGTTGAGGCTTTAATCCGTTGATGAACCATTGAGTGATAACATCGTCCGGTAAATTCACATGTGCTGGTGGTTGCTGTCGTAAATGGGTCCAAAATAGCGTGGCATAATCCTATACATTTTGGTGGGGCTTCTACCTATTATTCTGCAGGTAATCAAAAATTTTGGCTGGATTTCTCTTTAACCGAAATCGTTGGAGAAAGGCATCCTTCACATCATCATACTGTCAGAAGTGGCTCAAATCATATTCGGTTAGCCATCATGCAGCATTATTAATCAGAGTTGAATGGAACACAATAGCTTTATATGAAGGGTCTGCTGGGTGATTCAGAACTGCATAGTTAATCTCAAAGGTCCGCACATGCGTATCAGGATCATCTCCTAGAAAACCTCCAAATTTTGTGTATGTAACCCCTGCTGGTATCGGACGTGGTGGAACAATCTGTTGTTGTTGTTGTTGTTGTTGTTGTCGTTGTTGCTATTGTTGTTGTTGTGAGCCACTCATGGTACTGTTGTTGTTGGTGTTGTTGTTGGTACCTGAATTTTGGGGAGATATCTCTTGATATTCTGAGACTATATAGTCAACCTGCTCACTTTCCGGTCCTAAGATATCATTACTTAGTTCAAAATCTAGTAGCCCTTCCTCAACTTTAGTGTCAAAATTGGCTAAACTTGCACCAAAAAATGGTGAACGCAATAAGTTTTCACCGAATAGCATCACAATTTCACCAAAAAACTTCGAATCACCACCAGGTAATACTGAACTCTCACCGAAAATTGCCGAATTCTCACCGGACCCGGTTGCACTGTCACCGAAAACCTTCTCACCGGATAACGCAAACCTATCAGCAAAAGCGATCAAATTCTGACCGGATGAGATGGAACTATCTCCACACTGCACCGTAGTACAACCAAAAATCACCGTACTTTCTTAAGAAAGAACCAAACTCTCACCAGAATGCATTGGACTCTCGCCGTGTGCTGCCGAACCACCACCGGAATCGCTGCTGTCTGGCTGAACTGATCCTTCTGCAACTGAACTTAATTGTCCTCCACTTCTACCACCAAGGGGTATTCCTAATAAGTTCGGAACTGCCCAGGGATGTTGATCTCTGCAGTATTTGGGGTACGATTCACCGGAGCGTGTTACCGGCATATATCAAAGGATTCTTCTTTGAGCCTTCAACTTCTTCTTCAATTAGCTACTCCATTTCCCACAGACGGCGCCAGTGTTAAAACAGGATTAAGTATTATCTGTTTAAAGTTTACTTCAAGTCTGGGTTCTTGGGATGGTTAGGGGTCTGTAAACAGAGGCCCTGTTTGTATTTTCCCAAATCTACAGATTTCGTGTATCCACTTACAGACTTGCACATATTAGCTGTTCGAATATATTTACTGAATACTTCAATAATGTCACAAACTCACTATGTAACTTCTACACTTATCGCATTAACCCTTCAATCGTTAATACTTCATTAAGACTTAACTTAATTATTAAGCTTAATCAACAAAATTAACGAAGACTCAATATTACACAGGATTTTGGCAATAGCGTTCTACTGCAGGCTCTTGCCCAGATGAACAGTCCGGTGACGACAATGCCTTCTGCTTCATGCGACTCTTTCATTAATTTGTCAAGAGTTACAACTATTGTGCTACGCCTTATGCGTGCGACTTTTCAGGGTATATATTACAAAAATTTAGGATACAGAATTAGGAGTTCCTTTTCGATGACTTACATCCTATTGAGAAGCATATTGCTGATTTTAAGGCTAATTTGCATGCCTCATTATTACAATGTTTTGGCCTTGAAGACTGTAAGCCTATTGCCACTCCTATGAAGATAGGTTTACGATTGAGTCTTCATGATGCTGGAGATGCATTTGATGTTGTTCTCTATCAACAGGCTGTTGGATGCTTGATTTACTTATGCATTACTCGGCCAGATATTCAGTTTTTTGTCTCACATATGAGCAGGTTTATGCATTGCATAGGAGTCAAGCATTGGCAAACAGTTAGGCATATCTTTCGCTATTTGAGTGGTACTCCGCTACTTGGGTTCTTTTGTCCCAAGGGGGGATCACTACCGCCAGATTTGCATGCTTTTTCTGACTCTAATTGGGTTGGTTGCTATGACACTCGTGTGTCCACTAGTGGGTTTTGCTTCATGCTTGGTAGCTCATGTATATCTTGGTTGAGTAAGAAGCAGCCTACTATGGCCACTTCCAGTTGTGAGGCTGAGTATAGGGCAGCTTTCACAGCGACTGTTGAGTGTGTGTGGCTCAGACGCCTTATGGCTAATTTGGTTGTTGGTCAGACTTCTGCCACCACCATCTTCACTGACAGTCAGAGCGCATTGGCCGTTGCGAGGAACCCTGTGTTCCATGCTTGCACTAAGCACATTGAGGTGCATTATCACTATGTCAGGGAGAGGTTCTCTGCTCGGGAGATCAGCTTGGCATATGTGCCCACGCAGGAGAACATTGCAGACCTTTTCATGAAGGCTCTGCCTAGGGAGAAGTTTGAAGCTTTTGGCAAAGCTTTGGGCTTACTTCCTTTTGTGGAGTGATTTCCACATAGCTTGGCACTTCCTTATACATGAGTGCGAGCTCCTTGTTCACCACATCACTCGCAAGGGGGATTTGTTGATATATTTAGGTAGTGATGTGTGTGAACACACTAGGACCGCCGGGGCACTTTCTTCCCTCTTTAGGAGGTTTTTTTCCCCTGGCTTGTATATACACCTATTGCCCTAATGGGCTACTTATCTTTGTACATTCTCTAGTAATGCATTCAGTATTGTGTGTTGTGCTCCAAGCTTCTTCTTCTTCCTTGTGTTATTTGCGTGCTTCCGCAGACGTCTAACTCCAACACCTATTGTGGCCATTTCCAGTTGTGAGGCTGAGTATAGGGCAGCTTTCACAGTGACTATTGAGTGTGTGTGGCTCAGACGCCTTATGGCTGATTGGGGTGTGGATCAGTCTTCTGCCACCACCATCTTCACTGACAGTCAGAGCGCATTGGTAGTTGCGAGGAACCATGTGTTCCTTGCTCGCACTAAGCACATTGAGGTGAATTATCATTATGTCAGGGAGAGGTTCTCTGCTGGGGAGATCAGCTTGGCATATGTGCCCATGCAGGAGAACATTGCATACCTTTTCTTGAAGGCTCTTCCTAGGGAGAAGTTTGAAGCTTTCTGCAAAGCTTTGGGCTCACTTCCTTTTGTGGAGTGATTTCGACATAGCTTGGCACTTCCTTATACATGAGTGCCAGCTACTTGTTCACCGCATCACTCCCAGGGGGGATTTGTTGATATATTTAGGTAGTGATGTGTGTGAACACTCTAGGACCATCGAGGCACTTTTTTCCCTCTTTAGGAGGTTTTTTCCCCCCGACTTGTATATACGCCTATTCCCCTAATGGGCTACTTATCTTTGGACATTTTAGTGGTAATACATTCAGTATTGTGTGTTGTGCTCCAAGCTTCTTTGTCTTCCTTGTGTTGTTCGCGTGCTTCCGCAGATGTCTAACTCCAACATATATACCATGTATAGATTTTCTAAGCTCCATCTAGAGGTATCTAGCTAAGGTTAGATAGAAAAAAGCATTCAATTTAGATAAATGATCTAAGAGAACCAATCACCTCTAGGTGACATGGTCTTTGTTCATTGCATAAATTCTAGAGGATGCACTTTTATGTGCAGATATCATTTGACCTATCAAATGATCTTTAGAATCAATGAAAATTTATTAAGAAAAAGTGTATCTTATAAGATTTCATGTACAATAAAAACCATTAAATTTTGATGTACCAATGAATAGAAATGTCCTTGCTAACATGCCTCTATCACTTGTTTCAGGACGCTACCACTAGTAGCAACACCTCTAGTGCAAAGGTCATTTGACCTTTGTAAAATCATCCAAATTACTTGAAAAATGTTTTCTTTAACTAAATGTTTTGAGATAAATGCTTTCCAAATTTCAAGGAATTTGGGCATTCCCTCAAATATTAACATCCAAAGATCTTGGAGGGTGTTACCTCTCTGACTATTTTCCCAATTATTTTTTTGAACCTTAAAATGATGAGACATGTTAATTCTTATTATTAGAAATTATCATCCATTATTTTGGATGGATTATTACATGAAGAAGTAGACATGCATATACTGATCATCTAGATCAATGGAAACCAATAAGTAATCAAAATCACCTCATGGAAATTGATTCTTTACATAGTATCCACTAGGAATAGAATTACATATCAACTATATATACTCCCATGAAGAGCTATTCATGCACTCATGAGTCACCAACTATTAACAATTTTGATACATGAAAAAGCATCCTTAAGATGTATTTTCATGGTTTCTACTAGTGACCATAACCATGATTCCTTACATTTCATTGGAAGAAAGTATTTGGTTGTTCTTGAGGAATCTATCCCACAACCTTCTCACAAACATAAATACAATAACAACAACAATTACAATAGAGGTTGATACAATGGAGGCTACAACAACAACTACTACAACAACAATTACAATAACAACAACAACAACTATCAAAGTGGCCATAGAGAAAGAAGAGACTACAATAACTATGCAGAGAACCAAAGTCAAGAAGATTCATTATTGATTATGAATCTATTAGTGAAGAAGGGTAAGGATGATGATAACATCTTTTATATTTATTCGGGATGCTCAAATCATGTAATGTGGCTTTACTTTCTAATTTGGAAGATCCTCACAACAAACATGAAGTGCAAACAGGAGATGATACAAAGCACTAGGTGGAGAAGATAGGTAATATGAAGACATCAGATGGGAATATGAACCTCTTAAGCAAAGTCGTGTATGTCCCTACAATTACCAAAAATTTAATAAGTGTTGGATAGATTGTTGAAAAAGGATTGCAAGTTAGATTCAATAGATTTGGAGCATATGTTGAAGACCCAAGGCAAGGCTTTAGAAGGATTGCCAAAGGAGAAAAGACAGGAAGGCTTTTCACTTTTGAAGTGGAAGATACAAAGAAGATAGCTTTGTTTAGCTATGGATCTCAAACTCTCACAGAGATGGAGGTATGGCACAAAAGGCTTGCTCACATTGGTGAGAGGAAACTCAAACAAATTTGCAGGGACCAAAGTGTACTTGGTTTGCCTAATATCACAAGTCAACACATGATTTATAAGTGTGAAGCTTGTCAACTCGACAAGGCTCATAGACAACCTTTCAATAAGAAAGGATATGTGTATCAAAATCCTTTGGATCTAGTGCACACGAATGTGTGGGGTCCAAGTAAAGAGCCACCTATATCAAGGCTCAAGATATTATGTGTCTTTCATAGATGATTGTAGCAGGTGGACCATTTTGTTTTTCATGAAGCACAAGGATAAAGTGTTTAATTGCTTTAAGAAGTATATTGCTCTTGTTGAAAACCAAACAGGTAGGTCTTTGAAAAGACTCAGATCATATGGTGGAGGAGAATACTTCTCTTCTGAATTTGATGCCTTCTTGCATGAAAGAGGCATTAAAAGGGAAGTCACTACAAGGTATACACCCAAACTCAATGGTGTAGCAGAGAGGAGAAACAGAGCTATTGTTGAAGGTGCAAGGTCCATGCTCAATGAAAAGGGATTGCCAAAGTACCTATGGGCAGAGGCTATGTCTACAGCCACATATCTCATAAATAGACTTCCATCTAAGTCACTAGATGGAACCACTCCATATGAAGTGTGGAATGGAAGAAGACCTAGTCTAGAGCATTGTAAAATATTTGGATGCTTAGCCTATGCTCACATTCCTTCTCAAGTAAGAGGGAAATTGGATCCCAAGGCAGAGAAGTGCATATTTATCGGTTATGATCAAAACCAAAAAGGATATAGATTGTACAATCCAACAAATTAAGGATTTTCTGTGAGTAGAGATGTAATTTTTAATGAAAACAAATCATGTTTTGATGATGACAGGACTATGAAGCTGCCTTATGCCTTGGATGAAGATTTTCCATCACTTCAACCAAAGGAGCCAAAGCAGATTGAAGAAAGTGATTCGGAGATTGACCTAGAAGACTTGCAAAGACTAAAGCTATGGAAGAGCAAAGGTAAAGCAAAGATGCAGGATGCTACATATGGACCCGAGAGCTCACATCAACCACTTAGAAGGTCTTCAAGGGAGAAGAAGAAACTAGAGAGGTTTGGTTATGATACTTCTTTGGTCACCAAGCACTCAATCTACATTGCAAAGGATTCAACCAATGAAGAACCTACCACATTCGAAGAAGCACAAACCAAGAAAGCTTGGAGAGATGCAATGGATGAAGAAATGGAAGCCTTGAAGGAGAATAACACTTGGGAGCTTGTACCTAACAAGCCATCTATGAAGGTAATTGGATCTCGATGGATATACAAAATCAAGAGGAATCCAGATGGAAGTATAAATAGACATAAAGCAAGGTAAGTTGCTAAAGGGTTTGCTCAAACCCATGGTATTGATTATGAGGAGACTTTCTCTCCTGTTGCAAAAATGCCTACAATTAGGATTCTCATTAGTCTTTCTGCATCTAGAAATTGGAAACTCTATCAACTTGATGTAAAGAATGCTTTCTTAAATGGATGGATTTTAGAGGAAGTGTATATGGCACAACCTCCTGGATATGAGGATGGACATCACCCTAACTATGTATGCAAATTAAAGAAAGCTTTGTATGGATTAAAGCAAGCTCCAAGAGCTTGGAAAGAATTCCAGATTGGTGACTTATTTGGAGGGCCAAGGATTCAAAGCTAGCAAGGAAAATACCTCTTTGTTCATAAAGAGGATTGGATCTGAAGTGATCTATTTATGTGTGTATGTTGATGATATTATTATCACAGGTAATGATCTTGAAGGAATCAAACAGGTAAAGACTCAAATGGAGGAGTTCAAAATAAGTGACCTCGGACCGCTCACCTATTTTCTTGGATTGGAGTTAATCTAAAGAGGTTCAGGTATATACATCACACAAAGGAAGTATGTGCATGACATGCTCATGAAGTTCAAGATGGAAAACACCAAGTGTGCAGGTACACCTATGGAGCAAAATCATAATCTTAGTGTTTATGAAGGAGATCCAATTGAAGACATCACAAGCTATCAAAGCTTGGTTGGAAGTTTGAGCTATGCAACACTCAGAAGGGTGGATATATGCTATAGTGTTAGCATATTGAGTCAGTTTATGCATAAGCCGAGAAGACCACATATGGAAGCGGCCAAGAGAGTCCTCAAGTACCTAAAGGGGACTATGAATGAAGGTTTGTTGTATCCATTTACTTCAGATATTGAGCTAAAGGTCTACTCAGATGCAGATTGGGCTGGATCTAGAGATGATAGAAAAAGCACATCCACGTATGTATCATTTGCACGTTCAAAAATCATTTCTTGGTCATCCAAGAAGCAACCAATCGTGGCTTTATCTTCTACTGAAGCCGAATATAGAGGTTTGGCTAATGCAACTCAAGAAATCATGTGGTTAAAGTCTTTGTACACAGATCTTGGACTTCATTCTTCAACACCTCACATTTTTGGTGACAACACAAGCTCACTACATCTTGCAGCTAATCTGGTATACCATGCTAGAACCAAGCATATTGAAGTCCACTACGGTTATGTAAGGGAGAAGCTAATGAGCAAGGATATTCAACTATCCTATGTCTCTATAGATATGCAATGTGCAAACATGTTGACTAAAGCTCTTGATGGAACAAAGTTAAGTAGATTCAAGTGGATGATTGGCTTGAAGGAAATCAAGGAAAATTGAAGATATATTTGGAGGCCAAGCATGTTAGGCTTGAGGGGGAGCTGTTGGTGCATTTTACCCAAGCCTACATGCTTGATATTACTTGATTTATGTTCATATGTAGTCATGTGAACACCTCTTGTAAAAGAGTACATTTTATCTCTTGTAATTGTGAAAAAGAAAAAAGAAAAAGAATAGCTTACCTCATCCATGATGTAAAAAGCAAACTCATGGCTCTAACTACCTAAAACCACAAATTAGTGAGTTGAGGGAATATTTCCTAACTTTTGGGATCACTTTTAGGTGGATCCATTCGAATTCAAATTCAAAACTCCCTCCAAGAATAGCAGAGCAAGAAGGAAGAGGTGAATAGCAAGCCTTGTACGTGACCACTTCATATCATTTTGTAGAGATTGAAGAGCTTACTCCATAGCTCTATCATTCTACTCCCATTGTGCAAATATTCATTGCCAATGTGGTTGTAATCATATGTGAATTTATACATTCATCATTCTCTACTTCTCTATTTTGTTCTCTGCTATATGCACTCAGAGCAATAATGTCAGAAGCTCATATCTCGAGTTCTACTCAACCTTTTTCAGATTTTTAACATGCCTTGGATTTCTCTCACTGTCTAGTTTTTGCATATAAATTTTCAAGGTCATTGGATGTATAATTTGGGAGATATCTTCATTTTACTGCTCACTGGTCTATCTCTAGAGAGCCCCGAGAATGGCGGGCATGTTCCTAATGTTGATGAATCTGGTTCTCAGTGCTCATTTTATCATTTGAAGTGTTTTAACTTGGAATAGCAAGAAGTCTATTTGCTATGTCCAAAAGAAATTTTTCTAATTCCTACCAGGTTGAGAGCATTGTTCATTTTTTCTAGCAGGTGTATGTACAAAAATAGCAAGTTTTGGGAGCTAGTCATCTTGCAACTAGTCTGTCTTGAGTTAAACTTTTGAGATACATGTTCCAAAGTACTTGGCTGATATTTTGGTGGATTTAGGAATCTCAAAGGGTCTACTAATCAACTCTGAAGTCTCAATTGGCTGGTGTGAAGTCGGTTGTAGCAGCACCAACTCATCTTCGGATTGCATCCACCATCTCTCTTCACACTTCTTTACCTATGATTGGAAACCTTTGGGTTGTTCCACATATACTTCTTCTTAATGTAGGAGTTTGTGAAAAGTTCTGAAACGTTATCATGTGTGGGCACATATACCAAACTAATCTCTTCAATAGAGAACCTCTCCCTAAGGTAACGATAGTGCACCTCAATGTGCTTTGTGTGAACATGGAACATAGGGTTCTTCCTCACAACTGCCCATGCGCTCTAACTATCAGTGAAGATGATGGTGGCAGAAGACTGACCAATACCCAAATTAGCCAAAAGGTGTCACAGCCACACACACTCAATAGTCGTTGTGAAAGTTGCCCTGTAATCAACCTCACAACTATAAGTGGCCACAATAGGCTGCTTTTTGCTCAACCAAGATATGCATGAGCTATTAGTCATGAAGCAAAAAATGCTAGTGGACACACGTGTCATAGCAACCAACCCAATTTGAGTCAAAAAAAGCATGTAAATCTGGTAGTAATGATCCCCCTTGGGATAAAACAATCCAAGTAGATAGGTACCATTCAAGTAGTGAAAGATGTGCTTAATCACCTACCAATGCTTGACATATGGGCAATGCATAAACCTGCTCATTTGTAAGAAAGCAAATAGGATATCAGACTACATTATGCATAAGTAAATCAAACATCCAACAACCTACTGATAGACAATGACATCAAATGCATCTCTCGCATCATGGAGATTCAACTTTAAGCATGTTTTCATAAGAGTGGATGTTGGAGTTAGACAATCTATGGAAGAACGCGAACAGAACAAGGAAGAAGAAGAAGCTTGGAGCACAACACACAATACTGACTGTATTACTAGAGAATGTACAAAGATAAGTAGCCCATTAGGGCAATAGGCATATATACAAGCCGAGGGAAAAAAAACCTCCTAAAGAGGGAAAAAAGTGCCTCGGCTGTCCTAGTGTGTTCACACACATCACTACCTAAATATATCAACAAATCCCCCCTGGGATTGATGCGGTGAACAAGGAGTTGGCACTCATGTATAAGGAAGTGCCAAGCTATGTGGAAATCACTCCACAAAAGGAAGTAAGCCCAAAGCTTTGCAAAAAGCTTCAAACTTCTCCCTAGGCAGAGCCTTTGTGAAAAGGTCTACAATGTTCTCCTGTGTGGGCACATATGCCAACCTGGTCTCCTCAACAGAGAACCTCTCCTTGACATAATGATAGTGCACCACAATGTGCTTAGTGCGAGCATGGAACACAGGGTTCCTCGCAACTGCCAATGCGCTCTGATTATTAGTGAAGATAGTGGTGGCAGAAGACTGACCAACACCCAAATCAGCTATAAGGCATCTGAGCCACACACACTCAACAGTCGTTGTGAAAGCTACCCTATACTCAACCTCACAACTAGAAGTGGCCACAATAGGCTGCTTCTTGCTCAACCAAGATATACATGAGCTACCAAGCATGAAGCAAAAGCCACTAGTGGACACATGAGTGTCATAGCAACCAGCCGAGTCAGAGTCAAAAAAAGCATGCAAATCTGGTGGTAGTGATCCCCCCTTGGGATAAAACAACCCAAGTAGCCGAGTAACACTCAAAGTAGCGAAAGATGCACTTAACCGCCTACCAATGCTTGACACATGGGCAATGCATAAACCTGCTCATCTGTGAGACAGCAAACTGAATATTTGGCCAAGTAATGCATAAGTAAATCAAGCATCCAATAAACAACATCAAATGCATCTCCATCATCCTGAAGACTCAATCGTAAACCTGTCTCCATAGGAGTGACAATAGGCTTACAATTTTCAAGGCCGAAATGCTGCAATAATGTGTCAATATATTTCGTTTGACACAAAACCATTGCACCATCAACGTGCATAAATTGAATGCCCAAATAGTGCCGCAAATGCTCCAAATCAGACATCTCAAATGAGGCATGCAAATCAGCCTTAAAATCAGTAATATGCATGTCATGAGGACCAGTAAGCAGATGTCATCAACATAAACCACAATAATCAGAAGTACATCATTAGCATGCTTAACATATAAGGTGCTTTCAGTTGGACTATTCTCAAAACCATGTGCAATAAGATAGGCATGTATCTTTTCATACCAAGCATGTGGTGCTTGCTTTAAACCATATAATGCCTTCTTTAACCTGCACACTTGGTTTTGATGCCCTTTCTACACAAAGCCATGGGGCTGAAAAACATACACTTCTTCATGCAATTCACCATTCAGAAATGTTTTTTTAATGTCCAACTGATCTACATTCCAACCATGATGAGCTGCAAGTGCACAGATGCTACGAACAGTAGTCATTCAGCAAGTAGGAGCAAAGGTTTCATCAAAATCAACACCTCTTTCCTATGCATAACCCTTTGCAACAAGCCTAGCCTTATACCTGTCAACTGTACCATCAGGTTTACGCTTTAGCTTGTATACCCACTTAGTACCAATGGCCTTCTTGCCAAGAGGCAAGTCACATAAAGACCAAGTACCATTCTTCATTATAGCATCATATTGAGATTGCATAGCAGCCATCCAATTTTTTGAATTTTGTGCTTCATCAAGCGAAACAGGCTCACTCTCATCTCAGAGTCTAGATGCAGACATAGTAATATGATGCAAAAGAGGCACTATGAGAGCCTGATCGAGTATGATATGATAGAGGTGCATCTAATTTGCTTTCACGCAAAGTCTGCACCACCGGTTTTGGCATAGTTTTTGCCTACTCAATATCAGCTCTCTCATCAACAAGTGCATCATGTAAATCTACATCAGAAATGGAATGATCTACATCATCACATGAAACCTGCAAAGGCTGAGAAGTTGCCTCATTAGGACCAGCACTAGACTATCCACCTGTAAAAAGAGGCAACAAAGTATCATACATGTCTTTAGAGCTAACAGATGTCTCCTTAGTACATGAAAGCAATGGCTAAATAGCATCTTCCACAAAAACAACATCAGGGCTAACCAGAATGTGTTTAGTCTATGGATCATACAGACGATGGCCTTTACTTTCACAACTGTACCCAACAAAAATACATTTTACTGCTATATTATCCAATTTTTTGTGATGTTGTTCAGGCACTAATGCATATGCCAAACAACCAAAAACACACAAATGAGCAACAGATGGCTTGTGATCATGTCAAGCCTCATATGGAGTGATAGACTGTAGCGCTTTAGTGGGACACCAATTAAGTACATATGTTGCACACATGACAACCTCAAGCCAAAAACTATGTGGTAAAGCTTCACTCTTGACCATACACCTCGCCATCTCCATGAGTGACCTGTTCTTTTGTTCAACAACCCATTCTATTGAGGTGTATACGGCGCTATACACTGGTGTTTTATCCCACGTTCAACGAAAAATGCATTAAAATCAGAAGACATATATTCCCCCCCTCAATCAGAACGAAAGGTGCCCATTTTACATGCTGACAAATTTTTAGCCAAAACCAAAAACTATTTAAAGCACATGAACACTTCGTACTTTGCCTTCAATGGATATACCCATGCATGCTTGGCAAAATCATCGATGAAAGTCATGAAGTAAAGATAATTTCCAAAAGAAGGTGTCTACAATAGGACCACATGCATCACTATGTACATGCTGCAATTTTTTAGTATCCCAAACTGAACCATCTTTTGGAAAGGAGGAATGCTGCATTTTTCCCAAAATACAACCTTCACAAACATGTTTTCCAGGTGACTCAAGTTTGGGCAAAGAGGGCACCATTTCATATTTCTACAAGCATAGCAAACTAGCAAAATAATGGAAGTTACATATACAGATCATGGTATATATGTTTCGCAAGAAAGGTATCTCCTAAACTTACTGAAGAAGTTTAACATGGAGAATTGCAGAGAAGCTTCAACACCGCTTGAAGTAAATCATAAACTCAGCAAATATAGTGGTGCAGAGTTTAAAGATATGAGGAAGTATCAGTCGTTAGTGGGAAGTTTAATTTATGCTACACTAACAAGACCGGATCTCAGTTATGCAGTGGGAGTTCTCTCACAGTTTATGCATTGTCCGAAAGATCAACATTGGCTTGTAGGACAAAGAGTTCTTAGATATATTAAAAGAACTATAAAAGAAGGATTATATTATCCTTATACGTCAGATATAAAGCTGAGAGCATATAGTGACTCAGATTGGGCAGGAAGTCAAGATGACAGAAGATCAACACATGGGTATATGATATACCTAGGAGATAAGCTTGTAAGTTGGTGTTCAAAGAAGCAACACACAGTAGCTTTATCGTCAACAGAAGCAGAATATAAAGAACTTGTGGAAGCAACTAAAGAAGTGATATGGATGCAAACCTTGTTCAAAAGCATGGGTATTGATCAAGGTATACCTATCATACATGGAGACAATATGAGCTCATTGTATCTTGCAGCAAATCCAGTATTTCATGCAAGAACAAAACACATAGAGATTCAATATCATTTCGTGAGGGAAAAAGTAATGGAGAAGGAGATTGAATTGGTATTCACTCCTACAAAAGATCAGATTGCAGATATTCTGACAAAGAGCTTAGATGGAGTAAAGACAAGCAGATTTAAAGAATTGGCAGGTATAAAAGAAAAGAAGGATATATGAAGACTGGAAGATTCAAATTAGTGATTGAGGGGGAGCTGTTGGAGATTCACTCACTAATTATGCATAACGACATAAAGATAAAGAATTCAGAAAACTAAAGCCTTAGTGAAGGGACAAATTCACGTCTGTATTATACAGCATAGAAATTTCTAGAATTATCGGATCAAATTGTATATAAGAGAGCTGAGATAGATAGATGTAAGCGCATATGAGAGAGCATGTAGAAGTGAGTGCAAATGTGCACGTATAGCAGATATAGAGAATAGAAGATGCCATAGATCGCGTATGTATAGATGAATAACAAAACCTGAACAGTCAGGTATTCATCTGAGAGAGATGGTAAGGAGAGACTACTCAGTATAGGAGAGCTCTCATGACTATGAGCAAAGTGAGGCCAAGTCATTTTTGTACACATCTTCTCTAATAGAAAACACATGTTCATGTGGAAGTTTGAGTGCATTCTTTGTATGTGAAGAAATCTGAGAGATTTCATGTTATGGTGAAAAGTTAGTTAACAGTTACAGTTTTTTTTCTCAGTAAAGATTTTCTGGTACTTCTATGAGCTAGATCTCGAAGTATAGTGTAAAGTTTTGTATGACACATAGCTTATATTGTAGCTATAAGTCTCAACTATAAACTGATCAAAGATTTCGGTGAAATGGATATGTACACACAGTACAAAGTCTGACCGGAAAGAGGCATTCAGAACTGATGAAGTTTTTTCTTAAACTTCAGATAGAGTTCATTCAGTGAAGGAAGTTCACGCATCACTTTCTTACTTCATGCATACACATTTGAAGTAATTACAAACAAAGTTATAGTTGATTCCGGTAGGATTCCGATACAATTACGATAACATTCCAGTGACAGTTAGGTGAAGTTCTGGTGGAATTTTGGTGAGTTCAAAACACAGTTTTGACAAAGTTAAGTGACACAAAGGTTGTTTAACTGTAAACAAACACAATAGTGTAAAGTCTGAAATAAATCAGTTCAGAATTGAGGCTTGAAGAAAATGAGAAGCTTTCTGTGAAGTGAATTTCGGTGTTCACTAAATATAATTATAAAGTTTTCAGTTTCAGAAAGTTTGCTAAGCTATTGATGATTATAGAGGTGTTCTAACATCACTCTAGCTTAGTTTCTGTGGTGTAATCGAATTCCGCAATTAGCGCTGCACCAACAAAGATGACAAGAAAATAGGAAACCAAAAATAGTATTGCAACTACTATAAGGCAAATGATCATGTCATAAAGAGTTGTCCTAAATTGGTTGCAAAAGAGGCAAAAAAAGAAAGAGGTTAAAATGGTTGTTGTAGAGGCCTCTACACCTAAAATAGACTTTGCTTATCTTATTCGAATTGAATAATGGGCATTTACTATTGTTTGCAGCTATAACCCATCTTCTCATGAGCAGTTTATGTATGTAATAACAAAACATATTACCTTGCAATTTAGTTTCTTTTAGTTCATTTGAGCATGCCCCTACAAGGAATACTAACACATATGCTAAAAACTCCTCTTATCCTGTCATGGGAGTTGGAAAGATCATTTTGACTATTGCTTATGGCGATTCTTTTACATTGTGAGATGCTTTATATGTGCCTAGGATCAAGAAAAATCTATTGTCAGTTTCAGCATTAGCCAAGATTGGCTTGGTTGCCAAATTTGTTGATGATAGATGTACAATTCATGATCTCAAAAATGGTGATGTTATTATTGCTTTTGGTAGTTCAAGATTCTCAAGCTATCTCAGATGCAAATCTTTGGCATGCACACTTTGGTCATCTAAATTTTGCTAGTTTGCTTCACTTAGAAAAATCTAAAATGATGTCCTCTCTACCCAAACTTAAGTTTTCTTACTAAACATGTTTGTTGAAGGTTGTATTTTGGGCAAAATGCAATGTTCCTCTTTCTCAAAAGATGGTTTGGTTTGAGGTGATCAAAAATTGCAGCTTGTTCATAATGATGTTTGTGGTCTTATGCAGACACCTTCATTTGAGATTGACCTTTACTTCATGTGTTTTATTGATGACATCTCCAGGCATGCATGAGTGGATCCATTGAAAGCAAATTCCAAAGTGTTTATGTGCTTCAAACAGTTCCTGATTATGGCAAGAAATATGTTAGCATGTAAATTGGGCATAGTCGATTCTCATCTTGGGGGTAATACATGTCTTCTAATTTTAAATCATTTCTGGCTTAGTGTGGATAAAACATCAGCATACAATTTCGTATACACCTCAACAAAATGGAATTGTTGAAAGAAAAAATAGGTCTCTCATGGAAATGGTGAGGTGTATGGTCAGAAGTCAAGCTTTACCACATAACTTTTTGTTTGAGGATGTTATGTGTGCAACATTAGGTACTTAATAGGCGTCCCACAAAAGCACTGCAATCCATCACTCCATATGAGATTTGGCATGGTTGCAATCCATATGATGTTTCAACAAAATCAAAGTCTCAACCTTCCTCTTTCACTCATTCCACTAATGATGTTGATTAGCAGAAGAAGAGATGCAAATATTGCGAGCAGGTTGGTCATACTATCGATGAGTGTAGAAAGCTTGCTAAGTGCAATGAAAAGAAGAAGGAATCCAACATAACTATTGCTAAAAATTATTCAAATGCAAAGAATGATGAAGCCAACATGGTTGAAGATTTTTGGGAATGTGTTGTTACATGTCATTATGATGCATCATTGCATTCTAAATGTATGGTTGTGAGTGAGGTTGATTGGGATTGGTTCTTTGATAGTGTTGCTTCAAAGCACATAATTTCATGCAAAAGTTTTTTTGCATCTTTGAAAGATGCACCCCAAAGAAAGACATGTGGTGTGTGTAAACAATGTCTCTAATCCTATTATTGGAGGAGGGAAATCGAGCTTATGGCTATAAACAGACACGTGGGTCTCTTGAAAAATGCATTGTATGTACGTGATATCAAGAACTTAATTTCAATTCCTTTGATTGCCAAAGCTAGATTTCATATACACTTTGTTGATGATAAGTGTATGGTTCATGATTTCAGCAGTGGTGATATCATCGTGACGTCCAGTACAGTATGCAATGATTTGTATCACTTGGATACATGCAAGAGGGCTGCCCTCAAATGCCTTGGTTGTTCATAATTCTTGCATGGCTGAAATGGAGCTTTGGTATGCTTATTTGGCCACTTGAACTTCAATAGTTTGCTTTAGTTCAAAAGAAGGACATGGTTATTGGTTTGCCAACACTTGATTCCATTAAAAAGCATGCATGTGAAGGTTACATTCTTGGAAAAATACATTGTGCTTCTTTTCCAAAAGATATTCATACGCACACTGTTGGAACATCAAGTTTACATTATGCTTGAGGTAAATTTGATCTACATCAAAAAGTTATTGTTTGGATTACGTCAAAAAAATATCCATTGGAGAGTTCTTTTACTTATGCTCGTTTATTGTAATTTATTAAAATATTTTTTACGAATAATTTACCAATGTAAAAGCCTAGAGCTTCACACATGTAAAAGGAGAAAATGAGAGCTCAAATTCCACAAATTTGAGGTGGTTGATCTTGGCAATCAATGAATCAATCAATCACCTAAAAATAGATCATACTAGATCTTCACTTTTCCTAGATTGCAAAAAAGTGAATTGATTCCCTTCAACAACCAATCTTGCCTTCATTTGAATTCAAAATCCACTTGTAGAAGTCATGGAACACTTCAAGATTCTATATAGAGACTTCAAATCATGTGTACATTACATGGATGCAATATACATACACTTTTGGCCATCATTGCATTGTTCCTTCATTTCTCTACATCATCTTCTTCAACAACAATAAACTTGGAGAGGTTGCTGCTCTCTCTATAGAGATCCAAATTGGATGAATGAGCATTCATTGGAAATTTATTAGTGTTCTCATTAATGTATACAAATTTTCAAAGCATTTGGTTTCGTGGATTTGGAGAAATCTTAGTTTTCTTGTCTCGAGGTCTATCTCTCTGCATCCTTGAACTCAAATGAAATTACAATTGGCAGACAGTCATGTTGAAAGACCTCTAGAAATCCTAGAAAAGGTTATCCTAACTACTTGCGGACTGGAGTTTGAACACATGTTGGCTATCCGTCACTTTGGAAAAGCAAGTAATTATGAGATGATTTTTGGACGACCCTTTGTGAGACAATTGAGGGTAGTGCAAGATTGGGGAAAAGATGCATTATACCTCCAACATCAAGGTGTCACAACTAAAATAAACTTGCATATTTTTTGTCTATAGAGATGTACCACCCTTGCAATGGAACCCTACTCATAAAGAGGAAGATGATGTGTCCATTCATAGCACAAAATCAAGTGACCAATCTTGGATGAACAAAGATGCCCAGCTATGGATGTGTAAAGAAGCAAAATGAGAAGAAGATAGATTGCAATCCTAGCCAGTAGGACATGAAAGCTACAAACCCATAGAAGATCCAACATATATGCCACAAATATTTCTAGACAAAGCATTTGAACCTCACGGATGGATGTAAAATTTTGTCACGTTAGATGTTTGCATGAATGAAGAAGTATTGATGATGAACGAATGTGTAGATGATCAAGGATATGATGTGAGTCTATACATGGTAGTCCTCCAAGAAATAGAAGTAGGAGAATTGGTAGAAAAATAATGGAGAGGGGACTATGAAAGCATAGAAATGGAACTAGAAATCAATTCAAAAGAGCAATACCTAAAGGAGATAGAAAAAGAAGACACTAAAATAAACACTAATGTACTCACCATAGAAAGGTATCAAGAAAAACCTAAAATCGAGAAAACCAAAGTTCAGGCAGAGCCACAACATGGATCATTTGGAGTATCAAAACATTTCAGAAGGTATGAAGTTGATAAAATAAAAATAGCCATTCAAATGCCAAAAAGAGAAGCTCCACAAGGAGTAGCGTATGAAAACAAAGAACAAACTAAAAAGGTAATAGTAACAATGGAAGGAGAAGAAGAGAGACGCACATACATAGGTAAGGATGTATCGAACGATGAAGAGCAAGAACTCATAGAGCTAATCTGAGAATATAGAGATGTGTTTGCTTGGACATATAAAGATCTTAAAGGAGTGGACCCCTCTATTTGTTCCCATAGGATCCATGTGACTCTAGACACTAAACCCTTGAAACAAAGACCATACACATACAATGATGCATATTGAGCCAAGATCAAAGAGGATATTGATAAGCTATTGATGGCTTGATTCATATACAAAATTGAACACACTGATGTGTATCACCCTTGGTAGTAGTGCCAAAGAAAAACAAGAAACTTAGGGTTTGTATTAACTTGAAAAAGGTTAATGTAGCTACCATCCATTATAGTTAGAGTAGTAGGCAAGGAAGTATACAGTTTCCTTGATGGGTTCTCAGGATACAATTAGGTGGCAATCGCTACTGAGGACTAGCATAAGACTGCTTTTGCCACTAGGCTTATGCCATTTGGTTTGACCAACGCCCCAACAACTTTCCAAAGACTGATGTGTCATGTGTTTAAAGAATTTCTAAGGAAAAGCATGGATGTCTATGTGGATGATCTATGTACCTACTCTTCTCAATGCATAGCTCATATACCTGAATTAAGAAAAGTCTTTGATAAATGCAGGCAGTAAGATAGAATTCAATATTACCCATTTATTTCTTGGTCTCTACTCTATGAGTTGCTGAGAAATATGAGTGGACATGACACAATTATCAAAACAATTGGATCGAATAGAGAAATTGCATGAGACTAGATTATAAGTTGTAGCTAGCATCTATGCGGCAAAGAGAAGACAAAAAGTTTACTATGATGTTCACATCAAGGATAAAGGACTTAGAGAAGGAGATCTAGTGTTGGAGTACACACTAAAACAACATTCAAAGAAATTGCAACAATGAGGATATGGACCATTACTTATAAACAGAATCTCCACAAGCGGAGCCATTAATCTAGTCACACTCGATGGAGACATCTTACTCAACTGCATAAACTTGTTGTGGGGTCAAAAAGTATATGGAGTCATTGATAGAAAGAATTTTAGGAAGACTCTTAGGCTCTCAAAATAGAAAGAGATAAGAGGAGCGAATACGAGAACAAGCCATAGTGGAAGCCTTAGAACAAATATGAAAATGATTGAAAGGATACGATACAACAACATGATGAATGATATTTACAAGGAGAAGAACCTCTCCCTATGGTAATTACCACTCTAACCAAGTAAACCCCCTAGGAAAATTCATACAACAACCATAATTAAACCTATTGGTAAAGACGAGTAATAATTAGTGGATTCATTGATTGACATGGGAGCAAATTTAAGTAGTATACATTGTTTTTTAGCTAAGAATCTAAAGGCACAACTCATTCCAATCAAGGTGCACATGATAGGAATTGGAGGTAACATCATAGAATGCCTAGGAGAAGTATCCATATCTTTACATTTATGAAATAATACCATGCAGCAAAGACTCTTAGTCTATAAAAACTCAGACCTTCTCGAAGAATTGGTCCTACGAAAAGATAGGATTTTTCAATTCGAAGTCAATATCCATCTAGCTCAAGGATATATATCGCCAAAAATAGGTCATAGAGAGGTCTTTAGTCTACTGGACAAGAAACTTCTACAATCAATATGTAAAGAAAACCCTAGGATCACCAACCTAGAAAATCATACTAAAGAAGAAAAATCACAGGTCAATCGATTCTACTATTCTACATACACCTACACCTTGTAGTAATTTGCCTAATCTAGGTATGCCTTCTTCTCAAGAACTTACTCCTGCATGAATTAGCGAGGTCATTCATTCTAAAGGAAGCTATGAGAACTTAACCATTGATACTCCCTAGAGAACAACTTGGAAACCACATCTTCTGTGCATAGAACAAGTATGGATTCACAAGGATCAAGTTCAAAAATATAAATGCAAGAAGAACTTGGAAACACATAGAAATCCGAAAAGGCAACGAACCAACAAAGATCACAGCGTACTGCAAAATGGATCAAGGATACTACACTTGTGGATACCTAAACAATTAGGGGAACCTCAAAGATCACGACAGCAAATGTGGATCCCAAGAAAGATCATGGAAAGAGCAAAGAAGGAAATAAAGACTTTAGACAAAGCAAATCACAACATTGTCAAAGCCATCAAAACAATAGACAAAGAGGACTAGCAAAGGAAAAGAAGCTCTAAATGAAAGACAAGTACATATTGAGGATTAAAGCAAAGAACGCAGAGTCAACATCACAACCAGACATAAAAAACAACATTCAGAGTACAACACTAGTATGGAGACTGAAGGAACGACAAGGAACGTGCCAAGCAAACAAAAGGAATCAATCTTACACTCATGTTGAGATGAATGCACCAAGAGTATGCACAATAAGGCCATACTACAAGGCCTCACATTCGGCACATAGCTTTTTCAATGGGTTTAGTGGTGCATAATTCCTTTTGAGGAATAGGAATTTGCTTATACCACAGTAGTTTAGGAAAATTCACTAACACATACTAACAATTGCTTCAGCTATGAATAATTTTTATGTTTTCTTTCAGCATTATAAACCTAAGAAAATGAAAAAATATCATCAGGTATCATGCTCTTCTCAAACATGTGAGAGGGGAGTGGGATCGGGACGAACAATGAGTGATTGCACACCTAATGAAGGAAGGCATTTCCTTAAACTTGAGATTACTCATCGATTCTATTTCAAGTGCAGTTGCCTTATGAAGATTTTGAAGAGACCCATCAAGAGGAGATCATGGAGTTCCCTCTGCAAAGTGCAACAAAAGTGAGAGGACATTGGTTTCGAGAAGATCAGCCAACGAGTGATCATCTGTTTATAATCATGATCATAATCATGGATAGGGATCAGGAGTTCCCTGTGATGTCTCACGATTTCAAAGTACTGCATGAACTACCATGAATAATAGATACATGCACCAAAGCTGGCATGGAGGGATATCTAAGGTTACCAATTTATAAGCCTAATTTTGAAAGATGTACCCAAGTCATGAACACACTACACCCTGCACTAGATATGCCAACAATGCCTGAATCCAAGGTGATGAATTTACAAGGTGATTGACAAACAATCAAATTGACACATGAATTAATCAAAGAATCCTTTGGCTGGACAAAAGATGGGCTCACATGCTTGAAGGAGGAGAGTCATGAGGTAAAGAAAATAACATTTTCGGACATCAATCAAATAGATATGGAAGAATCAATGCGGCTGGTGCATCAACATTTCTATTTTTTAAACATGCATAGATACATCACGCCTCAAAAAATAGTAGTGCAACTACTCTTACATGCAGTAAAAAAGGTTGGAAATCAATTCAATTTCACACCTTATGTACAAGAATGACTCTTTGAAGCAAAGAAGCAATGGGATAACAAAAAGTTCCTCAATGGTAGTGTTGCGTTGATTGTATTGATATATCATGCACTCAACATATGAAAACACCTCAGAGAAATGCCTTCTACGATAGAAATGGCTAAATACATGAAGTTAGTCATCGTCCCAAAGAAGAGAAAAGGTGTGGTACTAATTGAAGAAGATGGAACAAGCTCTAAGCTATTGATGCGAGGTGCAAAAAGGATGCGGGAAGAAAATGCAATAGATGTAACTCCATCTTTGAAAAGAACACATGTAATTCCAAAAATAACTCTAGTGTAGCCATCCCCAATTATGAAAGCAAAATTACAAGAAGCACTATAAGAAATGCATGCATACAAAGGAAGGCTAGGTGAACCCTACAGTCCAAGCTCACGAGTATCGAAATACGATGTCGGGTCGTGAGAGATGCTCGGATGGTGGATCAAGTCATCCGCCTAAATCGTTCGGCACACGCAGGGTGTCTGTAGCGGACTCAGGCAAAAGTAAATAGTTTTAACTAGCTATGGATCGTAAGGACGGGCAGCGTCGTACATAGCAACAGCTTCCTGATATGAGATTGAAACTTCCATAATGGGTTCTTCTACTAAACTTTCAGGTAAGCTAGAGGGTTCTGGTCTGTCTAGAGTTGGCGGAACATTTTCAATATTTTCAATAGTACTGTGCTCAGACTCATGACCTAACTTAGAAGACATCAAGGAAAGTAATGGAAAAACTAATGAAACAATATGATGCTAAACTGTTTGAATGAATTAATTGATATGCTAATGGTTCGAATCAATAAATCTAATACAACTGGAAGGCCTAAACAATTGGATAAATGTCTAGTCAATTGGATAGTTGACTAAATGGGAAATAAGATTTAAATGGATCTTTAAGCTGCCGCTTCACTTCAATTGTCTTCACTTCAATTAATTGTAATCTTCAATGTTTCTGCAAAAAAAACATTAGGGTCACTGCACTTCATTTGCTCTTCAATTGCTCATTAATCTTCAATGCTTCTCGACACTGAAAATAAAACATTAGTTCACTGCACTTCATTTCTCTGTCATCTTCAATGTTTCTGAAAATAAAAACATTAGTTCACTGCACTTCATTTCTCTGTCATCTTCAATGTTTCTGAAAATAAAAACATTAGGTATTAGTAATATTACAAGAAATTAATCAGAAACATAAAACCCATACTTTACATACATTAAAGCATACACATGCTAACATACATTCATGCACTTCTAAATACATATAACCATGCACATACACCACTCCTTTTGGAATACATATACTCATGCAAATGTAGTATTAATATGAACTAACATGCATACACACATTCATTAGCTCATATGCATTGATTCATGTAAACTAACATTCTACATGCATATACATGTATGCATATACATATACACTAACACATATGCACATGTTAATATGTACTCATATATACTAACATCTAATTACTACTTAGAAGTAATTAATTTAGTATACCTTTCCAATTTATAATTAAATAATACCAAAATTAATTAAAACTTATTATATCTAATTAAAACAATATATTAATGACATTCATTCATATGCATACACTAAACATGCACTTTCACATTTGTCATAATATGCATGCTAACACTTGTACATATACACTCATGCATCTAATCACATGTCACTTAAGCTTTAGAATGCTCATAAATACAAACCAAATAATAAATATTAAACTAAACATTTACTGCATCTAATTAATTTAAACAAATAAATAAAATTAAATTAACATAGTTTTCTTTCTCTCTCTCTTTCTCGATCTCTCTCTCTCTCTCTCTCTCTCTCTCTTCTATCTCTCTCTCTCTCTCTCTCTCTCTCTCTCTCTCTCTCTCTCTCTCTCTCTCTCTCTCTCTCTCTCTCTCTCTCTCTCTCTCTCTCTCTCTCTCTCTCTCTCTCTCTCTCTCTCTCTCTCTCTCTCTCTCTCTCTGCCGATCTCTCTCTCTCTCTCTACACATGCGTTGCGCGACTGCAGCCGCCGTAGAGGGAGGTGAATAGGACAATTTCTCTCTCTGAATCTCTCTGATGCGTGCGTGCTACAGGCGCCGCCAACTGCCCTATCTTCTGTCAGATCACGCCGCCAGGAATGACTCATGAGTATCTCTCTCAGTTTCTGTGCTAAGTTCTAACTCTCCCCCTCTATCTCTAAGTGACCGGCACTACCGCCTGAGCGTCGCCAGGAAAAAAATCAGAAGAGTCTTAACTCTCTCTCAGCGTGTCGACAACAGCTACAACCTACAGACATCATCACTTCTCCCTCTTTCTACGCATTTGAGCGTCGCCAGAAGTTGTCCACTTACCTCTACACTTTCTCTCTGCACTCTCACTCTGTCAGAAGCCACCGGCTATAGAAATCGTCTATCAATAAGAGCTGGGAAGTGATTAATTCACTTTCTCTCTCAGTATCACACGCGGTACAGGTGCCGCCAGCAGCCTCCACTCTACCATGTAGCCAACGCCCCTCTCTCACAGAAGCTGCCGGCTACTCACTCTCTACACTCCTCTGAGCGCATCAGTCACCATAGTCATCACAATTGAAGTCCTATCTTCCCCTCTCTCCTAATTGTCTCTTTCTCTCTCTCTCTAAGATGAAATGCACAGACATAGAGACATGGAGATGAAGGAAAAAGAAGCAGAAAAGAGGAAGAAAATCTACCTGAAAATAAAAACATTAGGAAAAACTCAATGAACATACACATTTATATACACACACAAATCATGAGCTTACCACTCTTTTGGATTCCTACTTTATTTCTCATCCATCCTTTAACCCACATTTATCCACCATACTTTAAATTGGCTTTTCTCACATAACTCACTTATGCCATTCTTTTCACCACACACTTTTTGCACTTTAAATGCATACTTAATTTAGACCACTCTTTGATTTTGCCCACATAATTACCACACTTTTAAACACTCACTTTATCCACTTTAATTACACACTTAACTCACACCACACTTTAAACAGCACTCACATACACCGCTCATTAATTATCCACTTCAATTATTATTTTTATTCTATTACCTTAATTTTCTTAATTAAATAAATAATTTAAATTAACCTTAGTTTAAGTTTTAATTAATTCAAACCTTAGTATTCAATTTCACATACACTATTAAGGTAAATAATTAAATCAGATTTGAATTTGTAATTAATTAATGTTCAAGTTATAGATTAGTTTCATTAAATAATAATTAAAAACTAATGCTAATATTCATTTCCACTCATTTTGAACACTAAAAACCCTTGGAAACCCTTAAAACCCTTCTAAACCCTATCTCTAACCCATGATAAATCATCTAAACCCTTAACATTAACCCAATGGAATCATTTAAGATCCTTTGGATTAATCCTACTGACTTAACTTATATAAACTTATGAAACCCTAGGGGTATATACTCATCTGTCTTATATGTATCAATTTAAAACACTCATTAAATGAGTAATTAGGGTAACCCTAATATGAACACATATTCTTCATCATTTCTTGTACCTGCAAACACTTCAAAAGTAGTTAATTCAATCCAGAACAACTGATCAACAGTGAAAAAGAGGTTTAGAATTCACCAATTAAGTTGTTTTCATTTTCTTTGGTCATCAACTGGAAGATGTAAATCTTCCCGACATCCACCGCCACCAAACCTGCACATCGTCCTCGATGGGCCAACTTGCAGATTGAGGGAAGCAGCATGTTCAATGATTATCCTGAAATTAAATCATAGAACAGCATCAAATTCTTTTATAAACATATTTTAAATTATCAAATTTTAAATCTTTTCAACATGCACATGAAGTTTATTTCAATTACATCTGGCAATGAAAACATATTAAAGTATAAAGGTAAACTATTAACCTTTTCAGTCAACAAACATTAGTTTACATTTTATCCATTTATAAACTATGTAAAGATTAGTATAAAACAGAATTCATTTTCATTCATTCAAATGCAGGTTTCGTCATATATATGCATTCACATATGAGCAATCAAGCATGCCAAAGAAATCTACTAAATCTACTTGGACAGACAGCCGCCTTGTATGCCCAATTTTAATCACTAGATGTGTTTTTTCACAACTAGTTTTTTCATATAAATATGATGTAAACTTCATATCGATAATAAATGTAAATACCTTTTTGGGGTGGAAGAAGGTATAACTTCCATGTCAATATTCTTTTTTTTTTTTTCGCTACTTTTTTGTTTTAAAGGGGAAAGGCTTAACCCCTTAATCCGAGCTAAGGATCTAGCTGCATGGACAAGAAAGATCTAGGTTTTCACAGACATGTATCATGCAACAATATGCTCCTACATATATACAACTACTTTCGTTATCTAAATGAACTACAAATCCTTCTATTTTTAACAAATCTCACTTAATCTATAAATGTAGAAATATAAATTATGTCTATTTTCCTAATATGGTTAAATAGAGTCCTTTATAAATTAATATTCTTCATTCCAGATTTTATCAATTAGTTTTATATGAATGCAAATAAAATACGTAAAACAAAATTTTAAGACAAAGAAAAATACAACCTAAAATCAATTTTATCTTCAATCTGCTTCATCTTCAATCTGCTTTCTTTAAATTTATCAGAACTTTTGGCATAACATCTTCAATTGCTTTGATCAATGCATCTTCAGAACCTGTAATCACTTATAAAATAGAAGCTACAAAACAAGTAATCTTCATTATCATTTATCTTGCAAATATAAATTCATATATTCTATCAGATTCATCTTCATCATGTCACAAATTTCATCATAAGAAATTCATAGTGGTTATAATTATCATAAATAATGCAATCTTAATTTTTTTAAATAGGTTTTTCAACCTATGAAACAAACTTCATAAAATTTAGGAAAAATCAAAAATGTTCAAAGTTTTTAACTTGTATCTTTATAAATGAGCATCATATTTTGATATCAATGAAAAAATTCATATCTGGATTATGAAAGTTCCTCTTACTCATCATATGGTATGACAATAAAATCATCATCTGATTGTATCATATTTTCATGTTCTTCATATTAATCATAATCATATTTATATCATGTATATTTCTTCCTTTTTATGAAAGAAAAAAAATCATAAGTTCTTCATACATTTAGGAAATGACAAGCATATTAATCATTGCAAGCCTAATTTCAAAACATGTTTTTGTTTAATTAGAACAAACTTTGTGTTTTCATATTTTAGAATTCTTTTGATTAAACAAATCATAATGTAAACTTAATCATAAGCTTTTAACTAGCTTTTCAAGCATTAAACTTCATAAAACTAAACATTTTAGGTATATGTTTCTCAATCTTTAGGGAAACAGACATATATGCAGCAAGCAATATCAAAATTTAAAACGTTTTAACTTCAATAAACAATTTCATCATAATAAAACTATTCTCTAAAATTGTTCTTCTTTATCTTAACTTTAGATGAGTTTTTGGTATCATTTTCAATCTTCCATATGGCTTCTTGTATCCATTTTCCTATATTCTTGTCATATTCTAATTGAATTTGAATATTTTCATCTTCAGATGTTTGTACTCTTCTTTCATCATATTTCTCTTGGTCACAACCATTGTCATTTTCTATGGCTGTAGGTTCTGTTTTATCCACATAAATGTCTTCATTTCCATTAATGGATTGTTCATTTTCATCATCTTTTATCCTGACATCTTCTTCTTTCTTAAACTTTTTCAATGTATCTTGATCCTTAGATTTAATTTGAAGATCAATGTTATTCATAGATTTAGCTTTAATAAGGTTTTGATCATTGTCCAAACATTCACATTTAGGCACAATCTTGGTGTTCATAGAATGTAATTGACATATATTACTTTTCTCCTTATGACTCTTAGGTTTCCATTGTTTTTGAAGTTTGCTTTTAGGACTAAATTTTTCTTGGTCAAAATAGTCTATCATTCCTCCTCTACCTAAGTTTAATCTCAATGGTAGATGCGTTTGATAATCACATATTTTCTGTTCACTTTCTAATACCAATTGTTGGCTACATGCTTTCTCATAGGCCATACAATTCCCATAAGTATGACCTAGTTGGTCACACCAGAAGCATCTTACAATTCTCTTTGGTCTTTGATATAAAGCCTTAGGATCAACTTTTCTATGATCGGGTAAAGGATTTTGGTCAATAGAATACATAGATCTACTTTGAAATTTCATGACCAATCGTTTTGAATGATGAAATTTCTTTTACATGATTTGCTATTGTTTCCATATTTTCATTCAAATTTGAGAGTTCATAATGAAGAATTCCTTCTAAATTCCTAAACTCGTGATCAAATTGAGTATCTATTGACTTAAGATTTGCATTAAAATCAGATACTATTGTAGTTAAGATTGAAAGAAACGAGTTTAAGGACTCAAACTTGGAATTAAGCTTTAAATCTATAGATGAAATTAGTCGTGCTTCCATATCATGCAGAAGATTCTCTACATTAGATGTCATTTTCATTTAATTATGTGCAAGCAAAAAGAATCCAAATATAAATACCTGGAATCTGAATCGAAGAAGAGGCTTAAAGAGTGACTTGTGTATAAGTTTATACAATTTTTAATAGAATCAAAATCTAATACATCAGTTGCTAATGGATGATTGTGCAAACGTTCTTGTCGATGAAAAGGGGTGGCGAGATGAGGATAGCTACTTGCCACTCTTCGTGGAGGTGCTCAGTTCCCTAGGGAACAGCCCTCAACACCTAGAAGAGTGCAAGGAGTCAAAGACAGAGCCACTGCTCCCACCGATGAAGAAGCTTCTACAATCCAACCTGTCGATATCATGTATGCACATGCACGAAAAATTTAAATTTTATACCTAAGCTGCAAGGCCGTTTGTTCACGTCAGGTTCACCAATGTCGGGTCGTGAGAGATGCTCGGATGGTGGATCAAGTCATCCGCCTAAATCGTTCGGCACACGCAGGGTGTCTGTAGCGGACTCAGGCAAAAGTAAATAGTTTTAACTAGCTATGGACCGTAAGGACGGGCAGCCTCGTACATAGCAACAGCTTCCTGATATGAGATTGAAACTTCCATAATGGGTTCTTCTACTAAACTTTCAGGTAAGCTAGAGGGTTCTGGTCTGTCTAGAGTTGGCGGAACATTTTCAATATTTTCAATATTTTCAATAGTACTGTGCTCAGACTCATGACCTAACTTAGAAGACATCAAGGAAAGTAATGGAAAAACTAATGAAACAATATGATGCTAAACTGTTTGAATGAATTAATTGATATGCTAATGGTTCGAATCAATAAATCTAATACAACTGGAAGGCCTAAACAATTGGATAAATGTCTAGTCAATTGGATAGTTGACTAAATGGGAAATAAGATTTAAATGGATCTTTAAGCTGCCGCTTCACTTCAATTGTCTTCACTTCAATTAATTGTAATCTTCAATGTTTCTGCAAAAAAAACATTAAGGTCACTGCACTTCATTTGCTCTTCAATTGCTCATTAATCTTCAATGCTTCTCGACACTGAAAATAAAACATTAGTTCACTGCACTTCATTTCTCTGTCATCTTCAATGTTTCTGAGAATAAAAACATTAGTTCACTGCACTTCATTTCTCTGTCATCTTCAATGTTTCTGAAAATAAAAACATTAGGTATTAGTAATATTACAAGAAATTAATCAGAAACATAAAACCCATACTTTACATACATTAAAGCATACACATGCTAACATACATTCATGCACTTCTAAATACATATAACCATGCACATACACCACTCCTTTTGGAATACATATACTCATGCAAATGTAGTATTAATATGAACTAACATGCATACACACATTCATTAGCTCATATGCATTGATTCATGTAAACTAACATTCTACATGCATATACATGTATGCATATACATATACACTAACACATATGCACATGTTAATATGTACTCATATATACTAACATCTAATTACTACTTAGAAGTAATTAATTAAGTATACCTTTCCAATTTATAATTAAATAATACCAAAATTAATTAAAACTTATTATATCTAATTAAACAATATATTAATGACATTCATTCATATGCATACACTAAACATGCACTTTCACATTTGTCATAATATGCATGCTAACACTTGTACATATAAACTCACGCATCTAATCACATGTCGCTTAAGCTTTAGAATGCTCATAAATACAAACCAAATAATAAATATTAAACTAAACATTTACTGCATCTAATTAATTTAAACAAATAAATAAAATTAAATTAGCATAGTTTTCTTTATCTCTCTCTTTCTCGATCTCTCTCTCGCTCTCTCTCTCTCTCTTCTATCTCTCTCTCTCTCTCTCTCTCTCTCTCTCTCTCTCTCTCTCTCTCTCTCTCTCTCTCTCTCTCTCTCTCTCTCTCTCTCTCTCTCTCTGCCGATCTCTCTCTCTCTACACATGCGTTGCGCGACTGCAGCTATCGTAGAGGGAGGTGAATAGGACAAT
Source organism: Ceratopteris richardii (assembly GCA_020310875.1). Taxonomy (NCBI): domain Eukaryota; kingdom Viridiplantae; phylum Streptophyta; class Polypodiopsida; order Polypodiales; family Pteridaceae; genus Ceratopteris; species Ceratopteris richardii. Next base: position 163,522,894 of record CM035408.1, on the reverse strand, counting down.
TTCTCTCTCTGAATCTCTCTGATGCGTGCGTGCTACAGGCGCCGCCAACTGCCCTATGTTCTGTCAGATCACGCCGCCAAGAATGACTCATGAGTATCTCTCTCAGTTTCTGTGCTAAGTTCTAACTCTCCCCCTCTATCTCTAAGTGACCGGCACTGCCGCCTGAGCGTCGCCAGGAAAAAAATCAGAAGAGTCTTAACTCTCTCTCAGCGTGTCGACAACAGCTACAACCTACAGACATCATCAATTCTCCCTCTTTCTACGCATCTGAGCGTCGCCAGAAGTTGTCCACTTACCTCTACACTTTCTCTCTGCACTCTCACTCTGTCAGAAGCCACCAACTATAGAAACCGTCTATCAAAAAGAGCTGGGAAGTGATTAATTCACTTTCTCTCTCAGTATCACACGCGGTACAGGTGCCGCCAGCAGCCTCCATTCTACCATGTAGCCAACGCCTCTCTCTCACAGAAGCTGCCGGCTACTCACTCTCTACACTCCTCTGAGCGCATCAATCACCATAGTCATCACAATTCAAGTCCTATCTTTCCCTCTCTCCTAATTGTCTCTTTCTCTCTCTCTAAGATGAAATGCACAAACATAGAGACATGGAGATGAAGGAAAACGAAGCAGAAAAGAGGAAGAAAATCTACCTGAAAATAAAAACATTAGGAAAAACTCAATGAACATACACATTTATATACACACACAAATCATGAGCTTACCACTCTTTTGGATTCCTACTTTATTTCTCATCCATCCTTTAACCCACATTTATCCACCATACTTTAAATTGGCTTTTCTCACATAACTCACTTATGCCATTCTTTCACCACACACTTTTTGCACTTTAAATGCATACTTAATTTAGACCACTCTTTGATTTTGCCCACATAATTACCACACTTTTAAACACTCACTTTATCCACTTTAATTACACACTTAACTCACACCACACTTTAAACAGCACTCACATACACCGCTCATTAATTATCCACTTCAATTATTATTTTTATTCTATTACCTTAATTTTCTTAATTAAATAAATAATTTAAATTAACCTTAGTTTAAGTTTTAATTAATTCAAACCTTAGTATTTAATTTCACATACACTATTAAGGTAAATAATTAAATCAGATTTGAATTTGTAATTAATTAATGTTCAAGTTATAGATTAGTTTCATTAAATAATAATTAAAAACTAATGCTAATATTCATTTCCACTCATTTTGAACACTAAAAACCCTTGGAAACCCTTAAAACCCTTCTGAACCCTATCTCTAACCCATGATAAATCATCTAAACCCTTAACATTAACCCAATGGAATCATTTAAGATCCTTTGGATTAATCCTACTGACTTAACTTATATAAACTTATGAAACCCTAGGGGTATATACTCATCTGTCTTATATGTATCAATTTAAAACACTCATTAAATGAGTAATTAGGGTAACCCTAATATGAACACATATTCTTCATCATTTCTTGTACCTGCAAACACTTCAAAAGTAGTTAATTCAATCCAGAACAACTGATCAACAGTGAAAAAGAGGTTTAGAATTCACCAATTAAGTTGTTTTCATTTTCTCTGGTCATCAACTGGAAGATGTAAATCTTCCCGACATCCACCGCCACCAAACCTGCACATCGTCCTCGATGGGCCAACTTGCAGATTGAGGGAAGCAGCATGTTCAATGATTATCCTGAAATTAAATCATAGAACAGCATCAAATTCTTTTATAAACATATTTTAAATTATCAAATTTTAAATCTTTTCAACATGCACATGAAGTTTATTTCAATTACATCTGGCAATGAAAACATATTAAAGTATAAAGGTAAACTATTAACCTTTTCAGTCAACAAACATTAGTTTACATTTTATCCATTTATAAACTATGTAAAGATTAGTATAAAACAGAATTCATTTTCATTCATTCAAATGCAGGTTTCGTCATATATATGCATTCACATATGAGCAATCAAGCATGCCAAAGAAATCTACTAAATCTACTTGGACAGACAGCCGCCTTGTATGCCCAATTTTAATCACTAGATGTGTTTTTTCACAACTAGTTTCTTCATATAAATATGATGTAAACTTCATATCGATAATAAATGTAAATACCTTTTTGGGGTGGAAGAAGGTATAACTTCCATGTCAATATTCTTTTTTTTTTTTTCGCTACTTTTATGTTTTAAAGGGGAAAGGCTTAACCCCTTAATCCGAGCTAAGGATCTAGCTGCATGGACAAGAAAGATCTAGGTTTTCACAGACATGTATCATGCAACAATATGCTCCTACATATATACAACTACTTTCGTTATCTAAATGAACTACAAATCCTTCTATTTTTAACAAATCTCACTTAATCTATAAATGTAGAAATATAAATTATGTCTATTTTCCTAATATGGTTAAATAGAGTCCTTTATAAATTAATATTCTTCATTCCAGATTTTATCAATTAGTTTTATATGAATGCAAATAAAATACGTAAAACAAAATTTTAAGACAAAGAAAAATACGACCTAAAATCAATTTTATCTTCAATCTGCTTCATCTTCAATCTGCTTTCTTTAAATTTATCAGAACTTTTGGCATAACATCTTCAATTGCTTTGATCAATGCATCTTCAGAACCTGTAATCACTTATAAAATAGAAGCTACAAAACAAGTAATCTTCATTATCATTTATCTTGCAAATATAAATTCATATATTCTATCAGATTCATCTTCATCATGTCACAAATTTCATCATAAGAAATTCATAGTGGTTATAATTATCATAAATAATGCAATCTTAATTTTTTTAAATAGGTTTTCAACCTATGAAACAAAGTTCATAAAATTTAGGAAAAATCAAAAATGTTCAAAGTTTTTAACTTGTATCTTTATAAATGAGCATCATATTTTGATATCAATGAAAAAATTCATATCTGGATTATGAAAGTTCCTCTTACTCATCATATGGTATGACAATAAAATCATCATCTGATTGTATCATATTTTCATGTTCTTCATATTAATCATAATCATATTTATATCATGTATATTTCTTCCTTTTTATGAAAGAAAAAAAATCATAAGTTCTTCATAAATTTAGGAAATGACAAGCATATTAATCATTGCAAGCCTAATTTCAAAACATGTTTTTGTTTTATTTGAACAAACTTTGTGTTTTCATATTTTAGAATTCTTTTGATTAAACAAATCATAATGTAAACTTAATCATAAGCTTTTAACTAGCTTTTCAAGCATTAAACTTCATAAAACTAAACATTTTAGGTATATGTTTCTCAATCTTTAGGGAAACAGACATATATGCAGCAAGCAATATCAAAATTTAAAACGTTTTAACTTCAATAAACAATTTCATCATAATAAAACTATTCTCTAAAATTGTTCTTCTTTATCTTAACTTTAGATGAGTTTTTGGTATCATTTTCAATCTTCCATATGGCTTCTTGTATCCATTTTCCTATATTCTTGTCATATTCTAATTGAATTTGAATATTTTCATCTTCAGATGTTTGTACTCTTCTTTCATCATATTTCTCTTGGTCACAACCATTGTCATTTTCTATGGCTGTAGGTTCTGTTTTATCCACATAAATGTCTTCATTTCCATTAATGGATTGTTCATTTTCATCATCTTTTATCCTGACATCTTCTTCTTTCTTAAACTTTTTCAATGTATCTTGATCCTTAGATTTAATTTGAAGATCAATGTTATTCATAGATTTAGCTTTAATAAGGTTTTGATCATTGTCCAAACATTCACATTTAGGCACAATCTTGGTGTTCATAGAATGTAATTGACATATATTACTTTTCTCCTTATGACTCTTAGGTTTCCATTGTTTTTGAAGTTTGGTTTTAGGACTAAATTTTTCTTGGTCAAAATAGTCTATCATTCCTCCTCTACCTAAGTTTAATCTCAATGGTAGATGCGTTTGATAATCACATATTTTCTGTTCACTTTCTAATACCAATTGTTGGCTACATGCTTTCTCATAGGCCATACAATTCCCATAAGTATAACCTAGTTGGTCACACCAGAAGCATCTTACAGTTCTCTTCGGTCTTTGATATAAAGCCTTAGGATCAACTTTTCTATGATCGGTTAAAGGATTTTGGTCAATAGAATACATAGATCTACTTTGAACTCGTACTTGATATCTATCTTTGCATTCACATGTAGCACTTTCGTGTATTTGATTGTTTAACCTTTCAATGTTCTCTTTTAAACTTGCAATTTCATGACCAATCGTTTTGAATGATGAAATTTCTTTTACATGATTTGCTATTGTTTCCATATTTTCATTCAAATTTGAGAGTTCATAATGAAGAATTCCTTCTAAATTCCTAAACTCGTGATCAAATTGAGTATCTATTGACTTAAGATTTGCATTAAAATCAGATACTACTGTAGTTAAGATTGAAAGAAACGAGTTTAAGGAATCAAACTTGGAATTAAGCTTTAAATCTATAGATGAAATTAATCGTGTTTCCATATCATGCAGAAGATTCTCTACATTAGATGTCATTTTCATTTAATTATGTGCAAGCAAAAAGAATCCAAATATAAATACCTGGAATCTGAATCGAAGAAGAGGCTTAAAGAGTGACTTGTGTATAAGTTTATACAATTTTTAATAGAATCAAAATCTAATACATCAGTTGCTAATGGATGATTGTGCAAACGTTCTTGTCGATGAAAAGGGGTGGCGAGATGAGGATAGCTACTTGCCACTCTTCGTGGAGGCGCTCAGTTCCCTAGGGAACAGCCCTCAACACCTAGAAGAGTGCAAGGAGTCAAAGACAAAGCCACTGCTCCCACGGATGAAGAAGCTTCTGCAATCCAACCTGTCGATATCATGTATGCACATGCATGAAAAATTTAAATTTTATACCTGTGCTGCAAGGCCGTTTGTTCACGTCGGGTTCACCAATGTCGGGTCGTGAGAGATGCTCGGATGGTGGATCAAGTCATCCGCCTAAATCGTTCGGCACACGCAGGGTGTCTGTAGCGGACTCAGGCAAAAGTAAATAGTTTTAACTAGCTATGGACCGTAAGGACGGGCAGCCTCGTACATAGCAACAGCTTCCTGATATGAGATTGAAACTTCCATAATGGGTTCTTCTACTAAACTTTCAGGTAAGCTAGAGGGTTCTGGTCTGTCTAGAGTTGGCGGAACATTTTCAATATTTTCAATAGTACTGTGCTCAGATTCATGACCTAACTTAGAAGACATCAAGGAAAGTAATGGAAAAACTAATGAAACAATATGATGCTAAACTGTTTGAATGAATTAATTGATATGCTAATGGTTCGAATCAATAAATCTAATACAACTGGAAGGCCTAAACAATTGAATAAATGTCTAGTCAATTGGATAGTTGACTAAATGGGAAATAAGATTTAAATGGATCTTTAAGCTGCCGCTTCACTTCAATTGTCTTCACTTCAATTAATTGTAATCTTCAATGTTTCTGCAAAAGAAACATTAGGGTCACTGCACTTCATTTGCTCTTCAATTGCTCATTAATCTTCAATGCTTCTCGACACTGAAAATAAAACATTAGTTCACTGCACTTCATTTCTCTGTCATCTTCAATGTTTCTGAAAATAAAAACATTAGGTATTAGTAATATTACAAGAAATTAATCAGAAACATAAAACCCATACTTTACATACATTAAAGCATACACATGCTAACATACATTCATGCACTTCTAAATACATATAACCATGCACATACACCACTCCTTTTGGAATACATATACTCATGCAAATGTAGTATTAATATGAACTAACATGCATACACACATTCATTAGCTCATATGCATTGATTCATGTAAACTAACATTCTACATGCATATACATGTATGCATATACATATACACTAACACATATGCACATGTTAATATGTACTCATATATACTAACATCTAATTACTACTTAGAAGTAATTAATTAAGTATACCTTTCCAATTTATAATTAAATAATACCAAAATTAATTAAAACTTATTATATCTAATTAAAACAATATATTAATGACATTCATTCATATGCATACACTAAACATGCACTTTCACATTTGTCATAATATGCATGCTAACACTTGTACATATACACTCATGCATCTAATCACATGTCACTTAAGCTTTAGAATGCTCATAAATATAGACCAAATAATAAATATTAAACTAAACATTTACTGCATCTAATTAATTTAAACAAATAAAAATTAAATTAACATAGTTTTCTTTCTCTCTCTCTTTCTCGATCTCTCTCTCGCTCTCTCTCTCTCTCTCTTCTATCTCTCTCTCTCTCTCTCTCTCTCTCTCTCTCTCTCTCTCTCTCTCTCTCTCTCTCTCTCTCTCTCTCTCTCTCTCTCTCTCTCTCTCTCTCTCTCTCTCTCTCTCTCTCTCTCTCTCTCTCTCTCTCTCTCTCTCTCTCTCTCTGCCGATCTCTCTCTCTCTCTACACATGCGTTGCGCGACTGCAGCCGCCGTAGAGGGAGGTGAATAGGACAATTTCTCTCTCTGAATCTCTCTGATGCGTGCGTGCTACAGGCGCCGCCAACTACCCTATGTTCTGTCAGATCACGCCGCCAGGAATGACTCATGAGTATCTCTCTCAGTTTCTGTGCTAAGTTCTAACTCTCCCCCTCTATCTCTAAGTGACCGGCACTGCCGCCTGAGCGTCGCCAGGAAAAAAATCAGAAGAGTCTTAACTCTCTCTCAGCGTGTCGACAACAGCTACAACCTACAGACATCATCACTTCTCCCTCTTTCTACGCATCTGAGCGTCGCCAGAAGTTGTCCACTTACCTCTACACTTTCTCTCTGCACTCTCACTCTGTCAGAAGCCACCGGCTATAGAAACCGTCTATCAATAAGAGCTGGGAAGTGATTAATTCACTTTCTCTCTGAGTATCACATGCGGTACAGGTGCCGCCAGCAGCCTCCACTCTACCATGTAGCCAACGCCCCTCTCTCACAGAAGCTGCCGGCTACTCACTCTCTACACTCCTCTGAGCGCATCAGTCACCATAGTCATCACAATTGAAGTCCTATCTTCCCCTCTCTCCTAATTGTCTCTTTCTCTCTCTCTAAGATGAAATGCACAGACATAGAGACATGGAGATGAAGGAAAACGAAGCAGAAAAGAGGAAGAAAATCTACCTGAAAATAAAAACATTAGGAAAAACTCAATGAACATACACATTTATATACACACACAAATCATGAGCTTACCACTCTTTTGGATTCCTACTTTATTTCTCATCCGTTCTTTAACCCACATTTATCCACCATACTTTAAATTGGCTTTTCTCACATAACTCACTTATGCCATTCTTTTCACCACACACTTTTTGCACTTTAAATGCATACTTAATTTAGACCACTCTTTGATTTTGCCCACATAATTACCACACTTTTAAACACTCACTTTATCCACTTTAATTACACACTTAACTCACACCACACTTTAAACAGCACTCACATACACCGCTCATTAATTATCCACTTCAATTATTATTTTTATTCTATTACGTTAATTTTCTTAATTAAATAAATAATTTAAATTAACCTTAGTTTAAGTTTTAATTAATTCAAACCTTAGTATTCAATTTCACATACACTATTAAGATAAATAATTAAATCAGATTTGAATTTGTAATTAATTAATGTTCAAGTTATAGATTAGTTTCATTAAATAATAATTAAAAACTAATGCTAATATTCATTTCCACTCATTTTGAACACTAAAAACCCTTGGAAACCCTTAAAACCCTTCTGAACCCTATCTCTAACCCATGATAAATCATCTAAACCCTTAACATTAACCCAATGGAATCATTTAAGATCCTTTGGATTAGTCCTACTGACTTAACTTATATAAACTTATGAAACCCTAGGGGTATATACTCATCTGTCTTATATGTATCAATTTAAAACACTCATTAAATGAGTAATTAGGGTAACCCTAATATGAACACATATTCTTCATCATTTCTTGTACTTGCAAACACTTCAAAAGTAGTTAATTCAATCCAGAACAACTGATCAACAGTGAAAAAGAGGTTTAGAATTCACCAATTAAGTTGTTTTCATTTTCTCTGGTCATCAACTGGAAGATGTAAATCTTCCCGACAACAAGCGAAATAAAGAAAAGTCAATCAGGAAAAAGGTTGTCTCAAATGGATAGATAAGAGCTCGATTAAATGAATTCAAGTTCATCTTCACAATCTCAAGATGACAATGAACAATCCACTACAAATGTGGATATTCAAAGTAAAACAAATGATGATGGCAAACAGGATGAGCTACGCCAATTGGCCGACCAACAGGAGGTGGCAAAGCAATGACCAAAACTTAGTCCATGAAGAACAACCAGAAGGCAATCACATAGGAGCAGCTGTATATACACTTTGGGTGAATGAGACTAAAAGATTGCAATTCAAAGAGATCACTACCGAAGGTCCAAAAATAATGGTGCACCCCAAGGAAGAAGTACAAGATGAGGAGTCTGAAGACACGAAATCCTTCGGACCTATAAGAGTAGTAGGAGAGCCATCCGTGATGGATGTGACATATGAAGGAAGTAGTTCCAAGATGGACAAATATAAAGAGGTTGAGCCAAAGGTTCAACTTCAAATCCAACAGCCCTTTAATGAGACTATGCATGAAAATAAAGGCAAAGATGTACTAATGGGAGAGGAGCCAATAATACCAAAAACATGGCTCAGTGTGGATGTGGCCCAACTGAAGGCAATGGTAAAAAATATGATTCAAATGGCCATGGATACTCAACAATAGTTGATGCAAGACCACAAATCATACGAACAAGCACACGTAGAAAAAGGTCAATTGAAATCTTTAAGTGAACAAATGTTTGATTAACTAATGCAAGCATAGCTGGCGTTCAACAAAAAGGAAGAAGATTCCATTGAGGCTACTAGAGAATCAACAAGTTAAAAGAGGAAAAAGCACAATTGAAAAGCCAACTAGACAAAATCAAGCAAAAATATGAAGCAGGAGAAGTCGAGAAAATGTGTATGGCCAATCAAAGCAAAATTCTCGAGATATAAATAAAGATATAAATGGTCAAAGCAGACATTCTTAGAAGCAAAAATAAAGATTTGATGAATTCAATTTTACTAAATCAACGTATGGAAACATCAGGATCTTTAGGTGAAGATGGGGTGGAGTTACGAGCACAAATCAAAAGGTATGCTGAATAGCTCACTTGAGCAATCATTGCATGTTCAATGGGAGTCAAAATGCATGTGTGATACAAATGAATTACGAAATAAATGGAAAGAAGCAGTAGCTAAGTACACAGAACAATGCAAACAAGATGCTGATCAGATGGTTATAGTGTGTACCAGCAAAATAAAAAGTGAGGAAGATCTAAACGCGGCAAAAGAACTGATAAAAGAAAAAAGACATAATGCTTGTAAGCCTACAGGCTGCATTGGCAAAACAAGCAAATGTGGGGACACCAATAGTTCCAAGCTCTCATGTGGCTATTGAGGAGACTTAGGTACGCCCTCTTTCTCCCCCCATCGTTCATTCACATATACAAGATGACAAGGAGATACACATTGATGAACATCCAATGCCATACACTATAGAAATAAGACCATGGAAAGAGCAAAGAAGGAAATAAAGACTTTAGACAAAGCAAATCACAACATTGTCAAAGCCATCAAAAGCTACCCATCAAAACAACAGACAAAGAGGACTAGCAAAGGAAAAGAAGCTCTAAATGAAAGAAAAGTACATATTGAGGATTAAAGCAAAGAACGCAGAGTCAACATCACAACCAGACATAAAAAAGAGCATTCAGAGTACAACATTAGTATGGAGACTGAAGGAACGACAAGGAACATGTCAAGCAAACAAAAGGAATCAATCTTACACTCATGTTGAGATGAATGCACCAAGAGTATGCACAATAAGGCCATACTACAAGGCCTCACATTCGGCACATAGCTTTTTCAATGGTTTTAGTGGTGCACAATTCCTTTTTAGGAATTGCTTATACCACAGTAGTTTAGGAAAATTCACTAACACATACTAACAATTGCTTCGGCTATGAATAATTTTTATGTTTTCTTTCAGCAATATAAACCTAAGAAAATGAAAAAATATCATCGGGTATCATGCTCTTCTCAAACATGTGAGAGGGGAGTGGGATCACGACGAACAATGAGTGACTACACACCTAATGAAGAAAGGCATTTCCTTAGACTTGAGATTACTCATCGATTCTATTTCAAGTGCAGTTGCCTTGTGAAGATTTTGAAGAGACCCATCAAGAGGAGATCATGGAGTTCCCTCTGCAAAGTGCAACAAAAGTGAGAGGACATTGGTTTCGAGAAGATCAGCCAATGAGTGATCATCTGTTTATAATCATGATCATAATCATGGATAGGGATCAGGAGTTCCCTGTGATGTCTCACGATTTCAAAGTACTGTATGAACTACCATGAATAATAGATACGTGCACCAAAGCTGGCATGGAGGGATATCTAAGGTTACCAATTTATAAGCCTGGTTTTGAAAGATGTACCCAAGTCATGAACACACTACACCATGCACTAGATATGCCAACAGTGCTTGAATCCAAGGTGATTTGCAAACGATCAAATTCACACATGAATCAATCAAAGAAGCCTTTGGCTGGACAAAATATGGGCTCACATGCTTGAAGGAGGAGAGTCATAAGGTAAAGAAAATAACATTTTTGGACATCAATCAGATAGATATGGAAGAATCAGTGCGGCTGGTGCATCAACATTTCTATTATTTAAACATGCATAGATACATCACGCCTCAAAAAATAGTAGTGCAACTACTCTTACATGCAGTAAAAAAGGTTGGAAATCAATTCAATTTCACACCTTATGTACAAGAATGACTCTTTGAAGCAAAGAAGCAATGGGATAACAAAAAGTTCCTCAATGGTAGTGTTGCATTGACTGTATTGATATATCATGCACTCAACATCTGAGAACACCTCAGAGAAATGCCTTCTACGATAGAAATGGCTAAATGCATGAAGTTAGCCATTGTCCCAAAGAAGAGAAAAGGTGTGGTACTAATTGAAGAAGATGGAACAAGCTCTAAGCTATTGATGCGAGGTGCAAAAAGGATGCGGGAAGAAAATGCAATAGATGTAACTCCATCTTTGAAAATAACACATGTAATTCCAAAAATAACTCTAGTGAAGCCATCCCCAATTATGAAAGCAAAATTACAAAAGCACTATAAGCAACGCATGCATACAAGGAAGGCTAGGTGAACCCTACAGTCCAAGCGCACAAGTATTGACATACGTGTGAAATAAAGAAAAGTCAATCAGGAAAAAGGTTGTCTCAAATGGATAGATACAAAGAACTGGATTAAATGAATTCAAGTTCATCTTCACAATCTCAAGATGACAATGAACAATCCACTACAAATGTGGATATTGAAACTAAAACAAATGATGATGGCAAACAGGATGAGCTAGACCAATTGGCCGACCAACAGAGGTGGCAAAACAATGACCAAAACTTAGTCCATGAGGAACAGCCAGAAGGCAATCACATAGGAGCAACTATATATACACTTTGGGTGAATGAGACTACAAGATTGCAATTCAAAGAGATCACTACTGAAGGTCCAAAAATAATGGTGCACCCCAAATAAGAAGTACAAGATGAGGAGTTTGAAGACACGAAATCCTTCGAACCTATAAGAGTAGTAGCAGAGCCATCCCTGATGGATGTGGCATATGAAGGAAGTAGTTCCAAGATGGACAAAGATAAAGAGGTTGAGCCAAAGGTTCAACTTCAAATCCAACAGCCCTTTAATGAGACTATGCATGAAAATAAAAATAAAGATGTACTAATGGGAGAGGGACCAATAATACCACAAACATGGCTCAGTGTGGATGTGGCCCAACTGAAGGCAATGGTAAAAAATATGATTCAAATGGCCATGGATACTCAACAATAGTTGATGGAAGACCACAAAGCATACAAACAAGCACACATAGAAAAAGGTCAATTTAAATGTTTAAGTGAACAAATGTTTGATTAACTAATGCAAGCATAGCTGGCACTCAACAAAAAGGAAGAAGATTCCATTGAGGCTACTAGAGAGATCAACAAATTAAAAGAGGAAAAAGCACAACTGAAAAGCCAACTAGACAAAATCAAGCAAAAATATGAAGTGGGAGAAGTCGAGAAAATGTGTATGTGGACAAAGCAGACGTTCTTAGAAGCAAAAATAAAGATTTGATGAATTCAATTTTACTAAATCAACGTATGGAAACATCAAGATCTTTAGGTGAAGATGGGGTGGAGTTATGAGCACAAATCAAAAGGTATGCTGAATAGCTCACTTGAGCAATCATTGCATGTTCAATGGGAGTCAAAATGCATGCGTGATACAAATGAATTATGAAATAAATGGAAAGAAGCAGTAGCTAAGTACACAGAACAATGCAAACAAGATGTTGATCAGATGGTTATAGTGTGTACCAGCAAAATAAAAAGTGAGGAAGAGCTAAAAGCGGCAAAGGAATAGATAAAAGAAAAAGACATAATGCTTGTAAGCCTACAGGCTGCATTGGCAAAACAAGCAAATGTGGGGATACCAATAGTTCCAAGCTCTCATGTGGCTATTGAGGAGACTTAGGTACGCCCTCTTTCTCCCCCCATCATTCATTCACATATACAAGATGACAAGGAGATACACATTGATGAACATCCAATGCCATACACTATAGAAATAAGCCAAAGAGAGCATGCACTAGTGGTGTCTCGATTCACACAAAATTTTGAAGATGCAATAATAAAAGTAATGAAAGAGGCCAAAATTGAGGAAGCTTTCTTCATAGGGTTTTTTGAGATGGATTCAGAAATCTTTTTGAAGATGTCCATAAATTCAAATGCTAGATTAGTTGCATGTGAACTAATCTTTTTTGATGATCATCAATAAGCACCAAATGATGGAATAAAGTCAGCTCAATGGAAAGCGCTAATGACTCATGAAGCCAACCTACTCAATCAAATAGAAATAATAGTGTTCTATACCTACTCACATCACCCACAAGAGCCTATCGAGGATGAAAAAGTTTAGGAGGAGGGACTTGTGGAGGGAGAATCCAATAAGAAAAGAAGAAGAAGAAAATCAAAACACAAAATAGTCCAATAAAGAAGCTCACCCTCTGCACAAAGCCTTGCAGGGGCATGCATGAAACTGTAGTGAGAAGAAAGGAGGTCGCGAAGAGTGTGAACAAAGAAATAAAAACCACGGCAACTAGATGTTGAAGCACTACAAAGAGTGACTAAATAAATGTCATACTACGTCACTGGGTGCATGCAGTGAAAAGAAATTTACAAGCTAAAGAATAAATCAGAGGGCTAGATAAGAGAGCATGGCTCTTGATGCAATGTGGACTTTTAGGGGACAACAAACACTAAGAGGGGGCAGTGTTGTAGAGGAAGATAGGGCAATAGAGAAAGATGGAAAGAGAAGGAGGCCCCAAAAAGTTTTCAAAATTGGGCATAATTTGTCTTCTTTAATCTCCATGATATTACATGAAGAGCTTTGTAAATGCTCTAGAGGAGTCCTCTATATGCATTATCCGAGAAGATTGTAACATTAACTTTGTATATTAGTAGAAGATTAGTGATTTACAATAACAATACTGCTCTCTTGTGTGAAAGGACCATTTTTAGGGCACATGTATATAAGTCACTTTGTGACTCTTTGTAAAGACTCTTTTGCCATTTTGAATGAACAAGCTGAAATTTCCAAATTGCTTCTTCCCACCTATGTATCTTCTTCCCCATGAGCTTGCATGTGTGTGTGGTGCTTGAAACATGTGTCTAAAGGTGTTGTCTACCCCTTCCCCTTCTATTTTCATCATTGTATTGTGTGTGTGAAGCTTGGTTAGATGTGGAGCAAGAGTTGGTGTTTCTTGCCACTCAGTATTCTGCTCATAACTTGAAGTGCATTTATCAGATTAGGTGGAAATACCCGGATTGGATGTGTCTCATCAAGAGCTTCAAAAGGAACCCATTATTCACTATATTCATGTATCAGAGCTGAGACAAACGGCCTAATTTGTGCTATTATTATAGCAAGTATCGTGACATGCATTTTCAGTGAGATAGGTGACTTGAGAGATAGTTCTACCTAATTTACATGCATTGTTTGCACATTCACTTCATTTGCCATTACTTAAGCACATGTCCTCATACACTTGATACGTCTTTGTCCACAGATTGATAAATTAAAGCATGTATTAATCCACCACTATATGCATTTGTTGATGATTGAGGTATAGTCTCCTTCATCACAACTCCCTAAGACCTCTTGAGCTTAGGTACACAGAATTTGTGTGTCCACTAGTGGTAATTGATTTTTCCTTGGAGACTCATGCATATCTTGGTTGGGTAAGAAGCAACCTATTGTGGCAACATGGAGTTGTGAAGCTGAGTATAGGGTAGTTTCATAGCCACCTCAGAGTGTATATGGCTAAGATTTCTATTGATGGATCTTGTTGGTTGACTCTTTAGTTGAAAGGAACTTGAGTGTTTGTAGGATAAGAATGGAAGGAGAAGACGAAGAGATATGAATGCATCGGAAGCCTCTGTGTCTTGATTAACAATGAGAAATACAATATCCTTGTCTAAAATGAGACAAACATGTTCCCTGTGCATAGTGCATAAGCCAAAGAGCACACACCAGTATACAAAAATACCACAATTTCTTGTGTGGTCCACCTCCTCTATGTCAGTCCTCCATCTTCTCCAATAGTTTGTTCCACCGTAGGTGCTTTCTTACTTACTCTCTGTGTACTCACTATTCTAGACTCTTGCTATCTCTTGCTCTCTCTTACTCCTTAGTGTAACTCCCTTGTCCAAGAATTTCTAATACCTTCGTTGTGTGTTGATACGGTGCTTCCACTCTGAGTGTATCTTGGTCCTCACTTTCATGTCCCAAGAACCACTTTTTGTGCAAGAGCAATGACTCCCTATTTTTTCTTGTAGTGACTTTAGGAGAAAAAAATTAAATGGGGGCCACACATAAACTCTTGCATATTGCTTCACTTCATCCCTTTTCCACTTTTGACCTTCATTTCCTCAAAATGTGTGCATGAGGGAGGGTTCACATGAACCTTCTACAACACTTACAAAACCTTGAAAACCCTTCCAAAGGACCATTCTCTAACCTGTATTCAAGTTTTCCTACAAAAGCATTGTGGACAAATTGTCTGTGCACTATCTGTGCACCCTTGTTTTTTACCACTTGTGCACCACCTCACCACTTTGCACTTTTGCACCACTTGTGCATCACTTGCAAAGTCACTTTTTTTACCTTTGACTAGTTCCACAATTGACCACTTTGACCTTTGAGAAGCTCAACAATTGCCCAACACCTAATGGGCTCTTCGTCTTGGAGAGCTAACAGCCAAGCGTTGAGCAAAGATTTGTCACCTCAACACCTTTTGTGTAAAACCTTCAAAAATGACATATGAGCAGCCCACCAGGAGAACGACAGAACAACCACAAGGGAATAACAAAAAATGGACACCAAATTAGTGAGGAAGAAGCAAGATTTTGGACGATAAGAAGGAAATTTTAGGGAGGTTTTAGGGGCTACTAAGGATAGGGCACAGAGGTGGGAGGGTGAGTGATGGGTTTAGGTATAAAGGGAGGCACAGGAAGTATGAGGTGGGACTATTGATAGTGAAAAAATGCCAAAACATGGAAGATACAGATGATCCATGTGCAAAATGTGAAACATGTGGGAAAATAAGGAGGGAATAGACCATGTGGACCACATGCAGATAAAACTCACATGTTAAATGTGTAGAAACCATATGGGTTTTGACCAAAACAAGGAGAAAAAGTATGGATTTTCGTGAAATTAATGGAAAAAATGAGACCAAGGCTATCAAGAAACATGAAATTGACTCCAAGTTTAAAAGAATGGCCATCCAAGGTGCAGCCTGGAGCCAAAAGGGTTATAGCCAAAAAAAAACAAAAAATAGTAAATGGACCACAGCATAGGATAAAATTTTATCCTATGATGGGTGGAGGGGAAGGAGAGAGAGAGAGAGAGAGAGAGTAGAGAGAGGATAAGAGAAGTAGATGGAGAAGATAGAGAGAGGTAGAGAGAGAGTGAGAGAGATAGAGGAAGAAGATAGAGAGAGGTAAAGAGAGGGTGACAGAGATAGAGGAAGAAGATAGAGAGAGGTAGAGAGAGTGAGAGAGGTTGAGGGAGGTAGAGAGAGAATGTAGAGATAGATTTTTTTTAATAGAATAAAAAACAAGGGGGTCACTTTTTTTAAGGGAAAAATGCCAAAAAAAGGGAAAAAATGCAAATAAATTCCAAAAAAATAGGAAAATTTCTCAAAACATTTTCACAACTTTTAAACAACTTGCCACATTCCAAAAGTCAAAGGTCTTACTTTTTTCTTCTATTTTAACAAGAAAAAGAGCATCGATAAAAGATAAAAGATTCTTTAAAAAATCTTTTAGAATTTTTAAAAATTCTAACAAGCTATTTATGAATTGGGCTATGAAATGACTTGTAAACTACATGAAAAAATTAAAGAGAAAGCACGATAATTGATAAAAATTAATATAACTAAGCCAAAAAATGGTACAAGAAGACTATCTATAACCTGGTGATCCAAAAAGCTTCACTTTGGTTGATGATAGGCATTGATTCTAGATATGATGACTAATGGTAGCTCTTTGTCCTCCACAAACTCTAAATGTATTGTACTCCATTTTGGTTGTCTTCCTTTTGTGAACATTGAGCATGGGATAAGGCCACCCTGAATGCTCCACT
The DNA here is from genome assembly GCA_020310875.1 of Ceratopteris richardii. Taxonomy (NCBI): domain Eukaryota; kingdom Viridiplantae; phylum Streptophyta; class Polypodiopsida; order Polypodiales; family Pteridaceae; genus Ceratopteris; species Ceratopteris richardii. The sequence goes on along the minus strand of CM035408.1, from coordinate 163,506,017 downwards.
AGAATAATATTTCCAGCATCCTCTATCTTTTGTATCTCTGTGTAGATAATTTCAACATACTTTTGATTAATTTGTAACATTTCCCCCTTAAAAGCTTGGCTCATTTGGCCAAGCCTTTAAGGGCTTGGCCAAATCCTTGTAAAATTATCATAGCAGATATTATCCATACCATTATCTATAGCCAGGTGGCCATTGATATTGTCTTCTCATTGGCTTCATGAACTTCCTTTGTGCTTGACTCGTTTGGAAAGATTCCATATCAAGAAGATGAGTTTCTTGCATGCATCTAGGTCAAAAGGTCCTCTTCTTCATATAAATTTAAATTTGGGTTGTCCATCGTATCTTTTTCCATACAAATACCAATTGTCTGCATCGTGTTGGTATGTCCTTGGTTGTCTGGTCCTTCTTCTAAAAATATATGTTTCAGCTCTCTTCCCTCTTGTTTTACTCACATAGTATCCTTTCCCAATCATGCAACACATTGGCATGCCTTAGCCAGGGTCTCCCAATCAACAAAGGAAAGCTTCCATCTACTTGTGGTAGTCTCAGTACAACAGTCCAAAGTAAAGATGTTACCTTGTACCTCAATTGGAACTCCAAGGACCACTCCCATAGGCCTTACTATGCTTTGATCAGCCAATGTCACGGTGAAGTTGCTTGGTCTTGAAGGTTGGAGTCCAAGCTTTTTCATAGTATGTTCAAGCATCAAGTTAATGTATGACCCACCATCCATATAACGCCTTGTAGAAGTTGTCCTTTAAGTGACAATGAGTCATGGGCTCATATAACTTGTAAGGGGGGGTTCCCCTATAACTTTATGCTTACTAGTAGCATTAGCCTTTGAAACCAGAGTAGATGTGAAAGCTTCATTAATAATCTCCAAAACTTCTGCTCTGAATTTTGCATCCATCTTTAATAGATAATTGACTATTCGAACTCCTTTTTGGGGCTCTGCTAAATGCTCGTCCAATGATTTCACTTGTGCTTGCTGGCTCTTCTTTTTGTTGTGTCCCTTCACTTAGAGTAGATCTATCCTGAAGTATCCCCTTTTCTTGTTTAGTACATTTGTCCTTGACTCTTGACACATTTCTGTTTGAGGGGCTTTCTCTTGAGTTCTTGTATGCATAACAAAAGGGTCAATTTCTTCTAAATGTACTACTCTAACAGATGATGATGTCATAGTCTTTTCTTTTGCAACTCTTGCCTTACTCATAGAAACCATCTGAGTATTAGGCATTGATTTGGATGTTTTGTTCTTTGGGCAACAAATTGTGTAGTGATCTCTAGATCTTGGGAAACTTTTGCAAAGAGGAGAATTCTTAGGTAGAAGACATTTTCTTTGATAATGTCCACATTCCCCACCCTTAAAACAAATGATTGGCCTTTTGGGCCCATTTCCAAAGTTACTCCGAGGACCTTGGGTGTAGGTGTTACCTTAACTTGGTGCAATAGCCATTACATTTGTTGGTGGTTCGACTCCTCCTTGTCCTTAGTATGCTTGTGCAAGAATTCCTCTTGAATGACACTCGGGTGTTCATGGCCAGCTTTCCTACATAATTGGCAAGTTACACTTAAAAGAGAGCATTCACTTAACCCATGGTCTTGTTTGCTACACACAGTGCACCATAATCCATTTTGATGTTGTTAGATATGCTCAATACTCCACCCTCATGTGACCACAAATGATCCATGGTGCTCTAAGTTGTAAGGGCCCCATTATGAGGAGAAGCCATTATGAGAGCCCGGACATTTGTGGAACCCTAACTTCCAAGTTAGATGAGGTCTATGTGTGACCGTTGATGGTTGTAGATGATCTTTGTGAGCCTAGCCATTAGGTTAGGTAGGGCATAAACTTCCAAGCCATTGGGTTTCCATTTAAGGTGAAAATAAAGGCCCTGTGGCATCGTGTAGTTTCCCTATACAACCTTAATGGGGGGAGTGCAGAGGGGGGCTTGCCCCCTTCTACGGGGTCCGGGGGCCTATCCCCCCGGCCCGTAGGGCCAAGACGGTAGGACTTCTAGTCGTGGAGATATTGTCGGATTGTACCTATTTTGTATCTCCCGACTACGTTTATCTATACCGAACCGCCTTGTAAAAGCTATATAAGCATGGCCCAGGTTGAGCTTTACATAGCATTGCACACTAGTAAGCCCTTCATCTAGAGTCTGTCTAGATCGCCATCTAAGCTCCATAGTGGGAGCGCACAGGTGAACAGCATCATCATTGTAACTGCATTACGTTCGGCAATCTGAGAATTTGAGTTCTCTATCTCTCAGTCTGTGTCTATCTTTGTCTGCGTTTTTCTCTCAACTCTGTCTACAGGTCTATTCCGATGTGTTGTTATTTTCTTACATGGTATCAGAGCTCAGGAGGCTCTAAGTGGTGCAGAGGCAGAAACGCAGAGGTTGCAAAGGTCTGAACAACAAAAGATAGAAGATGTCAAGCGGCACGTCATCATCTATGACTGGGAGTCAAGGTGGTTCATCAACAGGAGTAGATGGCGCACAAGTAGGAGTAGCAATGATGTCAATCATCCCAACATTGCGGATACGACCACCAGCCTTCATAGAAGGTAAACTTGATGGTACAAACTACACACTGTGGAAGTTCAAAATCACTTCTATTCTTGATTCGTATGAGCTTTTGGAGACTATTCTTGGGACTGATCATGAGCCCCAAGAAAGACCTGATCCAAATAATCATGGTCGAATGATTCCTCCTTATGTTGATCTTCTACATGCTTGGAAACGTAGAAATGTAGATGCACTCTGTGCTCTTTTTACAAGTACTTCTGATAGTGTTCTGACTCTCATTCAGCATACTACGAAGGCATATGAAGCATGGAACATATTGAGAAATCAATATGAAACTCATAATCAGACACAAATTCAAAACTTGGAGCATCAGCTTGCAATAGAACGGTTTGCTGATGGGGAGACTGTAGAAGTGTTTATCACTCGCATAAAGAATCTACGAGATCCAATGGCGGGAGAAGATGTTCAAAAGTCAAGTGAGGAGCTAGCTCGACGTTGTCTTCGAATCCGTCCACCTAGGTTTGATGGTTTGGTAACTGCTCTTAACACTCAAATCAGAACTCAACCACTAACTTTTGAAGAATTCAGTGCCTTACTCATGGAGGAGGAGTTGCGGCTCAAGGCAAGGAGTGGTGGTAGCAAAGGAGATGTTGCATTCACAACAAATGCCAAAGGAGGCAAAATAGACTCTTCAAAAGATGGAGACAAAAAGAAGAACGACAAAAAGAAGTTCAAGGGAGAGTGTTTCCACTGCAAGAAGAAAGGACACAGAATCCAAGACTGTCGCATCAAGAAGGCAGAAGAGAAGAGTGGCTCTTCAAAAGGTGGCAAGGGAAAGAAGTCTGCCAACACAGCAGAAATAGAGCTTGAGTTATTTGTTACAATAGAGGAGGTGTGCTCCTCGGCTTAAGATTCAAGAACAGATGACTCATGGGTGTTGGATAGTGATGCATCTCGTCACATGATGAGCAAAAAAGACCTTTACAGTTCCTTACAGCCTCTAAAGGAACCCATCATAGTAAAGGTAGGGAACAATGCAAGATGTCCTACAGAGGGCGAAGGTATGGTTTCTTTCATTAAATCTAATGGCGATATCAAAAAGCTTTCAAATGTGTTGTATGTTCCACAAATAAAACGAAATCTACTTTCAGTAGCTTCTATAACTGATCAAGGTCATCAAGTATCTTTCAGTAAGACAGGAGCTAAGATTATGGAGAGTAACAACAACATTGTTGGGACTAGCATAAGGAGGAACAACCTGTATGAGTTGTGTGCTCTTACAGCCACTACAAACATGGGCACAAGTAAGCTTTGGCATGAGAGATTCGGCCACATTGGATACCCTGTACTGAAGGAGATGCATCGCAAGGGTATGGTTGCACACCTACCATCGATTGCATAAATGAAGGAACCATGTGAAGCTTTCATGATGGACAAGCAACAGAGGAAAGCGTTTCCACAAGAAAGCAAGAACAGGGCAAGCCATCCTCTAAAGTTGGTGCATGCTTACTTGTGCAGAAAAATGCCTACACAGGCCTTGGGCGGATCTTCCTACTTCATGTGACTTGTCGACGACTATAGCAGGAAGATGTGGGTGTACTTCCTTCGCGATAAGGCTCAAGCTTTTGGTAAGTTTAAAGAATGGCTTCAACTTGTTGAAACAGAAACAAGGAAGAAGATGAAGAAATTCAGGACAGACGGTGGTGATGAGTTCACATCAACAGAGTTTGAAGATTTCTGCAAGAGTAAGGGAATCAAGCATCAACTCACAGCGGCACATAGTCCTCAACATAATGGTGTCTACATCTTGAATCAAAGCTACACCAAGGCACTTGATGGAAAGACTCCACAAGAAGCCTACACTAGTAAAAAACCTTCTGTTTCCCATTTCAAAGTATTTGGAAGTGAATGTTATGTACATGTTCTAGATAGGGAGAGAAACAAGCTTCAACCAAAAAGCATCAAATGTATCTTCTTAGGGTACAACGAAGATAAGAAGGCTTATAAGCTTTATGACCCTGAGGCTAAGAAGATCATGGTGAGTCGTGATGTGGTGTTTAAGAACAGCAGCCACATGCAGTGGAGGAGGAAAAGAGAGATTCCACTTTATCATTAGGCGAAGGCGCAATCCACTATGAATTTGGCCCAAGATCTATCCCTTCTACACAAGAGAAGGAAGCGGCATCTTCAGATGATGAGTCTAAAAGTCACCAACTTGCTGACACCCAAGTGGAAAAGCCATTGCCATGTTGGATGAGGCAGCTCTATGATTCTGCAAACCCCATCCCACAGTCACTAGAACAGGTTGTAGATGGACCGAGGCAATCACAGAGAATAGAGGAACAGAGACGAGCAAGCACCCATATTGTAAACACAGCCTTGATGGCTGATCTCATTCAAGAAGAAGCAAAGGAATTGTTGAATAAATGCTCCGATGAGCTCCCCAATTTTGCTAACTTCTGCACGACTATCAAGGTCGTCTTCTCAGAGATGAGTGCGCACGGAGATACTTCTTCGAATGACCACCCAGCCGCGTAGTCCATCATTAGTTACCCTTTCTCTCTCTTCATCATTGTGAGTCATCCCCCCACATGGCTTCACACATGGGTGCCACATGGCACTCATGTGTGAGCCCATGTAATAACCAATCTAAGAGGTGGTTCACACCTCTTCTGAGGGGTTCTCCATATAACATTTCCTTCCCCTTAAATTCATTTTTGTCCTCAAAAATGGTATTGGAAGGTCTAATAGAAAGAGAGAACTAATAATAACACTACTCCCACTATATCCCCATGTATAGAAATACATGGTCCTGTCTCCGTGTTGTTTCCCCATGTCCTTCCCCTTAAGAAAACTCTTGGGAAGGTAAACTGAAACTGGGAAACCGTCTCTGAAGGGTGCTAACCCGCTCCCATGTGGCACTATCTTCTGAACTATCTTTCCACTTTACTAGACACTCTTTATACAAGTGACTCCTCGTCCGTTTCTCTCGAGTGCGTAGTATGCTCTCTGGCTCATGTGGAATAGATTGAACAGAAATAGGCTCTACTACCTTACTATCTGGAATGAGGTTGTCAGATTCACCCAGTCTTTTCTTAAGCCGGCTAACATGAAAAACTGGATGGATTTGACTATTCTCTGGAAGTTGGAGCTGGTAAGCCATCTTTCCTATTCTCTTAAGTATTTGGAAAGGTCCACAATACCTAGGAGATAATTTTGGACAAAGTCCCGTCTTCATGGTTTCAGACCTAGATGGAACTCTAAGATAGACTTGTTCTCCTACCTCAAAGTTGATATCTCTCCTTTGAGGGTCAGCATAGGCTCTAGCCCTATCCTAAGCTTTCCTAATGCTGTTCTTAGCAAGTCTAAGCATATCATTCATTTCTTCCAAGAAGTCCTTTGCAGCTTGAACTTTTTCATTCTGCAAGCCAACTGCATAAGGAGCCCTTGGCTGAAACCCATACATAAGCATAAATGGACTATGCCCAGTGGAAGAGTGCTTGGCACCATTATATGCAAACTCTACTATAGGTAAGTACTCTTCCCAATTAGTTTGCCTTTCATTCACATATGCTCGAAGCATATCCTCTAGGATTTGGTTAACCCTTTCTGTTTGCCCATCCGATTGTGGATGCTCGGCCGTACTCATGCTAAGCTTTGTATCTAGCCTTTTGAAGACCGCTCTCCAAAAGTGGCTAGTAAACTTCCTATCCCGATCAGAAACTATGTCTAAAGGAAGACCATATAACCGGTATAGGTTCTCTACAAAGAGTCTAGCCAACTCAGGTGTCTTCACTGTAGTACGTGTCGGAATAAACCTAGCCATTTTGGTTAACCTATCCACAATTACCCAGACCGAGTCTTGCCCTCTCTGTGTCTTAGGTAATCCGACTATAAAGTCCATGGAGATACTCTCCCACTTCCCATTGGGAATATCCAATGGGTGGAGTAGCCCTCCAATCCTCAACCTCTCAGCTTTGTTGACCTGGCATTTATTGCACTTAAGTACATACTCTAGGACGTCCTTATGAAGTCCAGGCCAATAAAACTGCCTCTTAACAAGATCATAAGTCTTGTTAACTCCTGGGTGTCCCGCACTAGGTGTGTCATGACACTCATACAAAATATGCCGTCTCATCTCAGTATCTCTAGGGACACACACCTTACCTTTATATAACAGATATCCATCATGGACACTGTAATTCTTCCACTTGAATCCTTCTTGAGTACCCGTCGATACTCCATCCTTACTGGAAACCCGTATATCACGATCCCCATTCTCTATGGCTTCCCAAATTTCGGAATATGCAGGATCAATCCTACATTTCCCTCTAATAGACTCAAGTAGCTCACTAGTGATCTGAGTAAAACTCAGTCCATTGAGCATAGGCATGCGGCTAAGTGAATCAGCCACCACATTAAACTTTCCCTTCCTATACCTAAGCTCATAATCAAACTCTTGAAGGGTCTCTGCCCATCGGGCCTTACGACCTTTAAGGTCTGTTTGATTAGAGAGCCACTTAATGCTCTCTTGATCAAACACTATCGTAACTTTGGCACCATATAAATAATGACGCCACTTCTTCAAAGCATGGACTATTGCATACAACTCCTTCTCATAGACGGAGTAATTCTTTTGAGCCGGTTCTAGTTTCTTGCTCTCAAAAGCTACTGGTCGACCATCCTGTACTAAAACCGCTCCTATAGCAAAATCACTCGCGTCAGTCTCAACCACAAATGGTTTATTGGGATCTGCTATATGTAAAAGTGGAGCTGTAGCAATTGCTACCTTCAACTTTTCCATACTTTGCTTCTGTTCGTCTCCCCAATGAAAGGCTTTCCCTTTCCCTTTAAGTTGTTCCGTCATCGGGACAGCAATTTTGGCATAGTTCTTAATGAATCTTCGATAGAAACCTGATAAACCTAGGAAGATCTGCAGCTCTTCCAGGTTCCGTGGATGTGGCCATTCCATAATAGCCCTTACTTTTTCAGGATCCATCTGGATTCCATCCTGGGAGACTATATGTCCAAGGTATCTAACCTCTGTCTTGAAAAATTCACACTTTGACTCTTTAGCAAAGAGCGAATTTTCCCTTAGCACTTGAAATACTTTTCTCAAGTGTTCCAAGTGCTCCTCTTCTGATGCACTATAGATCAGAATGTCATCCAAAAAGTCTACTACAAAATGTCCTAGATAAGGCCGTAAAACACTATTCATGAGCTTCATAAAAGTGGCAGGAGCATTGGTGAGACCAAAAGGCATCACCAAAAACTCATAATGCCCATATCTAGTCCTAAATGCAGTCTTAGGGACATCCTGTGCCCTAATCCTAATCTGATGATATCCTGATCTAAGGTCAAGCTTGGTAAAATACCTAGCTTGATGTAACTGATCAAATAGATCTTCCAACCTAGGCATTGGAAATCTATTCTTGATAGTTACCTTATTAAGTGCTCTATAATCTATACATAGTCTCATAGAGCCATCTTTCTTTTTAACTAGGAGCATTGGCGATGCCCATGGTGAGTTACTAGGTTTGATGAAGCCTTTATCTAAATAATCCTGCAATTGCTTCTCAACCTCCTCATGCTGAGAAACACTAAGCCTATAAGGTGGTCTACAAATAGGGTTAGTGTTAGTAACAAGCTCTATGGCATGGTCAATGTCCCCTCTCTCAGGTGGTAGCCCTCTAGGTAAGTCAGTGGGAAAAACATCTCTGTATTCAAACATAAGATCCTTAAAACTTTTAACTACACACTCTTGCAAAAAAGAATAGTAGAAAGTCCTGTTCATATTACATTCAAAGCATGAAAATATACATCAGATGAGCTGTCTATACAATGCTCCATATCATAACTATACAATAAAAACATATCCTGTACATGCTGTGAACAACAGAGACTATACAACTCTAATGATGAGATGAGAGGTGCACTAGGTACATCTCTCTCTCCTTGAATATAAACTTTACTTCCATTCTTTTCAAACTCGAGTGTGTTATTTTGATAGCTGCGTTTAAGTGTATCTCCCAACCCCCATAGCCACTCTCTTCCTAAGACTAGATCTGTCCTCTCCATGTTCATAATTTGGAAGTCCATATGATCTGTATAATCCTGCATCTTGACTTCCAAATTGGATACCATAGTATCCCATATTCTTTTATCTTGCCCTTGCATCATAGATACAATGTATTTATGTGCACTAGGCTGTTGGGGAATCTTCAATTTCTTGACCAAAGCATAGTTTATGAAGTTATGAGTAGCAGAGTCATCTATCATGACTCGCACCCTGGTCCCGTATACACTACCATGTAGCTTGACCAAGTCATGTGGTCCAAACTGCGGTGACCACAATGACTGAGTCAAACAACACGTGTGCTCTATATCCTCGTGCATCACCTCCACTCCCTTGCAGCTAGAGCTGCCATGAATGGGAAGGGTCTGCACTAGGTGGACCGCCTTTTTGCCCCTTTCAGGAGCCGTACTAGACTCTGGTCCTTTCTTCTTTTCTTCCCCCTTCTTGAGTGGACAGTTCCACTGCGAATGACTAGGGGATAGGCACCTAAAACACAGGTTCTCTCTTTTGGCCTTCTCAAACTGGTCTGTGGATAGCTTAGGCCCTTGTGATCTTTGTTTTTAAAAAAAAAACCTTGTTTTTCCCAAAAGGCAACTTTTTCTTAAATTTAGTGGTGCTAAGAGGTTTAAGGGGCTGATCCGTCTCCATAGGAGTATACTGAGGACGGTTATGGTCCTCATATATATGTGCATATTTGATCGCCTCCTCAAACGTCTTAGGAGCATTCCTCCTGACTTCCCTCTTTATGGCTTTATCCAAGCCCCTAACAAACCCTCTGGTCTTCTGAAAATCATCTAGACCCTTAAGCTTCAAAGTGATCTCTCTATAGTGGGATAGATAGACTGAAAGAGGCCTGCCTCTTTGAGTAATCCTATCCCACTCATCCCAATTCCTCTCCTCTTCATTTTCAGGAAGAAACTCTTTTAGGAAAAGAGTCTCAAACTGAGTCCAGTCACTAGGGATAGAGTTCGCCTCCTTAAGACTCATCCACCACTTATAAGCACGTGGGCCGAGGGAAAGACTCGCCTCTAACACACGATACTCAGGTGGGGTGCCCTTCAATTGATGCAAATCATGCCACTTTTGTAAAAAAGTGTAGATTGCATCCTTATTCCTGTCTCGGTCATCCCCCGTAAAGGTAGGTGGCTTCAAGTCTTTCAGGAGGGGAGCTTCCCTAGAGCTCTCTCCTTTATGTTTACTAGGAAGAGAGGTCTCTTTCCTAGTAATCTCTAGAGGAATGGTAGGAGTCTCTCTTTCCTTCCTAGCTAGGAAAGAGGTGACACTAGTCTCAAGGGAGATCATTTGAGACTTAAGCTGCTGTATAAGAGACGTAATGCTACCCAAATCTTTCTCTAACTTAAGGGTTTGCTCTTTCAATTCAATGAATTGGTCACGAGTGACAAATTCATCCATAAGCTCTTCATAAGTATACTCTTGCTGTGAAGGCTCTTTTTCTTCTACATTCTCTTCTATTTCTTGTCCTAACTCTACTTCTTCCATCCTAGCATCCTGACCCTCTAGTTGCTCTCTAGGTGGAGAAGTGGTCTCAACTACTTGTTTGCCTTTAGTTTCCATGTTTAAGTACCCTTCCCCCTTTTGCTAACTAGAGAGTATGAAAATGAATGGAAGTAGAGTTTAAATATGCAAGAAGAAGAGAGATATAACACAAGAGCACTTCCCTGATACAAGGTAGAGTTGCAGAAGCTAAATCCAAGTGGTCCTTGATGCTTCAAGCCGCTGATTTCGATTCCTCGCCAGTCCCAAAAGAAAATTGGAAATGTCCGCTTGGTCCGGGGAGGTTCTAGACACCATAAACCATCCAAAATAACACCAAAAGTGCGTAGGAAAAGCCTCAATCGGGCAAACTGAGTGTAACTGAACAATTTCAGAGATTTTCCAATCCTCGCCAGTCCACAAATTGTTGCCCAGCACCTGCACTTCAAGAATTTGAGACAATCCCAAGTGAAAAAATTGGATTTGGAGTCCGGATGAAGAAAAACTAGGCCCGGGAGTGGCCGCCTAGTTCCTGCTGAAGCGCTGCAGAGAGATTTTGGTAGGGCAAATCTCTTCCAAATCCAACACCGATGGTCTCTGAGCGAAGCTTGAAAGCGTAGCTTCGAAACGTGACCAAGATATTTGAAATCCGATATGGTATGAAGAAGATATAGTCCGGAGAAGTGAGGTATGTCACCGGTGGGAGGTAAAAAGGTAACCCTCTTGAAGTAGAGACTTTGAAGAGCTCCAAACTGAAGGACTGAAGCTTTTCAATGAAAACCCAAAACCCTAAACCCTTCTCCACAGCCCGTAATACATATGTGCATCCTCATTTAACCAATATCTTGATCCAAGCCATCATCTTCATGCTCCAAAGTTTATTAAAAAACTCGAATTTTTTTTTTTTTTCTACAACTGGGAACCTCTATTTCTTCGAAAAAAAATGGAGATACCTGTCGACAGAGAGCTTTATCCCATATATGCGTGGGTTGCAGGCTTTTTTGAGGTATAATAAGAAAGCTCTAGAGAGCTTTGATCATCCACGAGTGGGGAAGGAGGAGCAAGGCCCCCCCCGTGGGCTTGCGGACACCTGCGGGCTCTCCTCTCTGTGCACGGCGGTGAATTTTCGGTCGTCTGGCGTGGGCGCCTCGTTTGGTGTGCCTGTGGGCCGTCCGTCGCGCGTGCGGCGTCTACTGGCGCTGTCCTGCTCCGATACCAGTGTTGAATAAATGCTCCGATGAGCTCCCCAATTTTGCTAACTTCTGCACGACTATCGAGGTCGTCTTCTCAGAGATGAGTGCACACGGAGATACTTCTTCGAATGACCGCCCGGCCGCGTAGTCCATCATTAGTTACCCTTTCTCTCTCTTCATCATTGTGAGTCATCCCCCCACATGGCTTCACACATGGGTGCCACATGGCACTCATGTGTGAGCCCATGTAATAACCAATCTAAGAGGTGGTTCACACCTCTTCTGAGGGGTTCTCCATATAACAGGAATCAACCAATGTGGAATAGGCACTCCAGGATCCGAATTGGAGGGCTGCCATGTAAGCGAAATACAACAATATCATGAAGAATGGAACTTGGGAGCTAGTGGATCGACCCCCTAAGCGTAAAGTCATTGGCATCAAGTGGGTCTGGAAGCTAAAGTACAAGGCTGATGGTACTCTAGAAAAGTAAAAAGCAAGACTTGTTGCACAGGGCTACTCACAAGTTGAAGGCATTGACTTTTGTGAATCATTTGCCCCAACTGCAAGAATGACTACTATTCGAGTAGTACTACCTATGGTTGCACATAAGCATTGGCCAGTCTATCACATGGATGTCAAATCAACGTTCCTTAATGGAGACCTCAAGGAGGAGGTATATGTGTCTCAACCACCAGGGTTTGAGGCTCCCCATTCAGAGAACAAGGTATGTAAACTGAAGAAGGCGTTATATGGGCTAAAACAAGCCCCTAGCGCATGGTACCAGCGGATAGATAAGTATCTCTTGGATCTAGGTTTCAAAAGATGTGCTTTTGATGCTAACTTGTATGTTCTAAAGAGAGGAGGGAAGACAAGTGTGCTTGTACTCTATGTAGATGACCTTGTGATTATAGGAAATGATGATGCTCTTCTTCAAGAAACAAAAGATGCCCTAAGTTCAGAATTTGAAATGACAGACTTGGGCTTAATGCATTATTGCTTAGGTCTTGAAGTTTGGCAGGAACCAGGGAAGATTTTCATCTCTCAACAAAAGTATGCAAGGCAGATATTGAAGGCATTCGACATGGAGGATTGCAAGGAAATTTCTACACCTATGGAGGTCAACAAAAAATTATCTATTGAAGATACTTCATCTCGAGTGGATATTGGAAGATATAGGAAACTAGTTGGAAGTCTCATCATCTTGTGCAATAGCAGACCAGACATCTCTTATGGTGTTGGAGTAGTAAGCAGGTTCTCTTGTTTTGCAAGGTACTCTTAAATTTTGTGACCAGATTGCGGTCATGAGCTACACATCCTATTCTCAGGCTAAGATAATTCCAAGGAAAAGGAAGATTACCTCTTCAATGTTGTCGACACCTTTGCACTTATTCTTCACTTGCAAATATTGGTTCTCCTATGCTCAATCTACCTTGTCGCATCTTGCATGCCAAATTTTATTGGGGCGTTATTTAGTTGAAAGGTACTTGAGTGTTTGTAGGAGAAGAATGGAGAATAAGAAGATATACAAATGCATTTGAAGCCTCTATGTCTTGATTAACAATAAGAAATACAATATCCTTGTCTAAAATGAGACAAATGTTTTCCTTGTGCATAGCGCATAAGCCAAATAGCACACACTAGTATACAAAAATACCACAATTTCTTGTGTGGTTTACCTCCTATGTGTAAGTCCTCCACCTTGTTCAGTAGCCCTTGTGCACACTTTGCCCTCAAGCTCCCAATAAGGGTGAAGGAAGGGTCACTTTTTGTTGTCGACGTGCAACACTTCCTTGATAATACTTGTTCCACTTTAGGTTCTTTCTTACTTGCTCTTTGCATACTCACTGTTCCAGTCTCTTGCTCACTCTTGCTCTCCATTACTCCTTAGTGTAGCTCTCTTGTCCAAGAATTGCTAATACCCTTGTTGTGTGTCAGTACATCACTTCCATAGGTCAAAAATTGTAATGATTCCAATAAACTACAAGTGCTACAAGTGAATGTATATACAAGAGAATGTAAAAGAACTAAAACACTAAACTCACATAGCTTATACTAGCCAAATAGAGCCATCTAAGGATGTTGATGAAGAGGCTAAAGATAGAAGAGGACATCCATAACTCCAAAAACTCCTCCAACAAGCGTGCAAAAGAAGAGCATGCACACACTCCAAAAATGGCAAGCATCATTAAGTTTTTAACCAAAACAGGGTTTGAATTTAATGGGGGTTAGAGATGTAAGGTGATGAAGTGTTGTATATGGATGGATACCTCTCTTCGAGTAGTATAAGATGGTGGAAAGAAATGTTTGACCAACTTATGACCATTTTTCACCTAACGTATAGGACCAATGACAAAAGTAAACCTATAGAAACTAAATAATAGTGTCCAAAACATGTACCATGTATACAAATGAATTTATCATTCACATAGGTCTCAAGATCTTCATGTATTCATTAGGTAATCATTAGCTCAAATAATCAGTCCAATGTTTTGTTAGTAAGGCTACCTACTAGTCAGTCAGATCAGCTTGCAAGGCCCATATTATCTATTAGTAAAGTATACATTTATAGTCAATTTGTCAGTTGGTATCTCAAAATTGCCATTAAGGTTATTTGTAAGAGCATCTCTAATTTCATCATTAAGAGCATCTCTTATTTCATCAATGTCCAAGACATTATTTTGTCATACATTTCCCAAACTTATGCATTGATCTTCACTTCGACATCTCTAGAATATAATTTAAAACTATACAAGTGTTGGAACTATACAAAGTGAAGCTTTATGTACTGAGAAATATAGGGAACATGGTTCCACCTTACTCATCAGAGAAAGCATGCTCATCTATTGCCTTTGCCATTGAGTTTGATCATTTTATTGTTGTTGAACATAGGAAATATGTTGCAATGAAATCTCTCATAGGAACACGTGATAATGGATTAAATGCATTAAGTGAATTCATTAAAGACTAGGTTCGTTTTGGAGACCAATGCACATCTTTTGAGAAGGAAATTGCCAACATATCATTGTTGAACAGACTTGTCTTTCATATCCCTTTGGTCCAGGAGGGGCTATAAAAAATTATCTTCGAGTACCCATGACATACATAGTACAAAAAGAAGGAATGAAATGCAATCGTAGAGGATTCTTCTCGACAATATAATTCTCTAGTCAATAATGTTTTGGTTTGAAAAGAAAACTCAATCTGTGTTTTAACCTACCTTCACTTTTTGTATAGGTCATACAAACCTAGTTTTGTATATGTAGATCTATGAGCCTCAGCATGTTAGACTTGTATGCATATGCACATCTTTTCACTATCATATTGTCTCTATCCTTGCAGATAGTATCTGATTGAGAAGAGGAAGGATTAATTTTGTGTGTTTTGTCTCTCTATGATAGCCACTTTTATTTTTGTTTCATATTCATATAGCTTTCCTATTTTTTTATTTCCTTTTAATTGTCTGTGTGTTACGTTTTCTTTATGTTCAAGTTCTTCGTTTTTTGAGTTTTGTGGTTCGTAACTTTTGTGTTTAGGTGAAAGCATTCATCAAATACATAAATATGTATTTCAATCATTGAATTTGTAATTCTGAGATTTAATCTAATTTGATTTTTATGCCTATGTATCAATGTTTATGAATCTCTCTTTGTACAGCATCTATACAAACTAATGGAACCAAAAGGATGATCATATGGAACAAATGGATCGGATGGACTACCTGGACTGGAAAGATGACGAAGATCACTATAACCTAAAGAGAAAATAGTGGCCTGGGGAGATAGTGGTGTTGTGAAACCTCCAGACTGCCAATGAAGAAGAGTCTCTTAATAAAATAGAAGAGCTTGTGGTCCTAGGCACATCCAAAGATGAGCTTCTTATATCCAATAAGAGGTGATTCTCATTAGCATCATTAGCACCTTCAGAGACCAAAATATGCAAAGATTCCATCTTGGAGCTCAGAAGTTGCACTCCAAAGATGCAATACACCACACCAGTAGTGTTTTATTGTATTGAACCTGACTGGACTAGACATATTGGACGACTTTACTCATCCATCATACAAGTGCAACCATGTCAAGGAAGAATTCATTAGGCATCCCATCAACACCGGGAGATTTGCAAGGTTTCAATTTATTAATGGTTTTTTTAACCTCAAGCAGAGAGGAGCATGTCCAAGATGGAGACAAGGCTTTGAGGAATCATTTTCTTCCTTTTAAACACAATGGTAACTCTAGTTCTATGGACATCCTCCCCCCACTTGGGAGTGCTAGAGAAAACATGGATAATGAAGCTAACAGCCTCCTACAAGTCCTCCTCAATGTTGATGGAAACCCAACCTGGCTTCTTCTTCAACATGGGAAATAAAATCTTTGATCTTTTTCTTTTTCATCAAGTCAAACATATTTTTGTTAGGCCTATCAATCTTGCAAGCTCAGAATTCCCCTGAAGGAGCAAGACAACCACTAGCTTCCAGATACTCTTCATATCTCAATCTATCATGAAGATCAAGCAACCTCTTGGAAATAATAGGGTCCTTAGGATTGGCAGTCTTACATGCATCTATCTCCTTACTAATAGCAATCCTTCTTTTAGTCCTAATCTGCTTAGCAGCCCTCTTAAAGTGAGTGAACAGTCTCTGGATATTCTTGACAGTTTCCTCTCAAGCAATGGAAGGAGAAGTTTCACAAAAGAAATGATAAGAGATAATGTGCTTGGTTTGGTCAAGGATAAAAGGGATCGTAAGGCGGGAGGCATCCAAGTGCGGCGAACCAACTCTATAGTTGGGGCAGTCTCTATTGACAACAATCTTCGAAGGCTTGTGATCAGGTAGAAGGAAGGAATCATCAAGCTCACATCTGACATCCCAGAATTCCTGAAGGGAAGTAACATTAATGTAGCATCTATCAAGTCTAACAGCAACAAAAGACTCCTCCTTATGCTTATTATTCCAAGAAAAACCAAGAAAAGCCAGTATTTTGGGAAATGTCAATCAGATCTTGGGAGGTGATAAAGTTGAGCCAAGCAATTTTCTCATCACACTAATAATAGGACCTTTGTTGTTTGACCTATCATTTTGGACAGTAACCATGTTAAAATCCCCCATACACTAACAATAGAAACCCACTGGTTAGTGGGACTGACAGTAACCTTAGAGATCAGATGAGAAACAGAGCAGGCAACATCGAGAGCCACCCTTCCCATGAGAGTGATCAGTTACAAACCAATCATGCTGAGAGGAGATAATCCTCAGGTTGGTTAATAAATGCTTACCACTAGTTTTAATTTCTTGTAAGCAGAAATCAGGGAACAGTCTTTAAGCCATTTGTTTATGGCTTTATGTCAAAAAAGGTCTGTTATACCCTTTGTATCAAAAAGCACTGGGCAGTAGAAAAGATATTGCTCATCACTCCTCTGAAAAAACCTGTTATAAAACCAACTCTCGACCTGGATGTAGACCAAAACTTGGGTAACAAACAGAGACCATTCAGAAAGCTGACCAAGCCTACCATAACACCAAGGCAGCAAAGAAAAGCATCCACTCTCAACCTGGATGTAGACCAAAACTTGGGTAACAAACAGAGACCATTCAGAAAGCTGACCAAACCTACCATAACACCAAGGCAGCAAAGAAAAGCATCCTCAGGTTGGTTAATAAATGCTTACCACTAGTTTTAATTTCTTGTAAGCAGAGGAAGTCAGGAATCAGGGAACAGTCTTCAAGCCATTTGTTTATGGCTTTATGTCAAAAAAGGTCTGTTATACCCTTTGTATCAAAAAGCACTGGGCAGTAGAAAAGATATTGCTCATCACTCCTCTGAAAAAACCTGTTATAAAACCAACTCTCAACCTGGATGTAGACCAAAACTTGGGTAACAAACAGAGACCATTCAGAAAGCTGACCAAACCTACCATAACACCAAGGCAGCAAAGAAAAGCATCCTCAGGTTGGTTAATAAATGCTTACCACTAGTTTTAATTTCTTGTAAGCAGAGGAAGTCAGGAATCAGGGAACAGTCTTCAAGCCATTTGTTTATGGCTTTATGTCAAAAAAGGTCTGTTATACCCTTTGTATCAAAAAGCACTGGGCAGTAGAAAAGATATTGCTCATCACTCCTCTGAAAAAACCTGTTATAAAACCAACTCTCAACCTGGATGTAGACCAAAACTTGGGTAACAAACAGAGACTATTCAGAAAGCTGACCAAACCTACCATAACACCAAGGCAGCAAAGAAAAGCATCCATTACATTTCTCAATGTTCTTGTGGTACTGAATAGGAAACAGACCTTGAAGGAAAATAGAGAGCACCAGCCTACTACCAGCAAACCAAAATTGATAGGGGATTTCTCCAGAAATTTGGAGGGTAAAATAACTGCTTGGTAAGTCGTTTTTTAGCACTACAGCAGCCAATTTCCTACATGATAACCAAATCAGTTAGAGAACATAATCTGCTTTTACCCCTGAGAGCAAACCAATACATGAAGTAAGGAATTACTCCAATCAGGGTGCAGGTCAGCACTTTCATTGCACCGAAGAAAGAATAAAACCTCAATGCACCATATCCAATACTCAATGAATACAATGTGAAAACTATGAAGATGCAGAGTGCAAAAACCTGGATTGAATACCAACTGCCAGTATATATTCCATATTCTTTAATAGCAGGAAAATGAGCAGAGCTATCGAAAACTGAAGTAAAAAACAATCTTGTCTTACAGCACTCAATAAACTATTTATCAATAGTGTTAAAGAGATTTGCAGGGAAAGAGAAATTCTGATCAATAAAATACTGCTCATCGCTCTTCTGAATAAACCTGTTATAACACAACTTTCAACCTGGATGTAGACCAAAACTTTTAAGGAAAAGGAGATAACAACTTTCCATATCTTGGCGCCTTCATACTGAGTCATAGGAACATCATCAGAGTCATCAGAACTTTGGGAGAACTCATTAATTTTACTTTGATCATGAACTTCAATCTGGGAAGCAAAAATAGATTCCCCGTTGCTAGGAGCTTTATAGGCATTACTAACATTGCAAGGATTAGCATCAGCATTACCAATATGGGAACCTGGTTATTTTTGTTGCCAACTTGAGTCCACCCAGGCTCATTAAAATCATTATGGGTCATTTCGACATCTACTTTAGGAGTCTCACCTGACAAATTTCCATCCTGAACAACATTAGAATCATAGTCCTCTTTGTCACCTTCTGCAGCAACTTCACTATCAACAATAATTTCTTCATCAAAGCCTAAAGGGGTTATAAAAACATTTTCAAGCAGAACATCAAAAGGTTCCTGTAGACGAACCAGGGTTAGAACTTAGCACTATTCAAATGACCATTATTGTGGCCTGCCAGATTTTCAGAGGACTGTTTTAGCAAAGGACAATCTTTAATTAAGTGGGCTTGTTCATAGCAGATAAAACATGCATTGGGAAGGTTCCCCTACATAACCTTTTGCTCCTAGGCGGTGCCCAACAGTGGGCAGGTAACTGCCCATTGCCAGACAGTTGCAAGTGCGGCACCTCCTGCCAACATAACAGATTTTTTCCATTGCCATTTTCTACTATTCTCTTGCACGCACATGCCCGTTCTCCATCTCTATATACTAAGTGATCATACGACCAGCTCGTCCTTTTTGGAATAAGTCATTGGTACCTTCGATGCCTCCAAGGGTGACCAACTGCCATGGCGGGTGGACAACTGCAGAGCCTGGATGACCACACGTGCTCAGGGTGACCACATGTCATGGTCGAGTCAATGTCCATCCGGAACTGCAGCCGAATTCATTGTTGAGCCTGGGTGACTTTATGTCCATGACGTGCAGCTGGGCGACTTATGTAGGTAACATGGGCAACTACATGGTTTAATCACAGACGACTTCAAGTGTCCACCCCCAAGGTGACTTCATGCGCTGTGTGTGCACTGCTTGTATGTGTGCACAGGGCGACCCCCAATATATGACATGGGCAACTTGTTGTCTGATGTGCTCAAGCGACCACAGAGATGTGGGGCTGGGCAACTACGTGCCCTGGAGAGGTACTTGACAACATCATACACTTTCAGAAGTGTACTTGGGCAACTTCATGCTTCTGATGAATGGTTTTGGGTGAGTTCACAAGTTCATGTCCTGCACAAGGGCAAGTTCATGTCCTGCACACATATCCTAACCATTTTGGGCAACCCACCCATATCTTAGTCCTGACTCCCAGCCACCCATAGGCAACTACGATGACTACTTCAATGTATTGGGCGAGTTTCGAATCTCCAATCCACAAGGGTACCTAGACATCACTTCCTTCTTAGTGTGTCCTTCCTTTAACTTACCTCCTCTTCAGTCACATACTCATACTCAGATATTCTTTGTCAAACCCCCCCCCCCCCCCCCAATATTGGCCTTCAGTGGGGGATTTTTTTTCAGGGTCTATGCAAAGGGGCAAACGGTTGTTGGATGCTTTGTATATGTTAGTTATAATAAAGCATATAGTGGCCTTGTAAGTCATGAGTTGTATTGAAACTGAAACTGCTGTGCACTCTGGTTCTCTGATTTGTGCGCTTTTCTAAAGGTATGCAGAAACAGGTTCAGGTAGCAATTTCGACGACAACCGAAAAGATAATCTGCACTTCAAAAGGAGCTAAAATGTCAAAGCACAATCAAATAACACTTAAGAAAAAGGGAACAATCATGATAGGTAGCATAGGATACCTAATACCTCCATATGAATTTAACAAATACAGGAATTTTGGAGATGGAAGAACTTGCTACACAGGGGGGTAATGGACGGACAGCAACCAAGGTAAAATCGAAAGCACTACATACAGAAGAGCAAGATAACAGTCTAGCGTTAAAGGAAAAGATGCAATCCGACAAAGACGAAGCAAAGACCAGGAAAAAAAAAGGAACTAGCAAATAACCCCATGACACAGGTACATAAGGGGTTGAGTGAAAGAGAAAATATCTAAAAACGTGAAGATTTGCTGACAGAATATAGACAAAACAGTCTTAGGAAAATGAGGACGAAGAGGACAGTTATGGGGTATGAGTAACACAAAGTTGGGACATGCACATGCATGCCGCACGCATCCATACATACATCCATACATGCATCCATCCATGCATCTATACGTGCATCCATCCATCCATAAATACATACATGCATGCATACAACATACATACATACATACATGCATCCATCCATCCATCCATCCATCCATCCATCCATACATACATACATACATACATACATCCATACGTACATACGTACATACGTACATACGTACATACATACATACATACATACATACATGGATGCATGCATGCATGCATGTATCCATCCATCCATCCATGCATACGTACGTACACACGCATGCATACGTACGTACACACGCATGCATACGTATGCGCACACACATGCATGCATACGTACTTACACACACACACATGCATACGTGCGTACACAAACACATGCATGCATGCAAACATACATACTCACCACACATGCATGCGAGAGATGTTTTGTACGAATATTACAAGGAAAGACTGCAAACCATGAAGAAGGCATCATCCTCTCTCCTCTCCTAGTTGGGAATCCAATTCAGATTCAATTTGGAATCTTTCAAAACAAGGATAAAAGAATGCCTGAACACACAGACTTTTACAATATTTCACTGTCACAAAACACATAAAAGCACATGTTGAATACATACCCATGAGAGGACTTTGTGGGAAGGAGTCAATGGTACATATTCGCCCATACAAAATACCCCTACACAGTATTTCAAAAACCACTGTTATAAATAAACTGAAAACTTTAAGCTTGCTCCCTTCTTCAATTCTTCTCAAACCACGTGGGCTTGAACTTTCTTGGATTGTCCACAGTTCACTGTCCAAATGGGTCTGCACCCCATATTCATGAATGCAACATTTTGTTCTTGCAATCATATTCCTGTGTGAGATTGTCTACCATATCTCACCACAATAGGCTGATTCAGGCACTCCATTTCCCTTGAAAAAGGTTTTTCCCACTCACCTGGATATGCATTTGAGTCCCCTGAAGGACACTGTATAAGGTGTTATTATGATACACATTTATATGCAAAGTTTCTTATTTTTTATTCTCTCCTTTGTTTTACATACCTCTTTGAATTAGATGTATATAATGATTGATAAGGATGCCAGACAAAATAAGAATAACTAAAAAACTCCAACTACTTATGATAAAAGGAATAACATCCTGCATTTGATCGGTGATTGAGATATACCAGGATGATTCAAACGAAACCATGCTCATGCTGGTTAAGCTCATGCTGGTTAACTAAGTTATATAGCCATCAGCTCCATAATGCAGATAGTATAGACTACATATTATGAATATCCCTAATGTCATCAGTACCCAGTAGTGGGTATAGAACTAAGCATGGATACATGCTCACACATACATCACAAGCATGAACTAAAAAAAACCTTTGCAAACTGGTTTCTGTAACTTTCAGAACCAACAACTAATAAATCGAAAACCAACAAAACTATTAGAGTGTACGTACCCTTGAATGAATGATCAACACATTGAACAGGTCACAGGAGGTTTTCATAAGTCGAAAGGAAGCCAAGAGATGTCTTCTATATGACTAAGATATGCACCTTCACGAGTCTACATGTGTCTGGCCTAGCAAGATGTATGTGATCAATAAGAGCAACAGGTTACACCAGGTCATCATAAAAAATCGTCAAGGATCCTGTGTCCTGCACGTGACTAGACTATCCACCTTCATAAGTTTAGGTGTACATAACCTTGCAAGCTCTCAGTAAGGTTTGCAATTTGAGCAAGTATATTGAACCACAGAGAATCAACGAATAGAATGATTGCTATACAAGAAGAGAAAACATCCTTTTGACCAACTGTTACAAAGAAGAGTATGTTAGGGGCTAGAATATGCAAATCCTCCAAAAATGAGCACAAAAGATCATAGCTGGTCATGATTCAAAAGAAAGTCGAGAGATCTGTGTCCTCCACGTGACTAAGACATACACCTTCACAAGTTTGCATGTATGGGAGCTTGCATGCATTCACAAAATAAACATTATAAGAATAAGTATATTGAATTACAGAAACCTAGACACAAAGCAAGCACTAGACAAAAAGATACAATGTTTATTTAACTATACGACAGTGAAATCTGATTTATTAGTTGTTAGGATCCTCCATTTGTAACGAGGAATAGCTCACAATCCACACAGATATTAAGAAATTTGCACCTCTCCTAAGTGACCAAACAATCCCCATGTGTTGAGTTATCTCCAATCTATCATAATTCACCTTATTTTCACCCAATAAAGTAAGCAAAACAAGAACATCATCCTACAAAGAACTTGAAAGCCTTTTCTCACAACCACAACAACAAGACTAACAGTGTTACAAGAAGGGATAAACTTCATGCTATTTAAGACCCACATGCTCCTTATTCCACAACTTCGTTTGATTCTGCCCCTCAAAATATTCTCTCTCGATCCTCCTCTCTCCACCAATACTAGCATCACTCGTTCCAACTCTCAGAATGAAAGCAAACACTAAACCTTGATAGGCTAAAGCGCAATAGAAGATGAGGCAAATGTAACGTAGTCGACAAAAAAAAGACATTGAAGGAGCTTTATGCATGCAATGATCCATGTATTAGACAATGACCATTGGAAAACCTTTCAGTTTTTCCATGTTTTCAAAAGTAGGGGGCATGCAACCAAAAACTCAATCAATTGTCAGACTTCCAGATAACTCCACATAAAAATGCAAGACCTTAGCAACATGTGTGTACGGAAATAAATGTCTCCAGGCACAGAAATAATGCCTCCATGTATACGCACACATTACCATGTATAGTATAAATGGACGGAAATTTCATATCTAAATGAAATAAAACCACTAAAGCATACACGCACAAGTTCATGCACAGTAGAAAGCATTTCCAGTTTTTTTAAGAGACAAAGAGAGAGAGAGAGGGGGGGGAATGAGAAAACTTGCTACGAAGAATGTAACAAGGCATGGAAACCGTGATACTGTTCATACCCACGGCAAAAAACAACAAAGAAGAATATGATCCCCACTGCATTTCTGTGCCAAGATCTTACTGGCACAAGAATAGATCGCATGTTAATCACTGCTCTATGTATGCTTCGATATATAAAAACTGAAAGAGAGATTAGAGTGATACATAGACGCTCAGATATCTGCACATATTTCTTACATCAGCTCAAGAGCCTCATTATCCAAGCATGGGCTTGTGACTCGTACGTAGTATGCAAAATGAATAGAGCAGGTAGATGATGCTCAACTCTTCTTAGTTTGAGCTGCTACTTCAGCTGCAAAGTCCTGGCTCCTCTTTTGCAGACCTTCACCGAGGACAAACCGCTCAAAACGCCGCACCTTGATGTTTTCTCCAATGGTGGCAACAGTCTGCTTTATGAGGTCTTTGATTAGAAGGGAGTCATCCTTGATGTACGGCTGCTCAAGCAGAGCAAGCTCATTCAATAGCTTGGCAATGCGACCATCAACAATCTTGGACCTGATTGCCTCAGGTTTCTTCAGCAAGTCCTCCTTCTGCATCTCAATCTCTTTCTCCTTATCAATAAACTCCTGGGGAATGTCTTCGATTGATACAAACTTCACTTGTTGACAAGCTACTAACTGCATTGCCAAGTCGTCCACAAGCTGTTGAAAAATTTCACCTCGGGCAACAAAATCCGTTTCACAGTTCACCTCTATAAGAACACCAATCCTATTGTCATGGATATAACTTCCAACACGGCCTTCCGCAGTGATGCGTGTTGCCTTCTTCTCAGCACTAGCGAGCCCCTTTTTGCGCAAAAATTCCCTAGCCTTATCAAAATCGCCGTCATTATTTTCAAGTGCGCGCTTACAGTCCATCATGCCTGCCCCCGTCTCCTCGCGTAGCTGCTTGACCATCGCAGGCGTCACAGAAGCCTTCGATGTAGTGGTTTCCGCAGCAGCAAATACAGGAAGGGGCACCGATGCATGGCCTGTCAGCCTCCTCAAACTCGGCCACGGAGAGCTATGGTGGACCTTTACCCTAGAGTTTCCAACAAGCTCCTTACCTGGAAGCTTCGCTAACGGGATGATAGAGCCTCTGACAAGCTCGGACGAACCGGCTTGCTGAGCCAACTGGGAAGTGCAGGGTAACGCTACTGGTGCCATGGAGAGCTCCACGTTACGATCTACCGAGCAGGTCTATCGAACCACATACATTTTGGAGGATAAGCCACAATTGTTATTTGCGCATATGGCCTTGTAACCGTGGCTGCCCATCCGGTTCTCATTTTTTGTTCACGTGAGCCAGCCAGGCAGCCCGAGAAATGCACGCCAAAAGGGGTGGTTTCACACGTCAATGAAAAATAATGGTGTTCCATTTAGAAAAGCTAAATAATAGAGTAGTCCACCTCTTCATACATGAAGGGTGGAACAAATGTAATGCATTGAGTGAGTCCACCACTCACCTATTCAGACATGAGGGGTGGAACAAATGTAATGCATTCAGATAGTCCAGACTCGAATCATGTGAATGGAGGAAGAGTTAAGGAACACATAAACAAACTTTTGCTAAAGTGAAATGAGCCAATGATTTTAGTCTATATAACATATTTTCAAAATGGCTTTTGTGCAATGCAGAGGGGAGGTCGTTTTGCAAAGCCACAGAGATCAATGTAGAAGACCTCTCATGCTAGAATTTCTTTATAAGTGATGGTGATAAACCTCCTCCATTCTAAACCCTAAACCCTTTCCCTTCCTACCACTCCTACCAAAGGAAAGGATTGGTCTAAATCCTCATTGCTTCATAGCCTCTCTTTTCATGTCCTAAGGTTTAGGACCTTACTTCATATTAGTTCCTTCCCCGTGGTTCCATTTTCTCCCACAAAATGGCATTGAAAGGCATATCAAAAGGATCTTTGATGGTTGCTCCCATTGGCTCCAACACACAATACAATATCGTCGCCATCTATATGAATTGTTTTCTAGTATCCTTCCCCTTAACAAAACTCTTGGGAAGTCAAAGTAAAAAAACAAAAAAGGAAAATCATTTTAAAAGTGTGTACACACCTTTCAAACCATTACTCCCATAAATCAAAATCATCCAAGTGACCTCAATCCATAATGTGATATATCCCTAGTGGAGTAATAATGTGAAACAAAAGTGTCAAAACCTGGTAGAGATAACAAACCACATGAAATAGAACAAATTCCCATAATAAAAGTGATCCCAAACCCTTTTAGAACTTAAAGCATAGACTTGCCCTCTACTCATTCTAGGTATTCCAACCTTGACTACACTCACAAGCAATAGTATGTCCTAAACTATTCTCATGTCAATCCAAATCCATTATCTTTAGCTCATATATGCTTGGTTTGTCATCCACATAATTTTGGTGGAAGAGTCTTTAATACCATTGTGTTGCATACTCGAGTCTTTCTCTTCCCCTTAATTTGCCATATGAATGTACAAACCTTCATCTTTGAGATTCATATAATCCCAAAGTATCAATCCTCATAAATGGTGCTAGATCATCATCCTCATAATTTACAACAAATAAAAGACTAATTAATCCTTCTACGGGTTTGATTTATCCGTATCTCTTCCAACTCTAAGATAGAAAGTTGTCACTCAATTCCTAGTCTTTCTAGTGTCAATAATTAGAGATTCCTCATCTAATCAAGATCATAATTGGAAATAGACATAATGTCTTCTCATTTAGAATCTTCATGTGAGACTCGATTCAACCAATATGACAACTAATCCTCATATTACCACTCCTATCTGGGCAATATAAAATCTCAACCTTGATTATTCCTCTAGAAGAAATCTATAGTTGCTTCCTATAGAGACTAATCTCTATTCTGGCTTATCTCTACTAGTAAACTAGACTTACTCCCACTAAAATAATAATCTAATTTATCTAAAAACAAGTTGAACTTTGGAGCTTTTCCTACTTTACTTTGGAACTTTTCCTACTTTACTTTGGAACTTTTCCTACCTTGTTTAAAGACAAGTGGAAATTTGGAAATTTTCCTACTTTCTCTTTCCCTTACATTCCATAGAATATCTATCATGAGTTAAAAAGATGCATGGAGATAACTTATTATAGGTCTAGTTTGTTGGAAGAACAAATCTTCCCCATGACAAGTCAGTCCTTGAAAGATATCTAAAGATATATCTACTCCTTCTTCTAGCTTAATCACAAATGATATCCATGGATAATGAGTCCTTTTCTCCCTAGCCATAGGATAAAATGTCCTCAAAGGGAATTCGATTCCACCATCCCACACTAGTGGGTCCTGCTTCCAATCCATGTTTCACATCCTCACTAGACCAAACATGCATTGCTCATTCCCAAAAATCCAACAAAAAGGACACTTATGAAATAAAATATGAATTTCTTATGAATCCCAATCCTCTTCAAACCAATGATCTTAGTTCAAATGATCACTTGATTATTGGATATACCTTTAAACTAATTAGTCTTATATACCAAGATAGAATCTAGGTACTACTCATGATCCTTTTTCTTTATCCTTGGTCACATTCTTGTGCTTTTTGAGGTCCCCATCTATATCTTTGATTTGTTAGTTCATTGATCCACTTTATATCTTTAAGTATTGTTATTATTTGTGGGATCTTTTGCTATAGGACATAGAGCTAGTGCTAATGATCTTGAGGAGAGTTATGAGCATGTCTTGATACTTCCTTGTGGAACTCATCCCATGGATCCTTGTTAGTTGGTTTCCTAAATGGTTAAGTAGTGTATACTTCACCAACTTAGCCAAGTGATATTATAGAATAAGTTTTTGCACTTCTTTGTGATATCCCATAGTCTCTTACATACTTCTGTGAGGCTTTCTTCAAGGTTTTCATCTTTCAATAGCATGGTCTCTTCTTAGAATCATGCCATAGTTGCAACTTGTTATTATGCTCAAGCTTAATGTTTATAATCTTCGTTAAGAATATTCACATCTTCCTCCTAAGTAATCCTTAAAGCCTTGAAACAAGACTTTACTTTAATAAGTGTGTATGATTAAATTTCTTTTGACTATTCATGATTAAATTTCTTTTGACTATTCAAATCGTAAACACTTAAGTTGTAGAGAGTACATGCAAGGAAGCAAAATGAAAAGAAGAGTGTACTCACAAAATGAAAGAGTGTGAGAGACTCAAAGTGAGTAGACCAAGGAATGGGGAAACTCACACGCATTAAAATGAGCTTGCCAAGAGCATGAAGTAGGATCTATAAGCTTCTAACCAAGTACAAAGTGGGGGAGAGGCCCTCCTTATATAGAGTTGGTGGAGGCTCCTCAAAGTACATCACATGTGGGATAATTCCCCTTGAAGGAGAATGAATACATCATAGAAGCAAATGGCAAGGTACTCAAATACAATGTGATACAATTAAAATAATATGAAATGGAGTGTCTCCTTGATACAAAATGGAGATGCACTCATGCAAATACAAATGGAAATGAAGTAGAAGAGCTCATGTCGTCAACAACCCCTCTGCAGGTCCATTTTGGAGCACATGAATGCTACAAAGGTCCACCAA
Source organism: Ceratopteris richardii (assembly GCA_020310875.1). Taxonomy (NCBI): domain Eukaryota; kingdom Viridiplantae; phylum Streptophyta; class Polypodiopsida; order Polypodiales; family Pteridaceae; genus Ceratopteris; species Ceratopteris richardii. The sequence goes on along the minus strand of CM035408.1, from coordinate 163,478,116 downwards.
GAACTAGAGAAAAACTAGAGGTAAAGCCATTATGAACATGTCTGCCAAGTTCTCTTGAGAGGTACACTACTCCAAATCTCCTATGATATGAGCTTCTTGAAGATGAAATGGTAATGGATCTCAATGTGCTTGGTTGGAGCATGAAACACTAGATTCTTGGTTGTGGCCAAGGCTAACTAGTTATTAGTGATGATGCATGTCAAAGTATCTTGCAAAATGCCAATGTCAGATAATAAACATCGAAGTCATACGGCCTCACATACGAAAAAAATGGATGTTCAGTACTCAGCCTTGGTGGATGATAGAGAAATTGTAGGCTTCATCTTACTTGCCCAAGCAAGAATATGTATCCAAAAGTAGACCATCCGGAATCAGGATCTCTAGCCCAATATGAATTTGAATATCATGCGAGATCAATGCCCCCTGTACCAAAGACCATGATGTTGAGTGAGGGCAAGGTATCGAAGTATTCTCTGAGCAGCATCCCAATGTGTCTGATGAGGCTGATGTGCAACCCCATTGAGTATGCCAACCACATAGACAATATCTATTCTAGTGTTATTTAAGTAAAATAAAGAGCGAACTAGCTCTCAATAATCATGCATATCCACTAATGATGATGAGTCCTCTAGTGTGAGCTTGATGTTTGGATCAAGTGGTGTAAATACTAAGTGACACTGGTGCATGTTATATCTGGAAAGAAGATCACATAATTACTTCTTTTGTGAGAGGAGTATGCCTTCTTTTGTTTGCCACACTTCCATGCTTAATAAATAATGAAGTAGACCAAGATCTACCATGGAATCCTCAAGGTCAAGCTACATGATGATGAATTGGATGTGTTCATCATCTCATCCTCTCAAAATCAATCATTGACATAGTATGATTATTGCAATTAAGGAATCTTTCTAGTATATATATAAGTTAGCATCAACATTGCTCCTTTGAAATTCTTTAGCTTCAAAGAACATGTGGATCTTTTCATACTAGGCCTTAGGAGATTGCTTAAGTCCTAAGGTGCTTTGTGAAGTTTGTATACATGACATTCTTTTCCTTTGATCTTGAAACAATCAAGTTGTTCTATATACTTCTTCTTGAACATCACCATTGAGAAAAGCACTTTTGACGTCGAGTGGGTATATGGGCCATTCGAAGTGTGCACTGAATGCAAGAATCAATCTTATGATTGTAAACTTTGCAGTAGGGGCAAATGTTTCTGGATAATCAACTCCCTGCTTTTGCTTATAACCCTTAGCCACAAGTCTTGCTTTGTACTTTTCCAAACTACCATATGATTTTTACTTGACTTTGTATAGCCACTTGACTCCAATAACTTGATGATTAGTAGGCTTTGGAACAAGTGTTCAATTATTCTTTTGTTTTATACCATCCATCTTTGTTTGAATTGCTTCTTCCCACTTTGGTTGGCCTTGAGCTTCTTTAAAATTGGAAGGCTAAGGGATTTGTTGAAGTTGGTTCATAAGTGCATCGTTAACATAGTGGCTTTGTTCACATTGCTACTTCTTAATGAGTCTTTGAGATCTCCTAGGCTAATGAGAAGTACTTGATTCTGAGTTCTGCTTAGAAATAATTGTGTCCCCGTTTGAAGTGTAGATGGCTAGACTCAAACTTGAGATTGGATCTTTATTTGAGTACTTTGAAGCTTCATAAAAGATGACATTGCTTGAAATGGTGACGGAGTGGTTCTCAAGATCGTATAGTTTGTATGCCTTAGACTATTCACTATAGCCAATGAATATATGTTTCTTGGACTTAAGTGCTAACTTATGTCTATCTTCCTTGGGCACATGTACGAATGCTTCACTTCCAAACACTAGGAAGCAGTTGACATTCGACTTGCATCCATAATAGGTTTCAAATTGATTCTTTTTATGTAATCCACTTGTGAAACCTCTATTGATAATGTGAATTACGGTGTATACAACTTTGGACCAAAAGTTGAATGGTAAGGCTTTGTTGTGAAGCATAGTGTGTGCCCATTCCATGACACTGCATATCTTTCTTTCAGGTACTCCATTTTGGGATGGAGTATGAGGTTGAGTGACTTGCCTCTTGATGCCCTTTTGTTTCAAGAAGCCTTCAAAGTCATGGTTGATGAATTCACCACCTCCATCTGATCAAATGGTCTTTACTAGACATGATGCCTCATTCTCAACTTGATAGACCCATTCTATGAACTTAGAAAATGTATCTACCTTAGACTTAAGAAAATAGACCCATATATATAGTATGTGATCATCTACTATGAGAAAGAAGAAGAGTGATCCACTTAGTGATATGGTAGTCATTGGTCCATAGAGATCCATGTGGACTAGGGGTAGAGGATCCCTTGCTTTGGTGGAAGCCTCTATTGGAATAGGAGCCCTATGTTATTTTTGCCTTGAGTGCAAGATTGACAGATATCTTGCACTTATCCAATCTTGGGTAATCCCTTAACCAATTGGGATGTTGAGATTTTGGTGAGGTAAGACATGTGTCCATATGTTTGGTGTTGTAGTCTGGAAATTAATTCCTTTAAGAAAGCATGAAAGCTTGTACAAACCTTTATCCTCAATGCCTTGGGTTATGATGTCCTTAATTCTAGGATCAATCACCTTCACAAATGTGTTGTCAAATTGCTTGTGATGATCGATAATTGCTTTGATGGAGAGGAGATTCACGCAAAGATTTGATACAAAAGGTATGCTCGATAAGGATTTGCATTCTCTTTTGTGATTTGTAGTTTTAACTTTGCATTTTCCTTCGATTGGAAGACTCTTCTTATTTCCTAAGTAAACTTTGCCTTTGTGGTCTTCCAGCTCCTAAAATGACTCATGGTCCTTGCAAATGTGGGAGGTTGCACTGCTATCAAATATCCATTCCTATGATGAGCTATAAGTGAGTAGAGCATTGGCCTCTGTTGAGATAAAGAGATATTCATTTGAACAATGCAACCTATTCATAGAGGACTTAAATTGATTTATGGAAGTAAAGGCTTTAGAATTGTTCTTATTCTTATAACATAAATTCCCAATATGCCCCAATTTTCCACAATAAGTGCATGTATACTTCTTGCATGGGTTGCTGGAGTCTTTTGAGGAGCATTGGTAGATTGATTACTATAGTTCTTAGCCTTGTTGAAGAGATCTTTAGATTTCATGGCTACTTCTTGTGATGCTGATGACTTTGCTTGCAATTTGTGGAGGAGCAAGAGTCTTTGTACTTCCTCCTAGGTTAATGCTTGGCCTCGATTGTAAAGAATTGTTACAAAAGTCTCATATTGCTTAGGAAGTCTATTTAGGAGCCTACTAGCCATATCTTTGCTTGATACGTGTCTGCCACACAATGCAAGTTTGCTTTGGTAATCTTTGAAAGTGGCAATGACCTACGTGATGGGATCTTGGGCATACTGGAGAGATTGTGGAACAACACTAGAGTAAAAAGTGCCCGTGTATAGGGAAAAGTTTCACATCAAAGCTACTCGAGGAACACATGAGTGTAACAAATCCCCCTAGAGTGAATGATGTAAACACATAGAGGGAGTGATAGATCAGCCCCCACTAGGAAATAAGCCTAAAGCTTTGCATAAATCTTCAAACTTTTCCCGTGGAAGAGATTTGGTGAATATGTTTGCCACTCTATCTTGTGTAGGCATATATACCGAATCAATATCTCTTGCATGAAAGTGCTCTCTTACATATTGATAATGCATCTCAATATTTTTGTTCCATGCATGAAACATTGGATTTCATGCAACAACCAATGCACTCTAACTATCAATGAGAATATGCATAGCAACATCAATCTCCATGCAAAGATTTGGTGAGCTGCTCAAAGGTCAAAGTGGTCGATTGTGGAACCAATTAAATTTAAAAGTGGTGACTTTGCAAGTGATGCACAGGTGGTGCAAAAGTGTAAAGTGTTGCACAGGTGGTGCACAGGTGGTGCACAAGTGGTCAAGAACGAGGGCACACAGGTAGTGCACAAACAGTTTGTTCACAATGATTTTGTAAGAGAACTTGAATGTAGGTTACAAAATGGTCCTTTGGAAGGCTTTTTAAGGTTTTTTAAGTGTTTTAGAAGGTTCAGGTGAACCCTCCCTTATGCACACATTTTAAAGAAATGAATATCAAAAGTGGAAAAGGGGTGAAGTGAAGTGGTATGCAAGAGTTGATGTGTGTCCCCCCATTTAAAACTTTGTTTCTCGTGACGATTTTACTATTTGACAAACAGAGATTGGCTAAACAATGTGCATGATTATGACTGAGTGGTGGCAAGAAAAAAATATGAATGTAAGTCCTATTGACTAAATGTTGATATATTTTGGTAGTGATGTGTGTGAAAAAACCTAGGAATTACAGCGAACTTCTTCCCCTTTTAAGAGGTCCTTTTCTATCGACAACACTTGGTAATACATTGAGTATTGTGTTGTGCTCCACGCTTCTTCTTTTTCCTTGTGCTATTCGTGTGCTACTGAAGACCTTGAACTCCAACAACTGGTATCAAAGTAGGTCGCTATTTCATTTAGGGCATCATAGATAGCCCTTCGATCACATTCTAAGAATGGCAAGAAAATTGGTGAGCATACTCAGGGTGATTAGAAGTTCAAAATAGCTTTGTTATGTAGTGTCAAAATTTTTATTTTAACTCGTTTCAGCCTCCAAACACACTATTGTTGATATATTTCAGTGGTGATGTACTATCGGGGCACTTTTTTCCCTCTTTAGGAGGTTTTTTCCCCTGACTTGTGTATATGCCTATAACCCTAACAGGTCACTTATCTTTGTACATTCACTTGGTAATACATTCAGTATTGCATGTTGTGCTCCAAGCTTCTTCTCGTTCCTTGTGGTGTTCGTATGTTTTTGCAGACCTCAAACTCCAAGAATGGATATCAGAGCAAGTCACTGCTTCATCTAGGGCATCATCAACACCCCTCTGGTCATAGTCTTAGAATCGCATGAAAATTGGTGAGCATACTCAGGGCATGTTGGAACATCAAGCTTACACTATGCTTGAGGTGGATTTGATCTACATCAAAAATCTATCGTTTAGATTACATCAGAAAAATATCTGTTGGAGAGTTCTTTTGTTTATGCTCATTTATTGTATTTTTTTTAAAAGATCTTTTATGGGTAATTTACCAAAGTAAAATCCTAGATCTTTACACATGTAAAGAGAGCTCAAATTCCACGAATTTGAGGTGGTTGAGCTTGGTAATCAATGAATCAATCAATCACCTAAAAGTAGATCAAACTAGATCTTCACTTTTTCTAGATTGTAGGAAAGTGAATTGATTCTCTTCAACAACTAATCCTACCCCCATTTGAATTCAAAATTCACCTGTAGAATTAGTGGAGCAATTCAAGAGTCTATATAAAGAATTCAAATCATTTGTACATCACATGGAAGCAATATACATACACTTGTGGACATCATTGTCTTGCTCCTTCATTTCTTTGCATCATCTTCTTCAACAAAAGTAAACTTGCAAAGGCTGCTGCTGTCTCTGCAGAGGTCCAAAATGGATGATTGAGCATTCACTAGAAAGATATTGGTGTCTAGGTTATGTGTAAACATTTTCAAAGCATTTGGTTTAGTAGATTTGGAGAAATTGAAGTTTTTCTATCTCGGGGTCTATCTCTGCATAGTCGTGAAAAATAGGAGGTACCAATGTTGAGTATTAGGTTCATACCAATAGCATATTTCTTAGTTCTTGTACTCTTGTGCATTCTATATATTCAACCCTACGTGTATCAATCCTTCAAAAGGATTTTTTCCAATTCTAATCATGTTGGTTGCTATGAGCATTTAAAGTTGATTGTTTCATCCAAAGATAACAAGTTACCCTAATTAGGAAAAGGCCATGAAAGAAGAAATAGATGCATTGAAGGAGATGGATACTTGGGATTTGGTTCTGATGTCACCCAATCTAAATGTAATTGGTTGCAGATGGGTATATAAAGTTAAAAGAAACTCAGATGGATCAGTTTGTAGGTACAAGGCAAGATTAGTTGCCAAAGGATGCTCACAAACTCATGGTAAAGACTATAAGGAAACATTCTCAATAATTGCAAAGATGACTAAATCAGAACATTGATAAGTGTAGTTGCTACAAGAAATAGGAGACTCCTCCAACTTGATGTAAAAAATGCATTTCTAAATGGTTGGATAAGTGAAGAGGTATACATGTCACAACCACTAGGTTTTGAAAACCCTAATCATGCAGCTTATGTTTGCAGACTTAAGAAAGCATTGTATGGATTGAAACAAGCTCTTAGAGCTTGGAATTATAGGTCGATTACACATATTCAAGATCAAGGGTTCAAACCTAGCAACTCAGATCCTTCTCTATTCATCAAAAGGGATCACAACAAGGTTATCTACATATGTGTATATATAGATGACATAATTGTGACAAGTGATGATCTGAATGGAATTCAAAGGATCAAGAGACACATGCAAGAGGAGTCCAAAATTAGTGATTTAGGTGAGCTCACATTCTTCCTAGGTATGCATATCATATACACGGACGAAGGAATGTATTTGACTAAGAGGAGATACATTCAAGATCTACTTCTTAAGCTCAAAATGGATAACACTAAACCTGCATGTACGCCTTTGGAGATGAATCATAAACTTAGTGTTTATGAAGGTGAAAAAATTGAAGACATTAAAGAGTATCAAAGCTTGGTAGGTAGCTTGATATACGCTACTCATACAAGGGTAGATATCTTATATAGTGTAGGAGTGCTAAGCCAATTCATGCACTTGCCAAGAAGAACACACATGGATGCAGCTAAGAGAGTACTTACGTACCTCAGAGGTACAATCAATGAAGGTATATTCTATCCATACTCTTCAGATTTGGATCTCAAAATCTATTCGGATGCAGATTTGGCAAGAGCTAAGGATGATAGAAGAAGTACTTTTGGTTACTTAGCATTTGCACATTCAAAGCTAGTTTCATGGAGTTCCAAGAAGCAACCAATAGTTGCTTTATCCTCAATTAAAGCAAAGTATAGAGGTTTGACCATACAACTCAAGAGGCAATATGGTTAAAAGCATTGCATACAAATTTGGGACTTGTGAGTTCCAAACATCACATATTTGGAGATAATGTAAGTTCCATGCATCAAGCAAAAAAACCCTATTTTCCATGCAGGAACCTGGAAACACATAGAGGTTCGTTACCACTTCACCAAGGAGAAGCTCATGGCAAAGGAGATTGACATTTCTTTTGTTCCAAATGAAAAGCAAGTAGCAAATATGATGGCGAAGGCACTTGATGGAATAAAGCTTTGCAGATTTAAATCAATGGTAGGTATTCAACCTATTAGAGAATGAAGACTCAAGCATACTTTAGCTTGAGGGGAAGTATGGAAAATCAATCTTACACTATGCTCGATGTGAATTTGATCTACGTCAAAAATCTATCATTTAGATTACGTCAAAAAAATATCCATTGGAGAGTTCTTTTACTTATGCCCATTTATTGTATTTTTTAAAAAGATCTTTTATGGATAATTTACCAAAGTAAAATCCTAGAGCTTTACACATGGAGAAAAAGGGAGATAAAATTCCACAAATTTGAGGTGTTTGAGCTTCGCAATCAATGAATCAATCAATCACCTAAAAGTCAATCAAATTAGATCTTCACTTTTCCTAAATTGTAGGAAAGTGAATTGATTCTCTTCAACAACTAATCCAACCTTTGATTGAATTCAAAATACATTTGTAGAAGTTGCGGAGCAATTCAAGAACCTATATAAAAACTTCAAATCACTTGTACATTACATGGAAGCAATATACATACACTTGTGGCCATTATTGTCTTGCTCCCTCATTTCTTTGCATCATCTTCTTCAACAACAATAAACTTACAAAGGTTGTTGATCTCTCTCCAGAGCTTCAAATTGGATGAGTGAGTATTAATTGGACATATATTAGTTTCCAGTTTGTTTAAAAATGCTGAAAACATTTGGTTTAGTAGATTTGGAGAAATTGCAGTTTTTCTGTTCGGGGGTCTATCTCTGTGCAGCCCTGAAAAATAAGAGATACCACAGTTGAGTGTCAAGTTCATTCTAGAAGCATATTTTGCTTATTTCTTGTACTCTTGTACATTATATATACTCAAAACTATGTGTATCATTCCTCCAAAATGAGTTTTTCCAATTGTAATCATGTTGGATGCTATGAGCATTTGAAGTTGATTGTTTCATCCAAAGATATAATTTTTTAAAAGCTAGTCAGTGCACAAATCTATCTGTTGTGTATCGATTCTTTCTCCTTGATGCTCCAAAGTACATAGTGAATTTTATTGCACTTATCACATGCCTATAAGGTCTATTTGAGTCCCAACAAGCTGAAGGGCTAGTCTTGTGCTAGTTGGCTAGACCAAACTTTGTCGTTCTGCAACTCATCTTTTACCTCCTACAAGCTTCTCCAAGTTCTTTCAGGCAAACATATATACACATTTTGGTTTGCGAATACAAGTGCTTCAAAGTCTATTATAGATCTAGCAGAGCTCAATAGGGTAGTTCTACGCAACTTTTTGAGATATAGTCATTTTTTTGCATCAAGGTATTTTAGTCAGTAGCCATGGCTGAAAGCAATGATGTATTATGTATGTTGACTATTGAGGATAGATTGGATGGTGTCACTCTAGCACAATGGCAAGTACCAACGTGAGGAGATACACATCATAAATGTCAATCCGTGGAGACATGAGGACCGGTATGAAGACCATGAGCAAGTGATGGCACAAGTGCGTGAGTGAAAGCACACAAGCATGCACACACATACACACACACACACGCACAAGGTAAGAGCAAAGAGTGGAACAATGGAAAGCTTCGATTACAAAAGAAATCTCTTACAAAGCTCAAAATTACAACAAGTTAACCTCAAAATGAGCTCTCCAGCCCTTTTTATAGTTTTTTGAGTGGTTTTGGCCCTGTCCAGACCTAGTGTCCGGCCTAGTTAAAAAATAGGTTCTAGGGCTTATTTGGGGGCTCAAACGGAGTCTAAAAATTATGAAAATTGGTATGATGATAGTTCTAATACTCCTCAATCTCGAGGACTCCTCGGCTTGAATAAAATGGAGTTGCAAAAATGAAAAATGGTATTTACAATGGCTTTTAGTGAAAAAAATCACTAGTTTTATAGGGATTTCTTCTCAAAATTTGACAGGTGCTTCTTGGAGCTCCGTACTTTCTCCTTCTTCTTGTGTCTCCACTTCCTTGATGTGCTTTTATGCACGTGCTTGACCTTGATTGTCAACACTCCTCCCCCTTCAGAGTCTTTCGTCCCTGACAGACCCTTGGTGTAGTGGTTGTTCCATGGAGTGCTTGGAGAGGTAGTGTCCAGCATGTACCAACAAGAGCGGTCCATCTCCAAATGTGGCTTGGTCAGTTGTCTGGTTCTTCAGTTTGGCACTACTAGCCTATGCCATTTCTGGTCCCGTTGTATGTACTTCTTCTTATGGTAGCCGGATGTGATGAGCTTTCAAAAAGTGTTAGTTGTTCAAAAGAGGTTGTCAATGTGAATTGTGAGCAGCTTTCGACTCTGAATTACTCCATAGGTTCTGATGTTGTAGCTTGAATGTCTTCTGGATCTTCTAAACATGGCTTTCACCATGTATGCCAAGTACTTGTAACCCATAACAAAGGATGGGTAAGTGTGTTAGTGCATGGGTTGAAGCAAATATGTGCCTTGTGCATGGCCTTGCAATGTGGCCCTATGTATGCGTACTTGGGAAATGCATTGGAAGAAGTATGGTGCAACAAATGGGGTCTTGAGCAAAGTGCTCAAGGGTATGCTGACGAAGAGGTTTCCTAATCTATGATGGTTATATTGTTGGAGCATACAATTCTTACCATGGTGAAAGGTTTGTCAATAGTCATCTCTTTTTGTTGTACTCCCATCATGGTGATTGACCATGGACTTGTCCTTTGTTGCGGATGGATGTCCTTGTTGATGATCCACTGGTGAGATTCTTGGATCGCCTGGTCCTGTTTCTTCTTCTCGTTTTTTTTTTTTTTGCTCGCGATGGCATGAAACAAGCAGAAAGAGGTTAGTATCAATAAAATATTTTACATATTGCAAGTGTGTCTCATGTGCCTGAGATTTCTCAATGGTGTCTATGCACGACCGTGTAATGTGGCACTATGTTGATGCATACTTTGGAAGTGCATGACCTCAATGGTGCAAAAGACAAGGTTATGCCAAAGGCACATGGTTGTTGCACGTCGAGGCTTTCAATGTTCTTGCAAATGTTGATGCAGCCTTTGTTGGAGGTATCCATTGGATGTCAAAAGGACAACTTATTTTAGGGACCCGTTTCATAATATTGTTGGGCTGCATACAAGTCCTTGTTGAATTCTTCATCTTTGGTTGGTTGCTTGAATTTTGTATCTGGAGTGGTTTGTTCTTTGTTGTTATGGATGCTATTGGTACCTTAGGCTTCCAAACCCATATCCTTGATGATTGTCTTCTTACTTTTGTCAAAGTGTTGAGTTTATCTTCTTTTGGTCTTTGTGCTCTGTTCTTACCCTTTTCTCTCCTTGGCTTCTTTGTTGAGACCTTTTGCATGGTGGGGAGCATAGGCTGTTGTGTATGTAAGAGCTTCTTGGGTACCCACATCTGTAATTGCCCTTTTTGAGTTGTATCTAATTTCTTAGGCACCCAAATTTATCGGAGATCTTTTGGTTGAGGTGGTTCTGGTTGCTTTTTTCTTGTCTTTGCATGATTGGCTTGCCTGAGTGGAAATTGTGTTGGCAAGGATGGTGTTGCTCTCCTTTTCGTACCCAGATCCGTTTCATGCCCAAAACTACTTTCTTCTTGAAATCTCTTTGTCTATTTGATATAGCCGTTGTCTTGTACTATTTTGCTTGCCTCTATAGTTGAACTACTATGGATGCTTTACTCCTAAAAAGAAGGAAGGTCTGTGTGCCTTTGCAACTGTTCTTCCATGATTGAATCCCTCTTGATCATCAAGCTTTTGACACATTCAACATCTTGTTCATGAAGATGAGGCTTAGAGGAACTAAGAGAGTGTGTGGTGCCATGATCTGTCAGCATGCAATTCTCTAATTCTAATGTAATACATTGTTCATGTACCCAAACTTGAAGAAGTTGACTTCTTAGGTTCAAGTTGACTGCATGGTCGTAAATCCAATCTTGACCTCTGTAAGGTCCTCATCATGATAAACACTAGCATTTTGACTTTCATTGGGACATCTTGAAGGTAGATGGGAAGTTCCACCTCACCCACACAAGGAGTTTCCACACCTCCCAATCCTATGAGATATGCTTCTATGGGCTTGATGTCCAATTGTAGGTCTTGGCTGTCAGGGGAGCACTAGATTGTGCTCTCTGACTACACAAGACAAGATTTTGGAAATACAGTTCTGATTACAAGAACACCCACAAAGGGAAAATGATACACGAATATATGATCGATACAAGATATCCCACCAACTCCTTGAGCTCCCAAGACTGGTATCCACAAGACTGGTTATGAATGTGGCCAACCCCTCCTTATATAGGTTTTCAAGGGTGGTTCCCAAGGGCAGTTGCAACTTGATGATGTCATCATGATATCATCGACTTGAATCAGCAAATAGGCAGTCGATCTTGGGGTTTTGCACGTTCCGGACGCAATAGAAGCATTAGTTTCTCCAAAATCTAAGCCAATCATGAGATATAGAAATTGACATGGAATCTAAGATTTAGATGGTTTCCTTGTCCATGACATCACCTCCCCCTCAAGCGATGAGTTCCACGAGGAGCGGCCATGTTCTCTAGCTTGGGTTTCATTGGATTCTTCTTATGGAATTCACGAACCTTGAATTTTGCTCTTTGAAGATTTTTTATAAGTTCCCAGGTACGATCACTAATGTCATATGCTTTCCAATGAATAAAGCATTCCAATCGTCCTCGTGAGATTCTTGAATCTAAGACATGATTAACCTCGAATTCTTCATGATCCTCAATCTTGATAGGTGGTGAAGGACTGGGTGTCTCTTGAGCTTCCTTGAGTTCTTCGTGCGATAGATCCTTTGAGCTTCTACTAGAATGTTTTGGTCTTTCCAAGATCTTTGATGGAGAGCATTGAGTAAGCACACCTGCTTGATTGAACATGAACTCCTCCTTATCTTTTACCTTCTTGATATCTTCATAACATGTATTCTCCATATCAATTGTAATGACTTTTTGGGCTTCAAAAATTCTTGATTCGGATTCTTGAGGAACATTGTCTTGATTATTCAACCCTTCTAGCTCTTGGGCTTGACTTTCTTTGAATAATTGTTTCTCACATTGAACTGCCTGATTGATAACTTCCTCCAAGGTATTTGCTTGAGGCATGGATTGCAAGAGATACTTGACTTCAGGATTGAGGATGTAGTACCCCTAGGCATGCAGGAGAACGGAAGAAGATAGAAGAGAAAGTCAAGCAATGGAAGGCAATTGTTTGAAACTTGTAGGTAAGTAACGGTTGCCGAGATTGGGAGAAAAGCTCTCAGATGCCTTGGGCTGTAGCTTCAGGGAGTGCTCTGTTCCATTACACAGCCATATTTGAGTTCTGCGCATCATCGCTTTCACTTGGGTGCCACCTCGGTCGATTTGTTTTACTACTCTCCCCCTCTCTCGGTCTTTCTCTCTCTCACTTTCTCTCTCTTTCTCTCTATTCCCCTCTCTTCCCCTCCTCTCTCGGTCCTTCTCTCTCTCTCTCTCTCTCTCTCTCTCTCTCTCTCTCTCTCTCTCTCTCTCTCTCTCTCTCTCTCTCTCTCTCTCTCTCTCTCTCTCTCTCTCTCTCTCTCTCTTCCCCCTCCCGCACGCCCACCCTCCCGCCCACCCACCTGCCCACCCTCCCTCCCTCCCTTCCTCTCTCTCTCTCTCTCTCTCTCTCTCTCTCTCTCTCTCTCTCTCTCTCTCTCTCTCTCTCTCTCTCTCTCTCTCTCTCTCTCCCCCCTCCCGCACGCCCACCCTCCCGCAACCCCGCCCTCCCTTCCTCCCTCCCTCCTTCCCTCCCTCCCTCTCTCTCTCTCTCTCTTCCCCCTCCCGCACGCCCACCCTCCCGCCCACCCACCCGCCCACCCTCCCGCCCACCCTCCCGCAACCCCACCCTCCCTCCCTCCCACCTTCCCTCTCTCTCTCTCTCTCTCTCTCTCTCTCTCTCTCTCTCTCTCTCTCTCTCTCTCTCTCTCTCTCTCTCTCTCTCTCTCTCTCTCTCTCCCTCCCGCACGCCCACCCTCCCGCCCACCCACCCGCCCACCCTCCCTCCCTCTCTCTCTCTCCCTCTCTCTCTCTCTCTCCCCCCCCTCCCGCTGCCCCGCACACCCGCCCACCCGCAACCCCGCCCACCCGCACCCCCGCCCACCCGCACCCCCGCCCAGTCCCCCACCCCGCAGCCCCGCACACCCGCCCACCCGCGACCCCGCCCACCCGCACCCCCGCCCTCCCGCACCCCGGCCCAGTCCCCCACCCCGCAGCCCCCCGCCCAGTCCCTCACCCCGCTGCCTCCCGCACCCCCCGCCCCCGCTCACTCCTATGCACTCCCCCCTCACTCTTTACGCACATGTGCACATAACCCCTCGCATGCCCACCCTGCCACACACACATACATGCACAGACACACACCCTCACATACACACATATGCACACATACCCAAGCAATCACATGCACATATCCTCACACCCACACACAGCACACACGCACATGCATCACGCATACACATGCTCAACACACATACACACATGAGCACACTCACATACATATGCACACACACCCATGCAATCACATACACACTCACACACATACACCCACATCCTCACATGTACACACACACACACCCCCACACACACACTTCCACACACACACCCCCACACACACCCACACACATACATATTCTCACTCACACATTGAACCTGTAAAGTGGACAGAGGATTCTCAACCCAAAGACCTATTAGCTATCACATCAGCAACAGAGTCGAAGCATATGTGAGAAATACATGCCTCCATTGAAAGTCTCCTTAGAAGCTGCTGAGGTTTTTTGTTGCACAACGGCCAACCTCTTCAATGAGGGTTAAATGTAACAAAGTCTTTGATGCCAATGGAAGGGCTGTCTGGGTTGGTAATGCTGCTCATGCAATGTTAAATGCACTTGGTCAAGGGATAAGCAGTTAGACCAATCGACTTCATTCAAATGTCGGGGATTAAATCAGTGAGGAAACAAAACAACACAAAATGGGAATCTCAGATGACAAGTGAAAGGTAAAAGTAAATTGTTAAAAGTGGAAGCAGGGAAAAGCTTTTTTGCCACCAACTATTCACGGCGACTACCTATTTTTGTGGATCTAACTCAAATTAAAGGAGTAATTGACCTACCCCTCCAATTTTGGGCATTCCACCGGCGCGGGATCAGTGGACGTGAAGATTCGGCAAGGCTCTCTTGGCTTATTGGGGCCTATAAAAACAATGGATTTGTGCTCATTGGGGGTACACACACATTTTTAGAGTTACATTGACGCGTGTATACGTGCAGAAGTTCTCTCTTGCACTTGGTGGTTTCAAGCCTATTGTAGGAGCTACTCTGTAGTGTGGATACAGAGGGTAGGCTTCTCAGTGGAGGGCTATGAGCACTATAGTGTAAGAGAGTGCCTTAGATTTCTTTCTTTTCTGTGAGTCAGTATTGGTGTTAAGCTCTATTCTCTTGAGCAATTCCTTCACCATTTGTATTGATTCCTGTTTATCTGCTTAGAGTGCCACGAAGCTCTGAGCATTAGTTTTTTGAGCATTTCCTTGACAAATCTTGTAATCATCTGAATCGAATCAAGAAGTGTATGGTCTTCCTTGGTCATTTGCTGTTCGTATTTTCTGAAGTATGTACCACTCTGTGCAATCCTTGTTATCTACTTGCTCACAAAAATGTTAAAGGGTATACTTCCCTAAAGAGAACCCCCCTTGAGTAGGCGACGTACTGGATGTGTTAATCTTTAATCTCTACTTTTGTTAAAAGTGGATACCCCAGTACCTCCTCTACAGTTTGGCACACCCGGTGGGACCTTTGCATTTCTGTGAGAGGTATTTTTGCCCTATTACATTGGCAAGTAGGTACATGACCCATACACGAGCAGATAAGGAGTCTCTTCGTGTTCAGAGGAGCCTTAACAAGTTAGCAATAACCACGGCTAGTGAGTCTACCTCCCCTCTACCTTCCCTAAATTTATCTATTGATTTGGGTGCGACACCATTGTCAAAAGAGAGGTATAGGAGAACTCTAGATTTCTCCTCAGATACGTCCGAAGAAACACCAGTACAAATGGAGGATCTCTCTCATTTACTCTCCAGATTAAACATCAAATTCCCTACCTTCAAGGGACAAGCTTATGAGGATGCTGATGATCATGTGAGGAGATTCATCTCTTTATGTCGTGGACGAGGTTTGCAGAATAGGGAGGATGCAATGTTGGCACTTTTTCCATCCACATTGGAGGGTCTTGCAGATAAATGGTATAGTCAATATGCAGATGGCTATTTCACTACATGGGAGGCTCTGAAGGCGGCATTCTCACAGACATTCCGACCAAGTGATTCCTCAGAAAGAGCTCTAGATCAGCTAGAGAATTTGAAGCTAAGATCAGGTGAATCTTTTCATGAACTTCACACTAGAACAAAAGCACTTGTTGCACGTCTGCCACATGCTCCAGGTGACTTTTTGGTTAAAAAGTGGATAGAAAAGGCTCTGCCCAGGTCATCTCAGCAGAAGCTTCGTGAATCTCTTAGATTGGATGCGACCCTCAATGATTTTGTTGCAGCGGCATCACGCATTGAAGAAGCAAGGCAACATTTTGAAGGGGATACACAACAAAAGTATGCTGCAGATCTGGATCCTATTGAGCAACTAAGGAGGGAACTGGAAGCATTGAAGATGCAACAAAATCAACAAGAAGAGAAGGTCTTACCACCACTGCGTCGCACTGATGATGAAGTAGTTCAACTTCGCCGAGAGTTAGAAGATTTGAAGACCACTCAGGATATAAGGAGACAAATTTGGTGTACAATCTGTAACAATAATGGACATTCCAATGCTAATTGCCCTGTTAAGGTAAGCTGTCAATTTCGTGGAAAGGACGGTCATGAAGCAAGGGATTGCTACTACCTCAAGGGTACACAACAGAGAGGTAACCCTCAAAATTTGGATTCATATTATGCTAGTACTTCAAATACATCAAATAGAGATGAGAATCGGCCTGCAAAGCCTAGATATAATAGACCTTTGATGTGCTATCGTTGTGGTGAGTACGGCCACATGCAAAATAGGTGCTCTCTTCCAGAAGATGCACCTCCTTGTCAACATTGTCCAGAGGCTAAGGATCATTATACCAAAGATTGCCCAAGAGGTCGTCCTGCTCCAATCCACATGATTGCAGTCTCTCCACATGAAGGAGGAAAAACCACTCAGTCTTATGCCGTTTGATCCTCTGCAATGCCCATAATGGCTAGAGCTAGGCAAGCAGCTGCAACCCACAGAGATGAACAACAAGGATTTCAGGATAAAGAGGTGGAAAAGAAGTCTAGATGGAAGGACCAGGTAGAAATTGAAGGAGCTTATGATAAGATGACTACTTCTCTAAAGGGCCAACCAACCAGTCTGCAAGAAAACACTCAGGAGGTAAACATTGAACAGATCTTGAAAGGTATTCATCACAAGGTTAGTCTATATGAACTTATAAGGATGGATTCAAAAATAAGAAGTGACTTACTGAAGATTATACACTCTGCTCACTTGGTCCAATCACCTAGTATAGATGGTTTCATGGTTGATTTTCCCCCTGCACCCTTAGCAGACTACCAAAGCTCAAGATTATCTGTTTGTATAAAGGATGAAGCTCTCACAGGCGTGATCATAGATGGAGGCTCTGGTATCAATTTAATGCCAGATTTTACAATGAAGAAGCTGAAATTGAGCCCCACCAAGTTGGCACCATTCACGGTTACATTAGCAGATCAACATCGGGTTGCGCCACTTGGCATTATTGAAAAGGTATTGATGGTAGTACAGGGCTGCCACTTTGTTTTAGATTTTGTTGTTATTGCACTTCCACAGGAGACTTCTTACCCTTTACTCCTGGGGAGACCTTGGCTGAGACAAGCAAAAGCTTTGCAAGATTGGGGGAAAAACAAACTATGGATTTCAACAAGCACCAATAGCCAACTGCAATTACATTTGGAAGAGGGATTTGACTCAGGAAAAACCACTGGATATACTGTGGATACTTAGGTAATGCCCACTCTACCCCAAGAAGATGATACATTGTTCAATTGGATGTTGGGAAGTGTAGAGTGTTGCACGGTGGAGATCAATGAAATTGAGGAAGAAGTTGCAGACAAGATAATTACAGGAAATAGCAATGAAGACCACAAGGTGTTGAAGAATGAACAATTGAAGGAAACTACAAGCTGTGAAGAAGCAACCAATATAAAAGTATCAGAGAGGGAAGATTATGAACCAAAGAGCAGAGAAGATCTTCCTTTTGCAGATATACCTCAAGGATGGATAGAAGAACATGTTGCAGAATATAAATTAAAATCCACTCCTACATATAGTGGAGATGATTTCTCAAGCAAGAGTACTCCTGAAACATTGGTTCAAGAAGTAAATTTAGGGGATGAAGAAAACCCTCAAGTAGTCCATTTGGCATCCTGGTTGTGGCATTTTCATCCCTTGCTACAGAAGGTAACTTCTTTGCTCTTTACCTATAAAAGTGTCTTTGCATGGTCCTACAAAGATCTAACAGGGATACCAGAAGAGCTTGGGTTACATCGGATACCCTTAGTTGAGGGAGCCGCGCCTGTAAGAAGTAAGCCATATCGACTCAATCCGAAGTATGCAAAGGCGGTAAAAGCGGAGATTACAAAACTAGAGGAAGCAGGTATAATTGTGCCAGTAGAACATTCCAGATGGCTTTCTTCTATGGTTATTGTGCCCAAGAAAAATAGTGGAAAAATAAGAGTATGTGTTGATTTCCGTGCTTTGAATAAAGTAACTATTCAAGATGGATTTCCTCAGCCCTTCACAGAGCAAGTACTTGAAGAAGTAGCTGGTCACACTTTGTATAGTTTCTTGGATGGTTTTAGTGGTTACAATCAGATAGTGATCCATCCTGATGATAGGGACAAAACAGCCTTTGTCACTCCCTGGGGCACTTATGTCTATACTCGAATGGCTTTTGGTTTGAAGAATGCACCAGCTTCATTTAATAGAACGATGTATCTGATATTGGGCAAATGGTTAACAACATTTCTACGCATTTTCATGGATGACTTTTCAGTATTTTCTGGTACAGATAAAAGAGCAGCAATTCAAGATTTCCATGACCATTTGGAAAATCTAAAAGAAATTTTTGAGCAATGTCTCAAAACAGGTTTGAAATTGAATCCTGAAAAATGTCATTTTTTGGTCACCAAGGGCACTCTTCTTGGTCACATAGTATCTGTCGAAGGTATAACTGTTGACCCTGCAAAGGTTACAACTATTCTTTCCATGCCAATTCCACAAAGCTCAAAGGAAGTGCAAAGTTTCTTGGGTCATGCAGGGTATCACAGAAGATTCATTAGGATGTATTCAGAAATTGCTAAGCCCTTATCAAGGCTTACCAGTAAAAAGATCCCTTTCTCATGGAGTGCAGAAGCTGACAGAGCATTTTGTGAACTAAAGTTGAGGCTATGTACTGCTCCACTTTTAAGTGTTCCTAATTGGTCATTGGAATTTCATGTGCACACAGATGCTAGTCTTCATGCGGTTGGTGCGGTTCTAGCTCAACCATCATCACACAAAGTGGATAGACCTATCTCTTATGCAAGCAGACTATTCAACCAAGCTGAAAGAAATTACAGTACAACGGAAAGAGAAGGTTTGGCTATCGTATTTGCTCTTCAGAAGTTCCGACATTATCTCCTTGGTGTACATTTCATTGTTATTTCTGATCATTAGCCCTTGAAGTATTTGATAAACAAGCCTAGAGTAGCTGGAAGGATTTGGAGATGGTTACTCCTATTTCAAGAATTTAATTTTGATATTCATATTAAGCCAGGAAAAGAGCATTACATGGCAGATCAAGTGTCCAGAACTGCAATGAGCGAAAAGGCAACGGGTATTAATGATGAACTGGTGGATAGCAATCTTTTCCTAATTGCAATTCGGACTGGTTGGTATGATGAAATTCTTCATGTTCTCACTACTGGAAAGATCCCAGAACACTTGAAACCTGTAGAAAAAAGAAGATTACTTTTGAAAACCAAAGCCTATTCTCGTATAAATGGAAATTTATATAAATACTGTCAGGATGATATATTGAGAAGGTGTGTCTATCCAGAGGAGGTAAATCTTCTGCTAGAGGCTGCACACAGTGAAGGACATCTAAGGGGGGAAGAATTGGCTCATAGAATCATCCACAAAGGTTTATGGTGGCCTCATATTTTCAAGGATGCAATCAAGTTTGCAAAAGAATGCCACATCTGCCAGAGGTGTGCTCCCGCGCCAACCAGATTGAATTTCCAACCATTAGTCATATCTACCGGATGGCTTCCATTTGAACGATGGGGTCCTGATTTCATAGGGCCACTTAGCCCAACTGGGCAACCAGGAGGTAAAAAGTATATTTTGATGGCCACATGTTATGCCACTAAATGGATAGAGGCTAAAGCTACTGTGGACTGCACGGCTTTAACAGTAGCTAAATTTGTGTATAAACATATTTTCTCAAGATTTGGTTGCCCACTGGAAATTACTAGTGATAGGGGCACACATTTTGTAAATCAATTGCTCCAGTTTATATTTGACAGGTACAAAATCTTCCACAAAAAGTCTTGTGCCTACTACCCAAGGGCAAATGGCCAAGCAGAGAGTTCCAATAAGATTTTGATTGGACTGCTTCGCAAATTATCTTTCGATCATCAAAGCTCCTGGCCGCTAGCACTGATTGGTGCAAATTGGGCTTTCAGAACCACGAAAAGGGGAACCACAGGCGAGACTCCATTCCGTTTAGTATATGGAAAAGAGGCATTGGCCCCATTTGAGTTCATTATCAGAAAGGAAATAGGAATCAAAACCATCGGAATTGAACCCCCCATTCAGAGATTGGTAGCATTAGAAGAGTACAGAGAAGGGGCAATGCAGAAAATTCAGGTAACGCAAGAAGAGCGCAAAAGATTGCATGACAGGTATCTGAGATCCAATGAAGTCCAGGAAGGGTCCATGGTTCTAGTGCATCAAATTCCACCGATTCAAACGAAACTGACACCCAAATGGACAGGACCATATAAGGTTATCAAGGTATTGCCACATGGCGCAGTGCATTTGGAAGATCTGCAGGGTAGAAGGATTCCTCTGCTCAATATCTCCAGGGTAAAGAAGTATCTCAATTAGATCAAAATGGAAGCACTTCATTCCTTGTACATACCGTGTTTCTTTACAGTAATTGCAGCATACCTAGATCTCTTTGAAATAAGTAGAATAAGGGAGAAATTGCACCAGGGACGGTGCAAAAGCTTGATGTGGGGGTCTGTAGTACCCCTAGGCATGCAGGAGAACGGAAGAAGATAGAAGAGAAAGTCAAGCAATGGAAGGCAATTGTTTGAAACTTGTAGATAAGTAACGGTTGCCGAGATTGGGAGAAAAGCTCTCAGATGCCTTGGGCTGTAGCTTCAGGGAGTGCTCTGTTCCATTACACGGCCATATTTGAGTTCTGCGCATCGTCGCTTTCACTTGGGTGCCACCTCGGTCGATTTGTTTTACTACTCTCTTTCCCCCTCTCTCGGTCTTTCTCTCTCTCACTTTCTCTCTCTTTCTCTCTATTCCCCTCTCTTCCCCCCCTCTCTCGGTCCTTCTCTCTCTCTCTCTCTCTCTCTCTCTCTCTCTCTCTCTCTCTCTCTCTCTCTCTCTCTCTCTCTCTCTCTCTCTCTCTCTCTCTCTCTCTCTCTCTCTCTCTCTCTCTCCCCTCCCGCACGCCCACCCTCCTGCAACCCCGCCCTCCCTTCCTCCCTCCCTCCTTCCCTCCCTCCCTCTCTCTCTCTCTCTCTCTCTCTCTCTCTCTCTCTCTCTCTCTCTCTCTCTCTCTCTCTCTCTCTCTCTCTCTCTCTCTCTCTCTCTCTCTCTCTCTCTCTTCCCCCTCCCGCACGCCCACCCTCCCGCCGACCCACCCGCCCACCCTCCCGCCCACCCTCCCGCCCACCCGCACGCCCACCCTCCCGCAACCCCGCCCTCCCTCCCTCCCTCCTTCCCTCCCTCTCTCTCTCTCTCTCTCTCTCTCTCTCTCTCTCTCCCCTCCCGCACGCCCACCCTCCCGCCCACCCACCCACCCGCCCACCCTCCCTCCCTCTCTCTCTCTCTCTCTCTCTCTCTCTCTCTCTCTCTCTCTCTCTCTCTCTCTCTCTCTCTCTCTCTCTCTCTCCCTCCCGCACGCCCACCCTCCCGCCCACCCACCCGCCCACCCTCCCTCCCTCTCTCTCTCTCTCCCTCTCTCTCCCCCCCCTCCCGCTGCCCCGCACACCCGCCCACCCGCAACCCCGCCCACCTGCACCCCCGCCCACCCGCACCCCCGCCCAGTCCCCCACCCCGCAGCCCCGCACACCCGCCCACCCGTGACCCCGCCCACCCGCACCCCCGCCCTCCCGCACCCCCGCCCAGTCCCCCACCCCGCAGCCCCCCGCCCAGTCCCTCACCCCGCTGCCTCTTGCACCCCCCGCCCCCGCTCACTCCTATACACTCCCCCTCACTCTTTACGCACATGCGCACATAACCCCTCGCATGCCCACCCTGCCACACACACATACATGCACAGACACACACCCTCACATACACACATATGCACACATACCCAAGCAATCACATGCACATATCCTCACACCCACACACAGCACACACGCACATGCATCACGCATACACATGCTCAACACACATACACACATGAGCACACTCACATACATATGCACACACACCCATGCAATCACATACACACTCACACACATACACCCACATCCTCACATGTACACACACACACCCCCACACACACACTTCCACACACACACCCCCACACACACCCACACACATACATATTCTCACTCACACATTGAACCTGTAAAGTGGACAGAGGATTCTCAACCCAAAGACCTATTAGCTATCACATCAGCAACAGAGTCGAAGCATATGTGAGAAATACATGCCTCCATTGAAAGTCTCCTTAGAAGCTGCTGAGGTTTTTTGTTGCACAACGGCCAACCTCTTCAATGAGGGTTAAATGTAACAAAGTCTTTGATGCCAATGGAAGGGCTGTCTGGGTTGGTAATGCTGCTCATGCAATGTTAAATGCACTTGGTCAAGGGATAAGCAGTTAGACCAATCGACTTCATTCAAATGTCGGGGATTAAATCAGTGAGGAAACAAAACAACACAAAATGGGAATCTCAGATGACAAGTGAAAGGTAAAAGTAAATTGTTAAAAGTGGAAGCAGGGAAAAGCTTTTTTGCCACCAACTATTCACGGCGACTACCTATTTTTGTGGATCTAACTCAAATTAAAGGAGTAATTGACCTACCCCTCCAATTTTGGGCATTCCACCGGCGCGGGATCAGTGGACGTGAAGATTCGGCAAGGCTCTCTTGGCTTATTGGGGCCTATAAAAACAATGGATTTGTGCTCATTGGGGGTACACACACATTTTTAGAGTTACATTGACGCGTGTATACATGCAGAAGTTCTCTCTTGCACTTGGTGGTTTCAAGCCTATTGTAGGAGCTACTCTGTAGTGTGGATACAGAGGGTAGGCTTCTCAGTGGAGGGCTATGAGCACTATAGTGTAAGAGAGTGCCTTAGATTTCTTTCTTTTCTGTGAGTCAGTATTGGTGTTAAGCTCTATTCTCTTGAGCAATTCCTTCACCATTTGTATTGATTCCTGTTTATCTGCTTAGAGTGCCACGAAGCTCTGAGCATTAGTTTTTTGAGCATTTCCTTGACAAATCTTGTAATCATCTGAATCGAATCAAGAAGTGTATGGTCTTCCTTGGTCATTTGCTGTTCGTATTTTCTGAAGTATGTACCACTCTGTGCAATCCTTGTTATCTACTTGCTCACAGAAATGTTAAAGGGTATACTTCCCTAAAGAGAACCCCCCTTGAGTAGGCGACTTACTGGATGTGTTAATCTTTAATCTCTACTTTTGTTAAAAGTGGATACCCCAGTACCTCCTCTACAGAGGCCACTTCGAAATTGATTAACCATGTAGTCTTCTTGATATGTAGTTCCATGAAACAACATCTTGATATTCAAGGCATAACTTAAAACTGATTGATCATCTTGTCATAGAAGTCATTTCATATCTTGGACATGTTCGATCAAGCCCTTTATGGTTAATTGAATCTCCTTGCATAGGGAATCCATGGTGCCTGGTCTTGATGCAGATGGTCTTTCCAAAATGGCAAGGGAGCACTAGATTGTGCTCTCTGACTACACAAGACAAGATTTCGGAAATACAGTTCTGATTACAAGAACACCCACAAAGGGAAAATGATACACGAATATATGATCGATACAAGATATCCCACAACCTGGGACCGATAGGTCTAGACTAGAGATGATATAGGAGATCCCACAACCCGAGATCGTAGGTAGGAAACAAGATATCTTGGTTACAAGAATGCCCTTCAGGGATATGAACTGGATACAAGAAATAACTAGAAAGGATCTCGTACTACGAGATTACAATAGGACAAGAAAGGATGTCCACAATACAAGACTAGACAATGTTGGAGATAGACATCTGCGGAAGCACGCGAACAACACAAGGAAGAAGAAGAAGCTTGGAGCACAAACACACAATACTGAATGTATTACTAGAGAATGTACAAAGATAAGTAGCCCATTAGGGCAATAGGCGTATATACAAGCCGAGGGAAAAAAACCTCCTAAAGAGGGAAAAAAATGCCCCGACGGTCCTAGTGTGTTCACACACATCACTACCTAAATATATGAACAAATCCCCCCTGGGAGTGATGCGGTGAACAAGGAGCTGGCACTCATGTATAAGGAAGTGCCAAGCTATGTGGAAATCACTCCACAAAAGGAAGTAAGCCCAAAGCTTTGCGGAAAGCTTCAAACTTCTCCCTAGGCAGAGCCTTCGTGAAAAGGTCTGCAATGTTCTCCTGCGTGGGCACATATGCCAAGCTGATCTCCCCAGCAGAGAACCTCTCCCTGACATAGTGATAATGCACCTCAATGTGCTTAGTGCGAGAATGGAACACAGGGTTCCTCGCAACTACCAATGCACTATGACTGTCAGTGAAGATAGTGGTGGCAGAAGATTGACCAACACCCAAATCAACCATAAGGCGTCTGAGCCACACACACTCAACAGTCGCTGTGAAAGCTGCCCTATACTCAGCCTCACAACTGGAAGTGGCCACAGTAGGCTGCTTCTTGCTCAACCAAGATATACATGAGCTACCAAGCATGAAGCAAAAACCACTGGTGGACACACGAGTGTCATAGCAACCAATCCAATCTGAGTCAGAAAAAGCATGCAAATCTGGCGGTAGTGATCCCCCCTTGGGATAAAACAACCCAAGTAGCCGAGTACCACTCAAGTAGCGAAAGATGTGCTTAACCGCCTTCCGATGCGTGACTCCTGGGCAATGCATAAACCTGCTCATTTGTGAGACAACAAACTGAATATCTGGCCGAGTAATGCATAAGTAAATCAAGCATCCAACAGCCTGCTGATAGAGAACAACATCAAATGCATCTCCAACATCATAAAGACTCAATTGTAAACCTATCTCCATAGGAGTGGCAATAGGCTTATAGTCTTCAAGGCCAAAATGTTGCAATAATGTGTCAATATATTTCGTTTGACACAAAGCCATTCCACCATCAACTTGCATAAATTGAATGCCCAAATAGTGATGCAAATGCCCCAAATCAGACATCTCAAATGAGGCATGCAAATCAGCCTTGAAATCAGCAATATGCTTCTCAATAGGACCAGTGAGCAGCATGTCATCAACATAGACAACAATGATCAGAAGCACATCATTAGCACGCTTAACATATAAGGTGCTTTCAGTTGGACTGTTCACAAAACCATGTGCAACCAGATACGCATGTATCTTCTCATACCAAGCACGTGGTGCTTGCTTTAAACCATATAATGCCTTCTTTAACCTGCACACCTGGTTTTCATGCCCTTTCTGCACAAAGCCACGGGGCTGAAAAACATACACTTCTTCATGCAAGTCACCATTCAGAAATGTTGTTTTACTGTCCAACTGATGTACATTCCAACCATGATGGGCTGCAAGTGCACAAATGCTCCGAACAGTAGTCATACGACATGTAGGTGCAAAGGTCTCATCAAAATCAATGCCTCTTTCCTGCGCATAACCCTTTGCAACAAGCCTAGCCTTATACCTGTCAATTGTACCATCAGGTTTACGCTTCAGCTTGTATACCCACTTAGTGCCAATGGCCTTCTTGCCAGGAGGCAAGTCACATAAAGACCATGTACCATTCTTCATTATAGCATCATATTCAGATTGCATGGCAGCCATCCAATTTTCTGAATTCTGTGCTTCATCAAAAGAAACAGGCTCATTCTCATCACAGAGACTAGACACAGCCATAGCATAGCAATCTGATGCAAAGGAGGCACTATGAGAGCCTGAACGAGTACGATATGACAAAGGTGCATCTAATTTGCTGTCACGCAAAGTCTGCACTAGCCATTTTGGCATAGTTTTTGCCTGCTCAATATCAACTCTCTCATCAACAAGTGCATCATGTAAATCTGCATCAGAAATAGAATGATCTGCATCATCATATGAAACCTGCAAAGGCTGAGAAGCTACCTCATTAGGACCAGCACTAGACTGTCCACCTGTAAAAAGAGGCATCAACGTATCATACATGTCTTCGGAGCTGACAGATGTCTCCTTAGTACATGAAAGCAATGGCTGAATAGCATCTTCCACAAAGACAACATCACGGCTAACTAGAATGCGTTTAGTCTGTGGATGATACAGACGATAGCCTTTACTTTCAGAATTGTACCCAACAAAAATACATTTTACTACCTTATCATCCAATTTTCTGCGATGTTGTTCAGGCACTAATGCATATGCCAAACAACCAAAAACACGCAGATGAGCAACAGATGGCTTGCGGTCATGCCAAGCCTCATATGGAGTGATAGACTGTAGCGCTTTAGTGGGACACCTGTTCAGTACATATGCTGCACACATGACAGCCTCAAGCCAGAAACTATGTGGTAAAGCCTGACTCTTGACCATGCACCTCGCCATCTCCATGAGTGACCTGTTCTTTCGTTCAACAACTCCATTATGTTGAGGTGTATACGACACTGTACACTGGTGTTTTATCCCACGTTCAGCCAGAAATGCATTAAAATCAGAAGACATATATTCCCCCCCCCATGAGAACGGAGGGTGCCCATTTTACATGTTGACAGATTTTTAGCCGAAACCAAAAACTGTTTAAAGCACATGAACACTTCGGACTTTGCTTTGAGTGGATATACCCATGCATGCCTGGAAAAATCATCAATGAAAGTCACGAAGTAAAGGTAATTCCCAAAAGAGGGTGTCTGCATAGGACCACAGACATCACTATGTACAAGCTGCAATTTCTGCGTAGCCCGAACTGAACCATCTTTTGGAAAGGAGGAACGCTGCATTTTGCCCAAAATACAACCTTCACATACATGTTTTCCAGGTGCCTCAAGCTCGGGCAAAGACGACACCATATTAGATTTTTGCAGGCGTAGCAAACTAGCAAAATTCAGATGACCAAAGCGTGCATGCCAAAGCTTTGCATCTGACATAGCCTGAGAATCATGAACTGCACATGCCGAATCATTCACAGATCTTTCATAGTCTATGAGCTTATACAACCCATGACATAAAATGCCAGAAGCAATAATCACATCGCCATTTGATAGATCATGAACTGTACACCTGTCATCAATGAATTTCACAACCAAGCCAATCTTGGCTAATGCAGAAACTGATAACAGATTCTTCTTGATCCCTGACACAAATAAGGCATCTGACAAGGTGAAAGAACTACCATCAGCAGTAGTCAGAATGATCTTACCAACTCCCATAACAGGATAAGAGGAGTTGTTGGCGCATGTGATAGTATTCCGTGTAGGGGCAGGCTCGAGTGAAGAGAAGAAACTGCGCTGTGAGGTAATATGTTTGGTCGCCCCACTGTCAAAGTGCCAAACATCTGAGTCCACTGCAGACATGTACTGCTCATGAGAAGATGGGTCAAAATTGCAAACAGTAGTAAACGCCCATTCTTCTTCTTACACAAGATTAGCAGAATCTATTTTTGGTGTAGAGGCTTCTGCAACAACCATTCCAGCATTCGTTTTCTTTGCCTCTTTTGCAGCCAGTTTTGGACAGTTCTTTATGATATGATCATTCCCTTTACAGTACTTGCAAAACAATTTCTGCTTTTCTGATTTCTTCTCATCTTTATCCTGGTTCTTCGAATGTGCAACATTTGCAGATTTCTGCTTACTAGTAGAAGAGCTCCATTTTCCTTTGCCCTTCTGACTAGCCAGGAAAGCTTGATCTGCAACACGCATAATGGACCTGTTCTGCCTGGACTGATCTTCCTGCAACAGAATAGAGACTAACTCCTCAAATGATAAGGCATTCGGATTGCCTTTCATCATCAACCGAAGAGTAGAAGCAAAACTCTGATATGAATCAGGAAGACCATTCAGAACGGTATGCACAAGTGAGCTATCTGGTATAACCTCATCAACAGAAATCAACTGTTCCTTTAAATCTTTGATCTTCGTTAGGAAAATGTCCATAGAATCACCTTCATTCATGTGCTCACTCTCCAACTGTTTTCAGAGGTAAGCAACACGAGCCTCATTCCTAGCTTGGTACAATGTGGTAAGTGTATCCCAAGCATCCCTAGCTGTTCTGCAAGAGCGAATATGAGGAATAATGGCACGTTTGACAGACAAAGCTATCAATGCATGTGCCTGGGCATCTCTGCCATCCCAACGAATTTGCTCTGCAGTAGGTGCAACAGAAACAGCAGCACGAACAGGAATCTGTGGAATATCATCTTCGACACCATCTTCATCAGCTCCAGCACCTGTATTTGCAGTACCTGTTGTTGCAGGTGTAACAGGACGTCTTTCAACACCCTGCACAATGTTCCACAATCCTTTTGCAACCAAAACATGTCGCATCATATAAGCCCATAATGGGTAGTTGGTACCATCCAACTTATCCTCAACAGCCAACATACGGAATACATCACTGCTTTCAGCCATGGCCAGTGACTAAAATACCTTGATGCAGAAAATTGACAGTATCTCAAAAAGTTGAACAGAACTGCCCATACGAGTTCTGCTAAACCTATAGCAGAC
The DNA here is from genome assembly GCA_020310875.1 of Ceratopteris richardii. Classification (NCBI taxonomy): domain Eukaryota; kingdom Viridiplantae; phylum Streptophyta; class Polypodiopsida; order Polypodiales; family Pteridaceae; genus Ceratopteris; species Ceratopteris richardii. Next base: position 163,449,642 of record CM035408.1, on the reverse strand, counting down.
TTCGAGACGCTTAAACTGGCGAACAGAAATTGGTATATACCTTTGGCACAAAAAGACAAAATAGCCTGCACAAGCGCTGCGATAGTGCGTTCGAAGGCCGAAACGAGCTCAGATCGCAATTTTGGCACCACACAGCAAAGATGTTTTTATCTCGGAAACACGTTGAGTATGCTCACCAAAATTCGTGCGATTCTGAGATTGCAAACGGAGGAGTGTCGACGGCACCCTAGATGAAGGGACGACCTGCTCTGATACCAATTATTAGAGATAGACGTCTGCGGAAGCACACGAATAGCACAAGGAAGAAGAAGAAGCTTGGAGCACAAACACACAATACTGAATGTATTACTAGAGAATGTACAAAGATAAGTAGCCCATTAGGGCAATAGGCGTATATACAAGCCGAGGGAAAAAAACCTCCTAAAGAGGGAAAAAAATGCCCCGGCGGTCCTAGTGTGTTCACACACATCACTACCTAAATATATCAACAGAGAAGACTAGAGTAAAAAACAAGACTAGAACTTGAACTGGAACTTGAAAGTACTTACTTGGAGGTCACGACTCCAAGAGCTCCCAAGACTGGTATCCACAAGATTGATTATGAATGTGGCCAACCCCTCCTTATATAGGTTTTCAAGGGCGGTTCCCAAGGGCGGTTGCGACTTGATGATGTCATCATGATATCATCGGCTTGAATTAGGACCTCTGGGTGTCAGAATTCAGCAAATAGGCAATCGATCTTGGGGTTCTAGCACGTTCCGGACGCAATGGAAGAATTAGTTTCTCCAAAATCTAAGCCAATCATGAGATATAAAAATTGACATGGAATCTAAGGTTTAGATGGTTTCCTTGTCCATGACATTGGCAGTATGAAAGTCTAACTGCACTAGTTGCTGTACCTGAGTCAACCAATGCTCTCCCAGTCCTAACACTCTTGCCTTGTCCTACCTCTATGGTCACAAAGGGGCGTCGATTGATGATTTGAGAAGTAATTATGCCCGATTTTTGGCACATGTCCTTGTGATATTTTGGGGCTTTTGGGTTGACATCTAGGCCTAGTCGCCTTAACTTATTTCGCCTTATGTGCTCTCTAGCCTCTACCTATGCTTCTTCTCTAACTCTCAACTCTTCTTCCTTCCGCTTCTTAGCTGTGTTGAGTCTCATTAGCATATCCTCTGTAAGGGGTTCTTGATATAGCTTGACTCTACATCCACTGATATAGTTTGGCAAGATGTCACCTTCCAAGGTGGCCAATTGAACCGCACCGCTAGTGGAACTTTGATTAATGATCATGGGTCCATATCCTTGTTTCTCCAATTTTCGGGCATGTTGCTTTAGCGTGTAAACCAGCACTAGGTCTCCCTCTTTCAATCCTTTATCTTTGATGTGTGCATCAAAGTATGCCTTTTTTCTTTTCTTTGCAGCATAAATGCCTACTGCCGCTCATAGCCTCGTCTCACCTAAGCGTTCTAGATCAAAGATCCTAGAGGACAATTCATGTCCATTCCACTCATGCTCTTGTGCTACTTTTAAGGCTGGAATTAGGAAGTCCAATGGTAGCACAACATTCTATCCGAAGACCATCTGAAATGGGGTGGCATTGAGTACCGTTTTGTAGGAAACTCGATAAGCCCAAACAGCATGATGAAGCTGTTTGTTCCAATCAGAGCATTTATTATTTACAAGTTTTGTCAATACGCTGCATAGGATCTTATTTGTGCTCTCAGCTTGTCCATTAGCTTGTGGATGATAGGGGGCAGACTTCTTATGTATCACCATGAATTCTTGAAGGAGATTTTCAATGACCTCATTCAAGAAGTGTGTACCTCTATCACTTACTAACTCTATTGGTAACCCGTATCTAGTGAACACGTTCTCGAATAAGAACTTAGCCATCGTTTGAGCATCATTCTTTGTTGTGGCTTTTACTTCCACCCACTTGGTAAGGTAATAAGTGGCTACAATAATGTATTCCGCATGGGAGTTCCTAGCTGGGGGATTAATGGGACCTACAAAGTCTATACCCCACTTTGAAAATGCACGTCCTCCTATCATTGGCCTCAAAGGCATCTCATCCTTTCTGACTGGATATTGGGCACGTTGGCATGTGTCACATTTCTTCACATAGGTATGTGCATCCATATGAAGAGTGGGCCACCAAATTCTTGAGAATAGAATAGCCTTAATCACTCGGTCAAGACCAAAATGTCGCCTGCAACACTACTATGGGCAGTTTCCAAGATTTTTAGATAATCTGATTCATGCACGCACAATCTTAGGTAGCCATCTTTTCCTCTCCTATATAGGTTGTCTCCTACTAAGGCATAGTCTTTAGCCTCTTGCTCCATGCTTCGTTTCCTTGCTAGACTACCCTCCTTGGGTAATGTTCCTGATCTCATGAATTCTACCAATGGAGCACTCCAGTCTAGAATTAATGACATGTGATAAAGGGTGGCATGCTCCACTGGGGGTCTCTCTTTGCACATTGAACAATTCTTAATCCACTCATGAATTTCTTTGTCCATACTAGGCCAATACACTCCTAAACATTTCAGATTTTGCAATGTTCGTTGTTTAGAGTAGTGATTTCCTAGCAATCCCTCATGGGCTTGTTGCAACCAACTAGTATGTTCATCGTCCTCGACACAACAAGCTAGTACACCCTCTGTATCTTGCTTGTACATACTTCCTATCAATATTTGATATTTTTGTGATTTTACAATTTCCTCTTTGTTTGTTTTCACCTTCTTGTTTGCAGGTCTGAAGGTTAGGACTGGTACCAACTTATTTGCCCATTTAGGAACAAATTCTAAATTGAACAGATAAGCATCGGGCAATTCATCTGACACTCCTTGCGGTGACTCTCTTGAAGTGATGCGAGAAAGGTGATCCGCCCTGAGGTGAGTCCTACCTTTCCTGAAAACAACCTCACAGTCGTATTCCATTAGTAAGAGGAACATCTTACTAAGCGGCCTGTATTGCAAGGTTTATTGACCAAATATAGTAAAGCTTGATGATCAGTGAAAAACTTGAACTTATTGGCCAATAGATAGTGTCTAAACTTCTTCACGGCATATCTCATGCCTAAGCCTTATCTTTTCATCGTGGTATAATTCCATTCAACTGTCTACTAGCATATGCGATGGGTAAATCTAGATTTCCTTCACCTGTGGGTTGTGCTAGCACACATCCTATTGCATGATTGGAAGCATCTACATGAACATGGAAGGGTTTATTCCAATTAGGAGTGGTCAGTATTGGTGCTGAGTACAAACGTCTCTTCAACTCACTGAAAGAATTCTCGCATTCATCGTTCCACTCAAAATTTGTCAAAAATCCATAAAGAGGTTTAGCTATGATTGCATACATGTGGATAAACCTACGGTAATATCCACAATGGCCCATAAAGTCTTGTAACTCTTTAACATTCCTTGGTCTTGGTAACTCTCCTATGGCTCTTACTTTATCCTCATCTGTAGATATTCCATTTTTAGAAACATTATGACCTAAGATCTTACCTTGTCGTACCATGAATACACACTTTTCTGGGTTTAGACACACTCGATATTCTCTACATTTGTTGAAGATCTGTCTGAGCTCAAGAATGTGGAATCTTCTTTCTTGGGAATGAGCACATAAATCATCCACATATACTTCTAAGCTCTTTTGCAAGAACTCTTTGAAGACATGACACATGAGCCTCTAGAATGTTGCAGGTGCATTGGTGAGCCCAAATGGCATCACACGAAATGCAAAGGTTCCTCATTCTGTGGCAATAGCTATTTTGTGTTGATCTTTTGGGGCAATGGCTACTTGGTTGTAACCTGAAAATCCATCAAGGAAGCTATAAACTTCCTTGCCTGCAACATGCTCCAATAGATGTTGAGTGATTGGAAGCGGATAACTATCTCGAATCGTAGCAGCATTAACTTTTTTAAGGTTAATACACACTCAATTTTCCATTCTTCTTGGGCACCACTACAATGGGGGACACCCATTCAGTATGCTCAATTTTTATAGATAAATCTAGCCTCAATCAGCTTGTCGATTTCTTCTTTTATCTTAGCTGCATAAGTGTCATTATATGTGTAGGGCTTTTGTTTGGTGGGTTTGGCATCAACAGTCATGGGGATAGTATGAGAGCAAAGTTTTGGATCTACTCCCTTCAAATCTCTATAGTGCCATGCAAACACGTCCCTATATTCCCTTAATAGAGCTACAAGCTTCATTTCTTCTTGTGCACTTAGGTAATCTCCTATGTATGTGCATCTCTCTTCGTTCTCCTTAATGGTTGCTACAAATTTTTTGGTTTTTTCTTTATTGTCATATGCTTCTCCTATAATGGCCTCTCTCTTAGGCATTTGTACCAAAATCTTTCAGTCTTCCACTTCATATTTCTTGAAGTTTTCTGGTACTTCAAACAATGATTCCTCCCCTTCTTGTTTTACTGCTTTTCGTTTCTTTTTCTTTTGACCTCCTTCACTTCCTTCCTTTGAATTTATAGTTTTAATGCTTGTGAGAGGTTCTTCTTCTTTTTGGGTAAATACTCCTATATCTTCTAGATAGTGCTTCTCTGAATTGAAGCAACTATCCATTACAATGGACTCTAGATCATCATTGTTTTCTTCTTCTTCTATGACATCACTAGGGTCACATTCTTCCAACAAGGGCTGACACATGAACACTACAATATCATAACCCTCCTCATCACAATGAGGTGTTCATTGTTCTTCATTGACTGCAATGTCCATGGTAGCTAGGATTTCTGCCCAACCATGAGGCTCGAATTCCTCATATGGAAATATCATCGGTGTATAGGCTGGGTCTTTAACTGGTCTATCTCGTGGAGAAGTTCCTTCTTCTCTCGCTTTTAGGCGTTTTTCCTCTTCCTTTGCAACCTTGCACATCCATAAATGAGTATCTTCATGCAGCCATGATGGATCAGGTGAACTTCCAGAATGCACAAAGGTAGTGAAAGACAATAGTTACGCAATATAACACAGGAGCAGTAGCAGAGAAGATAATAGATATAGGAGAATCTCAACAATTTTCTACTAACAGCAAGTACAAAGATGATGGCATTGTCCACCCGTGCGCTCTCAAGGTAGAGCTTAAATGGTGATCTAGACAACTCTAGATAGGGAGATACAAGGTAGAGGTATGTTGCTCAACGTGATGTCTCAGGTAGTGCAGAACTCATGTATATATAGGATCATGGGTGGCCTTCCGTGGACGGCTATACATGGGCGGTAGAGCGTGGGCGGCCACCACCCGCGTAATTGTCATACACGGCTTAAACCGGTTGAACTGACCTAACAAATATAAATGATTTCTGACTTTGACAGGGAATATTCTATGGAATATTCCCTTTACCGTCGCGCCGGGGGCGCTGCCCCCGGACTCCCACTAGGGGGCCCGCTAGCCCCTTGGACCCTCCAGCCGGGGCTGCTCCCCACTGCCTCGAACCCCCCAATTGGGGACCCTGGTAACTCCCTTTCCTTACAATACCTTACATGGTCCAATATGACCTTCATCCAACATGCAAGTTGGGATTCCCATAAATTGGGTAATGCACGCTTGGCTTCTCCTCATAACGGGGGCCTTACAAAATGTGCATACAATCATGAGGGGTAGACATTGATCATATACTAACATATAGAATCTTCTTTCGCTTTGTGGATAGGATTCCACTGTAGGGGTGGTACATCTTTGAAGGTGTAATCCTTCAAGTTGACCTTGGTGGTGCCCCTAAGTGCTGTAAGTACAAGGAGTTGGTTCCCCGATCCTGTACTATTTGCAATTGTCGTAGGAAGGGTCTTCCTAGGATCATCTCGTAGACATTATTCTTTTCAAAGTCACATATAGCAAAGGTGTGCTCAAACTCTACACCACAAGTGGTTAGAGTTATCCCTTCGAGCAATCCTAGAGGTCTTTCAAAATGACCATCTGCCATTTGAAGCTTCATTCTAGTTGGTCTTAATGTGGGTTTACCCCATTTCTTCCACAAGGAGGTGATCGCAATAGCAACACCAACACCTGAATCTACAATTGCTTTGGTTGTGTAACCTTGATAGGTGATTTGAAGATAAGTATTACCTTCTTCACCTTTGCTCATGTCTCCTATTTTATGGAGAGTTATCTTTGGAACTTTTTGCTTAGAGCCTGCTTTTGGCATTTTGGAATCAAGTTCTGGAACCTGATCCTTCACATGATTCCATAGATCAGGTTTTGCTTTGAGCAGCTCTTTTACAGTGAGATGACACTGAACCTTAGTGTTCTTCACAACATCAGCGTTTCTTGGAACCATTGAGTCTTCATTTCTTACCAATATTGTGGGAGCTCTGATCTAAAGAGATTCAAATTCCCATGGGCCTGTGAATTGTGGCAACTCTTGTAAAGAATTAGATTCCAAATCTAATCTTTCATCTTCTTGTTGCTCCGCTTGTTCTCCATAAATAGATGGAATGTCTTGGGGAAATTGATCATGAAGGTCATCGATCTCAGGAATAGGAGGAAGATTACCCTTCTCCTTGGCCCATTTCTCTTCTTGTATTTCCCATAAGAACTCTTGAGAGTACGGTTGAATTGAAAGAGGTGCTCCTTCATCCATGGAATCAGGAACTTAAGCTTTCTCTTTCAATAACTCGTTGAGCCTATGGAGGTAAAGAAACCTGCGGCTTGTTTACCAACTGCTCTAATCTTTCTAGTAAGCCCTGGAAATGCAAATCCGGTTTGACAGAGGTTGTCTGATTGAACTTTTGACTAGTCTCAAGCATAGCTGGATCTAGCTCTACCATCTTCATGCACATTTTTGTCCGCTCAATCTCTAAGTCTAGTCTAGGGTAACTCTTGTCTAAGTTTGCAGTTGGCAGCCCTTCTTGAAGTCGAGCCTGGTAGGCCTTGAACATCATGTCCAAGCCTTCTGGGGTTGGTTCTGCAAGAATAGACCCTAGTTGGGTTATTTACAGTGGGTGGTGGGGTGGGATGAGGTGGAGTGGGTGGAGCTTCAACATGCAAGGGGCTTTGAGATGCAATGTCTTCTATTTTTGTTTTTGCATCTTTTAGATAACTTTTTATTCCATTTACGATTGGTTCTCTCCCTAGTATCTTTCCATGTTCTTGTTTTCCTTTTACTAGGCTCTCTTGACTCACTTGACTCTAATTGCTCAGCTGGTTTATCTTCTTTTAAGGCTTGCACCCTAGTAACTGCTTGTAAAGGAGCCACATTAATGCTACTTGAACTTGAATCCCCCACTAAGCCTACCACATTGATGGGTGTAACCTTGGGCACACGAGGGATTCCTGGGACACTCTCTAGGAAGATGTTCCTTGCCGCACTCAGGACAAAAGCCTTGTATTGTGATGTTTTTTCCTTGTCCTGGAGTGGGTGAGTGGGGACATTCATGAATGAAATGGTCACCCTGACATCTAAAACATGGTCCTCTAGGGGCTTATGGTCTTACTTGTCTCAATTGGGGCCTGGGATTAGGATTCGTGTACATGACATTGGAGTATTCTGGCTCCCAATTTTGTTCCATAGGTGGTGTCTCATATTGATATTAATAGATCTCACTATGCTCAGGCGACTCTGTGTAATAACCATGTGGACTACCTTCATGGGAGTAGTCTGAACTATGAGCATGAGAGTCATTTTCTGAGACCAACGGGGTTAGTGGCACCGATGCTCTATTAAGGTTCTCCTCTGCCATTGCATACTTAACTGGAATCACATTGGTAGGGGCTGGAGGTTGGTTTCCTAGGACTGGTTGTGGCCTATATGGTGCCTGGTATTGCTGTTGTGGTCTATAATATGGATGTTGGTATTGATTCTGATACCTACCCTGTTGGTAAAGTTGCTGCAAATTTTGTCTGACAGCCTGCCTATTGTATGGGCAATCTTGAGCCATATGATTTGTGTATTTTCTCTCAATGGTGCAATACAGAGCATTAGAGTTTCCTTAAGGTTGAGCCATCATTGGGCAAACATTAGCCATGTGATCTCCTCCGCATGTATAACATCGCTTCAATGGGTGACCCTTGGCATTTGTCTATTTTGAACTCCCAGCTTTTTGGCCACTTGCTCCACTATCTCATCTATCTCAGTGGAGGTTCTTGAGGTATGACTAGTAGAATTGTCAGAGTCCTTATAGAGTTTGGACAATCCTAACTCCTCACCCAAGTTGTCTTCTATGTCTATGCACATCCGCACACACTCTTCTATGGATCTAGGCTCTTTCAAGTACACATATGATCTTAACTTGCTACTTAGTAAGCCATCTAAAAACAAGGCCACTTGTTTGGCTATTGTGGGTAATTCTGGCACAGGGCATCTTTCCAAGTACTGTCTAAACCTTCTTCTTGCAAGTCGCACTGTTTCTTGGGGTTTCTGTTTGAAGCTGTGGATCAAGGAAGATGTTTTATGCCTCATGCCACTCTTGGAAAATTCTACAATGAATTCTTCTAGTAGTTGACCTATCTCTCTATAGTTGTGACTGTTTAGAGGTTGAAACCAAGCTAAGGCAATACCCTTAAGAGTCAAACCAAATGCCTCGAATTGGGTGAACAAATCCTCTACTTGTTCAGCTCTTAACACTTGTTTGAACTCGGCCACATGATCATAAGGATCTCCGAATCCATCAAAATAGTTCTTCATAGCCTTGACCACTTGAGAAGGTCTAAGAGTTCTTGAGTGCTCTCGGGGTCTAGGCAATGGAAACTCATGTTCATCTCTTTGATGTCTATGTGCTCGGTGTCTCTCTCTTTCTGGTATTTCACCCTCGTGTCTTGATCTGTCTCTACCCACAGTGTTTACAAAGCTTACCTCAGGTCTCTCTCTAGTTCTTTCCCTCTAGGTTTCATGAGCCTTTGATGATCCAGCTCCTTGGAGACCTTAGGACACATTAGATCTTGGAGGAGGGAAAATTGATTCACCGTGCCACATGTATGCATGCCTATCCTGCTCTGTTACCAAGACCAATTTCTTTGATGTGTGATCTAGGTAGACAACCTTGCCTGGTGTCTCTGGATCCTTGAACTCATAGATGGTGACTATTGGGCTAGGATGATCTGGCTTGAATCTCCAAAAAGCTTCCTCTATTTCTCTATTTAAGAACAATTCTATGCTTTTGTTGTCTTGAGGGATCCAATCTGGAGTGATCACTCTAGTCAAGACTGACTTACCTCTAGAAGTCTTGGGTTCTCTTCCTAGGTCTCCTTTCTCTAGGTCTCCTAGTTCCTTCTCCGGAATGATGTTTCCCGACTCATCTATCCTATCTGGTAGGCTGGTAACCACATACATGGTTCCTTCCTTATCAATGTATGTGCCCTCTTCGAACTTGACCACTGGGTGTTCAAGTCCAAAGGGTTGGTCAAGATTTTTGAGTTGGACCACTGATCGTCTTAGACCATCCTCATAGATGCGAGCACCTAATTGGTTGGTCTTGATATACTCCAATTGTGTCTTATAGGGACCTTCTGGTGTTTTTAAATAAGCAGTGCCTAAACTACGTGTGGGTCTTTCCATGCTAAAAGACATTTCTGAATCACTCGTGTCGGAACTTAGTGTCTAGGGATACCCACTTAGTTGTTGTGCCCAAGACTTGGCTGTATGGTTGACACTAGCCTCAGATGATCTAATGCTTTGTCTATCCTTGCCTAAGTGTTTGCCAGATCTCAGGTTCATAAGCCTTGTCTTCTAGTTCCAAGGTTCTCTTATATTGCTCAAAATCCTTTGGAACTCCTTGGTTTCCTAGTTCCTCTGAGGATCAACTTCAAAATGCAATATCTAATAATCTACATATTAATTCTATCGTAACCAGTAGAAGTTTTGGTAGTACTCCCCACGAGCTTTCCAACAAACCTAAAATCACAACAAACGGATTTTGTATGAGAAACTTATGCCAGTTCAGGGTTCTGGAGGTTAAAATAGGGAAACAGGATCTCTCTGGGAGTTCCACAGAACAGGCAATACGATACCAGATTTTTACGATATGATACCTTTGTTTTACACGATACCACTACAGACGATACGATACCACCAAGGTGATACCAACTTCCACGATATGATACTGGGAGTGGTCACGATATGATATCTCTGATTTGCACGATACGATACTTGATTAGTTCACGATACGATACCTCTAGTTGGACAATACGATACCGCAAGGTACGCGATACGATATGAGAAATCAGACGATACAATACTGAAGTAACTCACGATACGATATTGACTCTTTGGGCAATATGATACCAAAGGATCAAACGATACGATACCAACTTGGTCGATGATACGATACTGCTCAGTAGACGATACAATACCACTCGAACCGCGATACGATACTACTTGTGCTACGCGATACGATACCACAAGGTGCACGATACGATACCAGATGGACCATGATACGATACCACCGGGGTGACCGTGATCGTGATACCAGCACTTGAATATACGATACCAGAATGGTATCGCGATACCTCAAGTGGATATGCACAATACGATACCTCGACAAGTATCGCGATACATGGGAGTTCTGGTATCGTGATACCAAAACTCAACCAGACATGATACTTGGAGATTTTGACACCCAAATTCAAAAATTTTTGCAGATATGTGTACCTCAGGTTCTCCTTGTCACTCCTACGTGCTTGTAGATGTAGTATCACCCACCAAACTCATGATACCACCGTCGCGAAACCAGACAAAGGTCGTTTCAGGCCGCACGATACTGAATCAAATTTTTGGTGTTTTGAGAGCTTTTCAAGAGTGTTTCTTCAGCGTTTTTAGCTCTCAACTTGCCCTACACTTCTTTCTCAGAGCCACGAGTAAAAAACGAGTGAAAGTACGGTCGAAAAATGAAAAAAAATAAAGAGGATGAAGATGGGAGAAGGTGGTGATGATGATGATGGAGATGAAGCAAAACTCAGAAACTGAATTGAAAGTGGTGATTTTTTACCTTCCAATGCTGCTACTCTACGTCTTACCATCACACGCTCATCCCCCAAGCTCTCTCCCTGGCAACGGCGCCAAATTTGGTGTCACTCTAGCACAATGGCAAGTACCAACGTGAGGAGATACCTCATAAATGTCAATCCGTGGAGATGTGAGGACCGGTATGAAGACCGTGAGCAAGTGATGGCACAAGTGCGTGGGTGAAAGCACACAAGCATGCACACACATACACACACGCGCACAAGGTAAGAGCAAAGAGTGGAACAATGGAAAGCTTCGATTGCAAAAGAAATCTCTTACAAAGCTCAAAACTACAACAAGCTAACCTCAAAAATGAGCTCTCCAGCCGTTTTTATAGTTTTTTGAGTGTTTTTGGCCTTGTCCAGACCTAGTCTCTGGCCTAGTTAAAAATAGGTTCCAGGGCTTATTTGGGGGCTCAAACGGAGTCTAAAAATTATGAAAATTGGTATGATGATAGTTCTAATACTCCTCAAGCTCAAGGACTCCTCGGCTTGAACAAAATGGAGTTGCAAAAATGAAAAATGATATTTACAATGGATTTTAGTGATAAAAATCACTAGTTTTATAGGGATTTCTTCTGAAAATTTGACAGGTGCTTCTTGGAGCTCCCTACTTGCTCCTTCTTCTTGTGTCTCTACTTCCTTGATGCGCTTTTATGCCTGTGCTTGACCTTGATTGTCAACAGATGGTAATAATTAATTATTATGGGCATATATGATGTGTCATGTATTGGTTGCAAAAGGATTATGGAATATTGTGCAAGGTGTTGAAAAATTTCATACTACACCTTCAAATACAATTATTGAAGGTGATGAAGATGGCGTTGAAGATGACAATCTTCAAATTCCTATTCATGTTGTGGTTCCTATTGTTGTTGCAAGAAGGTCAGTTTCGGCAAAACAAGTCGATCATGCATGTTGCAGATCAAGTTTTCTTAGCTAGTAAAAAAGGGAAAGGGAAAGTTGAGCTCATCTACTAGCAAGCAAAAATATGCTAATGCTACATAATCAAAGAAGGAAGACAAATATGAGAAGAAAATAGAAAAGCAAAAACAATTTTGAAAATACTGTAAAGGAAATAATAATGTTATAAAGAGTTGCCCAAAACTGGATGCAAAAGAGGCTGGAATGGTTGTTGCAGAGGCCTCTACACCAAAAAAAAGAGTCTTCTAATCTTGTGCAGAATGAAGAGTGGGTGTTTACTACTGTATGTAGTTATGACCCATCTTCTCATGCACAATGCATATCTGTAGTAGAATTAGTTTTTTGGTACTTTGATAGTGGGGCAACCAAACATATTACCTCACAATGTAGTTTCTTCATTTCACTTGAGCATGCCCCTATAGGGAATATTGTCACATGTGCCAACAACTCTTATCCAATCATGGGAGTTGGTAAGATCATTTTGACTACTGCTGATGGTAGTTCTTTCATATTGTCAGATGCTTTGTTTGTGCCAGGGATCAAGGAAAACTTGTTATCAGTTTCAACATTAGCCAAGGCCGGCATGGTTATGAAATTTGTTAATGACAGATGTACAGTTCATGATCTCCCACTAAAGGCCAATATGGCCAAAGTAACTATGGGAGAAAAATAAAGAATGATAAAGAATACCTGAGTGTAAGTATACAAACTATACCTCCCACCTGATGGGCATGTTACACAATATACAAGTGACTATGTAAGATCATGAATCAAGTAACCCCCATCAAGTGACAGTAGTGTCGAAAGTTATCCTGTGGTAGAGCTTTAGTCAAAGCATCTGCAACATTATCTCGAGTGTGAACCTTCTCAAGAATAATGTGCTCAGTGGCTAAGCAATCTCTAATGAAGTGATACCTCACCTCAATGTGCTCGGTCTTTGCATGATAGACCGGATTCTTAGCGAAAGCAATGGCACTGTGACTATCACTGAGCAAACAAGGTACATGCTGAGGTAAACCCATATCACAAGCAAGACGAGAAAGCCACAATGCTTCCTTACATGCCTCACTTGCTACAACATAATGCTTCTGTGGTGGAAACAGTTGTACATTCTTAAAGACGAGATCTCCAAGAGATAGCACCTCCAACAAAATGAAAAATGTACTCTGATGTAGAATTACGATTCTCTACACAACTAGCATAGTTAGAATATGTGTAACCAATAATGGATGCTTTCCCTCTACCTAAGCATAGACACTTGTCCTTAGTGCCACTCAAGTTCTTGCCAGGATTAGACATATATCTGCTCACAACTCCCACTGCAAATGCAATGTCTGGTCTCCGAGCTACCATGACATACATGAGACTACCAATGACAGACTGATAGGGAATTGGTCATGAATTCCTTTTCCTCATCTGATTTGGGGCAATCATCCTTGATCAATTTCATATATGTGGGTAAAGGTGTACTCAATGCTTTTCTACCCTGCATATTGAACCTCTGAAGTACTTTGGATATGTACTCACTTTGAGACAAGTATATGCATCTTTTACTCCTATCACGAGTAATGCGCATGCCAAGAAAATGTTTGGCATCCCCCAAATCCTTCATATCAAATGTTTGACTCAACTTCCTTTTAAGGGTTGACAAGTCATAGGAGGACTTCCCAACAATCAATATATCATCGACATAAAGTATCGAGCATATCAAACTGCCATCTGAGCATCTCTTTGTGTAGAGACAATGATCCTCATTGCTTCAAGAATAGCCTTGGGACTTCATAAAAGCATCAAACTTTTGGTACCATTGTCTAGGAGACGGTTTAAATCCATACAAGCTCTTCTTGAGCTTACAAACTAGACGTTCCTTGCCACGAACTACATAACCCTCTGGTTGTTCCATATAGATCTCATCTATAAGATCTCCATGCAAGAAAGTAGTTTTCACATCCATTTGGACTAGCTCTAAGTCCTCCATTGCAATGAATCCAAAAAACATGCACAAAGTAGTCATCCTGACCACTGGAGAGAAGATTTCCTCAAAATCAACACCATGTTTTTGCTTAAAACCCTTTGCAACAAGTCGTGCTTTATATTTGGAGAAGCACTATATGATGTGGGTTTCAGCTTATATACCCATTTACATGGGTAAAGCTTTCGTGCCCTTTGGCAAAGCTACTAAATCCCAAGTACCATTCTTGTGAATAGAATCCAACTCACTCTTCATGGCACGCCCCCAATTGACATGATCCTCTGTCTGCATAGCCTCTTTGTAGCAAGAAGGCTCACCGACATTTATTAGCATAAAAAAATCTAAACCTGGAACATATCTATCAGGTGAATGTGAGACACGTGCAAAACGTCTCAATGGTTGCTGAACAACAACATGTGCAGACTGATCTGAATGGACATTCTCTTGAACATCCCTATGTGCAGCATTTTTATGCATGCTAACCGGAGGACTAGTATCCTCAAACACCACTCTTCTCACTTCAACCTCCTTAATGGGCTGTGCGTGCATCTTAGACTCATTAAAAATGATATCACTACTTCTGATCACTAACCGTGTTTCAAGATTTGATAAGCGATATCCAAATTGTCCTTCTCGACCATATCCAATAAAAATGCATTTCTTTGACTTATGGTCCAACTTTTGTCTAAGATTCTTGGGTATATGAACATATGCCTCACACCCAAAAACTCCAAGATTATCATAATATCGTGGCTTCCCTGTCAATAACTCTTGTGCCACTTTCAAACCTTTGACAGCACTAGGTGAAAGGTTAATCACATGAACTGCAGTAAATACTGCTTCTGCCCAAAAACCTTGTGAGAAGTTTGCATGATGCAACATAGAGACTACTCTATCTTGAATAGTTCTATTAATCCTCTCAGCTACACCATTCTATATTGGGTTATAAGGAGCTGTAAACTCTCTACGAATCCCTCTAGACTGACAGAAAAGGCTGAATTCATGTGAGGTATACTCACCCCCATTATCTAAACGTAAAGCCTTAAGCTTAGTTCCTTTTTTAGTCTCAACTGAAGCAAGCCATTTTTTGAAAGTAGAGAATACCTCATCCTTCAAATTTGAAAGGATATACCCAGACTTTTCTAGTAGTATCATCTATGAAAGTGACAAAGTAAAGAGAACCACCTAAGGACATACTGGGCATAGGACCACACACATCTGTATGAACAAGATCTAAAGGCTGAATTGAAGAGTCAATGTGCATTCTATGCACATTTCTGGTTTGCTTTCCATATTGACAATGCTCACAAAATGAAAAATCAGAGAAAGATAACACAGGTAAGTAGCCAGAACGAGAAAGATTTTCCATTCCACTACGAGATATATGGCCCAAATGACCATGCCAAATATAAGCCATAGGCTGTTCAGTAACAACTAACAAGTGTTCTTTCTGTGATACAAATAAAGGATAAAGTGAGCCAACTTTGCTTCCTTTTGCAATTGGCCATTTGGCCTTTCACATGGACACTAACGATAACATAGTTCATGGTCTGTCAAATCCATGTAGGGGTAGGATCAAGTGAACTAAAGAAACAATACTGTGAGGTAATATGTTTGGTTACCCCATTATCAAAGTACCAAACATTTGAGTCTACTGCATACATACACTACTCATGAAAAGATGTGCCATAGTTGGAAACATTAGTAAATGCCCATTCTTCATTCTAAACAAGATTAAAAAACTCTATTTTGGGTGTAGAGACCTCTACAACAACCATTCAAGCCTCTTTCTTCTTTTCCTATTTTACAGCTAGTTTAGGATAACTCTTTATGACATGATCAATTTCCTTATAGTAATTGCAAAATTTTTTCCGATTTTCTATTTTCTTGTCCTCCTTTTCTTCCTTATTTGCCTATACAACATTAGCAAAATTTTGCTTACTAGTAGATTACATCCATTTAGCTTTGTCCTTCTAACTCGCTAAAAAAGCTTCATATGCAACACACATAATTGACATGTTCTTGTTGGATTAATATTACTGCAAAACAATAGAGATTCCTCAAATGCTAAGGCTTTTTGATTGCCTTTCATCATTTTTGGAAGATTTCTCCTCCTAATGCACAACAAAAAGCTTGGACCCTGTCAAAAACCTAACTCCACTCATACCATTACTCATTAAAACTAATATGTCTATCTAAATTCCCGGACCCAATGAACAAAAAAGTTTATCCACATAAACTAGAAACTAAGGGATTTCTAGTGAGCTATGAATAATTTGAATTGGACAACTTTAGACTAGTCAACTCAATCCCACAAAAAAAAACTTATTTTCTTGGTAGGTTTTGGGATAGAACAACAAATAAAAAAAGATCTATAACTCAGAGTACAAGAAGAGTTTCCTAAAATCATCTTGAGTGTAGAATCTTTCTTTTATAAGCTTTCTAAAAAATAAAAAAAAATCTGAGAATGAACCTTCCTATAGAGAGAAAATGAAGTTCTAATAGGCTGCTATAAAAATTCAGCACCCTATTGGAAAGACTAGGAGAGATGTACAAGAGAATATGGACTCCTATGATAGAAAATGACCCAACAACACATGTACAAGTAGGATCCCAACTTACAATTCACACACACACTTAGAATGAGATTGGATGGTGCTTAAATTACCATGGGAGCCTTCCATGACTCTTCACATGTCCTCCATGTCTCTTCAGCGACCCTTGTGACTTTTTCTCTTCATCGGAGTGTCTTTTAGTGGTTCAATGCCTCTTTTTGGATAGTATTGCAACTTCAAACATGTGCTTTGGTTTTCCTAAGGTTCAAAAGACTTCAAATGAATTATTTAGTGAAATAAATATGCGTTAGATTTCCCTAGAATTGCAAAGTGAACTATCTGGCAAGATTTCATTAGCGTAGATCAACTGCTCCTTCAAATCTTTGATCTTTGTCAAAAATAATGTCCATAAAATCTCCTTCATTCATACGCTCAATCTCCAACTGGTTTCTAAGGTAAGTAACATGAGCCTAATTTCTTACTTGATATAAAGTTATGAGTGTATCCCAAGCATTCTTTGTTGTCTTGCAAGAGACAACATACTTGAGAGGGGGGGGAGTGTGTTGATATATTTAGGTAGTGATGTGTGTGAACACACTAGGACCGTCGGGGCACTTTTTTCCCTCTTTAGGAGGTTTTTTTCCCTCAGCTTGTATATACACCTATTGCCCTAATGGGCTACTTATCTTTGTACATTCTCTAGTAACACATTCAGTATTGTGTGTTTGTGCTCCAAGCTTCTTCTTCTTCCTTGTGCTGTTCGCATGCTTCCGCAGACGTCTAACTCCAACAATTGGTATCAGAGCAGGTCATCGCTTCATCTAGGGCACTGTCGACACTCCTCCGTTTGCAGTATCAAAATCGCACGAATTTTGGTGAGCATACTCAGCGTGTTTCTGAGATCAAAACAGCTTTGCTGTGTGGTGCAAAAATGGATACTTCTAATACTTCTAATACTCCTCAAGCTCAAGGACTCCTCAGCTTGAACAAAATGGAGTTACAAAAATAGAAAATGGAATTTACAATGGTTTTTAGTGATGAAAATCACTGTTTTTGTAGGGGATTCTTCTAAAAAATTTGACATGTACTTCTTGGAGCTCCCTACCTACTCCTCCTTCTTGTATGTCCACTTCTTTGATGCGCTTCCATGCTTTGTGCTTGACCTTGAGTTCCAACACTCCCCCCCTCTCGATTCTGTCGTCCCTGATAGACCCTTGATGTAGTGGTTGTTCCATGTAGTGCTTTGAGAGGTAATGTCTATCGTGCACGAACAAGAGCTGTCCATTCTTCCAATTGGAGCAGGCTCAGTTGTCTGGTTCTTCATTTTATCACTGCAAGCCTTTGCAAGTTGTAGTCCCTTGGTATGTACATCTTCCTTGGAATTTTGCATGATGATGTATTTGCGAGCTTTAAAAAGTTGCGAGTTGCTCAAAGGAGTTTTTCAATACTGATTGTGAGCAGCTCTCGGCAGTGGATTGCTTCCTTGCTCTTGTTGTTGTCACCTTGATGTCCTCTAGTTCTTCCAAACATAGCTTTTACACTTTCTATGCCAAGTACTTGTAACCCATAATGGATGATGGGTAAGTGCATTAGTGCATGGGTTGAACAAAATATGTGCCTTGTGCATGGCCTTGTAATGTGGCCCTATGCATGCATAATTGGGGAATGCAATATAAGAAACATGATGCAAAAAAATTGGTTCTTGAGCAAATTGCTCAAGGGTACGCCGATGAAGTGGTTTTCGAATCTATCATTGTTATAATGTTACCCAGGGAGAGGGTTCTTACCATGAAAGGTCGATCGATATTCTATGCTTTTTGTTGTATTCCCATTATTGTGATGGACCATGGCTGGTCTATCGTTGGCCATGAATGCCCTTGTTGATGATCCACTGATGAGATGCTTTGAGCGTCTGGTCCTGTTCCCTCTCTTCAAAGCAACATTTGCCAAGTCAGCAATATGTGTGTCATGAGGACCAATGAGTAGCATGTCATCAACATACACCACAATGATCACAAGCACATCATTAGCACGCTTAATATATAAGGTGCTTTTAGTTGGATTGTGCTCAAAACCATGTGCAATGAGATAGGCATGTATCTTTTCATACCAAGCATGTGGTCCTTGCTTTAAACCATATAAATGCCTTCTTTAACATGCACACCTGGTTTTCATGCCCTTTCTGCACAAAGCCACGGGGCTGAACAACATACACTTCTTCATGCAAGTCACCATTCAAAAATGTTGTTTTAATGTCTAGCTGATGTACATTCCAACCATGATGATGTTGATATATTTAGGTAGTGATGTGTGTGAACACACTAGGACCGTCGGGGCACGTTTTTCCCTCTTTATGAGGTTTTTTCCCCCTGGCTTGTATATATGCCTATTGCCCTAATGGGCTACTAATCTTTGGACATTCTACTGGTAATACATTCAGTATTATGTGTTATGCTCCAAGCTTCTTCTTCCTTGTGATGTTTGCATGCTTCCGTAGATGTCTAACTCCAAGAATTGGTATCAGAGCAAGTTGCCGCTTCATCTAGGGTGTCGTCGACACCTCTCTGGTTGCAGTCTTAGAATCACACAAAATTTTATGAGCATACTCAGCGTGTTTTCGAGATCAAAATGGCTTCGCTTTGTCGTGCTGAAATTGCAATATGAGCTCGTTTCGGCCTCTGAATGCACTATCATAGTGCTTGTGTAGGCTATTTCATCTTTTTGTGCCAAAGGTATATACCAGTTTCGTTTCTCCAGTATAAGCATCTCGAAGTGTGCTACAGGTTTAGCAGAATTCCTTTGGGTAGTTGTGTTCAACTTTTTGAGATACAGTCAATTTTTTGCATCAAGGTATTTTAGTCACCGACCATGGCTGAAAGCAGTGATGTAGTCCATATGTTGGCTGTTGAGGACAAATTGGATGGTACCAACTATGCGACACGTATTGGTTGCAAAAGAACTATGGAACATTGTGTAGGGTGTTGAAAAATGTCCTATCACACGTGCAACTATTACAACTGCAGGTACTGAAGCTAATGCAGAAGGTGTCCAAGATGATGATATTCTGCATATTCCTATTCATGCTGTAGTTTCTACTACTGTAGAGAAAATCTATTGGCATGGCAGAGATGCCGAGGCACATGCATTGATAGCTTTTTTTGTTAAAAGTGCCATTATTCCTCACATACGCTCTTGCAGAACAGCTAAGGATGCTTGGGATACACGTACCACATTGTACCAAGCTAGGAATGAAGCTCCTGTTGCTTACCTCTGAAAACAGTTCGAGAGTCAGCACATGAATGAAGGTGATTCTATGGACAATTTTCTAACAAAGATCAAAGACTTGAAGGAACAATTGATTTCTGCCGATGAGGTTATATCAGATAGCTCACTTGTGCAGACCGTTCTGAATGGTCTTCCTGATTCATATGAGAGTTTTGCTTCTACTCTTCGTTTGATGATGAAAGGCAATCCAAATCCCTTGTCATTTGAGGAGTTAGTCTCTCTTCTATTGCAGGAAGATAAGTCCACGCAAAATAGGTCCATTATGCGTGTTGCAGATCAAGCTTTCCAGGCTAGTCAAAAGGACAAAGGAAAATGGAGCTCTTCAAGTAGTAAGCAGAAATCTGCTAATTCTGCAGAATCGAAGAGGGAAGACAAAGATGAAAAGAAATCTGAAAAGAAGAAATTGTTTTGCAAGTATTGTAAAGGAAATGATCATATAATAAAGAACTATCCAAAACTGGCTCCTAAAGAGGCAAAGAAGAAAGATGCTAGAATGGTTGTTGCAGAGGCCTCTACACCAAAAACAAAGTCTGCTAATCTTGTGCAGGAAGAAGAATGGGTGTTAACTACTGTTTGCACTTTTGACCCATCTTCTCAGGAGCAGTGCATGTCTACAATAGACTGAGATTTTTGGTACTTTGATAGTGGGGCGACCAAACATATCACCTCCTAGTGCAGTTTCTTCACCTCACTCGAGCCTGCCCCTATAGGGATTACTATCACATGTGCCAAAAACGCCTCTTATCCTGTCATGGGAGTTGGTAAGATCATTTTATCTATTTTTTATGGTAGTTCTTTCACTTTGTCAGATGCTTTATTTGTGCCAGGGATCAAGAAGAATTTGTTATCAGTTTCATCTTTAGCCAAGATTGGCTTGGTTATGAAATTTGTTGATGATAGGTGTACAGTTGATGATCTGTCAAATGGCTATGTGATTATTGCTTCTGGCATTTTATGTCATGGGTTGTATAAGCTCATAGACTATGAAAGATGTGTGAATGATTCGGCATGTGCAGTACATGATTCTCAAGCTATGTCAGATGCAAAGCTTTGGCATGCACGCTTTGGTCATCTGAATTTTGCTAGTTTGCTACGCCTGTAGAAATCTAAAATGGTGTCCTCTTTGCCCAAACTTGAGGTACTGGAAAACATGTTTGTGAAGGCTGTATTTTTGGCATGCAACGTTCCTCATTTCCAAAAGATGGTTTAGTTCGGGCTACTCAAAAATTGTAGCTTGTACATAGTGATGTCTCTGGTCCTATGTAGACACATTCTTTTGGAAATTATCTTTACTTCATGACTTTCATTGCATGCATGGGTATATCCATTGAAAGCAGAGTCCGAAGTGTTCATGTGCTTCAAACAATTTTTGGTTTTGGCTAAAAATATGTTAGCATATAAAATGGGCTCCCTCCATTTTGATCGAGGGGGGGAATATGTGTCTTCTGACTTTAATGCATTTTTGGATGAACGTGGGATAAAACACCACTGAATAGTGTTGTATACACCTCAACATAATGGAGTTGCTGAACAAAAGAACAGGTCACTCATGGAGATGGCGAGGTGTATGGTCAAGAGTGAGGCTTTACCACATAGTTTCTAGCTTGAGGTTGTCATGTGTGCAGCATATGTACTTAAGAGGTGTCCCACTAAAGCACTATAGTCTATCACTCCATATGAGGCTTGGCATGATCTCAACATAATGGAGTTGCTGAACAAAAGAATATGTCACTCATGGAGATGGCGAGGTGTATGGTCAAGAGTGAGGCTTTACCACATAGTTTCTAGCTTGAGGTTGTCATGTGTGCAGCATATGTACTTAAGAGGTGTCCCACTAAAGCACTAGTCTATCACTCCATATGAGGCTTGGCTTGGACATTAAAACAACGTTTCTGAATGATGACTTGCATGAAGAAGTGTATGTTTTTCAGCCCCATGGCTTTGTGTAGAAAGGGCATGAAAACCAGGTGTGCAATTAAAGAAGGCATTATATGGTTTAAAGCACGCACCACGTGCTTCGAATGAAAAGATACATGCCTATCTAATTGCACATGGTTTTGTGAACAGTCCAACTGAAAGAACCTTATATGTTAAGCGTGCTAATGATGTGCTTCTGATCATTGTGGTGTATGTTGATGACATGCTACTCACTGGTCCTCATGACATGCATATTGTGGATTTTAAGGCTGATTTGCATGCGGCATTTGAGATGTCTGATTTGGGGTATTTGCATCACTATTATTGAGAATAGGTTGGATGGTAATAATTACCCATTGTGGATATATATGAGGCATCATGTATTGGTAACAAAAGGACCGTAGAAAAACTTCCTACTACACTTGCAAATATAGAGATTGAAGGTGATGCAAATGGCATTGAAGATGATGATCTTCAAATTCCTATTCGTGCTATGGTTCATACTGCACCTACTGTAGAGCAACTTCATTAGGATGGAAGAGATGCTCAAGCACATGCACTAATAGCTTTGTATGTCAAATGTGTAATTATCCCTCACATTCGCTCTTGCAAAACAACAAAGGATGCTTGGGATACACTTACCACTTTATACCAGGCAAGAAATGAAGCTCGTGTTTCTTACCTTCAAAAACAATTGGAGAGTGAGCATATGAATGAAGGAGATTATATGCATAATGTTTTGACAAAGGTCAAAGATTTGAAGGAGTAGTTGATTTTTGATGATGAATTCTTGCCAGATAGCTCACCTGATTCATATAAGAATTTTGCTTCTACTCTTTGATTTATGATGAAAGGAAATCCAAATGCCTTAAAATTTAAGAATTTAGTCTCTGTTTTGTTGTAGTAAGACTAGTCGAGGCAAAACATGTCCATTATGCATGTTGAAGATCAAGCTTTCCTAGCTAGTCATAAGGACAAAGGTAAATGGAGCTCATCTACTAGTAAGCAGAAATTTGCCAACACTACAGTACACTCGAAGAAGATAGACAAAGAGGAGAAGAAAACAAAAGAGCAGAAGGAGTTTTGTAAACACTATAAGGGAAGTGATCATGTCATAAAGAGTTTTCCAAAACTGGCTACAAAAAAGGCAAAGAAGAAGGAAGTTGGAATGGTTGTTGGAGGGGCTTCTAGGCCTAAAACAGAGTGTGCTAATCTTGTTCAGAATGAAGAATGGACATTTACTAGTGAATGTAGTTGTGACCCATCTTCTCATGAGCAATTTATGTCTGTAGTAGACTTAGATGTTTGGTACTTTGATGGTGGGGCAACCAAACATATTACCTCACAGCACAGTTTCTTTCGTTCACTTGAGCTTGCCCCGACAGGCAATACTGTCACATGTGCTAACAATTTCTCTTATCATGTAATGGGAGTTGGTAAGATCATTTTGACTATTTCTAATGGTAGTCTTTCACATTATGAGATGTTTTGTATGTACTAGGGATCAAGAAAAATCTGTTGTCAGTTTCAACATTAGCCAAGATTGGGTTGGTTGTCAAATTTTTTGATGAGAGATGTATACTTTGTGATTTCTCAAATGGTGATGTTATTATTGCTTCTGGCATTTTATGCCATGGGCTGTATAAACTCATAGCCTACGCAAAATCTGTGAAAAATTCAGCATGTGCATGTTATACTTTATGGAATAATGGAATGTTATATGGATTTTAATATCTTGTTGTTTTTAATGTGATTTGTGTTTTGATTTAGTAGGTGAAGACTCATGAGGGTGTGAACGCAAGTGGACTTATTCATATATTTTTGAAGATAGTTAAAAGATAGTATTTTAGATATTTTTTGTAAAAATAATAGATCGCTTTAGAAAGCGATGATTTTGTAAAAATAGTAGATCGCTTAGAAATCAACGCTTTTGTAAATAAAGCAGATTTTTGTAAACACACACTTTTTGAAGCACCACCCTCATGTATCTTCTATTCAAGACGTAATGAGAAATACCTATAAACATACTCAAATAGACTCGTCCATCAGAGTATGTGGGGGGAGATTGTACCCAATCTTGTGTCCAATCTCTTATCTTTGTCTATTCTATGAGTACTTATGTGAGATTTCCTTTCTGTACTATCTTTGCATCCGCGCGTCTACAAGATCTGGTCAACAATAGTATTAGAGCCAAGGTGCATTTACGAAGGTGGTTTCTTGGTGTCCAATTATGATTCACGATGTCCATTTGTGGTTCGACATCTGTCTCAATTGTCTGGTCCAATTTTTTTTTATCAAGTTTGTTTGTTTTTTGTTTGTCAGTGTGTTTTTTTGAAATTTTTCAAATTAGTTACTGTGCACTATGTTCATTGTCTTCACTGTGACACTATACTCACAGTGCTCACTATGCTCATTGTACTCACTGTGCTCATTGTTCTCGTTGTGCTCATTGTGCTTATTGTACTCACTGTACTCACTGTACTCACTGTACTCATTGTACTCCCTGTGCTCCCTGTGCACTGTTCACTGTTTGAGTTCAATTCGATTATCAAATTTGGTTATCAAGTTTGTTTATCGATTCGAATACTCCCAAGGCATCGACTAAGGTGTAGAACTATGGCATAATTTTGGCATCTTTGGCTTCTTTGGCACTCATGGTTCTCTTGGTTCCCTTTGGTTCCGTTGGTAGTCGTTGGCTATGCGCGAACCAATTCTAACTTATGAGTGGCAATAAAAGCTTAGTTATTCCCCTAGTTAGCTTACTTACTTCTCTAGTTAGCTTACTTACTTCTCTAGTTAGCCTACTAGTTCTTTATTTAGCATGTAGGGGATTTGAACCCACAACCTCACACTTACAAGAGATATGCTTTATCCACTAGCTTATTTTCACTTTTTGATACCCTATTCCTTTTAATTGATATTTAACATAATTTTAACACTCTCTTAACCTTATTTATTTATTTATTTAACATTCACTTCCCTTCATTTATTTATTTATCGAACACTCTCATTTATTTTATTTATTTATTTTATTTATTTATTTATTTATTTATTATTATTATTATTATTGTTATTATTATTATATACACTATTGTTAAAATTCTTTTCACATGATTATTCCTAGGTTTTGATTCTATATAAGGCCATGGACCCCATCCATAATACCAAGGATTTTGGTACATCACCCCTACTCGAGATACCAATTGAGCAACAATCGGAGCTTTTGTGGCATGAACTCCAACATGCAAAGAACGAGATAAAAGAACACGATGCTGCACTCCAAGAAATGTAGAGTAATGACCTCAACCCAGTTAGGGCGGTGAAGGCCATTATCACCACTCAAGAAGAAGGCACACATTCCAATATTGGTGCCAAAAAATTCCAATTTCCTCAATTTGATGGGCAAAAGGATGACCAATTTGTTCTTTCATGGATTTCTCAATTTGATGACTTTTATTCTGACAAATCATATTCTAAAATTATCTAAGTGGAATTTGTTACTAATTATTTGGTGGCCAAGGCCCAGTTCTCATGGAATGTTTTGCGGCATAGCACCGATCACCCCACCATATGGATTACATTTCAAGAAAAGATCAAGGAGTCTTTCCTTCCTCCTCAGTTCCACTTACATGCTCGTCAATCATGGACAACTTTTGGATGGAAAGACGGAGATATTGTGTCTACCTACAATAAACACTTTTGGCAATGAATACTACTTATTTGTTCGCTTGAAATGATTCCTGAAGTTACTTTGCAACAGAAGTATGAAGATAGTTTAGAGATGGGAATCCAAGATAAGCTTAACACAGTACATCCTATGACCCTCTATGAAGCTATATTCTTTTGCACATGATGTTGAGAAGGAGTTTCAATACTTTGCATGCAAGGCACTCTTAATGGTTAAGTTGTTAATATTTTACATGATGATGGTAGTTTGCATTATTTTCTTTTGTATACACTAGTGTAAGATCTCTAATTACATCCACTTCCTTCTATGTATAAAGTTAAGGATGCATTTCAAGGAAATAGATATAATGTTACAAGTGAAATGCATAACATTCAGATTTGTATAGGTTCATACATAGATAAACACACATTCTTAATTGCTCCTTTGCGGTCCTATGATGTTATAGTTGGTATGCCTTTTTATCATCACTATAATCCATGCATCGATTATCATACACACACAATTAGTAACAATCAAGATATTTCTTTCTCTACAATGCATGACTTCCAACCATTTCCATTAATCAGTCATACTCAAGTAAAATGTGCATTTAGGAAAGGCTACAGTGCATGACTTCCAACCATTTAAATTAATTAGTCATACACAAGTAAAACGTGCATTTAGGAAAGGCTACAGTTCATCATTATAATCCATGCATCGATTATCATACACACACAATTAGTTTTAAGTATAACAATGAAGATATTTCTTTGTCTGAAATGCATGACTTCTAACAATTTCCATTAACTAGTCATACTCAAGTAAAACGTGCATCTAGGAAAGGCTACATTTCATACACACACAATTAGTTTTTAAGTATAAAAATCAAGATATTTCTTTGTCTACAATGCATGACTTCCAACCATTTCCATTAATTAGTCATACTCAAGTAAAACATGCATTTAGGAAAGGCTATACTTCATACACACACAATTAGATTTAAGTATAACAATCAAGATATTTCTTTGTCTGCAATGCATGACTTCCAACCATTTCCATTAATTAGTCACACTCAAGTAAAATGTGCATTTAGGAAAGTGTATGTGTGTAATCAACTATGTTTTTGTCAATACCATTGTTGATTACACACATACACTTTCTAATGCACATAAATCATTTATGGCTTCTTATAAGGATTGTTTTATGGCTGATTTTCCTTCTAAACTACCACCTTCTAGGGGATCTATTGATCATAGTATAGAATTAATTCTTGGTAGTTCTCCTCCCCATAAAGCACCTTATAGGCATGGACCTTTACATCAAAAAGAAATAGCTAATGAAGTTAAGGATCTACTCCACAAAAGACTTATAAGTCCTAGTTCTTCTCCCTTTGAAGCACTTGTTCTCTTAGTGGAGAAGAAGAACAAGACTTATAGGATGTGCATTGACTATAGAGCACTCAATATCACAATTAAAAAAAGATATCCTATTCCTAGAATAGATGATTTGTTACAAAAATTCCTTTTTCAAGTAAATAGTTTAGTTGTGTTTCTACTTGTTTTTTATGTGATGGTCCATGCCTATAAGGTGCCTTATATGAGGGAGCACTCTTAGGGATAAGATCAATATAATGGTCTAAATCTCCTCTAGAAAGTGGCAATTGTGATGGATAATCAAATATAGAAGAATCACTATAAGAAGCCATAAATGGTTTGTATGCATTTGGAAGGGTCATGATATGCTCTTCAATCATTTTAACAAATATAATGGAGAAATTATTTTGAAGTGCATGCTTTGCATTTGTTTGAAATAATAATGGAAATATTTGAATATCATTTGTAGCTATCAAAGATATGTGTTTCCATTTATTTATATGCAATCCAAGGGTCTTAGACCTTAGAACTCATGCAAAAAAACTCGTAATTATACAACAATCAATACAACTGATGAGTTTGCTATGAAATAATGAAAGGGATTTTTAATTCTCTAACTCTTATAATCCTTTATTCTCTTATCCATGTATCCATCACATATGAAAAGATAGAGAAGAGGTTCTTTTCTCATACCTAAGCAAAGAGGCAAAGCTAAGCAAGAAGACAAGGAAGAGACAAAGAGAGGAGAAGAAGAGGGAATTGCTTTTCAAGGAGCACACAAAGAGCTTTCAAGTGAAATTTAAGATGGAGAAGATAAACTAAAGGAAAGAGGGAAAGACACCTTTAAAAATGCATACATGTCTTGAAGTGTGTTGTTTCAAGGGAAGATGCATTTTTCAAGAGAAGATCAAAACAATGCACAAAGGGAATTTCCCCCTCTTTTAAAGGTACTAATACTTGTCTTATTACTTTGAATTTTGATGTTATGTCTTCTTTGGATATCTTAATATAGGATTGTAGCTTCAAAGTTAAAAACCATTTCCCAAAGTCATTTGGTGGACTTGCAAAGTGGCATGTCTAAACATACTAGCTAGTGATTGAGTAAACTTTGAATGTGCGTTTCTCTCTCATAAAGAGTTAGATTTCATAGATTTCTAATTGTTTAGAAAGATTATATTCTAAGCTTTCCAATAACATAAGCTTGTTGATATATTTGATAGTAACTTAGGACCACTAGGGCACTTTTTTCCCTCTTTAGGAGGTTTTTTCCGCTCTTTAGGGCCTATAACCATAACGGATCACTTATCTTTGTACATTCACTTCGTAATACATTCTGTATTGTGTTGTGCTCCAAGCTTCTTCTTCTTCTTCCTTATGTTATTCACGTGCTTCCACATGGAAATTTCTTTCTTTTGTGTCAAACATATATACAAGTTTTGGTTTGCCAATACAAGCGCCTCAAAGTCTTCTACAAATTTAGCAAAGCTTGATAGGGTGTTTCTCTTCAACTTCTTGAGATACATTCAAATTTCCACATCAAGGTGTTTAGTCATTGGTCATGGCTGAAAGCAATCATGTATTCGATATGTTGATTGTTGAGGATAATTTGGATAGTAATAATTACCCATTGTGGGCATGTATGAGTGTCATTTACTGGTAGAATATTGTGCAAGGTGTTGGCAAACATCTTACTACACGTGCAAATACAATTATTGAAGGTGATGCAAATGGTGTTGAAGATGATGATCTTCAATTTCTTGTTCATGTTGTAGTTCCTGGTGCACCTACTACAAAGCAAATTTGTTGGAATGGTAGAGATGATCAAGCACATGCACTGATAGCTTTTTCTATCAAACATGCCATTATCCCTCACATTTGCTCTTGCAAGATAGCAAAGGATGCTTGAAATACACTCACAAATTTATATAGGCAAGAAATAAGGCTCGTATTGCTTACCTTCAAAAACAGTTGGAGTGTGAGCATTGTTACCATTAGTGTCCATGTGAAAGGCCAAATGGCCACCGGACACTTCTTTGTATATGTTCTTTAATAAAACATATAGTGGCCTAGTCAATCACAGACTGTAAGTTTGACTGCATTTGTAAGACCTAAGAAGTCTGTCTTCGTGCTCCCTATGTATTGTGTTTTTCTGCGTATTCTGAAGCGTTTATGCGACTATTAAGTGCAGCCCTAGGAGCTTGGTTTTCCACTCCGAGGATATTGTCATGGAGCTCTTGCAAAGGAGAGGGCACTGTGGTGCATTGCCATCAAATTACTTCACTGGTATCAGAGTAGTTTGACGTAAAAAGCTTCATTCCTTTTGTGCGAGTGAAGCGAGCACCCCCCTTCGGCTTTCTCCAAGGATATCGTCATCCGAGTCACCAAAGTCACCGTTGGCTGCACATGAGGGAGGACCTCAATGATCAAGGAAGATAAAGGTTCCCAATACTTCTCAAGAGGTCACCCATCCCAGTACTGTTCCCCCCCCCCAAGCTTGCTTAATCGTGGCAATCTCTTGCCACTAAGCTACACTCTTGTGGTGTCTGAAGAAGGGGAAAGACTAAGGTTGACATTACCTTGAACATGTTTTGGTCCCTCAAAGCTTCATTCTTTGCTTTCAAAGCTTGTTTTTGAAGCATTTTTGGGGTGTCTTTTGGAGCCATTTTGGAGTACTTTCACACATAGTTCTCTTCACACAGGTCCAAGAACATCAAGAAGAGTGTTCTTTGTACTTCTCCAAAAATTAATATCAATCTTTGAGATTGTGTTTTCAGCCACACTCGTAAAACTACAGGTTTCTCAAAAGGTTTTTAGTTTTGGTGGGAGCAGTCGCTGCAAATTTATGCAGGTTTTTGAGCCTAAAACAACATAGTTGAAAGACACTTGTAGGTTTTGTTAACTAGTTTTTGGGTTATGCATTCAGCCTTTTGCTATCATTTTACTGCATATATTGAGCACATATACACAATGTATGCTTCTGTGGATACCGCTTATGTATGTCCATGTGGTCATTGATATAGTGGTTATGTTTTTTGCATAAATCCTTTTACGTTTGATAAAGAGGGTGATGGTGATGTTTTCTTAACTGGGAGACACCCATATTTCGGGGTATCTTCGGTGATGCAGGTGGAAGACTTACCCAACCTCGCCATAGGAGATGTATGATGTTGTTCATAGGTGCTCAATAAGCCTAGTTGGCGTCTATTGGGTAAACTGATCATATGCAACGGAGTCAGTGATTCACTATGCAGGTAAACATGTGAGTACTTGCAGTTTTATGATATTTTGACATTGTTCATATGCTCATTTTGGAGAGGATACTCTAGCAAAATTTTTCTAGATTTTTTGGTTTAGTCAACTATACAGTGGTTGATTTAATCCGTGATATACTTATTTGTTGGTATTTGGACTCTTCTAACTCCATTATCATTCCATTTAGTTCTCTACCATCATGGCATCAGAGGTCTCAGGCACGTCTGGTGGATCAGGGTCTAGTGCCAGTGTTCCAAGGAGGATCTATAACTTGCAGGGCAAAGACCATTTTGAGATCCAAAAATTTGATGGTACAAACTTTGCTCTATGGAAAAATAAAATTAAAGATGTGCTGACTCAAAGGAGGCAATGGAAGCCAGTAAATGGGATTTCAAAGAAGCCTACTAACATGGATGAAGATGATTGGGTTGAGTTAGATGAAATGGCTAGGTCTACCATTCACTTGCACCTAGCAGATAATGTTTACTTTACAATATTAGAATGTGAGAGTGCAGAGGAGCTTTGGAAGAAGTTATGCAATACATATGAACAAGAGACGGCATCAAATAAAGTGTATCTGATGAGAAAACTATATGACCTTTGTATGAAGGACACAGATAGTGTTGCTGCTCATCTAAATGAGTTTGATGCCATATTCTCCCAGTTACAGGCTCAAAAAATGGATATGGATAATGAAATGAAAGCAGTATTGTTGTTATGCACCTTTCCATCATCATGGGATACGTTTTGCACAGCTATTAGCAATAGTGCACCTGGTGGTAAACTCATATATGATGACATATGTGGAGCACTCTTGAGTGAGGGGATTGGTAGAAAATCTATGGTTGGCACTCAAAGTGGAGATGCATATAATGTTTGTGATTCTTACCAAGGAAAGAATCAGCAACATGGCAAGAGCAAGAATAAGGAAAAGAATGGTCAACCGAATAAGAGTAGAAGTAAATCAAGGAAGAGGGATATCGAATGCTTTTATTTTCATAAGAAAGGAAGAAAGACTATTATGCATTAAAGAATGCTAAAAGCAAAGGACAGAATGTTGATGCAGTTACCTGCACCATCTACTTTGACTATGAAGATTGAAGAAATTAAGGTTATTTCTGGTGATGTTGATGTGTTGACACTTGATAGTACTATGCGAATTGAGGCTCTTATGGTTGATTCTCTTTCTCACACGTGGATGCTAGATTTTTGTGCTTTTTTCCATGTAACACGAAACAAAGAATGGTTCTCTAATTATGCAGCAAAGTCTCTTGGTATCGTGAGACTTGGTGACTCTTACCAGTGTGATGTTGTGCGAATTGGAGATGTGGTTGTGCAATCCATTGATGGTTCAAAATTAACTATGCATAATGTATGCCATGTACCTCAGTTATCACGCAGTTTGATGTCATTTGCTCAACTTGATGACCTTTGTTACAAGGTGGTCTTATATGTTGAGTCCTTTCACATATCAAAGGGCAATATGGTTATTGCAAAAGGAAGCATAGTTGGCTCACTTTATCCTTTATTTGTATCATAAAAAGAACACTTATTAGTTGTTACTGAATAGCCTATGGCTTGTATTTGGCATGATTGTTTGGGCCATATATCTCGTAGTGGAATGGAAAATCTTTCTGGTTTTGGCTACTTACCTGTGTTATCGTTCTCTCATTTTTTATTTTGTGAGCATTGTCAATATGGAAAGCAAACTAGAAATTTGCATAGAACACACATTGACTCTTGAATTCAGCCTTTAGATCTTGTTCATACAGATGTGTGTGGTCCTATGCCCACTAGGTCCTTAGGTGGTTCTCTTTACTTTGTCACTTTCATAGATGATGCTACTAGAAAATTTTGGGTATATCCTATCAAATCAAAGGATGAGTATTTCCTACTTTCAAAAAATGGCTTGCTTCAGTTGAGACTAAAAAAGGAACTAAGCTTAAGGCTTTATGTTCAGATAATGGGGGTGAGTATATCTCACATGAATTCAACCTTTTCTGTCAATCTAGAGGGATTCATAGAGGGTTTATAGCTCCTTATACCCCAATACAGAATGGTGTAGCTGAGAGGATGAATAGAACTATTCAAGATAGAGTAGTTTCTATGTTGCATCATGCAAACCTCTCACAAGGTTTTTGGGCAAAAGCAGTATTGACTGTAGTTCATGTGATTAACCTATCACCTAGTACTGCCAAAGGTCTGAAAGTGTCACATGAGTTATGGTCAGGGAAGCCACCATCTTATGATCATCTTCAATTTTTTGGGTGTGAAGCATATGTTCATATACCCAAGAATCTTAGACAAAAGTTGGGCCATAAATCAAAGAAATGCATTTTTCTTGGATATGGTTGAGAAGGACAATTTGGATATCACGTATGGGATCCTGAAACACGGTCAATAATAAAAAATAGTGATGTCATTTTCAATGAGCCTAAGATGCTTAAACAACCCATTAAGGAGGTTGAAGTAGAAGAGTGGTGTTTGAAGATATTAGTCCTCCAATTAGCATGCATAAAAATGATGCACATAGGGATGTTCAAGAGAATGTCGATTCATATCAGTTTTCACATGACGTTCAACAACCATTAGACGATCTGCATGTGTCTCACATCCACTTGATAGATATGTTCCAAGTTTAGATTTTGTTATGCTAATAGATGTTGGTGAGCCTTCTTGCTACAAAGAGGCTATGCAGACAGGCGATCATGTCAAGTGAGAGCATGCCATGAAGAGTGAGTTGGATTCTATTCACAAGAATGGTACTTGGGATGTGGTACCTTTGCCAAAGGACAGGAAGCTTTACCATGTAAATGGGTATATAAGTTGAAATTCACATCACATAGTGCTTCTTCAAAGTATAAAGCACGACTTGTTGCAAAGGGTTTTAAGCAACAACATGGTGTTGATTTCAAGGAAAGCTTCTCTTCAGTGGTCAAGATGACTATCATGTGCATGTTGCCTTGATTCATTGCAATGGAGGACTTAGAGTTAGTCCAAATGGATGTGAAAACTGCTTTCTTGCATGGAGATCTTACAGATGAGGTCTATATGGAACAACCAGAGGGTTATGTAGTTCCTACCAAGGAAAGTCTAGTTTAGCTGTATGCACTTAAAGAGTCCCCTAGACAATGGTACCAAAAGTTTGATTGCTTTAATGAAGTCTCAAGTCTATTCTTGAAGTAATGAGGCATCATTGTCTCTACACAAAGAGATGCTCTGATGGAAGCTTGATATGCTTGATATTTTATGTCGATGATATGTTGATTGTTGGGAATTCCTCTTATGATTTGTCAATCCTCAAAAAAAAGTTGAGTTAGACATTTGATATGAAGGATTTGGGGGATGCCAAACATACTCTTGGCATGCCCATTACTTGTGATAGGAGTAAAAGATGCATATACTTGTCTCAAAGTGAGTACATATCCAAAGTACTTCACAGGTTCAATATGCAGGGTGGAAAGGCATTGAGTACACCTTTACCCACATATGTGAAATTGAGCAAGGATGATTGCCCCAAATCAAATGAGGAAAAGGAATTCATGAACAAAATTCCATATCAGTCTACTGTTGGTAGTCTTATGTATGCTATGGTAGCTACGAGACCAAACATTGCATTTGTAGTGGGAGTTGTGAGTAGATATATGTCTAGTCTTGGCAAGAAACATTGGGAAGCGGTCAAGATGATTTTAAGATATCTGAGTGGCACTAAGGACAAGTGTCTATGTGTAGGTAGAGGGAAAGCATCCATCATTGGTTACATAAATTCTGAATATGTTAGTTGTGTAGACAATCGTAAGTCTACATTAGGGTACATTTTTCATTTTGCTGGAGGTGCTATCTCTTGGAGATCTCGTCTTCAAGAATGTACAATTGTTTCTACCAAAGAAGTAGAGTATGTTGGAGCAAGTGAGGCATGTAAGGAAGCATTGTGGCTTTCACGTCTTGCTTGTGATATGGGTTTACCTCAGCATGTACCTCGTTTGCTTAATGAAGTCAAAGTGCCATTGCTTTGTCTAAGAATCCGGTCTATCATGCAAAGACCAAGCACATTGAGGTGAGGTATCACTTCATTAGAGATTGCTTAGCCACTAAGCGCATTATTCTTGAGAAGGTTCACACTCGAGATAATGTTGTAGATGCTTTGACTTAAGCTCTACCACAGGATAGCTTTTGACATTGTTTTCACTTGATGGGGGCTAATTGATTCATGGTCTTACACAATCACTTGTATACTGTGTAACATGCCCATCAGGTGGGAGGTATAGTTTGTATACTTACACTTAGGTATTCTTTATCATTCTTTATTTTTTTGCCATAGTTACTTTGTCCATATTGGCCTTTAGTGGGAGATTTTTATTGTTAGTGTCCATGTGAAAGGCCAAATGGCCACCGGACACTTCTTTGTATATCTCCTTTAATAAAACATACAGTGGCCTAGTCAGTCACAGACTATAAGTTTGACCGCATATGTAAGACCTAAGAAGTTTGTCTTCATGCTCCTTGTGTACTGTGTTTTTCTGCATATTCTGCAGTGTTTGTGTGAGTACTGTGTGCGGCCTTAGGAGCTCGGTTTTCTACTCTGAGGATATCGTCATGGAGCTCTCGCAAAGGACAACACACTCTGGTGCATCACCATCAAATTGCTTCAAGCATATGATCAAAGGAGATTCTGTAGACATTTTTTTGACAAAGATCAAAGATTTGAAGGAGCAATTGATTTTTTTTTATGAAATCTTATGAGCTATTTTCTTGCACAGATTGTTCTTAATGGTCTTCATATAAGAGCTTTGCTTCTACTCTTTGATTGATGATAAAAGGAAACCCAAACACCTTAAGGTTTGAGCAGTTATTCTCTTTTTTGTTGCAAGAATATCAATCTAGGCAAAACATGTCATTTATGTGTATTGCAGATTAATCTTTCTTAGCTATTCAGAAGGGCAAAGGTAAATAGACCTCATCTACTAGTAAGCAGAAAGACCTGAATGCTACACAATCAAAGAAGGAAGACAAAGATTGTTGGAGATTCACTCACTAATTATGCATAACGACATAAAGACAAAGAATTCAGAAAACTAAAGCCTTAGTGAAGGGACAAATTCACGTCTGTATTATATAGCGTAGAAATTTCTAGAATTACCGGATCAAATTGTATATAAGAGAGCTGAGATAGATAGATGTAAGCGCATATGAGAGAGCATGTAGAAGTGAGTGCAAATGTGCACGTATAGCAGATATAGAGAATAGAAGACGCCATAGATCGCGTATGTATAGATGAATAACAAAACCTGAACAGTCAAGTATTCATCTAAGAGAGATGGTAAGGAGAAACTACTCAGTATAGGAGAGTTCTCATGACTATGAGCAAAGTGAGGCCGAGTCATTTTTGTACACATCTTCTCTAATAGAAAACACATGTTCATGTGGAAGTTTGAGCGCATTCTTCGTATGTGAAGAAATCTGAGAGATTTCATGTTATGGTGAAAAGTTAGTTAACAGTTACAATTTTTTTTCTTAGTAAAGATTTTCTGGTACTTCTATGAGCTAGATCCCGAAGTATAGTGTAAAGTTTTGTATGAGACATAGCTTATCTTGTAGCTATAAGTCTCAACTATAAACTGATCAAAGATTTCGGTGAAATGGATATTTACACACAGTACAAAGTCTGACCGAAAAGAGGCATTCAGAACTGATGAAGTTTTTTCTTAAACTTCAGATAGAGTTCATTCAGTGAAGGAAGTTCACGCATCACTTTCTTACTTCATGTATACACATTTGAAGTAATTACAAACAAAGTTACAGTTGATTCCGGTAGGATTCCGGTACAATTACGGTAACATTCCAGTGACAGTTAGGTGAAGTTCCGGTGGAATTTTGATGAGTTCAAAACACAGTTTTGACAAAGTTAAGTGACATAAAGGTTGTTTAACTGTAAACAAACATAGTAGTGTAAAGTCTGAAATAAATCAGTTCAGAATTGAAGCTTGAAGAAAATGAGAAGCTTTCTGTGAAGTGAATTTTGGTGTTCACTAAATATAGTTATAAAGTTTTCAGTTTCAGAAAGTTTGCTAAGCTATTGATGATTATAGAGGTGTTCTAACATCACTCTAGCTTAGTTTCTGTGGTGTAAGCGAATTCCGCAATTAGCACTGCACCAACAGTGGTATCAGAGCAAGTAAGATCCAAGAAGTGATATCAGAGTGGTAAGATCCACAAGTGGTACCAGAACAGAAAAGGTCCTGAAGAACAGAAAAGGTTTCTCAGAAGAAGAAACGGAAAGAGAATTTGAAGAATTATCATAAAGAAAGTTGAAAGCTAAGGTGATCAACAACAAACGGTGTCAAGAAACGTTCCGAAGTCATTCTCAAGGTAAAGGTTTACAAAAGGTAAAACCTTTTAACATTACACTCACCGGAAGTAACAAAAGTTACAAAAGGTTTACAAAAGGTAAAACCTTTTAACATTACACTCACCAGAAGTCTCAATTGATAAATTGGACAGAGATAATTATCCTGCATGGGTAATGCACATGGAAGCTTTACTTATGAGTAAAGACTTAATGAAATATGTGACCGGAGAAGAAAAGAAGCCGACTTTTGAAGACGATAGTCAACCGAAGAACGAAGAATTAGAAGCCTTGAAGTTGTGGCAAAAGAAAGATGCAACGGCAAGAGCTTATGTTTACAATACCATTACAGATCATCTATTGCCGCACATTAGAGGTCTCGAGAAAGCAGAAGATATATGGAGAGCATTGGAAGATCACTTCCAAAATACAACGAAAGCTAGAAAGGATAGCTTATGGTCGGAGTTCACAACATTCAAGAAAAAGCAAAGTCAAAACATTAGTGATTATGTCACTAAGATGAAGGACTTGGCAGATAGTCTTGGATCGATTGGTGAAGATATCGAAGACCACAGGTTAATAGCGCAAGTGCTTACAGGTTTGAGAGGAGATGAAAGATGGAAACCTTTCGTACTCTCAACTGAATTGTCTTTAAATCATTTTGTACCAGATTTAAATCAATTGCTTGGACTAATGCTAACGTTTGAGCAAGATTTGAAGACAGATGGAGATAAAGGACATAGTTCGGCTATGTATGCAAAGAATAAGAAGAAAGGTGATAAAGGTAAAGAAAAAGATGAAGAAGAAGTGACTGTTCAAGCAAATTATGCAAGAGGAAGAGGTAATGTCAGAAAAAAAGGTAAAGGAAGAGGTAATCAGACTAATAACAAGAAAGCTTGTTGGATCTGTGGATTAAGCAATCACTTGGCCCATGATTGTTGGCATAATTCACAAGGATCAAGTCAGAATCAGAATAACAACAGCAGAGGCAGAAGCGGAAGATATCAAAGAGGAAGACAAAGTCAAAGAGGCGAATATGGTAGAGGTGGAGCAAGGAGTTGGGGACAGAATCAGTCTCACAACACTACCTACTACAACTATGCAAATGATACGTAGAATGATGATCAATGTACGACGTTGATGATGAACTCGATAATTGTGTCAGAAAATGAAGACCTCAAGGTATTCTATATTGACTCTGGTTGTTCAAATCATTTGTCAGGAAATATAGAATTGTTATCAGAATTAGAAGGAGGCATTTCAAATCATACAGTACAGACAGGTGATAACACAAAACATAATGTAAGGTCAATTGGAAAGGTAAAGTGTAAGAATGGAGCTGACCTACTAACAAATGTTTTGTATGTTCCAACAATCCCGAAGAATCTGATCAGTGTGGGTCAGATAGTAGAAAAAGGTTTTCAAGTCAGGTTTACAAATGAAGGAGTTTTTGTCGAAGATCCAGAGAAAGGATACAAACAAATTGTCCATGGTAAAAAGGAAGGTAGACTTTTTACTTTGAAAGTACAAGGGAATGTTGGTCAAGCCTTGATCACACATGGTGATGAGGTATTTACAGAACTAGACCTCTGGCATAAGAGGCTAGGACATTTTAATGAAAAGGGAATCAAAGCTATGGTGGAAAAACAATCCGTGAGAGGATTACCAAACATGAAGAACCAACATATGATTCACAAGTGCGAAGCCTGTCAGATGGGAAAAGCCCACAGGTTACCATTTCAGAAAAATGGTTACAAACACGATGGTGTGCTAGAACTCATACATACAGACATATGGGGACCAACGAAAGAAGGATCTATCAGTGAATCGAGGTATTATGTTCTGTTTATTGATGATGCAACAACATGGATAACTCTTTATGTTTTGAAAGAGAAATCAGAAGTATTTGGAGCTTTCATACATTTTCATGCATATGCTGAAAGACTTACAGGAATTGAGATGACCAAAGGGTGCATGCCAAAGCTTTGCATTTGACATAGCCTGAGAATCATGTACTGCACATGCCGAATCATTTACAGATCTTTCATAGTCTATGAGCTTATACAACCCACGACATAAAATGCCAGAAGCAATAATCACATCGCCATTTGACAGATCATGAATTGTACACTTGTCATCAACAAATTTCAAAACCATTCCAATCTTGGCTAAAGTTGAAACTGATAACAGATTCTTCTTGATCCCTGGCACAAATAAAGCATCTGAAAAAGTGAAAGAAATACCATTAGCAGTAGTCAAAATGATCTCACCAACCCCCTTTGATAGGATAAGAGGAGTTGTTGGCACATATGACAGTATTTCCTATAGGGGAAGGCTCAAGTGAAACGAAGAAACTGCACTGCGAGGTGATATGTTTGGTCGTCCCACTATCAAAATACCAAACATATGAGTCTACTGCAGACATGCACTACTCATGAGAAGATGGGTCAAAACTGCAAACACTAGTAAACACACATTCTTCTTCCTGCACAAGATTAGCAGACTTTGTATTTGGTGTAGAGGCCTTTGCAATAACCATTCCAACCTCTTTCTTCTTTCCCTCTTTAGCAGCCAGTTTTGGACAGTTCTTTATGATATGATCATTTCCTTTACAGTACTTGCAAAACAATTTTTGCTTTTCATCTTTGTCTTCCCTCTTTGATTGTGCAGAATTAGCAGATTTCTGCTTACTAGTTGAAGATCTCCATTTTCCTTTGCCCTTCTCACTAGCCAGGAAAGCTTGATCTGCAACACGCATAATGGTCATGTTCTGCCTGGACTGATATTCCTGCAACAGAATAGAGACTAGCTCCTCAAATGACAAGGCATTTGGATTGCCTTTCATCATCAATCGAAGAGTAGAAGCAAAACTCTGATATGAATCAGGAAGACCATTCAGAACGGTTTGCACAAGTGAGCTATCTGGTATAACCTCATCAGCAGAAATCAATTGTTCCTTCAAGTCTTTGATCTTTGTTAGAAAACTATCCATAGAATCACCTTCATTCATGTGCTCACTCTCCAATTGTTTTCGGAGGTAAGCAACACGAGCCTCATTTCTAGCTTGGTACAATGTGGTAAGTGTACCCCAAGCATCCTTAGTTGTTTTGCAAGAGCGAATGTGAGGAATAATGGCACGTTTGACAGACAAAGCTATCAATGCATGTGCCTGGGCATCTCTGCCATCTCAACGAATTTGCTCTATAGTAGATGCAGCAAAAACCATAGCACGAACAAGAATATGAAAAATATCATCATCTTCGACACCTTCTACATCAGCTTCAATACCTGCAGATGTAACAGTTGCAGGTGTGATAGGACGTTTTTCAACACCCTACACAATGTTCCACAGCCCTTTTGCAACCAATACATGTCGCATCATATAAGCCCACAACGGTTAGTTGGTACCATCCAACTTATCCTCAATAGCCAACATACGAAATACATCACTACTTTCGGCCATGGCCAGTGACTAAAATACCTTGATGCAGAAAATTGACTATATCTCAAAAAGTTGAACAAAACTGCCTAGATGAATTCTGCTAAACCTATAGCAGACTTTGAGACGCTTATACTAGTGAACTGAAACTGGTATACACCTTTGGCACAAAAAGACGAAATAGCCTGCACAAGCACTATGATAGTGCATTCGGAGGTCGAACGAGCTCAAATGCAATTTCGGCACCACAAAGCGAAGCAGTTTTGATCTCAGAAACATGTTGAGTATGCTCACCAAAATTCGTGTGATTTTGACACTGCAACCGGAGAGGTGTCGATGTCACCCTAGATGAAGCAGTGACCTGCTCTAATACCAATTGTTGGAGTTAGACGTCTACATAAGCATGGAGCTTCTTGATACATGAAAGTAATGGTTGAATTGCAACTTCCACAAAAACATCACGACTAACGAAAATGCATTTAGTATGTGGATGATATGGACGATAACCTTTGCTTTCAGAATTGTACCAAACAAAAATATATTTCACTACTTTGTCATCCAATTTTTTACATTTTTAGTGATGCATTAATGCATAGGCTAGACAACCAAAGACATGCAAATGAGCAAGAAATGGCTTGCAACCATGACAAAAGTGAAAGATTGCAGTGCATTAGCAGGACACTTGTTAAGTACATATGTTGCACCCATAACAAAATCAAGCTAGAATCTATGTGATAAAGCTATACTTTTGACCATACACCTCATCATCTCCATGGGAGATATGTTCTTTCTTTCAACAAATCCATTCTATTTAGGTGTATATGACACTATACACTGAGGTTTTATCTCACACTCAACTAGAAATGCGTTAAAATCAGAAGACATGTATCCCCCACCCAAACAGCACAAAGGATGCCCAATTTACATGCTAACAGATTTGCAAGAAAACCTAGAAATTGTTTGAAGCACATAAACACTTCAGACTTTTTTTTCAATGGATACACCCATGCATGCATGGAGTAGTCATCAATAAAATTCAAGAAGTAAAGGTAGTTCCCAAAAGAAGGTGTCTGCATGGGACCACAGACATCACTATGAACAAGCTACAATTTATGCGCAGCTCGAACTAAACCATCTTTTGGAAAGGAGGAATGCTGCATTTTGCCCAAAACACAACCTTCACATACATGTTTACAAGGTGCCTCAAGTTTGGACATAGAAGACACCACTTTAGATTTCTACATGCATACCAAACTAACAAAATTTAGATGACCAAAGCATGCATACCAAAGCTTTGCATCTGAGATAGCCTAAGAATCTTGAATTGCACATGCTGAATCATACATAGATTTTGCATAGTCTATGAGCTTATACAGACCATGACATAAAATGCCAGAATTAGTAATAACATCGCTATTTGAGAGATCACGAACTATACATCTATCATCAATAAATTTGACAACCAAGCCAATCTTGGCCAATGCTAAAATTGACAACAGATTTTTCTTGATCCCTACTACATACAAAGAATCTCATAGTGCGAAAGAACTACCATTAGTAGTAGTCAAAAGGATCTTACCAACTCCCATTACAGAATAAGAGAATTTGTTAGCACCTATGACTATATTCCCTATAGGGGCAAGCTCAAGTGAATTGAAGAAACTGCATTTCAA
The DNA here is from genome assembly GCA_020310875.1 of Ceratopteris richardii. Taxonomy (NCBI): domain Eukaryota; kingdom Viridiplantae; phylum Streptophyta; class Polypodiopsida; order Polypodiales; family Pteridaceae; genus Ceratopteris; species Ceratopteris richardii. The sequence goes on along the minus strand of CM035408.1, from coordinate 163,408,271 downwards.
GGTAATATGTTTGGTTGCCACACTATCAAAGTACCAAACATCTAATTCTACTACAGATATACAGTGCTCATGAGAAGATGGTTCATAACTGCATACAATAGTAAATGCCCATTCTTCATTCTGAACAAGATTAGCAGACTCTGTTTAAGGCATAGAGGCCTCTCCAAAAACCATTCCAACCTCTTTCTTCTTTGCCTCTTTTGTAGCCAGTTTTGGACAACTCTTTATGGCATGATCATTTTCCTTATAGTGTTTACAAAAGTGTTTCTACTTTTTGCTTTTCTTCTCCTCTTTGTCTACCTTCTTTGAGTGTGCAGCATTAGCGAATTTCTTTTTACTAGTAGATGATCTCCATTTACCTTTGCCCTTATGAATAGCTAGGAAAACTTGATCTGCAACATGCACAATAGACATGTTATGCCTCGAATGATCTTGCTACAACAAAACAGAGACTAAATTCTTAAATGTTAAGGCATTTGGATTGCCTTTCATCGTAAATCAAAGAGTAGAAGCAAAAATTTGATATGAATCGGGAAGATCATTAAGAACAATCTGTAGAAGTGAACTATCTGGAAATACTTGATCACCAAAAATCAACTAGTCCTTCAAATCTTTGATCTTTTTCAAAAGATTGTCCATAGAATCTCCTTCATTCATATGCTCACTCTCCAACTGTTTTTAGAGGTAAGCAACACGAACCTCATTTCTTTCCTAGCATAAAGTGGTAAGTGTATCCCAAGCATCCGTTATTGATTTGCAAGAGTGAATGTGACGGATAATGGTACATTTGACATACAAAGCTATCGATGCATGTGCAGGAGCATTTTTGCCATCCCAAAAAAGCTTCTCTATAGTAGGTGTAGCAGGAATCGCAACATGAATAGGAATTTGAAGATCATCATATTCCTCAACGCCATCTGCATCACCTTCAATAATTGTATTTGCAGGTGTAGTAGGAAGTTTTTCAACACCCTAGACAATATTCCACTGTCCTTTTGCTACGAATACATGATGCATCATATATGCCCACAATAGATAATTAGTAGCATCCAACATATCCTTAATAGCTAACATACAAAATACATCATTACTTTCATCCATGGCCACTCACTAAATACCCTAATGTAGAAAAATCACTAGATCTTGAAAATTTGAATAGACACACCCTATCAAACTTTGCTAAACTTGTAGCAGACTTTGAGATGCTTGTAGTGGCAAACTGAAAATTTTCAAAGCCACCAAGTATGCTCACCAATTTTCATGCGATTCTAAGATTGTGACTAGAGGGGTGTTGATGACACCCTAGATGAAGCCGAGACCTACTCTGATACCAATTGTTGGAGTTCAAGCTTTGTGGAAGCATACAAACAACACAATGAAGAAGAAGAAGAAGCCTTGGGCACAAAAAAAACACTGAATGAATTACCAAGTGAATATACAAAGATAAGTAACCTATAAGGGTTGTGGGCATGTATAAAAGTTAGGGAGGAAAAACCTCCTAAAGAGGGAAAAAGTGCCTCGACAGTCCTAAGTGTGTTCACACACGTCACTACCAAAATACATCAACACTTTTCACATCAATTTATAGATGGGCCATTGAAAATAAGCACTTAAGGCAAGGATTACTCGAATGGTTGTGAACCTTGCAGTAGGGGCAAATGTTTCCTCATAGTTGATGTCATGATTTTGCTTATATCCTTTCACAACCAGTCATGCTTTGTATTTTTCCGAAGTTCCATTTGACTTGTACTTGATTTTATAAAGCCACTTGAATCCTATGACCTGATGATAAGATGGCTTAGGTACAAGTGCCCAAGTATTTCTTGTGAATTGCATCCATGTTACTCTTCACTGCTTCTTCCCATCTTACTTGGCCTTGAGCTTCTTTAAAGGTAGAAGGTTATGCAATTTGTTGCACTTGATACATAAGTGCATAGTTAAAATAATAACTTTGCTCTATTTGTTGCTTTTCAATAAGGCTTTGAGACCTTTTAGGTTTTTGGGAAGTATTTGCTTCTGAATTTTTATTGGAAATGATTGTGTGCCCCTCTGAAGTATGGATGGATGGACTAGAACTTGAGCTTAGATCTTTGGCTGAGTCCTTAAAGACTCATCAAACACTACATCTTTGGAGAAAGTGATGAAATGATTTGGCGTATCATAAAATCTATATACTTTACATTGTTCACTATACCCGATGAAGATATGTTCCTAGGACTTGGGCGATAGTTTGTGCCATTCTTCCTTAGGCACATGCACCAATTCATCACTTCCAAATACTCAAAAGGAGTTGACATTTGGGTTTGTTCCAAAGTAGGTTTCAAATGGTGTTCGATGATGAAGTGCACTTGTGCCATTCCAGATGATTCTTATATGTTTATTGTATGTAAAAAGTCCCCCCTAATCAATAGAGGAATACTATCTTTATACTCCCTTGTCTAATTTGAAATGATTTAATGGTTGTAATATCCTTGCCTCCCCAGATCATTGTGGATTTGCCCATTGTAAGGTGATTCTGATGTACTCACCATTCTAGTCTTGTTTGTGGACTCCTGCCCCTTGCACACTTGTATATTCCTCTTCCTTTTATCAATTTACACTTCTTACTTTGTCTGCTAAAAAAATATTCCTTCATTAATTTAATTTTCTGTTTTTGTTGTAAAAGAAAGGAAACTAGCAAATCACGAATAGGTGATGTTGGGTGAGGCGATCGGCTGCTCATCGAGGCTGTGGAATGCCATCAGAGGTGAGACTCTCTGGAACATTTGGAGGGAGTGATGTACTGTCAATTTGGGCCAAACTCCTAAGGAATGGTCGATCGAGAAACCCTTGTTTCTCCTAGGTAAAAGAATCTCCCGAGATAAGAGATCTCCATCGTTTAGACATCACTGCATTTATCTCCTCAAAAACAACAAGTTGAAACCCAAATGGATCCCACATGAGGGTGATGATAATTTGATCCGCCTCATTTGTAATGCCATCTATCTTGCCATACTCCTCCCCTGCTTTGTGGGATTTGGGGGGTCCCATGGGTACTATTTCCATTCACTTGTAACTTTTTTTCTATATTTTAATTAAAGTCCGGGAGATTAGGCTAAGGCCGAACTTCCTTTTATTTAAAAAAAATAAAAAAATAAAAAAAAAGAAAGCAAACTGGAAGGTGCCCTGGGCCTTTGGGGCCAAGCGGTTATAATGTACCACGACAATATAAGTTTGGAGCAAGTTCTGTGTGACTACTTCCTAGGCACTTGGAGAGTGGGGGACTAGAGCAATCTGCCGATAAGCATTTATGCAAGGTCGCTGTGATGAAAAAGATAACAAGCACCCTGGGCTCGCTCAGCGACTCGCACCGGCCCGTCGGTAGGGTGTCTTGCTTGACTGTTTGTTCGCTTGCTTGAAAGGAGAAAGTCACTTGTTGAATGAAAAACTTGCTTGCATTAGAAAGAGAACGATTACAGAAAGAACGGCCTAAGCCGGCCCGCGTTGAGCGTCGCGGGTAAACACGTTACAATGAGTCGGCCCGCATTAAGCGTCGCGGCCAAACGCGTACAATGGCCCCTCGATGGCACAATGGCGCTTTCGAGAGGTGCGTGCGGAGGGGACTAGCACGAAGGCTACCGCAAGTTGAGCACAAGGGTCACTTGGTTCGCTTAGGTCACTTGGGTCGGAGGCTCACTATGTCCCCCTATAAGTACTTGCAATTTGGCGCCGGTCGGCAAACCACACAAGCACCAACAGGGGCTAGATAGAAATACAGGAGGGGAGGGAGGGGGAGGGCTCTTGCCCACGGGTTGTCACATATTCTCCCCCGCTTTGAAGAGCTTTGCGTCCTCGTAAAGCTAAGGTATGCGCGCCTGGGATGTTGAAGGATGAGTCGTTTCAAACGCCTCAATCAGGGCTTGGGCTGTCGGAGGCATGTTGTTCTTACTTACCCATGTTGCTTCTTGGAGGGGTCTTCCACGCCACTTGACCAGAAACTGAGTGCTATTGTCCTTAAGTATCAACTCTGCTTGTCTTTGTTCAATCGGATCTTCCACCAAAGTGACTTGACGTCCAAAACAAGTATCAGGGCGAAAGCGTTTTAGCAAACTAACATGGAACGAGTTGTGGATATGAATTTCAGGTGGAAGATCAAGCTGATATGTAACTTGATTGAACCGGTGACTAATCCTGTACGGCCCATAGTACCTGTGATTAAACTTTGGAGTGAAATTTCTTGGCAAAATGATATTTCTGGCGTTCACGAGGACTAAGTCCCCCACTTGATAGTCTGGAGCTTCTGTTCTGTTCTGATTAGCAATCCTGACCATCCTTTCTTTGCTTTTTATGAGAGCTTCCTTTGCTTGACGAAGCTTGGACTGCCAATCTCTTAAAAAATTCCCACATTCACAATCTGCTGCCACTAGCACCTCATCTGACATGAGTGCCATGGGTGTGATTACACTTTTGCCAGTAGCCACTTCAAACGGCGACATGGATGTAATGGAATGGATGGAGCTGTTATATGGAATTCTAAAATGTCTAAGTGTTTGGCCCAATCGTTCTGGTCTGCTTGTACATAACTCCTCAAGTAATTTTCTACTGTTTGATTGATTCTTTCTGTTTTCCCATCTGTCTCGGGATGATATGCCGATGAAAATCTAAGTTGCGTACCCAAAATGGAGAATAATTCTCGCCATAAATCGCTCATAAATCTTGTATCCCGATCTGAGGCAATAGCCAACGGAAGGCCATGATATTTGAAGACCTTCTGAAAAAACGTTTGTGCTACCACCTTTGCCGGCATGGGTGGCTTCATAGGTATGAAGTGCGCTTGCTTTGAAAAATAATCTATCACTGCAAGAATTGCATTGTGTCCATCTGACGTTGGCAAATCGGTTATGAAATCCATACTTACGATGTCCCACGGTCTGTTCAGGACGGGCATGGGCTGAAGTAGGCCTGCCGGTTTGACCTTCTGTTGTCTTACTAATTGGCAGGTTGGGCATGTTTGGACATACTCAATCACATCTTCTTTCATCTTTGGCCAAAATACATGCTCCTTTAAATGTTCGTAACTTCTACGTTGTCCTCCATGTCCGGCCAATTGACAATTGTGTGCTTCCCATAAAAGCATTCTCTGTAGTTCTGCATTATCTGGTATATAAATCTTGCCCTTTCTATACAACATGTTGTTCATAATTGTGTATTTCCCTTTATGGTCTAAGACCGACTGTACATCTTTGACGATCCTCTGTATTTCAAGATCTGTTTGTTGCAGTCTTCGAATTTGATCTTTCGTCTTACTCTCGGCCATGGAAATCGCGGCCAGAATCGGTCTTCTACTCAGGGCATCTGGCATGACGTTTCTTTTGCCTGGTTTGTGAATAATATCTATGTCGAATTCAGCCAAGAAATCTTGCCATCTTGCTTGCTTAGGCGATAACTTGGGCTGCGTACAAAAATACTTTAGTGAGATATTATCTGTGTAAATCTTTGTGTGTTTGTCTTGAACATAGTGATGCCACTTTCGCAAACAGTGGATCACTGCGAGCATCTCCTTCTCGTGAGTGCTCCATCTTAACTCTGTACCTAAAAACTTGTGTGACTCATAAGCCACAGGGCGTCCTTCCTGCATAAGGACCCCTCCAATGGCTAGTCCTGACGCATCTGTATGGATCTCGAACTCTTTGTCAAACTCTGGCAACTTCAACACAGGAGCTTCGCACATCACCTGTTTGAGTTGCTCAAAGGCGTCTTGTTCCTTAGGCCCCCACACAAAGCAACCCTTTCCTTTAGTTAACTCTGTGAGCGGAGCAGCCACTTTACTGAAATTTTTTATGAATTTTCTTGGAAACTGGCAGAAACCTATGAATTCTCTTACTTCTCTCACTGTTCGAGGCGGAACCCATTGACGCACGGCGGTGATTTTATGAGGATCTATCATCACCCCTTTATCTGAGACTATGAAACCGAGAAATTCAACTGATGTCATGGCAAATTCACATGTCTCTGGTATTGCATATAGTTGCCTTTCTCTTAGACGTTGAAGTACGGCTCTCACATGATCTAAATGTTCTTCAAGAGTACGGTTGTATATCAATAGATCATCTATGTAAATGATCAGGAACTCATCTAGCATGTCCCTGAATCCATCGTTCATCTCTCGATAGAACGTGCCTGGCACGCCTGTGAACCTGAAAGCCATAACTAACCATTCATAACTGCCATAGCGTGTTCTGAATGCTGTCTTTTCAATGTCCTGCTCTGCTATGCGAATCTGATGATAACCGGACCTTAGATCTATTCGTGTAAAAAAATTTTACCTGGCCTAATCGGTCCATCAACTCATCCATGACTGGCACTAGATACTTTGTTTTCACTGTAATTTTATTCAAGGCCCGATAATCCACACATAACCGCATCCTGCCATCTTTCTTCTTGACAAATAGGACAGGAGCACCGTAAGGTGAACTACTGGGTCGAATGAAGCCTTGTTGTTCCAGTTCTACTAATTGCCTTTTTAACTCTTTCAGATCCGTTTCATTCATTCTATAGGGTGCTTTGGCTAGGCCGGGCATTACTTCAATCTTATGTTGGACTTGCCTAAGTGGTGGCAGCCCACTTGGTAACTGACTTGGTAGGACATCTTCAAATTCTTTTAGTACTTCATGCACTGTTTGATTGCCGACCTTCATCCTGTCGTTTTCCCTTTCTTCTAAGTCAATGGTGTTACATTTTATCAGGCACAAATGGGCCTCAGCCCCTTGCTTCATTGCTTTTTCTAATTGTGTGGCCGTCAATGGTCCTTGTGTTTGCTGTCTTTTCTGTGCTCTCGCTACTGCGGCTACTGATTTCATTTTTCCTGCTGGTAAATTCACTGCCTTCTTCCCTTTATTTTGACTACTGGATGGCATATTCTCTGGATGCATAGGTGCCTTTCCTTTTCTCTGTCTGTCCAACTCCTCTTTGGATGTGGGAGAGCGACGGCCTTGTGTTTCACTTCTTGCGACTTTGATCCTGGGTTCTCTACCACTTTTGACTTGCCTTGTGGATCTTTACTTCCCTCTGGGGTCCTTTTCGGAACTCTATGATAATCTACGACCACTATGTTACCTTGCATGTCAAGCAGGAGTTTATCAATCCCCTTACCTAACATGCTCACCATATAACGGTCCATGAAAGATAGTCCCACTATTACATCGAACAATTCCAATGGCACTACTAGAAAGTCTAGCTTTGCCGACCACTCCCCCACTGTCATGCGGACGTTGAGGGCAATCTTTACATTATCATCCCGACCTTGAGCAAAAGTGACTGACATTTCGGGAAGTTTACTCAAGGCCAACTGCAAATTTGCTGCACATTGTGGTGACATGAAGTTATGCGTCACACTTGAATCAACTAGTACTACTTTTCTTTTGTTTCCAAAAGTTCCCCAGAAGTACATGTTCTGAATCATTCGTAACGTCATCGGGAAGCACCTTGGCATTGCTGCCACAGTACCTACATGAGGTGCATTGTTACTCGCTTGTACTTCTTCTTCGTTGTCATCTAACTCTGTCAAGACCACATTCGTGTTACATCTTTGTGGCTCTTCTTCTACTTGAGCCGTTTGCACTCGCGTTTGATTGTTATTGCGCGTGCATTGATGCGTCCAATGATTCCCACGACATACTCTACAAAACGGCCAGGGATCGTTCCGCTGCCATTGGGGCACTGGCAACACCCTCTGCTGATTATTTCCATAATTGTTTGTATTTCTCTGTACTTGAGCATTGCTCGTATTCTGAGTTGTGGCAGGGCGGGCGTTTGTATTAGTGTTTCCCGCACCCTGCTGATTTCTTCGTGGTGATACGTTGTGGTCACGATTTGAAGCCATTGCTTTCGGCATAAGATGTTTTGAAGAGGCTGAACCGCACTATTCGGGATGCTTCGCGATGTTATTTCTGGAAAAACCAAAGTCGAAAGGGATTTTTAGGTGCACTTTCCTATTGTGCCAACAAGAGGACGTGTGCATGCGGAGGATCTTCTTCCTTCTTGGCAGATATATGCAAAAGGCAAGGAATGTGAAGTGGATAGTTCATGGTGAAGGAGGAAGCAGAACGAAGTCCTCTTTTGGGGTTTGTCTGATAAGGCTTATTATTGGAGCTTCAAGAAAATTTTTGTAGGATACAAGGCAGTCCTGGGCAAAAGAATGAAGTTGTTCATGTTCTACCTTAATGCTTGTGGGCGAGACATTATCAGAAGGTGATGGTTATCCAATCAAAAATGAAGATTGGTTCATCGGTTGCATATGACGCAAGCAGCATGGTTCAGATCCGAGAATGGAATGAACAATTTGGGAAAAGGGAGATTATTCCAGAGGCGGCAGGCGAGGAAGGGTCGATGGGAGTTACTATCGCTGTCTGGATTTTTTTCTTCGGACGAAAAAGGAATAGAACGTGGAGCAGAACAGGTGGTCTGAGCGTGTCGCTGGCAGAGGCAAAGGATCCGACTCTCGTACATGAGTTTAAACAAGTTCAGAGAAATAGGATGTTGGAGGAGCTAGCCTATCTGTGTTTGGCCGATCAACTATTCGCGCACGACTGCACATGATCTCCATCATCAACAGGCGGATGTTCTATGTAGCAGACTATGCTGAAGAAACACTTTGATAGGCATCTGACGAGGATTATAATCATGTTCCAAGCATTTTACCAATCGTGGATAATGTTCAAGTCCATGAGGTTGTAGAAACCCCATTTGGGCATGAAGTAGATATGCATGGGTTTGATATCCATAGTGATGATGAGAAATATGAAGAAACTTCTAAAAGTGCGATTGATGTGACCTCAAAGGTTACAAGGTGCCAAGAGCCCCTAGACTTCTTTACAATGATTATATCTTTAGGTGCTATAAGTGGACAAAGCCTGAAGATGGGAGGATCAAAGGAGCAAGTGGAAGCTAATCAAAATCAAACCAAACTAAATCAAAATCAAACCAAACAAACAACAAACATAAAACAAAACAAAAACCAACAAAACCCAACAAGAAATCAAGATGAAGCTTCCTCTACTCCGATAAATTCTTCACATCGAATAAAAGATAATCAAACAAATCAAGAAACATATCAAGATGCAAACAAAGAGATAGAGATATCTAGAAGGCTCATAGGTGACCAAATAGAGATAAAAAATGAGATACAAATAGAGAACCTAATAAATATGTCTGAAGATCGAGCTCGAGATGCATCCTTACATGATGACATCGGGCAAGATGTGGAGTATGATTGGATGTCACTTGATGGTGATGATCCTTTTCTAACACAAGATTCGGATAGAACTTCTGATCTAATGACTGAATTACATGAAGGAACTCCCATGGAACATGATGTTGAATCTAAGGACCTGTCAATAGAAGATCCGATGGGTAAGAAAATGGATATGCAGGAATCCGCATTATACATGCATACAGAGATCAAGAAAACGAACTTACTTATATGAAGGAGGACATGCAAATAATGAGTCCTCTAGAGGTTGAAATGTGTGATGACGAAGATGAGTATGATGCTAATCTAGAGGATGTACAAATGATAAGTCCTCTAGATAGTGATGTGTATGGCGATGGTGATAAGCATGATCCTAATCCTACCGATAGTCTAGATCAAGATCAAGATACTGATATTCTTTTGAGCGATGTCACATTGGACAAAGATCCTACACATAAAAAAGAGGATAAGTTGGATGGAGTTCAAAATAATGATATGTATGTAAATGATGCCACATTCCATGAAGAGAGAAATATGAATGAACATGAGGAGGATGAGAAAATACCATTGATCATTCCTCTAAATACTGATATGTATGTCAAAAATAATCATGTTGAGTTGAGTCCACACGTTGAAGAAATTGAGCATAAAGTGGCAGATGAAATGTTTATTGTGACATATGATAAATCAGATGCGTGTATAGCATTGAAGGATATCCAATGTAAAACTATTGAGTCAAACGATTGTAACGATGAAGCTCAAGTTGATTTGGATGCGTATGTTGAGATTCTCATACATGATGAGATTCTTGAGCAAGAATCAGTGATTGAAGAATCAATAATTGAAGAAGGTGGAATAAGTACATCCTCTGAAGAGAACGAGAAAGAATTGATGGAGATGGATGTAGAATCCTGTGATGATATTTTGGATAAAGAAATTGAAGATCAAGATTTTCTTGATTATGAGGATATGGATTCCATTCACATTGAGGGAGAAATATTCTGGGAACATAACAAAGACAATGATGAAGAGTTCCTGGAAAGACTAGAACAAGAAGCAGATACCATAATTAATGGGACTCAAGTAGAAAGGAATCATGATAGATTGGAAGACAAAAATGATTATGTATTATCATCCGAGCATGATGTTCACTTCTACTTGATGAAGGAATTGAATGAATCTAATCAATACGTTTATTTCGATGAAGATGAAGAACATATTCGAAATGATGCAATTGAAGATATTTCCTCAAATGATCCCAAGCATGAAATGAATCAAAATCCATGCTTGCACGGAATTTTTAAAAATGATTTAAGCATATTAAAAATCAACACTCTATATTCATGTGTGTTTGACTCATCGAGAGTAACCTCACATGAGAGGATCATGAATAAAGGAGACTATGCCCAAACGATTGAAACATGGATGTTTGAATTTTCTAAAAGCTATGTATGCCAATCAAGCCTACAAGGAATGGACGAGCAAATGAAATGGCTTGTCCACATATCTAACTTGTTTAAGAATGCTACCTTGATTGATGCAGTTCAGAGATGGCTTCTTTTCAAGCACAGTTTCTTTGGTGATCATATATCAAGGGAGATGGGTCTGAAGGGAAAAACCCTAATAAATGAGAATTAATAATACCATAAGGAAATTTGTAAATAAAAATGTATATATCTTGTGTTTTTTGCTTTAATCTTAAGATAGATAGAAGAAACCAAATAAAACTAAAAATGCAAGAAATTAAAGTGGGAACACCTATGGTAATGAATGCATGTTGGATGAGTGGTTTGAAGTCAAAATAATTCAAATAGATATTTTAATGTTCAAATGAATGAAGTTTTTTTTATGTGATTCTTGAATGTGATGCTACTAATTTCTCTTATGCAGTTTTGAGAACAGGTGTTGATAAGGAGCTAATCGAAGATCTAGAGTTTTGAGAGATTGTATAGAGGCAACCACTTTCGAGTTGCATGCTTATGTTTTATTGCAAATGGTTTTTGAAGTTCTTTCATGGACTGCATATGTATATAATGTCATTTTGATGTGATGTTTCTCATGATTTGTTTAGTTTCTATGAGTGCAGGAATGATCAAGCGAAGCCAACGGAGATGATGACTCAAGAACAAAGCCGTGAAAATCTTTTTCATTAGCTATCGTGCTTTAACCCTGATCTTTTCTTTGCACCATCTTTGAGATGCATTGCATGCCAAATATGCATGTAAAAATATATAGAAACACGTCTTTGAAATTCCGTAGAAGCACGTCCATCTGCACAATTAGATAGGTAAATATCATTGAAAAATAATAAAGCAAGTTTTGAGTGATAAGAGAGAATAGTTCTGAGTAAGGGAGAGTGATTGCATCTGTAAGAGAGTGGAGTTGTGAGTGATGTGAGCGTTGCTTAGATACCATAAAACCTTGATTTTTTGCACCATTTTTTGTTTCCCTTCATGCACCTAAAACATGCATAAATGAAATGTAAAGAGCACGAGTGATATTTTGGTTAAAACCCATAGTTGCACGAGTGATTGCACTTGTATTGAATTGTATATCCATAATAAAAATTGAGTGTAAATCCTCAACACCGAATGCCTGATACCTCCCCTATTTGCACCATGCTGTTTTTTATGCACTTAGAGTATGCATATGTAGGGCTCATTACATGGCCGTGCATAGGCACATTTGTTTTAACCCATGCACTTGATTTCACTCACATTTGGATTCTTGAAGACTTGCAGATACCGAGATCGATGGTGGTACATCCGGAGGATGTACAGGTTCAGAGGGGGTGGATGTGGTCACGATTTGAAGCCATTGCTTTCGGCATAAGATGTTTTGAAGAGGCTGAACCGCACTATTCGGGATGCTTCGCGATGTTATTTCTGGAAAAACCAAAGTCGAAAGGGATTTTTAGGTGCACTTTCCTATTGTGCCAACAAGAGGACGTGTGCATGCGGAGGATCTTCTTCCTTCTTGGCAGATATATGCAAAAGGCAAGGAATGTGAAGCGGATAGTTCACGGTGAAGGAGGAAGCAGAACGAAGTCCTCTTTTGGGGTTTGTCTGATAAGGCTTATTATTGGAGCTTCAAGAAAATTTTTGTAGGATACAAGGCAGTCCTGGGCAAAAGAATGAAGTTGTTCATGTTCTACCTTAATGCTTGTGGGCGAGACATTATCAGAAGGTGATGGTTATCCAATAAAAAATGAAGATTGGTTCATCGGTTGCATATGACGCAAGCAGCATGGTTCAGATCCGGGAATGGAATGAACAATTTGGGAAAAGGGAGATTATTCCAGAGGCGGCAGGCGAGGAAGGGTCGATGGGAGTTACTATCGCTGTCTGGATTTTTTTCTTCGGATGAAAAAGGAATAGAACGTGGAGCAGAACAGGTGGTCTGAGCGTGTCGCTGGCAGAGGCAAAGGATCCGACTCTCGTACATGAGTTTAAACAAGTTCAGAGAAATAGGATGTTGGAGGAGCTAGCCTATCTGTGTTTGGCCGATCAACTATTCGCGCACGACTGCACATGATCTCCATCATCAACAGGCGGATGTTCTATGTAGCAGACTATGCTGAAGAAACACTTTGATAGGCATCTGACGAGGAGTCAATCTTTTGATACGGACAACTATGCATACTCATACTTCTATGAAACGATGATAAGGATGCAATTCGGAGTGCTCGGAATCTGACAACGTTCTTCAGCTGCACCGCAGCAATCACCAGAGGTCAGAGACTCATACATGCAGAGGAGCTATCGTGTACACATATGATCTGCTGGGCAAAGAAGATTGACACATGCAGCAAAAGTAAAGCGGGCCTGGTCGATATGGATGGCCTAGTCAATGTTCCTAAAGCTGTGATGAACAAGGCGTGCCAATCTATATATGTAAATGCAAGGTAGACTAGTCCATCAAAAGTTCCGTTTATCTCATAATGATTGAATTGGTCTCCACGCAACAATAAGTCTTTGGGTTTACTTTTGAGTTGCATCTGGTAGCTAGCATGGACTTCCGATGGGCTGTAGACATGCATGCGTGTGTGTACAGTGTGTGGTGCGTGTGTGTGTGTCAGAGAGAGAGAGAGAACCAGCTGTTTAGGTATTGACATTGATGCATGTTATGAGTGAAAATTATCGTGTAGAATTGAAGTGACCTTTCACCTAGAGCTCCGAGTAGGTGAATGGTTTGGAAGGTTGAGCAAGCCATTGTTGATGTGTACTTTGAACAGTCTGGTTATATGCATTTCTGATGATGTATTGATCTTGATTACTGACTCTATGGTTTAGGCAGATGTTGCCTCCTGTGGGGTCCTGCCTCCTGTACAGCATATAAAAGTTTTCATTAATCAATTCTTAACTTTGCAATTTGTGTGCGATTAAACTGTTTGTCCGTAACATTCTGGCAGCAATCCTCGCCATCATGCCCGCGCAAAAGATATGGTAGACTGGATAGGCAAATTGTAGATTGGATTCGCAACATAAACAACGTTAATTTGGTGATTATTACACTCATCAGCACATGTTCATTGTAGGTAGAGTTGTGTGCGTGCTGTTTGAAAGGTGCATGGAAAGCTTCTCCTTTGATGCTTCCCTATGTGTGCCTCAGTTATGTTATATCCTTAGAGTGAGGAGTGTCTCTCTGACTAAGAGAATGTATCTTAAAACTATGTAAGAAGTGTCTCTATGACTAAAGATTTTACGTTGAAAACGAATAACATGACTTCCACCAGGGCAAGGCTTAATTTTGAGGGAACTCGGTTATGTTAAATGATGGGCACTCGAAGATATAACTACAATGGTACAATATGAGGCAAAACGTCTGCACTTGGCAGAATACCATAATGTGTGCTTGGTTGACCCAAGAGAAATACCTCTCTCATACTTAACTGTAAATGGCTTATTAAGTGAGGTATAAATTTCTTTGAAGGAACTTTGTTTACACTTTGAGTAATTTTATCCTACTTTCCCCTCCTTTTGTCCAACTCGACGACATACCTGGTGAACCCGACGTGAAAGGAGGGGTTGAGTGAGTTATAGAGCCACAAAGATTAGCATAATCAAAATGGAAGAAATCCTAGCTCAATTCCTACGATTTCAAGAAGAAGATAGGCGTCAAAAAGCCATCCAATCACTTCATGAACGTCTAGTCAATCGGTGTGGCTTTTTCAATGGAAAGAATGTCTCAAAGTTCTGCAAAGAATATGAACTCGAGGCCAAATATCTAGGTGTCGGATTAAGTCCGATGACGGAAAAAGAATTATGTGAAAACTTTATCTATGTGTCGGATTACGATGTGCGAGACCAAATAATGCAAATAAATCAAACGACATGGTCCCAATACAAAGCGACACTCCTCAAGCAGTTTATGCTAGAGGATCTTGATAAAGTAACTCGTAGATCTTTCCTAAGGTGGGTTCATATGCCCAAAGACCAACCAATTCTTGAGATCAAAGAAGAGTTTGAGCGACAATATGATGATCTTTCTGAGCACGATAAGAGGTGTATAAGTCATGAAAGAGTTTCATTGTTTCTTCGAACAATCGATGTTAATGCCCGAGAGGAGTTAATTCCACTTCTACAAGATATAGACTCCGACTCAGGACTCACAGAGGATTGGATGCTCGTCCATGAAGCTGTGATGAAATACGTAAAGAAACAACAAACAATAGAGAAATTTTTAAATGATTGGAGAACATATCTTCAAATAGATGAAAATTATAATCATGTTCCAAGCATTTTACCAATCGTGGATAATGTTCAAGTCCATGAGGTTGTAGAAACCCCATTTGGGCATGAAGTAGATATGCATGGGTTTGATATCCATAGTGATGATGAGAAATATGAAGAAACTTCTAAAAGTGCGATTGATGTGACCTCAAAGGTTACAAGGTGCCAAGAGCCCCTAGACTTCTTTACAATGATTATATCTTTAGGTGCCATAAGTGGACAAAGCCTGAAGATGGGAGGATCAAAGGAGCAAGTGGAAGCTAATCAAAATCAAACCAAACTAAATCAAAATCAAACCAAACAAACAACAAACATAAAACAAAACAAAAACCAACAAAACCCAACAAGAAATCAAGATGAAGCTTCCTCTACTCCGATAAATTCTTCACATCGAATAAAAGATAATCAAACAAATCAAGAAACATATCAAGATGCAAACAAAGAGATAGAGATATCTAGAAGGCTCATAGGTGACCAAATAGAGATAAAAAATGAGATACAAATAGAGAACCTAATAAATATGTCTGAAGATCGAGCTCGAGATGCATCCTTACATGATGACATCGGGCAAGATGTGGAGTATGATTGGATGTCACTTGATGGTGATGATCCTTTTCTAACACAAGATTCGGATAGAACTTCTGATCTAATGACTGAATTACATGAAGGAACTCCCATGGAACATGATGTTGAATCTAAGGACCTGTCAATAGAAGATCCGATGGGTAAGAAAATGGATATGCAGGAATCCGCATTATACATGCATACAGAGATCAAGAAAACGAACTTACTTATATGAAGGAGGACATGCAAATAATGAGTCCTCTAGAGGTTGAAATGTGTGATGACGAAGATGAGTATGATGCTAATCTAGAGGATGTACAAATGATAAGTCCTCTAGATAGTGATGTGTATGGCGATGGTGATAAGCATGATCCTAATCCTACCGATAGTCTAGATCAAGATCAAGATACTGATATTCTTTTGAGCGATGTCACATTGGACAAAGATCCTACACATAAAAAAGAGGATAAGTTGGATGGAGTTCAAAATAATGATATGTATGTAAATGATGCCACATTCCATGAAGAGAGAAATATGAATGAACATGAGGAGGATGAGAAAATACCATTGATCATTCCTCTAAATACTGATATGTATGTCAAAAATAATCATGTTGAGTTGAGTCCACACGTTGAAGAAATTGAGCATAAAGTGGCAGATGAAATGTTTATTGTGACATATGATAAATCAGATGCGTGTATAGCATTGAAGGATATCCAATGTAAAACTATTGAGTCAAACGATTGTAACGATGAAGCTCAAGTTGATTTGGATGCGTATGTTGAGATTCTCATACATGATGAGATTCTTGAGCAAGAATCAGTGATTGAAGAATCAATAATTGAAGAAGGTGGAATAAGTACATCCTCTGAAGAGAACGAGAAAGAATTGATGGACATGGATGTAGAATCCTGTGATGATATTTTGGATAAAGAAATTGAAGATCAAGATTTTCTTGATTATGAGGATATGGATTCCATTCACATTGAGGGAGAAATATTCTGGGAACATAACAAAGACAATGATGAAGAGTTCCTGGAAAGACTAGAACAAGAAGCAGATACCATAATTAATGGGACTCAAGTAGAAAGGAATCATGATAGATTGGAAGACAAAAATGATTATGTATTATCATCCGAGCATGATGTTCACTTCTACTTGATGAAGGAATTGAATGAATCTAATCAATACGTTTATTTCGATGAAGATGAAGAACATATTCGAAATGATGCAATTGAAGATATTTCCTCAAATGATCCCAAGCATGAAATGAATCAAAATCCATGCTTGCACGGAATTTTTAAAAATGATTTAAGCATATTAAAAATCAACACTCTATATTCATGTGTGTTTGACTCATCGAGAGTAACCTCACATGAGAGGATCATGAATAAAGGAGACTATGCCCAAACGATTGAAACATGGATGTTTGAATTTTCTAAAAGCTATGTATGCCAGTCAAGCCTACAAGGAATGGACGAGCAAATGAAATGGCTTGTCCACATATCTAACTTGTTTAAGAATGCTACCTTGATTGATGCAGTTCAGAGATGGCTTCTTTTCAAGCACAGTTTCTTTGGTGATCATATATCAAGGGAGATGGGTCTGAAGGGAAAAACCCTAATAAATGAGAATTAATAATACCATAAGGAAATTTGTAAATAAAAATGTATATATCTTGTGTTTTTTGCTTTAATCTTAAGATAGATAGAAGAAACCAAATAAAACTAAAAATGCAAGAAATTAAAGTGGGAACACCTATGGTAATGAATGCATGTTGGATGAGTGGTTTGAAGTCAAAATAATTCAAATAGATATTTTAATGTTCAAATGAATGAAGTTTTTTTTATGTGATTCTTGAATGTGATGCTACTAATTTCTCTTATGCAGTTTTGAGAACAGGTGTTGATAAGGAGCTAATCGAAGATCTAGAGTTTTGAGAGATTGTATAGAGGCAACCACTTTCGAGTTGCATGCTTATGTTTTATTGCAAATGGTTTTTGAAGTTCTTTCATGGACTGCATATGTATATAATGTCATTTTGATGTGATGTTTCTCATGATTTGTTTAGTTTCTATGAGTGCAGGAATGATCAAGCGAAGCCAACGGAGATGATGACTCAAGAACAAAGCCGTGAAAATCTTTTTCATTAGCTATCGTGCTTTAACCCTGATCTTTTCTTTGCACCATCTTTGAGATGCATTGCATGCCAAATATGCATGTAAAAATATATAGAAACACGTCTTTGAAATTCCGTAGAAGCACGTCCATCTGCACAATTAGATAGGTAAATATCATTGAAAAATAATAAAGCAAGTTTTGAGTGATAAGAGAGAATAGTTCTGAGTAAGGGAGAGTGATTGCATCTGTAAGAGAGTGGAGTTGTGAGTGATGTGAGCGTTGCTTAGATACCATAAAACCTTGATTTTTTGCACCATTTTTTGTTTCCCTTCATGCACCTAAAACATGCATAAATGAAATGTAAAGAGCACGAGTGATATTTTGGTTAAAACCCATAGTTGCACGAGTGATTGCACTTGTATTGAATTGTATATCCATAATAAAAATTGAGTGTAAATCCTCAACACCGAATGCCTGATACCTCCCCTATTTGCACCATGCTGTTTTTTATGCACTTAGAGTATGCATATGTAGGGCTCATTACATGGCCGTGCATAGGCACATTTGTTTTAACCCATGCACTTGATTTCACTCACATTTGGATTCTTGAAGACTTGCAGATACCGAGATCGATGGTGGTACATCCGGAGGATGTACAGGTTCAGAGGGGGTGGATGTGGTCACGATTTGAAGCCATTGCTTTCGGCATAAGATGTTTTGAAGAGGCTGAACCGCACTATTCGGGATGCTTCGCGATGTTATTTCTGGAAAAACCAAAGTCGAAAGGGATTTTTAGGTGCACTTTCCTATTGTGCCAACAAGAGGACGTGTGCATGCGGAGGATCTTCTTCCTTCTTGGCAGATATATGCAAAAGGCAAGGAATGTGAAGCGGATAGTTCACGGTGAAGGAGGAAGCAGAACGAAGTCCTCTTTTGGGGTTTGTCTGATAAGGCTTATTATTGGAGCTTCAAGAAAATTTTTGTAGGATACAAGGCAGTCCTGGGCAAAAGAATGAAGTTGTTCATGTTCTACCTTAATGCTTGTGGGCGAGACATTATCAGAAGGTGATGGTTATCCAATAAAAAATGAAGATTGGTTCATCGGTTGCATATGACGCAAGCAGCATGGTTCAGATCCGGGAATGGAATGAACAATTTGGGAAAAGGGAGATTATTCCAGAGGCGGCAGGCGAGGAAGGGTCGATGGGAGTTACTATCGCTGTCTGGATTTTTTTCTTCGGATGAAAAAGGAATAGAACGTGGAGCAGAACAGGTGGTCTGAGCGTGTCGCTGGCAGAGGCAAAGGATCCGACTCTCGTACATGAGTTTAAACAAGTTCAGAGAAATAGGATGTTGGAGGAGCTAGCCTATCTGTGTTTGGCCGATCAACTATTCGCGCACGACTGCACATGATCTCCATCATCAACAGGCGGATGTTCTATGTAGCAGACTATGCTGAAGAAACACTTTGATAGGCATCTGACGAGGAGTCAATCTTTTGATACGGACAACTATGCATACTCATACTTCTATGAAACGATGATAAGGATGCAATTCGGAGTGCTCGGAATCTGACAACGTTCTTCAGCTGCACCGCAGCAATCACCAGAGGTCAGAGACTCATACATGCAGAGGAGCTATCGTGTACACATATGATCTGCTGGGCAAAGAAGATTGACACATGCAGCAAAAGTAAAGCGGGCCTGGTCGATATGGATGGCCTAGTCAATGTTCCTAAAGCTGTGATGAACAAGGCGTGCCAATCTATATATGTAAATGCAAGGTAGACTAGTCCATCAAAAGTTCCGTTTATCTCATAATGATTGAATTGGTCTCCACGCAACAATAAGTCTTTGGGTTTACTTTTGAGTTGCATCTGGTAGCTAGCATGGACTTCCGATGGGCTGTAGACATGCATGCGTGTGTGTACAGTGTGTGGTGCGTGTGTGTGTGTCAGAGAGAGAGAGAGAACCAGCTGTTTAGGTATTGACATTGATGCATGTTATGAGTGAAAATTATCGTGTAGAATTGAAGTGACCTTTCACCTAGAGCTCCGAGTAGGTGAATGGTTTGGAAGGTTGAGCAAGCCATTGTTGATGTGTACTTTGAACAGTCTGGTTATATGCATTTCTGATGATGTATTGATCTTGATTACTGACTCTATGGTTTAGGCAGATGTTGCCTCCTGTGGGGTCCTGCCTCCTGTACAGCATATAAAAGTTTTCATTAATCAATTCTTAACTTTGCAATTTGTGTGCGATTAAACTGTTTGTCCGTAACATTCTGGCAGCAATCCTCGCCATCATGCCCGCGCAAAAGATATGGTAGACTGGATAGGCAAATTGTAGATTGGATTCGCAACATAAACAACGTTAATTTGGTGATTATTACACTCATCAGCACATGTTCATTGTAGGTAGAGTTGTGTGCGTGCTGTTTGAAAGGTGCATGGAAAGCTTCTCCTTTGATGCTTCCCTATGTGTGCCTCAGTTATGTTATATCCTTAGAGTGAGGAGTGTCTCTCTGACTAAGAGAATGTATCTTAAAACTATGTAAGAAGTGTCTCTATGACTAAAGATTTTACGTTGAAAACGAATAACATGACTTCCACCAGGGCAAGGCTTAATTTTGAGGGAACTCGGTTATGTTAAATGATGGGCACTCGAAGATATAACTACAATGGTACAATATGAGGCAAAACGTCTGCACTTGGCAGAATACCATAATGTGTGCTTGGTTGACCCAAGAGAAATACCTCTCTCATACTTAACTGTAAATGGCTTATTAAGTGAGGTATAAATTTCTTTGAAGGAACTTTGTTTACACTTTGAGTAATTTTATCCTACTTTCCCCTCCTTTTGTCCAACTCGACGACATACCTGGTGAACCCGACGTGAAAGGAGGGGTTGAGTGAGTTATAGAGCCACAAAGATTAGCATAATCAAAATGGAAGAAATCCTAGCTCAATTCCTACGATTTCAAGAAGAAGATAGGCGTCAAAAAGCCATCCAATCACTTCATGAACGTCTAGTCAATCGGTGTGGCTTTTTCAATGGAAAGAATGTCTCAAAGTTCTGCAAAGAATATGAACTCGAGGCCAAATATCTAGGTGTCGGATTAAGTCCGATGACGGAAAAAGAATTATGTGAAAACTTTATCTATGTGTCGGATTACGATGTGCGAGACCAAATAATGCAAATAAATCAAACGACATGGTCCCAATACAAAGCGACACTCCTCAAGCAGTTTATGCTAGAGGATCTTGATAAAGTAACTCGTAGATCTTTCCTAAGGTGGGTTCATATGCCCAAAGACCAACCAATTCTTGAGATCAAAGAAGAGTTTGAGCGACAATATGATGATCTTTCTGAGCACGATAAGAGGTGTATAAGTCATGAAAGAGTTTCATTGTTTCTTCGAACAATCGATGTTAATGCCCGAGAGGAGTTAATTCCACTTCTACAAGATATAGACTCCGACTCAGGACTCACAGAGGATTGGATGCTCGTCCATGAAGCTGTGATGAAATACGTAAAGAAACAACAAACAATAGAGAAATTTTTAAATGATTGGAGAACATATCTTCAAATAGATGAAAATTATAATCATGTTCCAAGCATTTTACCAATCGTGGATAATGTTCAAGTCCATGAGGTTGTAGAAACCCCATTTGGGCATGAAGTAGATATGCATGGGTTTGATATCCATAGTGATGATGAGAAATATGAAGAAACTTCTAAAAGTGCGATTGATGTGACCTCAAAGGTTACAAGGTGCCAAGAGCCCCTAGACTTCTTTACAATGATTATATCTTTAGGTGCCATAAGTGGACAAAGCCTGAAGATGGGAGGATCAAAGGAGCAAGTGGAAGCTAATCAAAATCAAACCAAACTAAATCAAAATCAAACCAAACAAACAACAAACATAAAACAAAACAAAAACCAACAAAACCCAACAAGAAATCAAGATGAAGCTTCCTCTACTCCGATAAATTCTTCACATCGAATAAAAGATAATCAAACAAATCAAGAAACATATCAAGATGCAAACAAAGAGATAGAGATATCTAGAAGGCTCATAGGTGACCAAATAGAGATAAAAAATGAGATACAAATAGAGAACCTAATAAATATGTCTGAAGATCGAGCTCGAGATGCATCCTTACATGATGACATCGGGCAAGATGTGGAGTATGATTGGATGTCACTTGATGGTGATGATCCTTTTCTAACACAAGATTCGGATAGAACTTCTGATCTAATGACTGAATTACATGAAGGAACTCCCATGGAACATGATGTTGAATCTAAGGACCTGTCAATAGAAGATCCGATGGGTAAGAAAATGGATATGCAGGAATCCGCATTATACATGCATACAGAGATCAAGAAAACGAACTTACTTATATGAAGGAGGACATGCAAATAATGAGTCCTCTAGAGGTTGAAATGTGTGATGACGAAGATGAGTATGATGCTAATCTAGAGGATGTACAAATGATAAGTCCTCTAGATAGTGATGTGTATGGCGATGGTGATAAGCATGATCCTAATCCTACCGATAGTCTAGATCAAGATCAAGATACTGATATTCTTTTGAGCGATGTCACATTGGACAAAGATCCTACACATAAAAAAGAGGATAAGTTGGATGGAGTTCAAAATAATGATATGTATGTAAATGATGCCACATTCCATGAAGAGAGAAATATGAATGAACATGAGGAGGATGAGAAAATACCATTGATCATTCCTCTAAATACTGATATGTATGTCAAAAATAATCATGTTGAGTTGAGTCCACACGTTGAAGAAATTGAGCATAAAGTGGCAGATGAAATGTTTATTGTGACATATGATAAATCAGATGCGTGTATAGCATTGAAGGATATCCAATGTAAAACTATTGAGTCAAACGATTGTAACGATGAAGCTCAAGTTGATTTGGATGCGTATGTTGAGATTCTCATACATGATGAGATTCTTGAGCAAGAATCAGTGATTGAAGAATCAATAATTGAAGAAGGTGGAATAAGTACATCCTCTGAAGAGAACGAGAAAGAATTGATGGACATGGATGTAGAATCCTGTGATGATATTTTGGATAAAGAAATTGAAGATCAAGATTTTCTTGATTATGAGGATATGGATTCCATTCACATTGAGGGAGAAATATTCTGGGAACATAACAAAGACAATGATGAAGAGTTCCTGGAAAGACTAGAACAAGAAGCAGATACCATAATTAATGGGACTCAAGTAGAAAGGAATCATGATAGATTGGAAGACAAAAATGATTATGTATTATCATCCGAGCATGATGTTCACTTCTACTTGATGAAGGAATTGAATGAATCTAATCAATACGTTTATTTCGATGAAGATGAAGAACATATTCGAAATGATGCAATTGAAGATATTTCCTCAAATGATCCCAAGCATGAAATGAATCAAAATCCATGCTTGCACGGAATTTTTAAAAATGATTTAAGCATATTAAAAATCAACACTCTATATTCATGTGTGTTTGACTCATCGAGAGTAACCTCACATGAGAGGATCATGAATAAAGGAGACTATGCCCAAACGATTGAAACATGGATGTTTGAATTTTCTAAAAGCTATGTATGCCAGTCAAGCCTACAAGGAATGGACGAGCAAATGAAATGGCTTGTCCACATATCTAACTTGTTTAAGAATGCTACCTTGATTGATGCAGTTCAGAGATGGCTTCTTTTCAAGCACAGTTTCTTTGGTGATCATATATCAAGGGAGATGGGTCTGAAGGGAAAAACCCTAATAAATGAGAATTAATAATACCATAAGGAAATTTGTAAATAAAAATGTATATATCTTGTGTTTTTTGCTTTAATCTTAAGATAGATAGAAGAAACCAAATAAAACTAAAAATGCAAGAAATTAAAGTGGGAACACCTATGGTAATGAATGCATGTTGGATGAGTGGTTTGAAGTCAAAATAATTCAAATAGATATTTTAATGTTCAAATGAATGAAGTTTTTTTTATGTGATTCTTGAATGTGATGCTACTAATTTCTCTTATGCAGTTTTGAGAACAGGTGTTGATAAGGAGCTAATCGAAGATCTAGAGTTTTGAGAGATTGTATAGAGGCAACCACTTTCGAGTTGCATGCTTATGTTTTATTGCAAATGGTTTTTGAAGTTCTTTCATGGACTGCATATGTATATAATGTCATTTTGATGTGATGTTTCTCATGATTTGTTTAGTTTCTATGAGTGCAGGAATGATCAAGCGAAGCCAACGGAGATGATGACTCAAGAACAAAGCCGTGAAAATCTTTTTCATTAGCTATCGTGCTTTAACCCTGATCTTTTCTTTGCACCATCTTTGAGATGCATTGCATGCCAAATATGCATGTAAAAATATATAGAAACACGTCTTTGAAATTCCGTAGAAGCACGTCCATCTGCACAATTAGATAGGTAAATATCATTGAAAAATAATAAAGCAAGTTTTGAGTGATAAGAGAGAATAGTTCTGAGTAAGGGAGAGTGATTGCATCTGTAAGAGAGTGGAGTTGTGAGTGATGTGAGCGTTGCTTAGATACCATAAAACCTTGATTTTTTGCACCATTTTTTGTTTCCCTTCATGCACCTAAAACATGCATAAATGAAATGTAAAGAGCACGAGTGATATTTTGGTTAAAACCCATAGTTGCACGAGTGATTGCACTTGTATTGAATTGTATATCCATAATAAAAATTGAGTGTAAATCCTCAACACCGAATGCCTGATACCTCCCCTATTTGCACCATGCTGTTTTTTATGCACTTAGAGTATGCATATGTAGGGCTCATTACATGGCCGTGCATAGGCACATTTGTTTTAACCCATGCACTTGATTTCACTCACATTTGGATTCTTGAAGACTTGCAGATACCGAGATCGATGGTGGTACATCCGGAGGATGTACAGGTTCAGAGGGGGTGGATGTGGTCACGATTTGAAGCCATTGCTTTCGGCATAAGATGTTTTGAAGAGGCTGAACCGCACTATTCGAGATGCTTCGCGATGTTATTTCTGGAAAAACCAAAGTCGAAAGGGATTTTTAGGTGCACTTTCCTATTGTGCCAACAAGAGGACGTGTGCATGCGGAGGATCTTCTTCCTTCTTGGCAGATATATGCAAAAGGCAAGGAATGTGAAGCGGATAGTTCACGGTGAAGGAGGAAGCAGAACGAAGTCCTCTTTTGGGGTTTGTCTGATAAGGCTTATTATTGGAGCTTCAAGAAAATTTTTGTAGGATACAAGGCAGTCCTGGGCAAAAGAATGAAGTTGTTCATGTTCTACCTTAATGCTTGTGGGCGAGACATTATCAGAAGGTGATGGTTATCCAATAAAAAATGAAGATTGGTTCATCGGTTGCATATGACGCAAGCAGCATGGTTCAGATCCGGGAATGGAATGAACAATTTGGGAAAAGGGAGATTATTCCAGAGGCGGCAGGCGAGGAAGGGTCGATGGGAGTTACTATCGCTGTCTGGATTTTTTTCTTCGGATGAAAAAGGAATAGAACGTGGAGCAGAACAGGTGGTCTGAGCGTGTCGCTGGCAGAGGCAAAGGATCCGACTCTCGTACATGAGTTTAAACAAGTTCAGAGAAATAGGATGTTGGAGGAGCTAGCCTATCTGTGTTTGGCCGATCAACTATTCGCGCACGACTGCACATGATCTCCATCATCAACAGGCGGATGTTCTATGTAGCAGACTATGCTGAAGAAACACTTTGATAGGCATCTGACGAGGAGTCAATCTTTTGATACGGACAACTATGCATACTCATACTTCTATGAAACGATGATAAGGATGCAATTCGGAGTGCTCGGAATCTGACAACGTTCTTCAGCTGCACCGCAGCAATCACCAGAGGTCAGAGACTCATACATGCAGAGGAGCTATCGTGTACACATATGATCTGCTGGGCAAAGAAGATTGACACATGCAGCAAAAGTAAAGCGGGCCTGGTCGATATGGATGGCCTAGTCAATGTTCCTAAAGCTGTGATGAACAAGGCGTGCCAATCTATATATGTAAATGCAAGGTAGACTAGTCCATCAAAAGTTCCGTTTATCTCATAATGATTGAATTGGTCTCCACGCAACAATAAGTCTTTGGGTTTACTTTTGAGTTGCATCTGGTAGCTAGCATGGACTTCCGATGGGCTGTAGACATGCATGCGTGTGTGTACAGTGTGTGGTGCGTGTGTGTGTGTCAGAGAGAGAGAGAGAACCAGCTGTTTAGGTATTGACATTGATGCATGTTATGAGTGAAAATTATCGTGTAGAATTGAAGTGACCTTTCACCTAGAGCTCCGAGTAGGTGAATGGTTTGGAAGGTTGAGCAAGCCATTGTTGATGTGTACTTTGAACAGTCTGGTTATATGCATTTCTGATGATGTATTGATCTTGATTACTGACTCTATGGTTTAGGCAGATGTTGCCTCCTGTGGGGTCCTGCCTCCTGTACAGCATATAAAAGTTTTCATTAATCAATTCTTAACTTTGCAATTTGTGTGCGATTAAACTGTTTGTCCGTAACATTCTGGCAGCAATCCTCGCCATCATGCCCGCGCAAAAGATATGGTAGACTGGATAGGCAAATTGTAGATTGGATTCGCAACATAAACAACGTTAATTTGGTGATTATTACACTCATCAGCACATGTTCATTGTAGGTAGAGTTGTGTGCGTGCTGTTTGAAAGGTGCATGGAAAGCTTCTCCTTTGATGCTTCCCTATGTGTGCCTCAGTTATGTTATATCCTTAGAGTGAGGAGTGTCTCTCTGACTAAGAGAATGTATCTTAAAACTATGTAAGAAGTGTCTCTATGACTAAAGATTTTACGTTGAAAACGAATAACATGACTTCCACCAGGGCAAGGCTTAATTTTGAGGGAACTCGGTTATGTTAAATGATGGGCACTCGAAGATATAACTACAATGGTACAATATGAGGCAAAACGTCTGCACTTGGCAGAATACCATAATGTGTGCTTGGTTGACCCAAGAGAAATACCTCTCTCATACTTAACTGTAAATGGCTTATTAAGTGAGGTATAAATTTCTTTGAAGGAACTTTGTTTACACTTTGAGTAATTTTATCCTACTTTCCCCTCCTTTTGTCCAACTCGACGACAACGTTGTCCGTTTTGCGCATGCTTTGAGCCCTTCGGTTGCTCTCAGTATCTTGGTACCTTTCCGCCATGACAATCGCGTCCTCCCATGTGTTGGGCGATTGCTTTTCTATATCGCATCTTGTCCAAATGCTACACCTGTATAGGAACCCATGCAGCCGATCGAGATCATGCATCTCTGTTATCTGCAACATAAGCCTTCTATACTTACGTATGTATTCAGACAACGGGCCTTCCTGCTTGAGGCCCCTCCACTCGTCCCTGAGTTTGAAGGATTCATTTTAAGGGATGAAGTACTCCTCAAATGCCGCCTTGAAGTCCTTCCATGAAGTGAATTCCTCCCTTGCTGACTCTGCCAAGAACCATGCATCGGCGTCGTCGGCCAGGAAGGATGCGGCGATTTTTACCCAGTGCCGTTTGCCCACCCTTTGTAGGTCGAGGTATTGCTCCATGTCTCGTAGCCATTTGGAGACTGCGAGAGAGTTGCGTTTACCCCGAAACTTTTCTGGTGGACATGGCTTGAACTTTCCATAGGAATCCGAGTCGCTCCCATCGTCAGAGGAGGAGATGGGCCGACATTGCCGTATATGTGGCTGACGGCCTTGCCGGGATGTTCGTCCCGAGGTCTCACCCTCTTGTGCCTCTGGTTGCTTCCCCGTATCCTTATTCTTATCTCCTTTCGGTTCCACCTGACTTTTGAGGAGCCGTGTTAGGTCGGCAATGGTGGACTCAAGACGGCCCATGCGGTGTTCTTGAGCCACCATCCAGTCTAGCGGCGCGTCCTCTTTATCTTTTTCCATCGTCCCAAAATCATAATTTCGTGTGACGGGAGGCGGGGTCTGCGGTCGTTTCCCCTTGTTCCTCCGTCTTTCTTTTCCCGTTTCTTTATGGCCGCCACCGCGCGGCTCCACATCGCTGAGAAAGACATCGTTATCTTCATCCTCCATCACGGTATACTAAGTAGGACGTTGAGACGCGGTCCCCAGCACTGATGTGACAACCAGTCCGTCCTCTTTTCCAAGGCCGCTTGGATCGAGCGAGGCTTTGATACCAACTGTGATGAAAAAGATAAACAAGCACCCCGGGCTCGCTCGGCGACTCGCACCGGCCCGTCGGTAGGGTGTCTTGCTTGAGTGTTTGTTCGCTTGCTTGAAAGCAGAAAGTCACTTGTTGAATGAAAAACTTGCTTGCATTAGAAAGAGAACGATTACAGAAAGAACGGCATAAGCCGGCCCGCGTTGAGCGTCGCGGGTAAACGCGTTACAATGAGCCGGCCCGCGTTAAGCGTCGCGGGCAAACGCGTACAACGGCCCCTCGATGGCACAACGGCGCTTTCGAGAGGTGCGTGCGGAGGGGACTAGCACGAAGGCTACCGCACGTTGAGCGCAAGGGTCACTTGGTTCGCTTGGGTCACTTGGGTCGGAGGCTCACTATGTCCCCCTATAAGTACTTGCAATTTGGCGCCGGTCGGCAAACCACACAAGCACCAACAGGGCCTAGATAGAAATACAGGAGGGGGGCTCTTGCCCACGGGTTGTCACAGTCGCCAGTCGAAGGCGTCGGGCAGAAATCTATGCTTCCTGTTTCCTAATGGGAGGCTTTAACAGATGGACGGCGTTCGCTGGGCCTCGGCCAAGATTTGTGGGCGGCGACTCCTAGTATTTGGGATGGCCTTCTACGGAGGACCGTGAAGCTCGGCTGAACGCCCGAGGTTCTTCGCACCTTTTTATGTTCCACGTCAATGTTGCTGTCGCCGCCAGCGTTTTTTAATCGGATCGCCCCACAATCAGGATTCTCAAGCCAGTCTCTCAGAGTTGTTTATCATCACTGACTCAACTTTTGGCGTAGCGGTTGTCGGTTGATGGCCTCCTTCCAGTGGTCGAGGCCCTCATGCAGGTTGATAGCCTCCGTTGGCTGTGGGGACTATTTCAAGGTTCATGCACGGTGGAGGGACTACGGCTGGGATTTGCCAGCTCGCGGGGCGGCGGGGGAGGGGGGGGCGGGGAAATTCTCTCCAAGCAGATTTGAATGGTCTCTTTCAATGAGATTAAATAGGGAGTGTATTATAATTCAGTCTTTGTTGGGCGATATTGGTTTAGTGATGCCAAGATGAAAAGTTTAGATTTGTATTTGAGTGAGGTCTTCTTCGAGCAAGCTTGTGTCGGAAGCCTACTTTGAGGTTTTCAGGTAGTCCTAGTTCAAAAAGTGAAAGGTATGGAGCTTTCCATTAAGTGGGCTAGAGTTTAGAAGATGGATGTTTAAGAACCCCATGGAAGTTCGATTTGGAGCCACACATACTCCATCCCATTTCTACATTGGAAACTCTCTCCTTGGTGAAGGATAACATTGTAGATCACCTTCAATACCTCGAGTGAGGGTTAGAATTGATGAATCTATTAAATTAATTATTTGAAAAAGCAATCTCTTAAGTCGTACACCTTATAGACCCATACAATTCATTATCTCTTTGATGGTCTCCAATCGGCAAGCAAGACAAGACAATCATTTTCCCGCATGTATGTGCATGATTCCTGTCACTTACGAATGGAAGGAGCACGGACATTTTATATAGTGCTATAACAAATCCGATAGCAACATATGTGGGTTTCCTCCTTGGTTGTGCATGCATTCGTTGATAATTCCTCCATTCCTTGTGTTATAAACTTCTAGCTTGGAGCCCCAAGTCAATGATAACAATAGGTGCTTCTGTATCATTAGACAACTAATTCACTTAGTCTAGTGCTTAAGTCTTATGGATGGGAGTTGGGTCCAACTCATGGGGAGCATGGGAAGAGAGCTCCTCCCAAATAGCTCTAGAGCCTTTGAGATCCATCCTCTCAAGTTAATATGAATTAACTATAATCCAATGGGACTTAACTCGAGTGGTGAGTACAACTACCACTAGTTGACTCTATTGGACAAGTGTAAAAGAAATTGTGGAGATTACACATGCATATGTGGACTCCAGTTAATCCAAAGGCCATCGTTAATTTGAGAATCTATATAATAGTTGGTTGGGTGGAGATTCATAGGTCATTCTCTCAAGCGTGGAGACTAGGTTCTTAACATAGTTATTTTACTTGCTAGTGGAGCTTCCATGGAAACCTTCAACTTATCATGTTCTTCCTCAAGTTAGAGCTTCCATGGAAACATTATGATTCCATCATCTATACTTATTATGAGCTTTCATTCACCTCTTACACTTGTATGGATATGCATACTACTCCTTTGAGAATGAAGAACTATCCAAGAATTCTAATTGCATGCAAAGATTGTCCTCTCAGAAAGCTGATTGATTCAATCGAATCCATGACATGCAAGGAGAAGGCACATGTGCTATCCACATTAGCCCCATACTTTTTAGTGAACACCTATTTTACTTATATTTTATTTTTATGGTGGAAGTTTTCCTAAGTTTTGAACCACATTCTTCTTGGGCCTCTACATATAATATATCTGAGAGCATGTTATGTTCTTTTGAATATTTTTCTCTATCATTTGGAACTCAAAGCATAGATTTAAACTTCTTCCAATGCACTATTTTGTCATATGTTGAGGTAACTATGTTACTCTCTCAATCTACATGATGGGAGAGTTGAATCTTTTGCTTGAAATGAAGAGATTAAAGAAGCTTCCGTGTTCCAAAATTGAATGGAGAGAAGGGAACAAAATTATGAAGGAGGCACACTTCCAAATTTCCTCTTTTTCGAGACTTCTATGCTTTGTCTTACACTAATTTCTCATACAAAAGTAAAGCTTCTTTAGAACTAGGAGAAAGAGAGAGATAAAGGAAGAAGATAGAGAGCCTTGATGTAGCTATTGAAGGTAACAAAACTATTCTTTTTGCTTATGATTCATGGCATGATAGTTATGAATAATCATGCCTAGTTAGCTCTCCTTTCCACATGTAGATGCTTTATTTCATGCATTGAAAGAGCAGCTTGAACATGCATGCATTTATGAGAAAAATGAAAATCATGCAAGATGGCATTTTTGTTCATCATTTTAAATATAAAATTTGTTTTTTTGTTTACATGTGTTCTTTGGAGTTTTTATAGCAGGTGCATCCCTTTAAATTTAAGAGAGTATCTCACAAGGCCAATTGGGAAGCCTCCAAGTCGACAACTTTAGTCACTATTTGTAGTTAGTGGCCATCTAACAGTCAACCAACATCAAACATGTGCTGCTCTTTGCTTGAGTGTCCATTTTCAACCAATTTTAGCTTTCTGAAAAGCTCATTTCATAAGCTTTCTAGTAACAAAAATTCACCAGAATGGGAGTTGACTTGGTTTTTGTACATAGAAAAAAAAGTTCAGCTATCAAGTTTTGATAGTTTTGGTGATGGAGTTGGTGTCTACATCGGTCATTTTTTGGCATAATAACACTTAAAAATATGGAATGGAAGTGTTTCTACATGCTTTTGCTTGTATAAATTTACTAGAGAAGCTTAGGAAGTGCCTCAAGTTGTATTTTAGACTAGTTTTGATCGCCCAAAGTCATTTTAAAGTGCAAATTATAAGTGCATGTAGATTTTTCTATTTGTTCACCCATAGAGGAACTATGTGGATGTATTTGTATACAAGGGGGTGAGAAATTCCTACCTCAAACATTGTATTCTTATTTTCAGACAAGGAGGCACACATTGCTTGCCTTGAGCATGGTATTTGGGTGAGGGAATGAATGCATTAGAGGGAATGGACATGGGTGGGTGCACATGCACATGCATAGTTCATCAATTATTTCATCATCATCCATAGATCCATTGTCATGGCGTAGGGTACTTATGTGTTGAAATTATGCTATGCATGTTAAGAGGAATATTACATTCTAGTTAAATGAGTTAGGAAAAGATAATAAAAGTACATGAAACTATGAAGATAAGTATCTTTTTAATGCAACCATAATGATAAGTATAATTTAATATTGTACTTATTCCAAGAAGGTTTATAATTAACCTTTAAGTAAAATTGAAAGAGGTAGCAACCATTCATGCTCAAGTTATAGTGATGGGAGTAAGGAAAAGAGATAAGCCATGCTCAAGTTCCTAGTTAATCCCCAAACAATAGGTAGTGGTGCTTAAGTTCTATGATTGGTATAGCCCAAGGGATATCAATCTTGAAGAGATTCTATAGATTTAGAATATGAAAAGCATTAGGAGATGCTTAGAATTGAGTTGAGGGGGAGACTTCTAGAAAATCCTTGGGGTAAGCCAACGAGCTTTCAAGATTCAGAAAGAGATCTAAATATGAAGAACATTTGTTTATCACTACCACTTGATCAATAGAAATGATCAAACTTGGTTAGGATTTTTCGAGTAGTTGCGATTGGAAGTACTACAAATTTTGCCAAGGTTCTTGCAATAAGTTCATGAATGATGCATGAGATGCGAAAAGATTTACCTCTTAAGTACGATTGGATCTTGAAAGAGTTTTTCAAGATGTGATAATTAAGAGGTAAAAGG
This sequence comes from Ceratopteris richardii, assembly GCA_020310875.1. Taxonomy (NCBI): domain Eukaryota; kingdom Viridiplantae; phylum Streptophyta; class Polypodiopsida; order Polypodiales; family Pteridaceae; genus Ceratopteris; species Ceratopteris richardii. Next base: position 163,375,995 of record CM035408.1, on the reverse strand, counting down.
GTCTAGATATACCCTAGTGGTCAAAGGGGTTAGCCTCAAAACTTTGGAGCAAGATCTCTAGTTACATAAAAGCTCAAAGTTATTAGAAATTGGCACATTGATCAGTTTCTAGTAAAGGTTTTGAATGTAAGAAAAAATCATTCTTAACAAAAGTCATTACATGATGGTGTGGATGTGGGATTGATGGTTCAAAACATTAAGTTTTACATCAACATTGTATGGGATGTCGTTCTTAAAAGTGATAGATGCTTAAGCTCAAGTCTTCAAGAAAGATATCTAAGTTTGGATAGGTTGGTAAATTCATTTAGAATTTGATTTGGCCTAGTGAAATCTAGGTTGACAAAGGTGAGGGAACCTTTCTTTCCTACATTCTACTAGGATCTTGAAGCGTCAAAGTAGTCCTCTAGTCATGTAACATGCTAGTGGATGTTGGTTGGAAGAGGACCATAGTACAAACATCTAAGTGAGATGTTATGGTAAACCATAATCAATTTCATTTGTTAAGCTAGGTTCTAGTGAATTTCAGAAGAGTTCTCAATATTTTTGAGTATCTATCCATTTTTTATAGATGCATGCACAAGTGGTTCATATATATGGATCAAGTTAGTCGTTTGGTTGGAGATATTATATTCCACCTATTTCACATGTTTGTGCTATGGATGCACAATTTGCACATAACAAAACACTACATTAGGAAGGGATGTATTTAATCCTACCATACTTTGCACTAGATTCAACTTGTTAAGTGCAAAGATGGATGGTACTTTGGATGATTTGGGCAACGATGAGTCCATGCATGGTTCCCTTATTTTTAGATTAAGTCCAAGATAGGATCCCCCTTTGACGAAAGCAACAAATAAGAGAGATGACAACTATGCTCCTTAGTTGCACCATGGGCTCAGATGGAAAAGCTGTCATATAGTTATACCTTGAAACATATTTTTGGGGATGAAAATTGTTCTTCAAGGGAGGGAGGAATGCTATAAAGCACAGGAAAAGGTCCTAAGTCAATGATAACATTAGGGCCTTCTAGAGTATTAGACAACTAATTCAATTAGCCTAATAGTTAAGTCTCAAAGATGGGAAGGAAGAGGCCTTGGTGCTTGAGACTTGGATTGAAGTGATTTCTATCTCATTGTGAAGATATCATCAAGTGATCCCCATAAATATCAAATTTTTTTAGGTCATTTCAAAAAAGTACTCTCTAATCACCTCTACAATCTCTCGCAAGGAAGTGGTCACTTTGTGTTTGAGGTTTTTGGGTGGATTACTCATCCACATGCAACAATGTAAATTTCTATGGATACCCAAGGATATATATGTAGGTGTTTATGAGCCTTTATAACCTTTTCACGGATTGGCAATGAGTCCTAAAAAACTTGGAAAATTTAAAGTTCGATTGGTTGGCTACTAACAAAGGACCCCTTGTCTTGAGGAGGGCATACCTTCCAATCTGCTTGGCCATTTCGGATGACTTTTATTATTTTGATGCAAAACTTATAATTAGAGCTTTCTAATGGATATAACATCTTTGGATTCCCCCTTATGCTCTTTTTTTGCACACTGATTTAGATTCTAGCAAGTTTAAGGGATGTCATTTGGAGATGGTCTCTGACCCACTCAACAACCAGATTAGTTGATCCCATTTGAAAAATTATTATAACCATGTTTATCACATGGATCTATTGCCTCTTTAATTTAGTTTTTCAAATATTGCTGAAAGTTGTATAGCTTGAATAGGAAAACTTTGAGTCCTTGTACATGTGCATATTATCTATGAACACTCAGGTTGTCACGTGATGCACGTGACATGTATTTGGACCAGGTGAGGATGTGAGAAATAGATCACATATGACGTTCAAGAGTTCAAGGAGTTGGAGGCTTCATCGAGAATGATTCAAGGAAGCATCTTGGACCCCTATTTACCTTCATTTGGCTTTCTAGATACGTAGATGAAACATATGCATGTGATTGAGAAGTATGCATGTGCATGATTAAAAATCAATCATAAAATATATGAATGGCTTTATATTCCATTATGTTGAATGAGTGAGAAAGCATGGATGCATGGTTGGAATGCATTAGAAGGGAAGAATGTATTCATCACTATTTATTGATTAGATCTTAAGAGGATTATGGATCGATATGTAAAGTGTACATTCCCACCCAAAAACCAAATTAGTTGATTCCGTTTGAAAAATTATTATAGCCATGTTTATCACATGGATTATTGCCTCTTTTATTTAGTGCTTCAAATATATATAGTATTCCCCCTAGTTTCTCAATAGAATATTTGTAGTAGGTTTTCATATCATGTGTTGGATTGATGAAGAGCCATTAAGAGCCAAATTATATGGCTGAAAGTTGTATAGCTTGTCTAGGAAAACCTTGAATGCTTATATATATATATATGTGCATATTGTATATGAACACTTAGAGTTGTCATATGATGCATCTGACATGGATTTGGACCTGGCGAGGATGTGAGAAATAGGTCACAGACGATGTTCAAGAGTTTGAGGAGTTCGAAGAATGATTCAAGGAAGCATCTTGAACTCTTATTTACCTTCTTTCAGATTTCTAGATATGTAGATGAAACATTTGCATGTGATTGGGAACTATGCATGTGCATGATTAGAAATCAATCATAAAATATTTGAATGCTTTATGTTCCGTTATTTTGAATGAGTGAGAAAACATGGATGCATGGTTGGAATGCATTAGAAGGGAAGAATGCATTGATCTCTGTTACTATTTAGATCTTGAGAGGATCCATAGATCTTGAGAGGATTCTGGATCGATATGTAAAGTGTACATATATTCAATGTTTTAGGAAATCTAATTGTAGGTAATAAAAATGATATACAATAAAGAGATTGTTGCAAAAAACGTTGGTTTTACAAGTTATGGAGTATGAAAGCATAGTTATGGCTTGCATGACATGGGCTTATAGAGCTTTACATTACTATTGCCTATTGTAATTAGATTGATTATCTTATGGAAAAAGAGAAACCAAATCTTCAAATGATAAGGAGTTTGGATTTCCCTTTATGTGATTCTAAGATTGTGACTAGAGGGGTGTTGACGACACCCTATATGAAGCCGAGACCTACTCTAATACCAATTCTTGGAGTCCAATCTTTGTGGAAGCATACAAACAACACAATGAAGAAGAAGAAGAAGAAGCCTGGGGCACAAAAACAACACTGAATGAATTACCAAGTGAATATACAAAGATAAGTAACCTATAAGGGTTGTAGGCATGTATAAAATTTAGGGAGGAAAAACCTCCTAAAAAGGGAAAAAGTGCCTCGACAGTCCTAAGCGTGTTCACACACTTCACTACTGAAATATATCAACACTTTTCACATCAAATTTATAGATGGGCCATTGAAAATAAGCACTTAAGGCAAGGGTTACTCGAATGGTTGTGAACCTTGCAGTAGGGCCAAATGTTTCCTCATAGTTGATGTCATGATTTTGGTTATATCCTTTCGCAACTAGTCATGCTTTGTATTTTTCTAAAGTTCCATTTGACTTGTACTTGATTTTATAAAGCCACTTGAATCCTATGACCTGATGATCAGATGGCTTAGGTACAAGTGCCCAAGTATTTCTTGTGAATTGCATCCATGTTACTCTTCATTGCTTCTTCCCATCTTACTTGGCCTTGAGCTTCTTTAAAGGTAGAAGGTTATGCAATTTGTTGCACTTGATACATAAGTGCGTAGTTAAAATAATAACTTTGCTCTATTTGTTGCTTTTCAATAAGGCTTTGAGACCTTTTAGGTTTTTGGGAAGTATTTGCTTCTGAACTTTTCTTGGAAATGATTGTGTGCCCCTCTGAAGTATGGATGGATGGACTAGAACTTGAGCTTAGATCTTTGGTTGAGTCCTTAGAGACTCATCAAAGACTACATCTTTGGAGAAAGTGATGAAATGATTTTGCATATCATAAAATCTATATACTTTAGATTGTTCACTATATCCGATGAAGCTATGTTCCTAGGACTTGGATGATAGTTTGTGTCATTCTTCCTTAGGCACATGCACCAATTCATCACTTCCAAATACTCAAAAGGAGTTGACATTTGGCTTTCTCCCAAAGTAGGTTTCAAATGATGTTCGATGATGAAGTGCACTTGTGCCATTCGAGATGATTCTTATATGTTTATTGTATCTAAAAAGCCCCCCCTAATCAATAGAGGGAGACTATCTTTATACTCCTTTGTCTAATTTGTAATGATTTTATGGTTGTAACATCCTTGCCTCCTCAAATCATTGTGGATTTGCCCATTGTAAGGTGATTCTGAAGTCTAGAGCTAACTAAAGTCTTCTTGATACATGAAAGTAATGGTTGAATTGCATCTTCCACAAAAACATCACGACTAACCAAAATGCATTTAGTATGTGGATGATATGGACGATAGCCTTTGCTTTCAGAACTGTACCAAACAAAAATATATTTCACTGCTTTTTCATCCAATTTTGTACATTGTTAGTGATGCATTAATGCATAGGCTAGACAACCAAAGCCATGCAAATGATCAACAAATGGCTTGCAACCATGACAAAAGTGAAAGATTGCAGTGCATTAGCAGGACACTTGTTAAATACATATGTTGCACACATAACAAAATCAAGCTAGAAGCTATGTGATAAAGCTATACTTTTGACCATACACCTCGTCATCTCCATGGGAGATATGTTCTTTCTTTCAACAACTCCATTCTATTTAGGTGTATATGACACTATACACTGATGTTTTATCTCGCACTCAACTAGAAATGCGTTAAAATCAGAAGATATGTCTCCCCTCCACCCAAACAGCACGGAGGATGCCCAATTTACATGGTAACAGATTTGCAAGAAAACCTAGAAATTGTTTGAAGCACATAAACACTTCAGACTTTTTTTTCAATGGATACACCCATGCATGCATGGATTAGTCATCAATAAAATTCAAGAAGTAAAGGTAGTTCCCAAAATAAGGTGTCTGCATGGGACCACAGACATCACTATGAACAAGCTACAATTTATGCACAGCTCGAACTAAACCATCTTTTGGAAAGGAGGAATGCTGCATTTTGCCCAAAATAAAACCTTCACATACATGTTTACAAGGTGCCTCAAGTTTGGACAGAGAAGACACCACTTTAGATTTCTACATGCATAGCAAACTAACAAAATTTAGATGACCAAAGCATGCATACCAAAGCTTTGCATCTGAGATAGCCTAAGAATCTTGAATTGCACATGCTGAATCATACATAGATTTTGCATAGTCTATGAGCTTATACAAGCCATGACATAAAATGTCAGAATTAGTAATAACATTACTATTTGAGAGATCACGAACTATACATCTATCATCACCAAGCCAATCTTGTCCAATGCTAAAATTGACAACAGATTTTTCTTGATCCCTACTACATACAAAGCATCTCATAGTGTGAAAGAACTACCATTAGTAGTAGTCAAAAGGATCTTACCAACTCCCATTATAGAATAAGAGAATTTGTTAGCACCTATGACTATATTCCCTGTTGGGGCAAGCTCAAGTGAATTGAAGAAACTGCATTGCAAGGTAATATGTTTGGTTGCCACATTATCAAAGTACCAAACATCTAATTCTACTATAGATATACACTGCTCATGAGAAGATGGGTCATAATTGCATACAATAGTAAATGCCCATTCTTCATTCGGAACAAGATTAGGAGACTCTGTTTAAGGCATAGAGGCCTCTCCAAAAACTATTCTAACCTCTTTCTTCTTTGCCTCTTTTGTAGCCAGTTTTGGACAAATCTTTATGACATGATCATTTTCCTTATAGTGTTTCTACTTTTTTATTTTCTTCTCCTCTTTGTCTACCTTCTTTGAGTGTGCAACATTAGCGAACTTTTACTAGTAGATGATCTCCATTTACCTTTGCCCTTATGAATAGCTAGGAAAACTTGATCTGCAACATGCACAATGGACATGTTATGCCTCGAATGATCTTGCTACAACAAAACAGAGACTAAATTCTTAAATGTTAAGGCATTTGGATTGCCTTTCATCATAAATCAAAGAGTAGAAGCAAAACTTTGATATTAATCTGGAAGATCATTAAGAACAGTCTGCAGAAGTGAACTATCTGGAAATACTTGATCAGCAAAAATCAACTAGTCCTTCAAATCTTTGATCTTTTTCAAAAGATTGTCCATAGAATCTCCTTCATTCATATGCTCACTCTCCAACTATTTTTAGAGGTAGGCAACACGAACCTCATTTCTTGCCTAGTATAAAGTGGTAAGTGTATCCCAAGCATGCGTTATTGATTTGCAAGAGTGAATGTGAGGGATAATGGTACGTTTGACATACAAAGCTATCAATGCATGTGCAGGAGCATTTTTTCCATCCCAAAACGCTTCTCTATAGTAGGTGTAGCAGGAATCGCAACATGAATAGGAATTTGAAGATCATCATATTCCTCAATGTCATCTTTATCACCTTCAATAATTGTATTTGCAGGTGTGGTAGGAATTTTTTCAACACCCTACAAGATATTCCACTGCCCTTTTGCTACCAATACATGATGCATCATATACGCCCACAATAGATAATTAGTACCATCCAACATATCCTTAATAGCTAACATACAAAATACATCATTACTTTCATCCATGGCCACTGACTAAATACCCTAATGTAGAAAAATCACTAGATCTTGAAAATTTGAATAGACGCACCCTGTCAAACTCTGCTAAACTTGTAGCAGACTTTGAGATGCTTGTACTGGCGAACTGAAACCTATATGTATGTTTGGCACAAAAAGATGAAATTTCCTACATAAGCACTACAATAATTCTTCTTGAAACAAGCTCATATCAAAATTTCAAAGCCACCAAGTATGCTCACCAATTTTCATGCGATTCTAAGATTGTGACTAGAGGGGTGTTGACGACACCCTAGATGAAGCCGAGAACTACTCTGATACCAATTGTTGGAGTTCAAGCTTTGTGGAAGCATACAAACAACACAATGAAGAAGAAGAAGAAGCCTTGGGCACAAAAAAAACACTGAATGAATTACCAAGTGAATATACAAAGATAAGTAACCTATAAGGGTTGTAGGCATGTATAAAAGTTAGGGAGGAAAAACCTCCTAAAGAGGGAAAAAGTGCCTTGACAGTCCTAAGTGTGTTCACACACGTCACTATCGAAATATATCAACACTTTTCACATCAATTTATAGATGGTCCATTGAAAATAAGCACTTAAGGCAAGGGTTACTCGAATGGTTGTGAACCTTGTAGTAGGGGCAAATGTTTCCTCATAGTTGGTGTCATGATTTTGCTTATATCCTTTCGCAACTAGTCATGCTTTGTATTTTTCCGAAGTTCCATTTGACTTGTACTTGATTTTATAAAGCCACTTGAATCCTATGACCTGATGATCAGATGGCTTAGGTACAAGTGCCCAAGTATTTTTTGTGAATTGCATCCATGTTACTCTTCATTGCTTCTTCCCATCTTACTTGGCCTTGAGCTTCTTTAAAGGTAGAAGGTTATGCAATTTGTTGCACTTGATACATAAGTGCATAGTTAAAAATAATAACTTTGCTCTATTTGTTGCTTTTCAATAAGGCTTTGAGACCTTTTAGGTTTTTGGGAAGTATTTGCTTCTGAACTTTTCTTGGAATTGATTGTGTGCCCCTCTGAAGTATGGATGGATGGACTAGAACTTGAGCTTGGATCTTTGGTTGAGTGCTTAGAGACTCATCAAAGACTACATTTTTGGAGAAAGTGATGAAATGATTTGGTGTATCATAAAATCTATATACTTTAGATTGTTCACTATACCCGATGAAGATATGTTCCTAGGACTAGGACTTGGATGATAGTTTGTGCCATTCTTCCTTAGGCTTATGCACCAATTCATCACTTCCAAATACTCAAAAGACATATGGCTTTCTTCCAAAATAGGTTTCAAATGGCGTTCGATGATGAAGTGCACTTGTGCCATTCGAGATGATTCTTATATGTTTATTGTATGTAAAAAGTTCCCCCTAATCAATAGAGGGAGACTATCTTTATACTCCCTTGTCTAATTTGAAATGATTTAATGGTTGTAACATCCTTGCCTCCCCAGATCATTGTGGATTTGCCCATTGTAAGGTGATTCTGATGTACTCACCATTCTAGTCTTGTTTGTGGGCTCCTGCCCCTTGCACACTTGTATATTCCTCTTCCTTTTATCAATTTACACTTCTTACTTTGTCTGCTAAAAAAATATTCCTTCATTAATTTAATTTTCTGTTTTTGTTGTAAAAGAAAGGAAACTGGCAAATCACGAATAGGTGATGTTGGGTGAGGCGATCGGCTGCTCATCGAGGCTGTGGAATGCCATCAGAGGTGAGACTCTCTGGAACATTTGGAGGGAGCGATGTGCTGTCAATTTGGGCCAAACTCCTAAGGAATGGTCGATCGAGAAATCCTTGTTTCTCCTAGGTAAAAGAATCTCCCGAGATAAGAGATCTCCACCGTTTAGACATCACTGCATTTATCTCCTCAAAAACAACAAGTTGAAACCCAAATGGATCCCACATGAGGGTGATGATAATTTGATCCGCCTCATGTGTAATGCCATCTAGCTTGCCATACTCCTCCCCTGCTTTGTGGGATTTGGGGGGTCCCATGGGCACTAGTTCCATTCACTTGTAACTTTTTTTCTATATTTTAATTAAAGTCCGGGAGATTAGGCTAAGGCCGAACTTCCTTTTATTAAAAAAAAAAAAAAAAAAAAAAAAAAGAAAGCAAACTGGAAGGTGCCCTGGGCCTTCGGGGCCAAGCGGTTATAATGTACCACGACAGTATAAGTTTGGGCCAAGTTCTCTGCGACTACTTCCTAGGCACTTGGAGAGTGGGGGACTGGAGCAATGCGCCGATAAGCATTTATGCAAGGTCGCCAGTCGGAGGCGTCGGCAGAAATCTATGCTTCCTGTTTCCTAATGGGAGGCTTTAACAGATGGACGGCGTTCGCTGGGCCTCGGCCAAGATTTGTGGGCGGCGACTCCTAGTATTTGGGATGGCCTTCTACGGAGGACCGTGAAGCTCGGCTGAACGCCCGAGGTTCTTCGCACCTTTTTATGTTCCACGTCAATGTTGCTGTCGCCGCCAGCGTTTTTTAATGGGATCGCCCCACAATCAGGATTCTCAAGCCAGTCTCTCAGAGTTGTTTATCATCACTGACTCAACTTTTGGCGTAGCGGTTGTCGGTTGATGGCCTCCTTCCAGTGGTCGAGGCCCTCATGCAGGTTGATAGCCTCCGTTGGCTGTGGGGACTATTTCAAGGTTCATGCACGGTGGAGGGACTACGGCTGGGATTTGCCAGCTCGCGGGGCGGCGGGGGGGGGGGGGGAATTCTCTCCAAGCAGATTTGAATGGTCTCTTTCAATGAGATTAAATAGGGAGTGTATTATAATTCAGTCTTTGTTGGGCGATATTGGTTTAGTGATGCCAAGATGAAAAGTTTAGATTTGTATTTGAGTGAGGTCTTCTTCGAGCAAGCTTGTGTCGGAAGCCTACTTTGAGGTTTTCAGGTAGTCCTAGTTCAAAAAGTGAAAGGTAGGAGTGGAAGGCTTGAAAACATCTTTTAGGGATCGTGGTCTGTCCTTCTTGCATGAAGAATTAATGGCGCTTTAAGGGTTTTTCTCGCTCTTTCTCGTGCCCCCTCCCCTTGTTGGGAGGGAGCTCTCTTTTCCTCGCCCTCTCCCCCCCTCCCCCCCCCCGCGTGGGTGGGAGTTCTGCGGATTGTCCTGTGATTCAGTTCTCCCTCTGGGCTACGCATTGTGTTGATCACTCCTCCCTCGGTTGTCGCTCTCCTCAGAGGTCGTACGCTGAAACCACAAAACAGTCAGGTAACCCTCTCCCTTCCTCTGTCGGTTTTGACTACGATTTCAATACGAAATGTAACGACTTTGCTCTAGATAAGGGTAAAAATGCTTGTATCGAGGGCCCTCACACGTTGATTCTAGATGATATAGAAAGTGAAGAGGAGGAAGAAACGTTCATTATCGACCGTACTGCGCTTGATAACTGGTACGAACACTTGTCTAGAAGGGTTGTTATCGGTATGTGCCACGGGCCTCGACCTCCTCACGAGGTGCTAAAAGCCTGGATAAAGTCTCAATGGGAAGCTAGAGGGCTATTAGTCAAACATATTCAATACTGCCCAAACAATTTTTACCTGTTTTTCTTTGAGGAAGCCAACAATGCTTTGCATGTGATTAGTGAAGCCCAATGGCTTATTCGTAACACCCCGATTTCTTTTTTCAAATGGCATTTAGGGTTTAACCCGAAGGGCACAAAGCCTACTAAGATCCCTGTTTGGGTTGAATTTCCTAAGTTGCCCATTGACTATTATCCTTGGATCGAACATTTGGGAAACATGGTTGGAAGAGTGCTAGGGCAAAAGTCCAGAAACAGTATGATCAATACCAAATGGGATCCTCAGGTCTTAATAGAAGTTGATGTATCCAAAGAGATTAAAACCCAAATTTTGATTAAAGACTCCTAAGGCCGCAAGCTACACACTCAAAAGATCCTGTACCGTAATCTCCCAAATGCCTGCTACAATTGTTACAAACAAGGGCATCTAATTCGTGACTGTCCCTTACTCCAAAAAACGACTGATTCGAGTAGTCATGATAAACTTGTAGCCCAAACAACGAACAGCAGTAGTCCCAGCTCCAAGGGTAAGAATCAGGGACAAAAACCCAAGAAAAAGAGTTACAAATCTGATAACCTCTACGAGATACTCTCAAAGGATATTTCCAACCCATTTGAGGATAATGTTAAACCTAATGCTTCACCTAACATTTTTGAACAGGATGAAAATGTCGACCCTAACAAAATTATCTCAGGTGATAACAAGGTCGTTCAGGAATCCAATAGTGACAAGTTCGCTGAACAAAATTGGAAAACAGTTGGCAGGAAGAACAAGGTGGTGCAAGACATAGTCAACCTAAAAAATAACCCGTGCTTCTCTCAACAGGCAAAAGAAGTCCCCCCTTCTTCTCTAGAAGGTTTTTGTCAGGAACTTGAAGCCATGGACCAGGATAATATTGAGTGTATGGATGGGGAAGGTGAGCATTGTGACATTGTTCCTACGTCCCAGGATGTGGAAATCACTAATGATCACTCTAAAGCCTCTAAATCCAAAAGGAAGGACATTGTTAGATTGTCCACATCTGTTCTGAAGCCGACTAAAAATAGTTGTAAATAACTGTTTGTTCCTCATGGTTGATTTGACCATCCTCTCTATTAATGTCAAAGGGCTAACTGATGTGGTCAGGCCCAAAATGGTTAACTGCTGGCTAAAATTGCTTCCTAAGATGCCTGATATTCTCTGTTTGCGGGAAGTCAAGATTGGGGGGGATAATCTCCAAAGGCACCTCAATATTGTGGCTTCTAACTTCTCTTGGAGCTTCACCAACCACTCTAGTGGTAAAGATGGCGCTGTGATCGGGACTTCTAACTCTATCTCTAGTTCTTGTCAGGATTTTTTTGTCAGTATATCTCACCAATGGTGTGCTGCTAGATTTGGGGCTCCTTATAATTGTACTGTTGTTTCTATCTATGCTTCTAACAATTGTAACGATAGAAAAACTTGTTGGGATGAGTTATGTAATATTGCAGGGCCTGTTATTTTGATTGGGGACTTCAATATGGTTACTAACCTTTGTGATAGATGGGAAAGAAAAGGTAACTGTATTTATGGTAATGAAAAAATGTATTGGGCTAGCTTGAGCAGTCTCCAGGATCTGTCTGACATTTCTAGCAACTCGGGATTCTCCTGGTCTAACAAACAAGCGGGTATCAGTTATAGGGCTGCTAGGCTGGATAGGTGCTACGCTTCCACTGAGATCATTTAAGCTTGTTGGGATATCAGCTGTAAAATAGACCATTCCCTTCTGCCCCTCACTGCTGGTGAGATCAAAGAAACCATCAATAATCTGAAACCCTGTAAGTCTCTTGGAGTTGATGGGTTGCCGAATGAATTTTTCATCATATTAAAGGATTTTCTCACTCCTTACATTCTCTTGATATGGGAGGAAGTGGTTAGTAAAGGATATCTCCCTTGCAATATTAACACTGGGGTCATTAGGCTTATTCATAAGAGGGGGCCCAAAGATGACCTCAACAATTGGAGGCCTATAACCTGCTTGAACACTATTTACAAAATTTTTGCTTCCACTCTTGCTAGGAGGCTTAGTCCCATGATGTCTCAATTCATTCTCCCAGAGCAAAAAGGATTTATCAAGGGTAGATTCATATTGGATGCTATCATCTCCCTCTAGGAAGGCATGGACTATGCTAAGGAGTCTGGTCAGGATTACTACTTACTTAAAATTGATTTTGACAAAGCTTATGATAGGATTGAATGGGACTTCATCTTGCAGTCTCTCCATGACTTAGGGCTGGGAAGGAGATTCATCAAGTATGTTAGCACTCTTTTTGGTAATGCTTTCTCTAGGTTTGTTGTCAATGGGCACATGTCTGAACCCTTTAAGTTGTCTAGATCCATAAGACAAGGTTGTCCTCTTGCCCCCCTCTTATTTGCCATAGCTAGTGATGCTTTAGGCTGGCTGGTCAAGGATGCTATTGCTGCTGGTACTATTGAAGGCATTCAGATTCCTAACTCCCCCTCCCCCCTTTGTTTGCAGATGTTTGCCGACGACACTAAGTGGTGCTGAAAGCTGGTCTCAATTCCTTGAACAAATTCCTTGAGTGTTTGGATATTTTTTATCTTGCTAGCGGGTCTAGAGTCAACCATAGAAAAACTGGTTTTAAAGCTGCTAACAATGTGATCCTAGACCCTATTACTGACCTTGGTTGCAGTCTGATTAAGGAGGGAGAGGTCTTCAGACTCCTTGGGATTCCCATGGGTTTTAATGTTTCCTTTGCTCAGAGATGGGAGTGGGTGTATGACAAGCTTAAAAGTGACATGGCTAAGTGGTATGATTCTAACAGCTCCCTGCCCCACAGAACCTTTATTCTCAATCATTATTTGCTGCCTAAACTTGTTTACTTTTTGTCGTGCTGGTCTCCTTCCAAGCACCAGCTGGGTAAGGCTATATCGTTGGTTAAAAGATTCTTATGGGGTGGTTCTGCTAATAGGAAAAAGATTGCTAAAGTTTCTTGGGTTATTTGTTGCCTTCCTAAAGAGAAAGGGGGTTTGGGTATAAAGTGTCCTTTAAAGATGGCTGACAATTTGGCTGCCAAATGGATCCTTAGAAGCATAGGGTGCAATGAAATTTGGTCTGCCTTAATTCACAGGAATCTGCATAAATTTTTTGTGTCTAAATACAGGTCTTGGCATGGGTTGAATCTTTGGGATATTGTTTCTTGTCCCCACCCTATCTCCCCTGTTGGGAGTCCGCTGGTGTGCAAATTCTGGAATGCTTGGTTTAAGGCTAAAGCCTTATTCATTCCTCCTGTTAAATGGAGCTCTGTATCTGACTTCTACTTGCATGAATCCCCTTGGCTGGGCTGGCTGGCTCACTGGAACAATGGGAACATCTCTATCAAAGAACATAAGTGTCACAGGCTCTCCTACAAATCCTGGAATGACTTTATGTGTAATGGGAGAGTGTTGGATGACCATGCCCTTGTCAACAGGAATAACACCTCCCTTGCTTGTTTGCAGGTAATGCTGTCTCACAAGAGAATGCTGGAAATTCAACTGAACCAGTGCTTCTGGAAGGAGGTCAAGCTCTTCGATGTGGCAACCCTCATTTATAAGAACTTCAAAAAAAACAATGGTTCTATGCAGGGCATCACCCTTCAGCTGAACAAGAAATGGAGTCTCTGTTGGACCCTAGCTCAATGGATGTATAGATTTAAAGCTCTATGGACTTTCCCTGATAGCTCCAAACAAGCCTTTCTCCAGTGGCTGATCATTCACCAAGGGCTGTGGGTGGGCCCCAGAGTCAGGAAAATATTTGTTGATGGTGGCAAGTGTGCATTCTGTGGCAGGGTGGAGGATGTTTATCACCTCTCTTTTGAATGTCCTCATGCTAAACCTTTCTGGGAACCTGTGAATAACTTCCTCCAGAAAACTAATGCTCCCAAATTACAGAAATTGGATGCTCTGATTGGCTGCTGCAAGAATATGGACCTCCTGTTGTGGAACTCTTGGAGAGGGCACATCCTGTGGGCCATCTGGATGAGTAGAAATAACCAGGTCTTTGGGCAAGTGAGAAGGAACTTCCTTACTCCCGTGCATTTTACTCTTGGCAAGGTGTCCAGTAGGCTGATCAAATGTATTTCCAAGCCCAGTCTCTCCCCTCAAGAATTTCAATGTATCTTTACTGAGCACAAGTACAATAGATGGAAGGTTATGTTAGCCCAGTCATATTCTCACCTCAGGTTTGCCATGTTGGCATCTTTGTAATTTTCTTGTGCTGAGGTGCTCCTGCCCCCTGCACTGATGTAACTTGTCATGATTAATTTATATTTTCCTGTTTTTTCAAAAAAAAAAGTGAAAGGTATGGAGCTTTCCATTAAGGGGGCTAGAGTTTAGAAGATGGATATTTAAGAACCCCATGGAAGTTCGATTAGGAGCCACACATACTCCATCCCATTTCTACATTGGAAACTCTCTCCTTGGTGAAGGATAACATTGTAGATCACCTTCAATACCTCGAGTGAGGGTTAGAATTGATGAATCTATTAAATTAATTATTTGAAAAAGCAATCCCTTAAGTCGTACACCTTATAGACCCATACAATTCATTATCTCTTTGATGGTGAAAAAATCATTGCATCTAGAGTGCTATGTCTTGGACTGTATAAGCTCACAAATTATGGAAAATTTATGAATGATTTTGCATGTGCATTTGAAGATTCCAAGGATATTTCAAATGCAAAACTTTGACATGCATGTTTTAATCATTTGAATTTTGCTAGTTTGTTTTGCTTGAAAAAATATGAAATGGTGCCCTCTTTGCTCAATTTTAAGACACCTTCTAAGCACATTTATAAGGATTGTATTTTGGGTAGAATGCAGCATTCTTCATTTCCCCAAGATGGTACAATAAGAGGTTGATGAAAATTGCAGTTGCTTCATAGTGATGTCTATGGTCCCATGCAAACACCTTCCTTTGGGAATTACTTTTACTTCGTGACTTTTATAGATAATTTCTCCTGACATGCATGGGTGTATCCATTGAAATCAAAGTCCTACTTATGGTTGAAAATTTATCAACATGCAAAATGGGTACTCTCCCTTTTGATTGAGGGAAGGATGTAAGAAAATAACAGCACAGCGGAATAGACCTGTAGACAGAGTTGAGAGAAAAACGCAGACAAAGATAGACGCAGATTGAGAGGTAGAGAACTCAAATTCTCAGATTGCAAAGCATAATGCAGTTACAATGATGGTGCTGTCCACTCGTGCGCTCCCACTGTGGAGCTTAGATGGCGATCTAGACAGACTCTAGATGAAGGGCTTACTAGTGCGCAATGCTATATAAAGCTCAACCTGGGCTGTGCTTATATAGCTTTTACAAGGCGGTTCGGTATAGATAAACGTAGTCGGGAGATACAAATTAGTCGGTAAAGTATATGATCCGACAATATCTCCACGACCAGAAGTCCTACCGTCTCGGCCCTACGGGCCGGGGGATAGGCCCCCCGGACCCCGCAGAAGGGGGCAAGCCCCCCTCTGCACTCCCCCCATTAAGGTTCTATGGGGAAACCGCGCGACGCCACAGGGCCTTTATTTTCACCTTAAATGATAACCCAATGGCCTGGAAGTTTATGCCCTACCTAACCTGACGGCTAGGCTCACAAAGATCATCTATAACCATCAAGGGTCACACATAGACCTCATCTAACTTGGAAGTTAGGGTTCCACAAATGTCCGGGCTCTCATAATGGCTTCTCCTCATAATGGGGGCCTTACAACTTAGAGCACCATGGATCATTTGTGGTCACAGGAGGGTGGAGTATTGAGCATATCTAACACCCCCCCTCAATGTCCACCCAATGGTGAACTACCTCCTTGGTCCAATCCCAAGCTTTGGAAAGTGTCGAAGAAGTTGCTCTCTCCCAAGAGCCTTGGTGAAGATGTCTGCTCCATTTTCTTCAGTAGGGCAATAGGTTATCTCCACGACCCCGTCCTCAATCAACTCACGCACATAGTGATACTGGATTTCTATGTGCTTCGTACGTGCATGGAAAACAGGATTTTTGGCGATGGCCATGCAACTTTGGTTGTCACACTTCAACTCTGTAGCCTCTTGTCCTTGTATTCCTATGTGCCATAGGATCCTCCTCAACCATACTGCTTCACATGCTGCAACGCATGCAGCTTTGTACTCAGCTTCAGTAGAAGATAATGCTACAGTCGGTTGCTTCTTACTGATCCAAGAGAAAATCCCTGATCCTAAAGAAAAGCAATATCCAAAAACTGATTTTCTGGTATCAATATCTCTTGCCCAATCTGAGTCACAGTATCCGGCAAGAGATGATCCTTCTTCATAAAGAATACCATAATCAGTGGTTCCTTTCACATACCTGAGTATCCGCATGCTTGCCTTCCAATGAGTTTGGCAAGGTTTATTAGAGAACCTGCTTACTACTCCAACAACATAAGAGATGTCTAGTCTGCTATTGCACAAGTAGATGAGACTTCCAACTAATTTCCTGTATCTTCCAATATCCACTGGAGGTGAAGTATCTTCAATAGATAATTTTGTGTTGACCTCCATGGGTGTAGAAATTTCCTTGCAATCCTCCATGTCGAATGCCTTCAATATCTGCCTTGCATACTTTTGTTGAGAGATGAAAATCTTCCCTGGTTCCTGCCAAACTTCAAGACCTAAGCAATAATGCATTAAGCCCAAGTCTGTCATTTCAAATTCTGAACTCAGGGCATCTTTTGTTTGTTGAAGAAGAGCATCATCATTTCCTGTAATCACAAGGTCATCTACATAGAGTACAAGCACAGTTGTCTTCCCTCCTTTCTTTAGAACATACAAGTTAGCATCAGAAGCACATCTTTTGAACCCTAGATTCAAGAGATACTTATCTATCTGTTGGTACCATGCTCTATGGGCTTGTTTTAGCCCATATAATGCCTTCTTCAGCTTACATACCTTGTTCTGTGAATGGGGAGCCTCAAACCCTGGTGGCTGAGACACATATACCTCCTCCTTGAGGTCTCCATTCAGGAACGCTGATTTAACATCCATGTGATAGACTGGCCAACACTTATGTGCAGCCACAGCTAGTACTACTCGGATAGTAGTCATTCTTGCAGTCGGGGCAAATGATTCACAAAAGTCAATGCCTTCAACTTGTGAGTAGCCCTGTGCAACAAGTCTTGCTTTATATTTTTCTAGAGTACCATCAGCCTTGTACTTTAGCTTCCAAACCCACTTGGTGCCAATGACTTTACGCTTAGGGGGTCGATCCACTAGCTCCCAAGTTCCATTCTTCATGATATTGTCGTATTCTGTTTGCATGGCAGCCCTCCAATTCGGATCATGGAGTGCCTCTTCCACATTGCTTGGTTCCTTCGCTTCTTCTTGAATGAGATCAGCCATCAAGGCTGTGTTTACAATATGGGTGCTTGCCCGTCTCTATTCCTCTATTCTCTGTGATCGCCTCGGTCCATCCGCAACCTGTTCTAGTGACTGTGGGATGGGGTTTGCAGAATCATAGAGCTGCCTCACCCAGCGTGGCAATGGCTTTTCCACTTGGGTGTCGGCAGGTTGGTGACTTTTAGACTCATCATCTGAAGATGATGCTTCCTTCTCTTGTGTAGAAGGGATAGCTCTTGGGCCAGGTTCATAGTGGATTGCCCCTTCGCCTGATGATAAAGTGGAAGCTCTCTTATCCTCCTCCACTGCATGTGGCTGCTCCTCCTTGAACACCACATCACAACTCGCCATGATCTTCTTAGCCTCAGGGTCATAAAGCTTATAAGCCTTCTTATCTTTGCTGTACCCCAGGAAGATACATTTGATGCTTTTTGGTTGAAGCTTGTTTCTCTCCCTATCTGGAACATGTACATAACATTCACTTCCAAATACTTTAAAATGGGAAACATAAGGCTTTTTACCCGTGTAGGCTTCTTGTGGAGTCTTTCCATCAAGTGCCTTGGTGTAGCTTCGATTCAAGATGTAGACAGCAGTGTTGACAGCCTCTGCCCAAAACTGATTAGGCAAACCCTTTCCTTTCAACATGCACCTTGCCATCTCCATGATGGTTCGATTCCGGCGTTCTGCAACACCGTTCTGTTGAGGACTATGTGCCACTGTGAGTTGATGCTTGATTCCCTTACTCTTGCAGAAATCTTCAAACTCTATTGATGTGAACTCACCACCACCGTCTGTCCTGAATTTCTTCATCTTCTTCCCTGTTTCAATTTCAACAAGCTAAAGCCATTCTTTAAACTTACCAAAAGCTTGAGCCTTATCGCGAAGGAAGTACACCCACATCTTCCTGCTATAGTCGTCGACAAGTAACATGAAGTAGGAAGATCCGCCCAAGGCCTGTGTAGGCATTTTTCCGCACAAGTCAGCATGCACCAACTCTAGAGGATAGCTTGCCCTGTTCTTGCTTTCTTGTGGAAATGCCTTCCTCTGTTGCTTGCCCATCATGCAAGCTTCACATGGTTCCTTCATTTCTGCAATCGATGGTAGGTGTGCAACCATACCTCTGCGATGCATCTCCTTCAGTACAAGGTATCCAATGTGGCCGAATCTCTCATTCCATAGCTTACTTGTGCCCACATTTGTAGTGGCTGTAAGAGCACACAACTCATATAGGTTGTTCCTCCTTATGCCAGTCCCAACAATGTTGTTGTTACCGTCCATAATCTTAGCTCCTGTCTTACTGAAAGATACTTGATGACCTTGATCAGTTATAGAAGCTACTGAAAGTAGATTTCGTTTTATTTGTGGAACATATAGCACATTCGAAAGCTTTCTGATAAAGAGCGCGCAGTATAAATAGAGCACATACAGAAAGAATGAGTAGGAGAGTTTTTAGTTATGGTTAGAAGAAGACGCCAGAGATCGCGTATGTAAAGATGAATAACAGAAACTTGAAATGTCGGGTATTCATCTGAGAGAGATGGTAGGAAGGAACTACTCACTGTAGGAGAGTTTCTGTAGCTTGAGCAAGAAGAGGCCAAGCCTGTTTGTACACATCTTCTCTAATAGAAAACACATGTTCATGTGGAAATTCGTGTGCACTCTTCGTATGTGAAGAAACCGAAGTATTGTCATACTACGGTTAAAAATAGTTAACAGTTAAAGTTTTCACAGTAAACGTATTTTTGGTCAGTTACAGTTTCTCAGTAAACGAGTAATTTTCGGTAGAAGAACGAAGTAGATCTCGCAGAGTAATGCGAAGTTTTGTATGAGAGATAGCTCATTCTGTAGCTAGACATCTCTACTTTCAGTTGATCAAAGTTTTCGGTGGAAAAGATATCTACACACAGTACAAAGCCTGACCGAAAAGAGGTTTTCTGAACTAGTGGAGTTTTTTCTTAAACTTCAGGAAGAGTTCAGTAAGTTAAGGAAGTTCACGCATCACTCCCTTACTTCATAAACATTCACTTGAAGTAATTATAATCAGAATTGAAGTTCATTCCGGTACAATTCCGGTACGATCACGGTGTCAGTCCAATGACAGTCTGGTGAAGTTTCGGTGAAATTTTTCAGTGAATCTAGAGCGCAGTCTTATACGTTGAGCGTCAGAAACTATGCTAAGCTATTGATTGATTACAGAGGTGTTCTAAATCACTCTAGCTTAATTCTTCTTGGGCGTGGCGAATTCTGTAGGCTTAATAAGGTTCAGCCTTCGTCGCGTCGACAAGAAGTGGTATCAGGAAGAGCCGAGTAAAACCACGACAGTGGTATCAGAGCTAGGCATATCTAATCAGAGCAAGCTAGACCCAAGAGCCGAAAGATTCTGAAAAGCAGAAAGGTTCTCAAGGAACAACCGGAAGTGAAGATACAAGAGAAGTCGAAAACTTTCATAAGGAAAGGAGAACGCTGAAGAGATCAACAGCAAACGGTATCAAGAAGTATTCTGAAGTCATCCTCAAGAGTAAAGGTTTGTGAAAGGTAAAACCCTTAACATCATACTCACTGGAAAAATTATGGCAGACCACGTTACTATTGACAAACTGGACAGAGATAATTATCCTGCATGGGTAATGCGCATGGAAGCCTTACTTATGAGTAAGGACTTAATGATGTATGTGACCGGAGAAGAAAAGAAGCCGACTTTCGAAGATGATAGTCAACCGAAAAAAGAAGAATTAGAAGCCTTGAAGCTGTGGCAGAAGAAAGATGCAACGGCAAGAGCCTACATCTATAATACCGTAACAGACCATCTACTACCGCACATTAGAGGTCTGGAGAAAGCGGAGGACATATGGAGTGCGTTGGAAGATCATTTCCAAAATACTACGAAAGCTAGGAAGGCTAGCTTATGGTCCGAATTCACAACATTCAAAAAGAAGTCGAGTCAAAGCATTAGTGACTATGTTACTAAGATGAAGGATCTAGCAGATAGTCTTGGATCCATAAATGAAGATGTCGAAGATCACAGATTGATAGCGCAACTGCTAACAGGTTTGAGAGGAGATGAAAGGTGGAAACCTTTCGTACTTTCAACTGAACTTTCTTTAAATCATTTTGTGCCAGATTTAAATCAGTTTCTTGGTTTGATGCTCACATATGAGCAAGACCTGAAAGGAGATGGAGACAAAGGACAAAGTTCAGCGATGTACATGAAGAACAAGAAGAAAGACAAAGGTAAACCAAAAGACGAAGAAGAGTCGAGCTCTCAGGCCTATTATGCAAGAGGTAAAGGCACTGGCAGAGGAAGAGCAAGAGGTTTTGGAAGAGGAAGAAGTAGCCAGAATACCAACAAGAAGGCCTGCTGGATTTTTGGATTAAGTAATCATCTGGCTCATGACTGTTGGCACAATCAACAAGGATCAAATCAGAATCAGAACAATAATAGCAGAACTAGGAGCGGAAGATATCAAAGAGGCAGACAAGGCCAAAGAGGCGGTTATGGTAGAGGTGGAGCGAGAAGTTGGGGACAGAATCAATCCTACAACACCACCTACAACAACTACCCAAATGACACGCAGAATGAAAGTCATACATCGTTGATGATGAACTCTATCAACACATCAGAAAATGAAGACCTAAAGGTATTTTACATTGATTCTGGATGCTCTAATCATTTGTCTGGAAATATAGAACTGATGTCAGAACTAGAAAAAGGTAGTTCTAGTCACACTGTTCAAACAGGTGACAATACGAGACATAGCGTACATACAATTGGAAAAGTGAAATGCAAGAGTGGAGCAGATTTGCTAACCAATGTTTTGTATGTTCCAACAATACTGAAAAATTTGATCAGTGTGGGACAGATAGTTGAAAAAGGTTTTCAGGTCAGATTTACAAACAAAGGAGTATTTGTAGAAGATCCTGAGAATGGATATACTCAGATCGTCTCTGGAAAGAAAGAAGGTAGACTCTTTACCTTAAGAGTACAAGGGAACATCGGCCAAGCGTTGCTCACACATGGTGAGAAGGTGATTACAGAACTTGATCTATGGCATAAGAGATTAGGTCATTTCAATGAAAAAGGAATTAAAGCTATGATCACAAATCAGTCTGTACTAGGATTACCGAACATACAGAATCAACATATGATTCATAAGTGCGAAGCATGTCAGATGGGAAAAGCCCACAGGTTACCTTTCCAGAAGAAAGGATTCAAACATGATGGAATACTCGAGCTTATTCATACAGATGTATGGGGGCCAACGAAAGAAGGATCAATCAGCGGATCGAGGTACTATGTCTTATTCATTGATGATGCAACAAGGTGGATAACTCTTTATGTTTTGAAAGAGAAATCAGAAGTGTTTGGAGCTTTCAGGCATTTTCATGCATATGCTGAAAGACTTACCGGACGAAAACTTAAAAGACTAAGGTCTGATGGAGAGGGAGAATACTTCTCCCGAGAATTCAATGACTATCTTTGGAACACAGGTATTAAGAGAGAAATAACCTGCAGATATACACCACAACAAAATGGAGTTGCAGAAAGAAGGAACCGAGTTCTAGTTGAATTTGCACGAGCTATGCTAAACGAAAAAGATTGTCCAAATTACCTTTTGGCTGAAGCTGTAAATACAGCTACATACTTGGTAAACAGATTACCATGTACAACATTAGAAGGAATGACCCCTCATGAAGCTTGGTGGGGAAAGAAGCCAACACTTGATCATTGCAAAGTGTTTGGATCAGTAGCGTATGTTTATGTACAATCACAACTGAGACAAAAGCTTGAACCGAAAGCAGAGAAATATGTGTTCGTCGGATATGATGAAAAACAGATGGGTTATAGGTTATGGAGTCCTCTAACGAAACAGTTTATTGTTTCTAGAGATGTTACTTTTGATGAACAAAAAAGCTAGTATACAGACCAAAGACATACGACTGAAGAATCTGAAGAAGAGATAAGAAGAAGAGAGAAAGGAAAATCAATTGTGCAGGTGAACAGAGATGAAGATCATATACAGGCAAGTACGTCCAGGATCGGATCAGGTATGAGAAATGAAGATGAAGAAGTGTATTCAGACACTTATGAAGAACGCGAACCAAGAAGGTCAAGCAGGACTAGAAGACAACCAGAAAGGTATTCATATGATACCTCATACATAACTCAGAAAGATTATGCATATATGGTCAAAGATGATGAAGAACCACAGAGCTATGATGAAGCTAAAGGCAAGAAGCAATGGGAAGAAGCAATAAAAGAAGAAATCAGCGCACTGGAGGAGAACAAGACATGGGAACTTGTTCCGAAACCAAATGGTAAGAAAGTAATCGGAAATAAATGGGTTTTCAAAGTAAAGAAATTTGCAGATGGAAGGATAGCCAGACACAAAGCAAGGCTGGTGGTCAAAGGCTATGCCCAGACGCATGGCATAGATTATGATGAGACCTTTAGTCCGGTGGCAAGAATGTCAACCATAAGGACAGTAATTGTTGTAGCTGCATCGAAAGGATGGAAGCTAAGTCAGCTAGATATAAAGAACGCATTTCTGAATGGATACATTTCTGATGAAGTGTACATGGAACAACCTAAAGGGTTCGAAAGTTTCAGATACCCAAACTTTGTCTACATATTAAGAAAAGCACTTTATGGACTGAAGCAAGCTCCAAGAGCTTGGAATTACAGGCTTGTGAAATATCTCAATGAACTTGGATACCAAAGTTTGAAGGCAGACGCAAGTCTACTCATAAAGAGAACAGAAGAAGGTATGATCTACATTTGTATTTATGTAGATGACTTAATAATCACAGGAACCTCAGATGAAGGGATTACAGAAGTAAAGAAACTACTCGAAAGAGAATTCAAGATCAGTGACCTAGGGAAGTTATCATATTTCTTAGGAATGGAAATCACATACACAGATCATGGTGTATATGTTTCACAAGAAAGGTATCTCCTAAACTTATTGAAGAAGTTTAATATGGAGAATTGTAGAGAAGCTTCAACACCGCTTGAAGTAAATCATAAACTCAGCAGATACAGTGGTGCAGAGTTTAAAGATATGAAGAGATATCAGTCATTAGTAGGAAGTTTAATTTATGCTACGCTAACGAGACCAGATCTTAGTTATGCAGTAGGAGTTCTCTCACAATTCATGCATTGTCCGACAGATCAACATTGGGTTGCAGGACAAAGGGTTCTTAGATACGTCAAAAGTACTATAAAAGAAGGATTATATTATCCTTTTACGTCAGATATAAAGCTGAAAGCATACAGTGACTCAGACTGGGCTGGAAGTCAAGATGACAGAAGATCAACGCACGGGTATATGATATACCTAGGAGATAAGCTGGTAAGCTGGTGTTCAAAGAAGCAACACACAGTAGCGCTATCGTCAACAGAAGTCAAATACAAAGGACTCGTAGAAGCAGCTAAAGAAATAATATGGATGCAGACCTTGTTCAAAAGCATGGGTATTGATCAAGGTGTACCTATCATACATGGAGATAATATGAGCTCGTTGTATCTTGCAGCAAACCCAGTATTTCATGCAAGAACAAAGCACATAGAGATTCAGTATCATTTCCTGAGGGACAAGGTAATGGAGAAAGATATAGAAATAGTATACACTCCGACAAAAGATCAGATTGCAGACATTTTGACAAAGAGCTTGGATGGAAGGAAGACAAACAGATTCAAAGAGATGGCAGGTATAAAAGAAAGAAAGATATATGAAAGACCGGAAGATGTCAAATTAGTGATTGAGGGGGAGTTGTTGAAGAAATACTCACGAATTTGACAAACAGACATGCATAAAAGAAAAAAGAAAAAGAGAAGCAGAATCAAAGAAATTCAAAAGCCTTAGTGGAGGGACAAATCCACGACCGTTATGTACAGTACAGAATCTTCCAGGATCAGTTTTCGTTACACCGAATCAAACTGTACATAGAGAGAACGTGCATAGGAATAATGGAAGGGGAAGTGCGTTTTCAAGAGCGCGCAATATAAATAGAGCATATACAGAAAGAACGAGTAGGAGAGTTTTTAGTTATGGTTAGAAGAAGACGCCAGAGATCACGTATGTAAAGATGAATAACAGAAACCTGAAATGTCGGGTATTCATCTGAGAGAGATGGTAGGAAGGAACTACTCACTCTAGGAGAGTTTCTGTAGCTTGAGCAAGAAGAGGCCAAGCTTGTTTGTACACATCTTCTCTAATAGAAAACACATATTCATGTGGAAATTCGTGTGCACTGTTCGTATGTGAAGAAACCGAAGTATTGTCATACTACGGTTAAAAATAGTTAACAGTTAAAGTTTTCACAGTAAACGTATTTTTGGTCAGTTATAGTTTCTCAGTAAACGAGTAATTTCCGGTAGAAGAACGAAGTAGATCTCGCAGAGTAATGCGAAGTTTTGTATGAGAGATAGCTCATTCTGAAGCTAGACATCTCTACTTTCAGTTGATCAAAGTTTCCGGTGGAAAAGATATCTACACACAGTACAAAGCCTGATCGGAAAGAGGTTTTCTGAACTAGTGGAGTTTTTTCTTAAACTTCAGGAAGAGTTCAGTAAGCTAAGGAAGTTCACGCATCACTCCCTTACTTCATAAACATTCACTTGAAGTAATTATAATCAGAATTGAAGTTCATTCCGGTACAATTCCAGTACAATTCCGGTACGATCACGGTGTCAGTCCAGTGACAGTCTGGTGAAGTTTCGGTGAAATTTTTCAGTGAATCTAGAGCACAGTCTCATACGTTGGGCGTCACAAACTATGCTAAGCTATTGATTGATTACAGAGGTGTTCTAAATCACTCTAGCTTAGTTCTTCTTGGGCGTGGCGAATTCCGCAGGCTTAATAAGGTTCAGCCTTCGTCGCGTCGACAAGAAGTGGTATCAGGAAGAGCCGAGTAAAACCATGACATACACCTCAATAGAATGGAGTTTGCTAAGAGAAAAAATAGTTCTCACATGGAAATGAGATGTATGGTCAAAAGTTAGGCTTTACCACATAGCTTCTAGCTTGAAGCTATTATGTGTGCACCATATGTAGTTAACAACTGTCCCACTAAAGCATTACAATGTATCACTCTTTATGAGGTTTGGCATGGTTGCAAGCCATCTATTTTTCATCTATGTGTTTTCGCTTGTTTGTCATATGCATTAGTGTGTGCACAACAATGCAAATAAATGGATGATAAGGATGTGAAATGAATTTTTCTTGGGTAGAGTTCTGAAAGTAAAGGTGATAATCATTCATATCATCCATTGACTAAAAGGATTCTCATGAGATAAGGTGTGGTACTACTTGTGGACGATGTAGTTCAACCCCTACTTTCATGTACAAAGGAGACATTAGGTAGCTCAAACAATGTGTACACTATGTTGCCTTTGTTCACTACTGCGTAGTTAAGTGTATCTCTTATTTCTTTTTGGAGAAGAAAGTCCTAGAGTCTCATAATTAGTATATAGAGCTATGATTCGAGGCATTCTTCACACAAGATTTGAAGTTGGTACCATTCTTGGATCATCTTCTTCATTGAAGCCCATCGAGAGGAGTTGTGGAGAGCGTGTCTTAAAAAAAAAGAAGCTTTTAGCCATATTAGAGCAACCCAAATGTAATAAAGTGATAGGTTGGAGATGGTTGAACCACAACCTTGATAGGTAGGAGATGGTTGAACTACACCCTAAGAGGGAGGATTAGGAAGTAATCCTCAACCATGGCTTTTGG
The DNA here is from genome assembly GCA_020310875.1 of Ceratopteris richardii. Taxonomy (NCBI): domain Eukaryota; kingdom Viridiplantae; phylum Streptophyta; class Polypodiopsida; order Polypodiales; family Pteridaceae; genus Ceratopteris; species Ceratopteris richardii. Next base: position 163,349,668 of record CM035408.1, on the reverse strand, counting down.
GGCAAGTGGTTAGCCCATCACATTCCTAACCAAGAGGTTGTGAGTTCAATTCCTTACATTGGTATCAAAGCATAGGAAGTAGGCTTGGGAAAGGTGGAATGACCTAATGGCCTTTAAAAAAGGCGCTTGGGCACTCTATCATGTGAAAGGGTAGGAATTTGCGAGGCAGCGCTTTGAGATTTGGACCCAAGAAAGATTGGGGTGTAGCGCTTTGAGATTTGGACCCAAGAAAGATTGGGGTGTATCTCTCAATCCGTAGGTCGGATTGAGGCATATAATATACCGTTGGAAAGCTCTCAGAACGAACTTTCCAAATCTTCTGAGCTAGCTTAGAAATGTGAAGTCCTTGGGAAACCTTGAGTGGCACTTGGTTGAGTGTTCAAGGTACTAAACATGGGTGAGAACAAGGTTCAAGATACTAAGGTTGAGAATAGGGTTCAAGACACCAAGGTTGAGAACAAGGTTCAAGAAACTATGCGAGGTTGAGGGACATCAATTCAAGGCTACCAAGGGAGTTCAAGAATGGATCACTAAGGCTAGAGGGATAATGAGTAGATCGTTGAGGACAATGATCAACTAAGGGGGGAAGAATGTAATAAAGTGATAGGTTGGAGATGGTTGAACCACAACCTTGATAGGTAGGAGATGGTTGAACTACACCCTAAGAGGGAGGATTAGGAAGTAATCCTCAACCATGGCTTTTGGGGCAAGTGGTTAGCCCATCACATTCCTAACCATGAGGTTGTGAGTTCAATTCATTACACCAAAAATCCCCCTCAAGGAGGCTTCATGAGCGAACAACACCCATTGATGAAGGACATACACATAGATGGCCAGGGAGATGCCCACCTCACCACCCACATATCAAAGGCTATATGAATAGGTGAGAAGATCTTCCATAGCTCTCTTCTCGTTTTATTCAGAGTTAGAATAGCTTGAGAAGGCCTTAGATAGGTGTTTATTTTGCCTTGAGTATCATATACGGGATAAAAAAAGGAAACATGAGTGGTTTTCTTGGCTTATGCTTATGCATGTGTCACATAGTATGATTTGTGGTGGGAACATCCCTTAGGAGTATAAGGGGCATGGATGCCACATGGCATTTTAGAGTCTCATTGCTTGTTGTTAGATGAGAGATAGAGAGAGCTTGTCGTTAGATGAGAGAGAGAGAGAATACTGTGTCTCACACATCGTGACATGGCTGGGTGGATATTGGAGCCTGCAAGATCTCCAATTGTAACATGGAAAAAGATATGATGTCTCACTGGTATCGGAGTGATATATTCACATACCAATACATGCATGCAAGAAAAATTCAAGTAATCAAAGAGACATATGCATTGACTACAATTGGCAAGCAATACAAGACAATCATTTTCCCACATGTAGGTGCATGATTCCTGTCACTTAAGAATAGAAGGAGCACGGGCATTTTATATAGTGCTATTACAAATCCAATAGCAGCATATGTCGGTTTCCTCCCTAGTTGTGCATGCATTTGTTGATAATTCCTCCATTCCTCGTGTTATAATCTTGTAGCTTGGAGCCCCAAGTCAATGATAACAGTAGGCACTTCTGTATCATTAGACAACTAATTCACTTAGTCTAGTGCTTAAGTCTCATGGATGGGAGGTCTTGGGTCCAAGTCACATGGGGAGCATGGGAAGAGAGTTCCTCCCAAATAGCTCTAGAGCCTTTTAGAACCATCCCCTCAAGTTGACATGAATTAACTATAATCCAATGGGACTTAACTCGAGTAGTGAGTACAACTATCACTAGTTGACTCTATTGGACAAGTGTAAAAGAAATCGTGGAGATTACACATGCATATGTGGACTCCAGTTAATCCAAAGGCCATCATTAATTTGAGAATCTATATAATAGTTGGTTGGGTGGAGAGTCATAGGTCATTCTCTCAAGCGTGGAGACTAGGTTCTTAACGTAGTTATTCGACTTGCTAGTGGAGCTTCCATGGAGACCTTCAACTTAAGTTCTTCCTCAAGTTAGAGCTTCCATGGAAAGTCATCTATACTTCTTATGAGTTTTCATTCACCTCTTATACTTGTATGGATATGCATACTACTCCTTTGAGAATGAAGAACTATCCAAGAATTCTAATTGCATGCAAAGATTGTCTTGTTTGGAAGTGCTTTTGTACAAAAAGAAGAGGTAGTCTCAGAAAGCTGACTGATTCAATCGAATCCATGCCATCCAAGGAGAAGGCACATGTGCCATCCACATTAGCCCCATACTTTTTAGTGAACACCTATTTTACTTATATTCTATTTTTATGGTGGAACTTTTCCTAATTTTCGAACCACATTCTTCTTGGGCCTCTACATATACTATATCTGAGAGCATCTTATGTTCTTTTGAATCTTTTTCTCTATCATTTGGAACTCAAAGCATAGATTTAAACTTCTTCCAATGCACTATTTTGTCATATGTTGAGGTAACTATGTTACTCTCTCAATCTACATGATGGGAGGGTTGAATCTTTTGCTTGAAATGAAGAGATTAAAGAAGCTTCCATGTTCCAAAATTGAATGGAGAGAAGGGGACAAAATTATGAAGGAGGCACACTTCCAAATTTCCTCTTTTTCGAGACTTCTATGCTTTGGCTTACACTAATTTCTCATACAAAATTCAAGCTTCTTTAGAACTAGGAGAAAGAGAGAGATAAAGGAAGAAGATAGAGAGCCTTGATGTAGCTATTGAGGGTAACAAAACTATTCTTTTTGCTTATGATTCATGGCATGATAATTATGAATAATCATGCCCAATTAGCTCTCCTTTCCACATGTAGATGCTTTATTTCATGCATTGAAAGAGTAGCTTGAACATGCATGCATTTATGAGAAAAATGAAAATCATGCAAGATGGCATTTTTGTTCATTATTTTAAAGTGCCATATGACATATAAAATTTATTTTTTTGTTTACATGTGTCTTTGGAGTTTTTATAGCAGGTGCATCCCTTTAAATTTAAGAGAGTATCATACAAGGCCAATTGGGAAGCCTCCAAATCGACAACTTTAGTCACTATTTGTAGTTAGTGGTCATTTAACAGTCAAGCAACATCAAACATGTGTTGCTCTTTGCTTGAGTGTCCATTTTCAACCATTTTTAGCTTTCTAAAAAGCTCATTTCATAAGCTTTCTAGGAACATAAAATTCACCAGAATGGGAGTTGACTTGGATTTTGTACATAGGAAAAAAAAAGTTTAGCTATCATGTTTTGATAGTTTTGGTGATGGACTTGGTGTCTACATCGATCATTTTTTGGCATAATAACACTTAAAAATATGGAATGGAAGTGTTTCTACACGTTTTAGCTTGTATAACATACTAGAATTTACTAGAGAAGCTTAGGAAGTGCCTCAAATTATATTTTAGACTAGGTTTTATCACCCAAAGTCATTTTAAAATGCAAATTATAAACGCATGTAGATTTTTCTATTTGTTCACCCATAGGGGAACTATGTGGATGCATTTGTATACAAGGGGCTCAGAAATTCCTACCTCAAACATTGTATTTTTATTTTCAGACAAGGAGGCACACATTGCTTGCCTTGAGCATGGTATTTGGGTGAGGGGATGAATGCATTAGAGGGAATGGACATGGGTGGGTGCACATGCACATGCATAGTTCATCAATTATTTCATCATCATCCATAGATGCATTGTCATAGCGTAGGGTACTTATGTGTTGAAAGTATGCTATGCATGTTAAGAGGAATATTACATTCTAGTTAAATCAGTTAGGAAAAGATAATAATAGTACATGAAACTATGAAGATAAGTATCTTTTTAATGCAACCATAATGATAAGTATCATTTAATCTTGGACTTATTCCAAGAAGGTTTATAGTTAACCTTTAAGTAAACTTGAAAGAGGTAGCAACCATTCATGCTCAAGTTATAGTGATGGGAGTAAAGAAAAGAGACAAGCCAAGCTCAAGTAGTTCCTAGTTAATCCCCAAACCATAGGTAGTGGTGCTTAAGTTCTATGATTGGTATAGCCAAAGGGATATCGATCTTGAAGAGATTCTATAGATTTAGAATATGAAAAGCATTAGGAGATGCTTGGAATTGAGTTGAGGGGGAGACTTCTAGAAAATCCTTGGGGTAAGCCAACGAGCTTTCAAGATTCAGAAAGAGATCTAAATATGAAGAACATTTGTTTATCCCTACCACTTGATCAATAGAAATGGTCAAAATTGGTTAGGATTTTTTGAGTAGTTGTGATTGGAAGTGCTACAAATTTTGCCAAGATTCTTGCAATAAGTTCATGAATGATGCATGAGATGCGAAAAGATTTACCTCTTAAGTAAAAGAGTCTTAAGTACGATTGGATCTTGAAAGAGTTTTTCAAGATGTGATAATTAAGAGGTAAAAGGGTCTAGATATACCCTAGTGGTCAAAGGGGTTAGGCTCAAAACTTTGGAGCAAGATCTCTAGTTACATACAAGCTCAAAGTTATTAGAAATTGGCACATCGATCAGTTTCTAATAAAGGTTTTTGAATGTAAGAAAAAATGATTCTTAGCAAAACTCATTACATGATGGTGTGGATGTGGGATTGATGGTTCAAAACATTAAGTTTTACATCAACATTGTATGGGATGTCGTTCTTAAAAGTGATAGATGCTTAAGCTCAAGTCTTCAAGAAAGATACCTAAGTTTGGATAGGTTGGTAAATTTATTTAGAATTTGATTTGGCCTTGTGAAATCTCGTTTGACAAAGGTGAGGGAACCTTTCCTTCCTATATTCGACTAGGATCTTAAAGCTAGTATCGGACAAAGTAGTCCTCTAGTCAGGTAACATGCAAGTGGATGTTGGTTGGAAGAGGACCATAGTACAAACATCTAAGTGAGATGTTATGGTAAACCATAATCAATTTCGTTTCTTAAGCTAGGTTCTAGTGAATTTGAGAAGAGTTCTCAATATTTTCGAGTATCTGTCCATTTTTTCGAGATGCATGCACAAGTGGTTCATATATATGGATCAAGTTAGTAGTTTGGTTGGAGATATTATATTCCACCTATTTCACATGTTTGTGCTATGGATACACAATTTGCACATAACAAAACACTGCATTAGGAAGGGATGTATTTAATCCACCCTTAGCATTGTTACCATACTTTGCACTAGATTCAACTTGTTAAGTGCAAAGATAGATGGTACTTTGGATGATTTGGGCAACGATGAGTCCATGCATGGTTCCCTTATTTTTAGATTACGTCGAAGATAGGATCCCCCTTTGACTAAAGCAACAAATAAGAGAGATGACAACTATGCTCCTAAAAGTTGCACCATGGGCTCAGGTGGAAAAGCTATCATATAGTTATACCTTGAAACATATTTTTGGGGATGAAAATTGTTCTTCAAGGGAGGGAGGAATGCTATAAAGCACTTGGAAAAGGTCCTAAGTTAATGATAACATTAGGGCCTTCTAGAGTATTAGACAATTAATTCAGTTAGCCTAATAGTTAAGTCTCAAAGATGGGAAGGAAGAGGCATTGGTGTTTGAGACTTGGATTGAAGTGATTTCCATATCATTGTGAAGATATCATCAAGAGATCCCCATAAATATCAAAATTTTGTAGGTCATTTCAAAAAAGTACTCTCTGATCACCTCTACAATCTCTGGCAAGGAAGTGGTCACCTTGTGTTCGAGGTTTTTGGGCGGATTACTCATCCACATGCAACAATGTAAATTTCTATGGATACCCAAGGATATATATAGGTGTTTATGAGGTTCTATAACATTTTCATGGATTGGCAATGAGTCCTAAAAAACTTGGAAAATTTAAAGTTCGATTGGTTGACTACTAACAAAGGACACCTTGTCTTGAGGAGGGCATACCTTCCAATCTGCTTGGCCATTTCGGATGATTTTTATTTTGATCCAAGACTTATAATAAGAGCTTTCTAGTGGATATAACATCTTTGGATTCCCCCTTATGCTCCTTTTTTTGCACACTAATTTAGATTCTAGCAAGTTTATTATAACCATGTTTATCACATGGATCTATTGCCTCTTTCATTTAGTTTTTCAAATATATATAGTATTCCCCTTAATTTCTTAGTAGAATATTTATACTAGGTGTTCATATCATGTATTGGATTGACGAAGAGCCATTAAGAGTCAAAGTATATGGCTGAAAGTTGTATAGCTTGCATAGGAAAACTTTGAGTGCTTGCACATGTGCATATTATCTATGAACACTCAGGTTGTCACATAATGCACGTGACATGTATTTGGACCTGGCGAGGATGTGAGAAATAGATCACATATGATGTTCAGGAGTTCAAGGAGTTGGAGGCTTCATCGAGAATGATTCAAGGAAGCATCTTGGATCCCTATTTACCTTCATTTGGCTTTCTAGATACGTAGATGAAACATATGCATGTGATTGAGAAGTATGCATGTGCATGATTAAAAATCAATCATAAAATATCTGAATGGCTTTATATTCCATTATGTTGAATGAGTGAGAAAGCATGGATGCATGGTTGGAATGCATTAGAAGGGAAGAATGCATTGATCTCTATTACTATTTAGATCTTGAGAGGATCCATAGATCTTGAGAGGATCCATTTATCTTGAGAGGATTCTGGATTGATATGTAAAGTGTACATATATTCAATGTTTTCGGAAATCTAATTGTAGGTAATAAAAATGATATACAATAAAGAGATTGTTGCAAAAAAAGTTGGTTTTACAAGTTATGGAGTATGAAAGCATAGTTATGGCTTGCATGCCATGAGCTTATAGAGCTTTACATTACTATTGCCTATTGTAATTAGATTGATTATCTTATGGAAAAAGAGAAACCAAAAGGAGTTTGGATTTCCCTTCGTCACCATGAAATGTAGGGTACAATCAAAACTATGGTAAAAAGCTAGCAAACCATTAAGACTAGCCTGCACAAATGAACTACCTGGCAAAATGTCATTTGCAACAATTATCTTCTCTTTGAAAGTTTTTTATCTTTGTAAGAAAATTGTTCATAGATCCATGTGCCCGCGCTCCAATGGTTTTCAAAGTTAGCATGAGCTTCATTTCTCATAAGAAGATATACTATGGGAATTGGGGTGTCCAAAATATCCTCAGCTATTTTATATTATAAAATAGGAATGGAAATGGAATGCTCGATATTAACATAAATCAAGGCATGTCAATGTGCATCTTTACCATCTTGTGTGGTTGATGGTGCTAGTAGCACACTTAGCATAGGCAAAATAAAGAGGACTAGAAATAATAACTACACTAGAAGTAGAACATGCAACATTTTCAATAGTGTAAACATAAAATACATTTGGATTATTGATAGCTCTAATGGATATATTTCAACATGTTATACAATATTCCACAAGCCCTTTGTTACTGATATTTGGTGCATCATATATGTCCACAATGGGTAGTTGGAATCATCTAACTTGTCCTCAACAACCAAAATACATAATACATCATCATTCCTAGTCGTGGCTTGTGATTGTATGAATTTATTTTTGGAATTTTCAAGGACCTCTAAATAGCAAATTTTAAATGCTAGATCCAATTATACTTTGGAAAAAATGAAAAAAACCTATGTATATAAGTGACTTGAGACTCACTTTTTGAGAGCCTCTTCATTACTCTATTAGATTTTAAGTGAAGAATTCATACTCCATTTTTCTCCTCAGTTTTAAAGTTTCCTTGCTCTCTTGTTTGTGCATGTAAGTCTTGAGAAGAGTGTGCCAAGGTGTGTACTAGCCTAAGATATTTTCCTTGTGTTTCATCACATGAATGAGTTGCCATCTGCATTGGCATGCATGGAGATAAAACTACAAGAACACGTAGATCTTAATTTCTCTTATCTCCATAGGAATTTGGGCCTCATCTATGTGGTGGAAGTAGAGCTCATCAAGCTCTACATAGTGATATGAAATACAAAGGGTTTCTGGCTAACTATTCCAGAACTATGGCTCCAAAGAAGTCCAACCACATGCTTGATGCTTGATCATGGCACTCACTTGATATTTTTGTACACCTACCATATTGTGAGAGGGATATAGATGCCATTGATTAAAAAGATTAACTCTTTAGGCTCTCCTATAATATTCATTGCCTTAAAAATGCTCATCAAATTTTATAGTATGAGGGAATGAGGCGGGTTGTGCTCATGATGTGCCTTAAGAAGCAATGACATACTACTTCAATATCAATTCTTGGAGTTTGAGAAAGCAAGAATGCACACATGCAACATAAGGAAGAAGAAGAAGAAGAAGAAGAAGAAGAAGAAGAAGAAGAAGAAGAAGAAGAAGAAGAAGAAGAAGAAGAAGAAGAAGAAGAAGAAGAAGAAGAAGCTTAGGGACACAATGAAAAAAACATTAGTAAGTGTGTAACTTACAAAGATAATTAGCCTATTAGGATTATGGGCATGTATACAAGATGAAGGAAAAAAACCTCTAAAAGAGGGAAAAAGATTCTCTAGTTGTCCTATGTGTCTAAGAAGTGCCATGATTTGAGATTTATAATTTTTCACACAAGTAATGATGGAAACAAAGGTGAGGATGGTAGTTGATGTAATAGACTACAATTTGCAAGCTTAACTTCTATTAATTTTTGTTCCACCCTCATGTTGGAACAAACACACAATGGAAGGGGGCAATACTTCATGCTTCCATTCGTGATGTCCCTTTTCAACTCTTTCTATGTGATTATACATACCAATGGAGGAAATTGGCTTTAGGTTGATCACACATACTAATGGAGGAATTCGGTATATGAAACTCAATTCTGAGGAGGTAGGAAACCAAGAAATTCTCTTAATCCATCACTTCTTCATTCACATAACTGGGCCGAACAAAGAGCTGCATTCTGTTGTTCCATTACTTCATGTGAACAAGAACACAAGAACAAGAAGAATGAAAAAAAAATGAAAAAAGAATGAAAAGCTTCTCATAAAGAACCCCTTAGAGCAACATAATTGCACTTTTTTAATGGATTAATCTATTATCTTTCTTTTTACTTCATATATTTTCAACTCTGTCAAATAGACGCTTTTTTTTAATATATATTTTTTAAATAAATGGAGATATTATCAACTCTCTCAAATAGACGTTTTTTTTTTAATATATATTTTTTAAATAAACGGAGGTTCGGCAAGCGCCTCGCACGGGTAATATGTCTAACCCCTTTAAGCTTTGCAGGTCCATAAGGCAAGGGTGCCCCCTGGCCCCTCTTCTGTTTGCTATTTCTAGTGACTCTTTGGGCTGGCTTGTCAAAGATTGCTTCAATCAAGGGACTATCTCTGGTCTTAACATTCCCCAAGCTCACTCTCCCCTGGGGCTGCAGATGTTTGCAGATGACACTAACATGATGATGAGGGCTGAAGAAAATTCTGCTAAGCATTTTCTTAACTGTCTTGACCTGTTCTGTCTTGCTAGTGGTTCGGTGGTCAACCATCATAAAACTGGTTTTTTTACCACTGACAATAAGATTCCTGATTGTGTTATGGCTCTAGGTTGTGATATCATCAAGAAAGGAAGTATTTTTAGACTTTTGGGTTTTCCCATGGGCTTTGGTATTTCCAATGAACAAAGGTGGAATTGGGTGCTTGATAGATTTAGAGCAAAAATTTTTAAATGGTCTGATGTGCAGCAAAGTATTTCTCAAAGATCTTTTGTTTTGAAGCACTATATTCTCCCTTCCCTTACTTACTTTCTGTCCTGTTGGCAGCCCAATAAAAAGCAACTTGGTCAGGCCATCTCTCTTGCTAGGAATTTTTTGTGGGGGGGTTCTAAGATTTCTAAAGTTGCTTGGGATACTTGTTGTATGAGAAAGTCTGAGGGGGGACTTGGTATTATTTGTCCTTCCAGGATGGCCACTCAAATGGCTGCTAAGTGGATTTTCAGATCTCTTTCTTCAAATGACTTCTGGGCTTGTTTAATTAAAAGAAATGTTAGCAAATTCAACATTAAGCATAATAAAAGCTGGGTCAATTGTTCTCTTTGGGATGTTATTACTTCTCCAGTTGAATTTGTGCCCAAAGGCAGTCAGCTTATTTGTTCCTTGTGGAAAGCTTGGATGGCTGTGAAAGCTAAGTATAAATTGCCTATATACTTTGCTCATAACCTTTCCTTCTTAGCTCAAGACTCCATATGGTTTGGTTGGAATAATTCGGGTCCCTCCCCCTCTCTTCCCATTAGATGGAATAAATGCAGAATGAAGGGATTTGGTCATTGGCAGGACTTTTTAATTGATGGTATCATTATTAATGACTCTGTCATTTCAGGTTTTGATGGACTCTCTGGTCAATGCAAGCAGATCCTTTCAAATCAGAAGGATTTTCTGAAGAAAAAACTGGAAAGTCACTTGTGGAGGAAGGAGATCTCCCTTCAAATAGTTGCTGAGGATATTCTCAAATCCTACAAAAAGAGTGACAGAAGTATCAGAGAAATAACAAGAAAACTCAATAAGAAGTGGGATCTCCAATGGTCCCCCTTACAATGGAGGTACAGATTCCAATGCACTTGGGCTTTTCCCTTCTCCAACAAGCAGTCCTGCCTTAACTGGCTCATTCTCCACAAAGGCATTTGGACAGGGGATCTAGCTAGGAAGTATAAAATTGATGCTGGGATTTGCAAGCTATGTGGTAAAGTTGAGGATCTTGATCACTTGTTCATCCATTGTAAAAGCTCTTCCAGATTTTGGCTTGGTATGAGGTTTGTCTGTCAGAACCAAGGTATTAATGCTCCAAACAGTAAAGAAATTCTGCTGGGTGAAGCTTGTGGCTTGGACATTCTTTTGTGGCAGTTCATCAGAATCCACTCCTTGTGGTTTATTTGGAAGACCAGGAACAGTGCCATTTTTAATAGAAAAGGGAAGGACTACTTCTTCTCCTATTTGGTGGGATTGAAGAAAATTCTCAATAATTGCATCACTGACAATAGTGATTCCCAATCGGAAGACAGAAGTCCCTTTGTAATTCTTAAGAATTATAGATATAATGTCTGGAAAGCTAAACTTCTGAAGTTGTATTCTAAACCTAGGATGCAAATGATCTATTTGCTGGATGTCTATGTAAACCTGCACTTGAATTGAGGCTTACCCTTTTGATGCCTCGTTGTAATTGTATCAGACTCCTATGAGAGCTTGATACTGTGCTTGTATTTTCTTTTTGCATCAATTTTATACTTTCTGCTCTTTCAAAAAAAAAAAAATATGCCGATTCACCTCTACAAATAGACGCAATTGACTTCGTCGTTAACGAATTTACCTCTATGACCGCCGGGCCTGTTTTCGCGGATCACGCTTATAAATACTCAAATCATCACATGCGTCTTTCTCCACGAGCTATGGCGATGTCATGGGTGAGCGAGAGGCTGCAATGGCTCTGCCTAATTCTGTTATTTTCGCAGGTGACTTTACATTAAACTCTGTGGAATCGTGTTTCAAATGTTCCGTCCTCCCCGATCTGCTTATCACGGATGTATTCGAGATACTTACTTGCTCCGTCTGTCTATCACAGGCCATCTTTCTTTCCTCAGCCACTCTATTGGATGAACAAAGGCCTATTTTGCAAGTAAGCTTTTTGGGGCTTACGATGGTTGGGATTGTTGTTAATTAGGTGTGCAGGATGTTTATCATTCTCTGGTCGTGAGTAGAGAATATTATCGCATAGTTTTCTATAGGATCCTTACATTATGGGGAGGCGTGTTATATTTGTTCTGTTTAAACCTTCAATATTATCACCGTTCATCGATGTTCGCTCAACATCTCTATTTGCACCTTTGCTTCCTGGACATCCAGCGTGCATTTTATCGCTCTTTGTTATTGTATTCTAAAGTGTATCCGATTTTATTCGCTGTAAACTGATAGAGGATGGTGAACATTTGTTTTGTGTTTAATCCTGTGTATTTGTGGTAAATACTAGTTGATAATGAGAGGGATTTCATTCTGAATATTTGTAGCGTCCATAAACATCGGTTGAGGTGGACATTCTGTGTTTGTACTCTACTTCCATGAAGTGTTTATTTTGATGTCTTTTCTCGAGCTGTGTATATATGTTTAGTTCATTTTAACAAAGATAAAAATGTAGTAACCCTAGTGTGCTACATGTAGTCTGTACGCTGTACTATGTTACTTGACGTATTTTGCTTTACAGCCATCGCTTGTGGAGAAGGTGAACAGTAATCCGCATTCCAAATGGAAAGCTGACATGAACTGGCGCTTTGCAAACTCAACTGTAAGCTTGCTGCCATAGGATAATCTGCCACATTTGCACATGAATTATATAAAGACAAATCGCCTTGAGGAACGCATTGCTGAGAGATTGAGTGACTCTCAAATGATTATATTTTTCAGGTGGAAGATTTCAAAAGGTTGTTGGGAGCCATTATGGACGACGGTCAGGAGAAAAAACATGTACGTTCTCATCCTCGGGGTCTCAAACTGCCACTTTCATTCGACTCACGAGATGCATGGCCTCAGTGTACTTCATTGCGAACAATACTAGGTCAGTTGTGTGAATCTGTAATTTTATTTTCTTAAAGATTATTCTCCTCCTAACATAAGTTTCGTCCGCTGGCATGAACTCTTACATTGGATGTTTTCAGACCAGGTAGCATGCTTTGCTTAGTTTATGTATCGAGTGGTTTTATATTTAGAATTATATATAAACCTGTAGTGTTTCTCGCCATAGGGGCATTGCGGTTCGTGCTGGGCTTTCGGAGCGGTTGAAAGTTTGTCTGACCGGTTTTGTATTCATTTCAATGAGGTAAGTGTGATATCGACTCACTAAAATATATGCTCTTCAGACCCCTTTGTAGGGTTCACCTCGTACATAGAAGGGTTGATTTTATCATTTCTACATACAAATATGTAAATTCAGAAAAAACCATATCACTAATGCAGCATGTATTTTGCTTAGCATGTGTTTTCCGTAGGTTATCCCGGTTTTTCTCTTTTTGCAGAGTGTTATTTTATCGGAGAACGACTTGTTGTCTTGCTGTGGCTTCGAGTGTGGGATGGGTTGCGGAGGTGGAATGCCTCTGAGTGCCTGGTGGTATCTTGTTCGTAACGGTGTAGTGACCACTGAGGTAAAGAGTCTGATTTTCTTTGACATTGTACTGACATATTATTACAGTTATTGCTATTGACTCAAATCCTATGTGCTGCTTCTTTACAACAACACTCCTGTTTGCAGTGTTTACCTTATTTCGATTCAAAAGGTTGTCAACACCCCGGCTGTGAGCCTCTTTATCCAACTCCAGAGTGTGTTCAACAGTGTACCGATAACTCAGATTGGAATTCAGCTAAATACTTCGCTGCAAACGCTTACAATTTGGGATCAGATCCTTATGACATAATGGCGGAAGTCTATACCAATGGGCCTGTAGAAGTAGCATTCAATGTTTATGAGGTGGGTGAGTTCGCCTGAGTTATAAACTGAATTTGCCGGTTTGTTATCCCATCAGTCATACACTTTTTTTGCTCCCCCCGGGGCAAAAGCGTGAGCTATATTTGAAGAAGAAAATGTACAGGGAAATTATAGAGAGTTACATATCATTCACCTGCTACGTAGGCTCAAGACTATTTTAGTGATTATTTTTACCTCAATGGAGTGCTTTCCTTTCGTCTTTCTTTTACACATACGGCGTTGTATTTTTTTTAATTATTATTACCTTTTATTGAAGTTAGGTCGTCGACCAACTCTTCCATTAGGCTTGAGATTTGAGCAACACACATATACTCCCAGTCATACTGCTTTTGTTTTTATATTATTTTTATTTTTCTTTTGAATTTATGTCTTGGACCTACTCTTCCATTAGGGTTGAAATTTCATCGAGCAACACACACATTCAGCGGGCCACTTTTATCCCCATGTTCAAAGGCCAATGTTTTGAAAGAACAACACACACATTGAACCTTAGACCTCCTGTCCAGGGGTTCAAGGTGTTTCCCCTACACCACACAACCCTGACTATAAAGCTAATTAGCTCTATTACCATACCATTTTCTTGTAAACCCCAGTTATATTGAAATTAAAGGTGATATAGGTTTGTCTAGGTTTCTGGTTAGAACAGGTATTAAATCTTTTTTGTTAGCATCTCTGTTTTCATCTAAAACTACACAACTTGCATACCTTTTCCCCCATCTGTTTGCGGTACTCGGTATGTATTCTCCAGTCTGGTCTCGTCATAATTACAGGGGGCCAATTTCATCAGGAGTCTTGTCCAATTTGCACTCCCTCCTGACTTGTCCCGAAACACCCCCTTTGATTTAAATCCCTTTTCAGAGAAAATGAGATGCCTCATAGTCCTATCTCAGTTTCTCTGTCTGCCATCATGAAGATGTTCCCTTGGAGTTTTGTGTTTGCTGTACAAAGGGGTTCTCTTTCTTAGTGGACATGGAATGATTTTCTTAAGGATAAAAGGAAAATCTTGAAAAGTATTGTTTTTTCCAATGTGTTACGCAGGATTTTGCTCATTACAAATCTGGTGTGTATCACTATGTCTATGGGGATTTCCTTGGGGGCCATGCTGTGAAGTTGATTGGCTGGGGTACCACTGATGAAGGTGTTGATTATTGGGTAGGTCTATTAACAGATGTTTTTAGTGTATGAAGGATCCCATTTTTGCTACTACCCACGAAATATGTTCAAGGTCAACATGAGTATTGAATGAAAGTTGTTTTCCATTGACACAGATACTGGCAAATTCTTGGAACCAACAGTGGGGTCAGGTAATGCAAGATGTCTATGAATCTGTGAATAGTCATTTCTTGATGCCTTTCCATGCATGAACATTTATTGAAGGTATTAATTTTCCTTTTTGCATCATCCGAAGGACACAAAATGGGTAGCATTTATCTTGATGCAATATTTTGTCCATATTTTGAACATGTTATAATGAGTGCATATTCTGTTTGCAGGATGGTTACTTCTGGATTGAAAGGGGAGTGAATGAATGTGGGATTGAAAGCAATGCGGTTGCAGGAATGCCAGCTGGTCGCATCCAGTTAGCAGATCAATAATTCCCATCTGTGGGCTGAAAAAGTCGGAGGAATTATTATCTTAATGCTTTGTACAGTTGAGTAATTGATATTTATTCGATTATCTGATGGTAGAATTGTACACATCTGGTGTCCTAAACAATGCAAATGTAAATTATTGATAAATCTGATTCTCTTTTCTTGTTTGTATTCTCAGAAGGTAATTATTCTATATGCCTGCTAGATGACGTACTGCTGGATACTGTCATTAGTTCTGTTTGGAATCTGTATTCACTTCTTATTTCTTTGCTTGGTCGAAGATTGTATATGATTATCTTCATGGACTCGCATATTGCATCCAATCTGGGGATATTGTACAGTGCAATGGTCTTTGCTCTCTTCCATGTTCTTTTATTGTCTTCCTTGAATCTCGATTACACTCAGATGAGTTATACATAATAACACATGTAACTTCGACTTAGAGAGCAGAGAAATACATATGCTCTTGATTAGGTGGGAGCTAACCTATCTTGGGGTTTTACGAAGCTATCTACGGCATAGGATTGGATATATCGATAATCTAGATTGAAATTTAGTAGTAGGTTGCAAGATGTTGGGAGTCATTTCAAGAGGGGGTTGTGGGCAAAATTTACAACAATTGCAAGGACAGCAATTGTGTTTTTTTTTTTTCATGAAGCAGAGACAGCGATCAATATAATGTTAATGATAGGCCAAATATTAGTTATAGTGGGATAATTGGTGCGTAGATGGAATGAATTTCTAGATATGATAACATGTTGAATGTAAAAAATAAATCTTGTTTAATCGATGCTCTTAAGCATATCTGCTCATTGTGATGTGATCCAATGAAATTTCCAGATCTTGTTTAGTGAGTTGACGGCTTGTTTTAATTGACGAATTTCATGTTGAGTAGCATGTTCCACTAGTCATGTGGAGACTTCGTTATTAGGAATCGCACCAGTAATATAGCGTTTTGGTTAGTGATATGGAAAAATATAGTAGAAGACTGGTACTATATTATTGTATGCAAGTTGTGAGTTTGTGAGTCAACCATATTATAAGATGTTTGAACGAGCTTTGCAACTAGTGGTCTATGAGGTTTTTGACCTAGCTATATCA
The DNA here is from genome assembly GCA_020310875.1 of Ceratopteris richardii. NCBI lineage: Eukaryota > Viridiplantae > Streptophyta > Polypodiopsida > Polypodiales > Pteridaceae > Ceratopteris > Ceratopteris richardii. The sequence continues at coordinate 163,333,544 of CM035408.1, read as the reverse complement.
TTGTTTATCCACTTTGGTTTAAGTTTTTGACCACAAAAGACGGATTTGAATTAAGACTTCGGAAGAACTTGGTGAGGTTGCTTGTCACTCTGTATACATACATTTTAGAAGCACATGATGTCAAGATCAGATCTTTATATTTTTTAAGTTTTGTGAATCTGAAACTATGTACTTTTCTTTTCTCAATCTTGAATATCTTGATACATATAGCATCTCAATATCCATTGAGTTTAGATTTGAAGATCTAGTCAAACACCTAGTGTGGGGACATAAGGAACATTCAGACAGACAAAAATCCTGCATATCTTGATGCATATAGCATCTCAACATACACTGAGTTTAGATAAGATCTAGTCAAACTACCTCCTGGGGAGGGCATAAGGAAGAGGCATAAGGAACATTTCAATCTACAAGATTGGTTACTCTGTTGGCCCCTTGGTGAAATTTTTGTAGAATCTTGCAAGCAAGTTGAGGTGTCATTAGAGCATCTTCACTAGGGAAAAACGTACATCAAATATTTTTTCAGTTATTGTGAGTAAATTGCACTATTAATTAGGCTTATTTTTTGAATTTCTGAAAAACGTATGTTTTTTGGAGGCGATGGTGAGTTGGCGGAGTTGGAGAATTTTGGCTTGTTGCTTAGTGGCAATAGGATCTTAGTAGGGGGAAAATATACTTACCTAGGTATGGAGGTTGATTCTAACTTCTCTATCGAAACGATCATTAAAAGTCGTGAAGACAAGGGAAGGAAGTCTCTTTTTGCTTGCCAGCACTTGTGCAATAGGGCTTTCCCTGCTTGGATGAGGCTTGTAGTGTTAAAGATTTTGCTATTCCCTCTGATTATGTATGGGGCGGAATTGATAGGGACCCATGGGCAGAATCTTTTTGGGAAGCTTGAGAGGTTGGTGGCAACGGGGATGCTGATGATTTGTGGCAAAGAGGCATGGTCTACTACGGTTGGCGGTGCTGTGATGCCTATTTTGGTGGCATGAGCGGATGGCTTTTGGAAAGTATCTCGATAGCCTAACTTGGCTCGGTGATTTGCTACAGAAATCGACAGGATCTCGGTTCCAGAAGTGGATGTGGATTTCTCGAACTAAGTGGTGGAAGGAAAAGTATGTATCGGAAGCTATCCTCAACTCGCTCAGATTCCATGTTTGGGTAAAGTGGGAATTGGTCAATCATTCTGCCTCTTTGGGTCCCTATTTGGATTTTAATTTGATGGAATCATGGAAATACCTTCATAGTACTTGCAGCTATTTACTTAGTTCTACTGTTGAGTGCATACTAATGCTCGCTAGAATAGGTGGGTTGTACTTGGCTGATAAGATGGAGGGGAGATGTAAGAGTAGGTATCCTCTTTGCGTTGAGATGGAGAGATTTGGTTCCCTATCCCATGTGATGGTGGAATGCAGTGTGGTGGGCAGCTCTTTGGTGGTGGTTGGATCCTCTTATCAACAGTTCAATTCAGCGTTTGGATTTTGGCCCCGTGTTTCCCTCGGTTATGACCCTTATCCTCCTTGGAGGGGAGGCTCGGGGAATTCGCTTGACCCATTGGGTTAAGTCTAGTCCGCGCTCTAGGGGTGGAGTAGCTAAGTTTGTCTTGCTTCCTTCCTGGGTGAAGTTATGCCTAAGTATATGAAAGTTCTCTTTGAAAATTGACGCATCCTCTTTGAGGGAAATGATGTCATTCTCCCATCTGATCTCTCTCACATCCCATTTTCGTTGTTTAGTCTGAGGGAGATGAAGATTCATGGGCTGAATTTGTGAGAACTCTGGTGCTTCAAGGTATGGGCATAGCTAAGTTTGTCTTGGTTGCTTCCTTCCTGGGTGAAGCTATGCCTAAGTATATGAAAGTTCTCTTTGAAAATTGACGGATCCTCTTTAGGGGAGAGGATGTCATTCTCCCATCTGATCCCTCTCACGTCCCATTTTTGTTGTTTAGTCTGAGGGAGATGAAGATTCATGGGCTGAATTTGTGAGAACTCTAGTGCTTCAAGGTATGGCCGTAGCTTCACCGATTGCCAGTGAAGAGATGGGAGTCTCGGAACTGGTGTGCGGACTCCTCCTGTGAGCCGACGCTCCTTGTGGGTATGGCGTTCCTTTTTCGGGAACACGTCGGGTAGGCAGTTTAGCTTGGTGAGGAATTCATTCCAAGTCCGCATACTCCAGTGTCGTGACCAGCGCATTGGGTATCTCACTGCACTAATCCTTTGGGGTTAGTTAACCACCATCTTCGGGTTGCAAGGTCACGTATAAGTCTTCTTCGAAAGATGAAGCAGCGGATAGATTCTGCCTTCTGAGCAGGTTAGCCTCCTTGGGCTCCCATCCCTGACTCAAAAAATCAAAAAACATATCTAAGAAGTGCGGGCATTGAATCCCACATATATTCCCCAAATTTAAACATCAGTCAAAATTTATCTTTACATCCTTCTTAATACGAAATGTTTTGCCTATGTTTGAAAGCAGCGATCACTAAGAACTACTGCAAACCTACCAATCTTTCTTAGTATAATTATTTCTATTAGTAGTAAGAAAATTTATATCATGGTAGAAGACTACATGCAAAGTCATTCAGGGCACCTTGGGATAGTGGTTCCGTAAAATTCTTCTTTATCATCTTTAGTTAGACAATCAAGCTTTCCATTGTGTAATAGACTTCTATGCTTGAATGTATTGTATTGAATTTCCATCAATAATGACTCTAGCTTTTGTGCTCTTTGAGGGAAGATCCATGTATTATAAATTAACTATTAAAAGAAGAATTATCAGTTTGAATTAAAAAATGTACTCACACTCCAAAAATGGTACTAGGATTTTCCAAAACTATTTAAAAAAAAAGACGTAATTCCATGCATGACCGAGCTAAGCATACGAGTGAGGACAAAATAAAATATTTTGTAAACAATAGTCATACAAGAAATTTCCCATTATTAGTTCAGAAGCTAAGCACATGAAAATTTCACATGCTTGAAAATTTCATCAGCATAATTTTCATGGGAAAGATCTCAAATGAAGAGTTCTTTACCTAAGGTTTTATATTAACTAGATATTTTAGCTTCTCGTCTTCTTTAAGCTCATGTAATCCTTGCTCTTTTCTTTCATGGAGAAGAGATTGAATTTGTTAGAGATATGATTGCCAAAATGTTCATCCAAATATAAATTAGTGTGGTTGCCAATGTTCTCAATCTTAAGGTTTCTTTCGGGCTCGAAACCCTTTGTTCCTCTCTCAAGGATACAAAAGTATGGTGAACATAAATTTCGTGTTATCATAAGAGATGTGGAAAACCTTAAAAACCTGTGAGCCGACGCTCCTTGTGGGTATGGCGTTCCTTTTTCGGGAACACGTCGGGTAGGCAGTTTAGCTTGGTGAGGAATTCATTCCAAGTCCGCATACTCCAGTGTCGTGACCAGCGCATTGGGTATCTCACGGCACTAATCCTTTGGGGTTAGTTAACCACAATCTCCGGGTTGCAAGGTCACGTATAAGTCTTCTTCGAAAGATGAAGCAGCTGATAGATTCTGCCTTCTGAGCAGGTTAGCCTCCTTGGGCTCCCATCCCTGACTCAAAAAATAAAAAAACATATCTAAGAAGTGCGGGCATTGAATCCCACATATATTCCCCAAATTTAAACATCAGTCAAAATTTATCTTTACATCCTTCTTAATACGAAATGTTTTGCCTATGTTTGAAAGCAGCGATCACTAAGAACTACTACAAACCTACCAATCTTTCTTAGTATAATTATTTCTATTAGTAGTAAGAAAATTTATATCATGGTAGAAGACTACATGCAAAGTCATTCAGGGCACCTTGGGATAGTGGTTCCGTAAAATTCTTCTTTATCATCTTTAGTTAGACAATCAAGCTTTCAATTGTGTAATAGACTTCTATGCTTGAATGTATTGTATTGAATTTCCATCAATAATGACTCTAGGTTTTGTGCTCTTTGAGGGAAGATCCATGTATCATAAATTAACTATTAAAAGAAGAATTATCAGTTTGAATTAAAAAATGTACTCACACTCCAAAAATGGTAGTAGGATTTTCCAAAACTATTAAAAAGAAAAAGACATAATTCCATGCATGACCGAGCTAAGCATTCGAGTGAGGACAAAATAAAATATTTTGTAAACAATAGTCATACAAGAAATTTCCCATTATTAGTTCAGAAGCTAAGCACATGAAAATTTCACATGCTTGAAAATTACATCAACATAATTTTCATGGGAAAGATCTCAAATGAAGAGTTCTTTACCTAAGGTTTTATATTAACTAGATATTTTAGCTTTCCTCTTCTTTAAGCTCATGTAATCCTTGCTCTTTTCTTTCATGGAGAAGAGATTGAATTTGTTAGAGATATGATTGCCAAAATGTTCATCCAAATATAAATTAGTGTGGTTGCCAATGTTCTCAATCTTAAGGTTTCTTTCGGGCTCGAAACCCTTTGTTCCTCTCTCAAGGATACAAAAGTATGGTGAACATAAATTTCGTGTTATCATAAGAGATGTGGAAAACCTTAAAAACCTGTGAGCCGACGCTCCTTGTGGGTATGGCGTTCCTTTTTCGGGAACACGTCGGGTAGGCAGTTTAGCTTGGTGAGGAATTCATTCCAAGTCTGCATACTCCAGTGTCGTGACCAGCGCATTGGGTATCTCACTGCACTAATCCTTTGGGGTTAGTTAACCACAATCTTCGGGTTGCAAGGTCACGCAAAAGTCTTCTTCGAAAGATGAAGCAGCTGATAGATTCTGCCTTCTGAGCAGGTTAGCCTCCTTGGGCTCCCATCCCTGACTCAAAAAATCAAAAAACATATCTAAGAAGTGCGTGTTGATATATTTAGGTAGTGATGTGTGTGAACACTCTAGGACCGTCGGGGCACTTTTTTCCCTCTTTAGGAGGTTTTTTTCCCCCGGCTTGTATATACGCCTATTGCCCTAATGGGCTACTTATCTTTGTACATTCTCTAGTAATACATTCAGTCTTGTGTGTTGTGCTCCAAGCTTCTTCTTCTTCCTTGTGCTGTTCGCGTGCTTCCGCAGACGTCTAACTCCAACAATTGGTATCAGAGCAGGTCGTTGATTCTTCTAGGGCGCCGTCGACACTCCTCCGTTTGCAGTCTCAGATTCGCACAAAATTTGGTGAGCATACTCAGGGTTTTTTCGAGATCAAATCAGCTTTGCTATGTGGTGCCGAAATCGCGATCTGAGCTCGTTTCGGCCTCCGAACGCACTATCGCAGTGCTTGTGCAGGCTATTTCGTCCTTTTGTGCCAAAGGTATATACCAGTTTCTGTTCGCCAGTTTAAGCGTCTCGAAGTCTGCTACAGGTCTAGCAGAACTCGTCTGGGCAGTTCTGTTCAACTTTTTGAGATACAGTCAATTTTCTGCATCAAGGTATTTTAGTCACCGGCCATGGCTGAAAGCAGTGATGTATTCCGTATGTTGGCTGTTGAGGATAAGTTGGATGGTACCAACTACCCATTATGGGCTTATATGATGCGACATGTACTGGTTGCAAAAGGATTGTGGAACATTGTGCAGGGTGTTGAAAGACGTCCTGTTACACCTGTAACGACAGGTACTACAAATACAGGTGTTGGAGCTGATGAAGATGGTGTCGAAGATGATATTCCGCAGATTCCTGTTCGTGCTGCTGTTTCAGTTGCACCTACTGCAGAGCAGATTCGTTGGGATGGCAGAGATGCCCAGGCACATGCATTGATAGCTTTGTCTGTCAAACGTGCGATTATTCCTCACATTCGCTCTTGCAGAACAGCAAAGGATGCTTGGGATACACTTACCACTTTGTACCAGGCTAGGAATGAGGCTCGTGTTGCTTACCTCCAAAAACAGTTGGAGAGTGAGCACATGAATGAAGGTGATTCGATGGACAGTTTTCTTACAAAGATCAAAGACTTGAAGGAACAATTGATTTCTGCTGATGAGGTTATACCAGATAGCTCACTTGTGCAGACCGTTCTGAATGGCCTTCCTGATTCATATCAGAGTTTTGCCTCTACTCTTCGATTGATGATGAAAGGCAATCCGAATGCCTTGTCATTTGAGGAATTAGTCTCTGTTCTGTTGCAGGAAGATCAGTCCAGGCAGAACAGGTCCATTATGCGTGTTGCAGATCAAGCTTTCCTGGCTAGTCAGAAGGGCAAAGGAAAATGGAGCTCTTCTACTAGTAAGCAGAAATCTGCAAATGCTGCACAATCGAAGAACCAGGATAAAGATGAGAAGAAATCAGAAAAGCAAAAATTGTTCAAGAAATCAGAAAAGCAAAAATTGTTCTGCAAGTACTGTAAAGGAAATGATCATATTATAAAGAACTGTCCAAAACTGGTTGCTAAAGAGGCAAAGAAGAAAGAGGCTGGAATGGTTGTTGCAGAGGCCTCTACACCAAAAACAGAGTCTGCAAATCTTGTGCAGGAAGAAGAATGGGCGTTTACTACTGTTTGCAGTTTTGACCCATCTTCTCATGATCAGTGCATGTCTGCAGTAGACTCAGATGTTTGGTACTTTGACAGTGGGGCAACCAAACATATTACCTCGCAGCGCAGTTTCTTCTCTTCACTCGAGCCTGCCCCTACAGGGAATACTGTCACATACGCCAATAACTCCTCTTATCCTGTTATGGGAGTTGGTAAGATCATTCTGACTACTGCTGATGGTAGTTCTTTCACTTTGTCAGATGCTTTATTTGTGCCAGGGATCAAAAAGAACCTGTTATCAGTTTCTGCATTAGCCAAGATTGGCTTGGTTGTGAAATTCGTTGATGACAGGTGTACAGTCCATGATCTCTCAAATGGCGATGTGATTATTGCTTCTGGCATTTTATGTCGTGGGCTGTATAAGCTCATAGACTATGAAAAATATGTGAATGATTCGGCATGTGCAGTTCATGATTCTCAGGCTATGTCAGATGCAAAGCTTTGGCATGCATGCTTTGGTCATCTGAATTTTGCTAGTTTGTTACGCCTGCAGAAATCTGAAATGGTGTCCTCTTTGCCCAAACTTGAGGCACCTGGAAAACATGTTTGTGAAGGCTGTATTTTGGGCAAAATGCAGCGTTCTTCCTTTCCAAAAGATGGTTCAGTTCGGGCTATGCAGAAATTGCAGCTTGTACATAGTGATGTCTGTGGTCCTATGCAGACACCCTCTTTTGGAAATTACCTTTACTTCGTGACTTTCATTGATGATTTTTCCAGGCATGCATGGGTATATCCACTCAAAGCAAAGTCCGAAGTGTTCATGTGCTTCAAACAGTTTTTGGTTTTGGCTGAAAATCTGTCAGCATGTAAAATGGGCACCCTCTGTTCTGATCGAGGGGGGGAATATATGTCTTCAGATTTTAATGCATTTCTGGCTGAACGTGGGATAAAACACTAGTGTACAGTGCCGTATACACCTCAACAGAATGGAGTTGCTGAACGAAAGAACAGGTCACTCATGGAGATGGCGAGGTGCATGGTCAAAAGTCAGGCTTTACCACATAGTTTCTGGCTTGAGGCTGTCATGTGTGCAGCATATGTACTGAACAGGTGTCCCACGAAAGCGTTGCAGTCTATCACTCCATATGAGGCTTGGCATGACCGCAAGCCATCTGTTGCTCATCTGCGTGTTTTTGGTTGTTTGGCATATGCATTAGTGCCTGAACAACATCGCAGAAAATTGGATGATAAGGCAGTAAAATGTATTTTTGTTGGGTACAGTTCTGAAAGTAAAGGCTATCGTCTGTATCATCCACAGACTAAACGCATTCTGGTTAGCCGTGATGTTGTCTTTGTGGAAGATGCTATTCAGCCATTGCTTTCATGTACTAAGGAGACATCTGTTAGCTCCAAAGACATATATGATACTTTGATGCCTCTTTTTACAGGTGGACAGGCTAGCGCTGGTCCTAATGAGGCAACTTCTCAGCCTTTGCAGGTTTCATATGATGATGCAGATCATGCCATTTCTGATGCAGATTTACATGATGCACTTGTTGATGAGAGAGCTGATATTGAACAGGCAAAAACTATGCCAAAATGGCTGGTGCAGACTTTGCGTGACAGCAAATTAGATGCACCTTTGTCATATCGTACTCGTTCAGGCTCTCATAGTACCTCCTTTGCATCAGATTGCTATGCTATGGCTGCATCTAGTCTCTGTGATGAGAATGAGCCTGTTTCTTTTGATGAAGCACAAAATTCAGAAAATTGGATGGCTGTTATGCAATCTGAATATGATGCTATAATGAAGAATGGTACATGGTCTTTATGTGACTTGCCTCCTGGCAAGAAGGCCATTGGCACTAAGTGGGTATACAAGCTGAAGCGTAAACCTGATGGTACAGTTGACAGGTATAAGGCTAGGCTTGTTGCAAAGGGTTATGCGCAGGAAAGAGGCATTGATTTTGATGAGACCTTTGCACCTACATGCCGTATGACTACTGTTCGGAGCATTTGTGCACTTGCAGCCCATCATGGTTGGAATGTACATCAGTTGGACATTAAAACAACATTTCTGAATGGTGACTTGCATGAAGAAGTGTATGTTTTTCAGCCCCGTGGCTTTGTGCAGAAAGGGCATGAAAACCAGGTGTGCAGGTTAAAGAAGGCGTTATATGGTTTAAAGCAAGCACCACGTGCTTGGTATGAGAAAATACATGCCTATCTGATTGCACATGGTTTTGAGAACAGTCCAACTGAAAGCACCTTATATGTTAAGCGTGCTAATGATGTGCTTTTGATCATTGTTGTCTATGTAGACGACATGCTGCTCACTGGTCCTCTTGAGAAGCATATTGCTGATTTCAAGGCTGATTTGCATGCCTCATTTGAGATGTCTGATTTGGGGCATTTGCATCACTATTTGGGCATTCAGTTTATGCAAGTTGATGGTGGAATGGCTTTGTGTCAAACGAATTATATTGACACATTATTGCAGCGTTTTGGCCTTGAAGACTGTAAGCCTATTGCCACTCTTATGGAGACAGGTTTACGATTGAGTCTTCATGATGCTGGAGATGCATTTGATGCTGTTCTCTATCAGCAGGCTATTGGATGCTTGATTTACTTATGCATTACTCGGCCAGATATTCAGTTTGCTGTCTCACAGATGAGCAGGTTTATGCATTGCCCAGGAGTCACGCATTGGAAAGCGGTTAAGCGCATCTTTCGCTACTTGAGTGGTACTCGGCTACTTGGGTTGTTTTATCCCAAGGGGGGATCACTACCGCCAGATTTGCATGCTTTTTCTGACTCAGATTGGGCTGGTTGCTATGACACTCGTGTGTCCACCAGTGGTTTTTGCTTCATGCTTGGTAGCTCATGTATATCTTGGTTGAGCAAGAAGCAGCCTACTGTGGCCACTTCCAGTTGTGAGGCTGAGTATAGGGCAGCTTTCACAGCGACTGTTGAGTGTGTGTGGCTCAGACGCCTTATGGCTGATTTGGGTGTTGGCCAGTCTTCTGCCACCACCATCTTCACTGACAGTCAGAGCGCATTGGCAGTTGCGAGGAACCCTGTGTTCCATGCTCGCACTAAGCACGTTGAGGTGCATTATCACTATGTCAGGGAGAGGTTCTCTGCTGGGGAGATCAGCTTGGCATATGTGCCCACGCAGGAGAACATTGCAGACCTTTTCACGAAGGCTCTGCCTAGGGAGAAGTTTGAAGCTTTCCGCAAAGCTTTGGGCTTACTTCCTTTTGTGGAGTGATTTCCACATAGCTCGGCACTTCCTTATACATGAGTGCCAGCTCCTTGTTCACCGCATCACTCCCAGGGGGGATTTGTTGATATATTTAGGTAGTGATGTGTGTGAACACTCTAGGACCGCCAGGGCACTTTTTTCCCTCTTTAGGAGGTTTTTTTCCCCCGGCTTGTATATACGCCTATTGCCCTAATGGGCTACTTATCTTTGTACATTCTCTAGTAATACATTCAGTCTTGTGTGTTGTGCTCCAAGCTTCTTCTTCTTCCTTGTGCTGTTCGCGTGCTTCCGCAGACGTCTAACTCCAACAGTGCGGGCATTGAATCCCACATATATTCCCCAAATTTAAACATCAGTCAAAATTTATCTTTACATCCTTCTTAATACGAAATGTTTTTCCTATGTTTGAAAGCAGCGATCACTAAGAACTACTACAAACCTACCAATCTTTCTTAGTATAATTATTTCTATTAGTAGTAAGAAAATTTATATCATGGTAGAAGACTACATGCAAAGTCATTCAGGGCACCTTGGGATAGTGGTTCCATAAAATTCTTCTTTATCATCTTTAGTTAGACAATCAAGCTTTCCATTGTGCAATAGACTTCTATGCTTGAATGTATTGTATTGAATTTCCATCAATAATGACTCTAGCTTTTGTGCTCTTTGAGGGAAGATCCATGTATTATAAATTAACTATTAAAAGAAGAATTATCAGTTTGAATTAAAAAATGTACTCACACTCCAAAAATGGTAGTAGGATTTTCCAAAACTATTTAAAAAAAAAAGACGTAATTCCATGCATGACCGAGCTAAGCATACGAGTGAGGACAAAATAAAATATTTTGTAAACAAGTCATACAAGAAATTTCCCATTATTAGTTCAGAAGCTAAGCACATGAAAATTTCACATGCTTGAAAATTTCATCAGCATAATTTTCATGGGAAAGATCTCAAATGAAGAGTTCTTTACCTAAGGTTTTATATTAACTAGATATTTTAGCTTCTCGTCTTCTTTAAGTTCATGTAATCCTTGCTCTTTTCTTTCATGGAGAAGAGATTGAATTTGTTAGAGATATGATTGCCAAAATGTTCATCCAAATATAAATTAGTGTGGTTGCCAATGTTCTCAATCTTAAGGTTTCTTTCGGGCTCGAAACCCTTTGTTCCTCTCTCAAGGATACAAAAGTATGGTGAACATAAATTTCGTGTTATCATAAGAGATGTGGAAAACCTTAAAAACCTATGGAACACTTGAGCAATTGGCTATTAGATT